>OY723387.1:44752907-45357894 GCA_963210295.1 Ophion ellenae
GGCAAATACTGCGAGCCAATTTGAAAAACGTTGTTTTGGGAAAAAAGGCCTCTGCAGTTTGTCACCACATTGCTTGGACAGTGGACATTTCGTATTCAAAATAAGTATAAAATCAGTATAAAACCGTATAAATAAAAGTTTGAGTCTGGAGAAGTGATGGGAGGTTAATGAGTGTGAAAGTGTCAACTGTGGCGGAAGCACGCGTCTCGACTGAGAAAACAATATCGATTTTTTGAGAAAATGATCTAATTTTTGGTAAAGTTTACCATCGTTTCAGTTCATTTGAGTTGCTGATATTGATTAGAGACAGGTAGGTAAACACAATGAAAGTACTAATTATTAATATAATAAGAACGGTTTGTCAGAAATTTTCAAGGTCATTACGTGATTTTTTGTTAATTCGTTAACCGTCTAATGGGGCAAGATGAATACAAGCTGTCGCAAAGCCGCAACATTTTACAACGTACCGCTATTTACGTTAGAAAGGGTGAAATGCAACTAGTAAAGCCTTTGGTTTCTCTTCGACCAGTGTTTCTACTAGGGGAAGAGAAAGAACTTACAAATGATCAAAATGATATGGAAGCAAGATTATTCGGACTAAATACTACAGAACTTAGACGATTGGCTTATCAAATTGCTAGTATTGGGAATGAAACCACTTTCATATGCGAAAGATGCCAATAATTCGTGTCCGATCATTGTCCCAGGGTTGTTTCATCTTGCACCGCATACGCGGTAAGATGAGAAAAATAAAAGTTTAATTAAAAATATATATTGTATGGTAACAATCAAAAAGACTGATTTTTTGCTTTTAAAATAAAAAGATTAATGAATGTTGTTTAGTTCAAAGAATAATTCAAGTTGACTGACTCGTATATGTATTGTTTTATTTAAACATGACCTTAGCGTTATCATCTTGCCTCTACTTCCCCCACCTGACTATCATTGTGAATTCTCTTCGACTTTTGCCGTAAAATCATGTGAGAAGAACAGTGTCCCCGCTGCAACACACAGAATATTCATTGCATCTTTATTTATTATGCTCCTCGAATCTTGAGATTCGCCGAAAACACTTAAATTTCCATTTAGATCGAATGAATTTCCATAAGGTTTTTTTCCCGTCATGTGACTCGATGAAGCTCCGTTCAATTTCAAACGAATGATTTTTTTTCTCCGCAGGCAAACGTTAAATCTAATATCCGTCGAGTACAAGATCGATAATCTTAGTAATCGGTTGAAAATCTTAATCATGATCGTTAGTGGCTACATGGCGCAGGGCGAATACGTCCATAAGCTTGTCATTGTTTTCATCCCCGGAAGCGCTCGGAGTGTCCCATCGGCAATTAGGTGGATGAGAGCCAAGTGGAGCATCCCACGGAAAAAGATATTTGGGAATATCCCTGATGAGTATGTAAGACGGAGACAAGGAAATCTCTTAATCCAGAGCCTCTTTCCTCTCGCCTTCTCACTCGCTCTGGTTCTCGCTCGTCCTCCATTTTTCTATGGTCCAAATATGTATGTGTGGTTGTGCATATATATATATATATATATATATATATATATATATATATATATATATATATATATATATATATATATATAGAGCTATTAGACGCATTCGACGCATTTCGTTATCCGAAATTAGAGCGGACTTAAGAAAAGCGGGGAGGGGGGCAAGGTCTCTGAAGATTATATTTCACTTTTCTGGAAAGAGCCTTAAAGCAAATTTCGTATGGTCGACCGAGAGCTTTAGTTTTTACAAGACTCCACGTATAATTTACTGAAACAAATATCAAAAGATCCAAACGAAAACAAATAGAAGTAAAATTTTCGCAGTTTTTTGTGAACAGCTTACTTGTTTCACCTTGTAACGATTCATACATTGTATTCGTTTCGCGGTTGTTTCAGTTTAAGGGGTCTTCTCACTTTAGACGCTAAAAAAGGCTATTTTCGTGGATTTTTTTGATAGGTTTATGTCATATACAATGATATAAAAGTTGTTACACTTAAAAATATACTTTCGAAATAAATTTAGAAAAAAAAAAATTATTCATTCCAGTCTCTATTTATAGACAAAAATGGTAGTTTAAAAAATGTCCTAAAAAAATTGTAGGTCTGCGCTGTTGATGAAATCTCGGAGATGAATCATCCGAAACAAAAAAATCAAACGGCTTTAGATTCAGTATCTTAATGCCTATATCGCATATCATACGATTTCTGATATATGCAAAAATAAAATGGCGGATAGTTTTCGACAAAACAAAAAAAAACGTGTTTTTTTGCACCGTTTTTGGCAAAAACTAGTAAATATAACAATTTAAAAAAATCCTTGATATGCGCTATACCTATAGTTGTAAAGAATATGTGGTTATAATTTCATAAGGATCCGTTCAGTAGTTTGGAAGATTTTATCAACAAGCCGTCGAAAGACGTCGTTTCGAGAAATACGTGTTTATAGTTTGTTTGGGTTACATAAATACATAAAAAAATGTTTAATGTATTTCCAAAGTGTATTTATTAAGAGCAACAACTTTTATATCAATATCTATAAAATAAACATATTTAAAAAATGATGAAAATAGCCTTTTTTGGCATCTAAAGGGAAAAGACCCCTTAATAACATCATCTGACAGATTCAAGAGATCGTGCTGTTATTTCGATCATTTTCATCCGTAAAAATGTATTTTTTTACTGCTTTCCATATCGGCATGAAATAGAATGTCGAATTTGACGGTTATAGTGGCCATGCGGCTGAGGAACGCTCCCATGCCAAGCAATCATGGGCCCGGGCCAATACTTGGATGGGTGACCGCTTAGCCGCGCACTGGCTTGAACGCCAACAGCTGAGCAGGATCCTATTGTACTTGGGTTTCCAATGATAATACAATTTAAACACATTGAAACTTTATCGACACAGGTTGCCCGCAGTTTCCCTATGCCCTCGTGCAAACGCGACAAGCGTCTTATTTTTATTTTATCCAAGATCAATTTGATTCAAGATTATAAATTTGAAAAAACAACGATATACCATTATTTCGAAAGACAAACACAAAATGATGATTTTTTTGTAAGCAACAGTACTAACGATCTTCCTTGGAAATTGGACGATGTTTCGTTGATTTAACGATCGTCAAAGTCGAGTTTGCAAATGACCGTCGTCTGGCCCACGTATAATAATGCTGCTATTGGCGCAAAAAGAATCGTCTTCGGCCTTTCTGGAAGTCATTTCGAATGTCTCGTGTCACGGCTCTAAAATCTTGGGAATTACTTTAGGCTGCTGGATCGTCTCTACATAGGGCAGCCTGGTGTACGACTAATCCGTTTGCCGGGGACCGCGACGTCTCGACGGAGCGACGCCGGGGGCGCCGGGACTTTGTCGCCGTCGCGCGCGTGCAAATCCCAAATGACATACGGAACGAACAAATTCGCGTAAAAGTCGCTCCTGGACAGAACAACGTATGGGTCTTGTACAGCAAAAAGAAAAAAAAAAGACGCCGCAAGACCCAAGCATACGTGTCACTGAGTCGTGTCACGATTACACTGAGATTGCATGTTGTCCAAGTTCCGTCATTATTCTTTTATATTGTGACTATCGTTTTTGCAAGAAACCATGAGATCAAAATGATTTACCGCGCACAGAAATGATCTAATGTATTCGCAAACAGGACGACAATCAACTCGCAGAATTTTATTTCGTTGATATCTGTTGGAAAGCGAAAACGATTAGTGCTTGGTACCCATGCGATGTACAAGTATGGGAAGTAGGGGCAAAATGATAACCAAGATCATGTTCAAATAAAACAACACATATGTGAGTCAGTCAACTTGAATGATTTTTTAAAACTAATCAACATTTATTAATATTTTAATTTTGGAAACAAAAAATTAGTCAGTCAGATTGTTACCATACGATGTATATCTTTAATTAAACTTTTATTTTTCCCATCTTACACCGTATGAGGGGCAAAATAAAACAGCGCTGGGAGAATCGCAGGACACGGTTTATTTGCATATTTTGCATATGGTTTCATTCTCAATAGCAGCAATTTGATACGCCAATCGTATAAGTTCTGTAGTATTGAGTCCGAATAATCTTGTTTCCATATCATATTAATCGTTTGTAAGTTTTTTTTCTTCCCCTGGTAGAAACACCGGTTGGAGAGGAACCAAAGGCTTCACTAGTTTCATTTCACCGTTTTTAACCTAAATAGTGGTACGTTGTTAAATATTGCGGCTTTGCGATAGCTTGTATTCATCTTGCCCCATTAGACGGTTAACGAAATAAAGGGTTAACCCCACTTGCGATTTTGAAAAAATCGTTCTTTTTATTGCATTTTTTTGAAGTATTAGTATCTGGGAATATGTCCTGAAAATTTCAAGTCGATCCGAACAAAATTGACTGAGATATGAGCGTTGAAAGAGAAGAATCCGCATTGAATGAGCGTTGAAAGAGAAACTTTAAACGCGTTTTTCTCAAAATGGCATTTCTGAAGTCGGTGACCAAGATTACTCGAACACTAATGAACCGATCTTCTTGAAATTTTGCAGGCTTATTTAATACATAAAAATGTAGTCTTTAATCGTTCGATTTTTTTTTCGAAAAAAATGGCCGTTTTATAGCCAAAAAACGGCCGTTTTTTTCGTTAAAATCGAACCATTGACTTTGACTGTCCGCCATTTTGTGAAAAATGAATATTTTTAAAAATCCTTCGATTAAAGACTAGTTTATACTTATATTTGACTGAATCCATCCGCATTTTTTTCTTCAGATGATCCACTTCGCCGCGATGTTGGTACCGCAAACCGTGTATATAAAAACATTATTTCATTGACGACCATTTGCCACTAAACAATGTAATGTTTTACAATAAAAAAATTACTGAAAGTTCTTCAAGATGTGTTCTTTAAGATGGTATATTGATCGATTAAAAAAGTTTTGTAGTTTTCTTTAAAAAAATTCATGAAAAAGGCCTTTTTTGCGCTACAAGTGGGGGGTAACGCCTTAACAAAAAATCACACCTTCAAAACTTCGGACAAACCGTTCTCATTATATTATTATTTAGCACTTTCATTGTGTTTACTTACCTGTCTCTAATCGATATCGGCAACTCAAATGAACTGAAACGATGGTAAGCTTTACCAAAAATTAGATCGTTTTGTCAAAAAATCGATAGTGTTTTCTCACTCGAGACGCGTGCTTCCGCCACAGTTAATACTTCCACACACATTAACCCTCAAAGTGTGAAGGGGTTTTTGGCACCTTCAAAGTGTGAAGGGGGGTCGTTTTCGGCGGCGCGCTACCAAGCACACAATTGTTGATGAAAAAATCTGTAAAAATTCATGGTTCATCCTTAGGATGTCCTTTCGAAGTACGAACAAGAATTTTTTGGATATTGTTATTTTTAATATGTTTTTTTTTAACCAAATATAAAGCAATGCGCGGAAAAACACTATAACAGTAATTTGGGCCCGGACACATTCGACCCCCCTTCACACTTTGAGGGTTAACCTACCCACCACCCCGTCAAACTCAACGGGAGCACTGCGCACGCACACACTGTTTAGTAGCTAGGCTTATGATTCATCTTACCGCGCAGTTTCAGTTTCAGGTATCTATTATTCACATATTTTTTTTCACATAAGTTATTATGTGGAAATTAAGTTTCCACATAACTTTCCACATAAGTTTTTATGCCCCTAGAGTCTCTAAAGCGTTGATTATTGCTCAAAATATTTTTGTTTTTGAGTTTCAGTCAATGTTGTTTTTTGTTTGCATTTCGGCTTATTTGTTATTTTACAGTTATGTTCTAAGAGGTGATTCTAGCCTAAGATGAGATGTTATGATAAAATGTATAATGGTTGGTGAAGCGGTGCAATTCGAGCTTCTTACCCCGCGTATTCTTCTTGCCCCGAGGTCCCATATAACTTGACGGATTTTTTTATAAAACGACAGATCGATGTGGGACATGATAAATCATTCTCACCTCATTCAAAGCACGCTCGATCAGAAGCTACCACTTTTGCCTATCTTTCATGTAATTAACGGATACCACGCTGATATAAGTCTGCTAATTTCTTAACGATCCAATTATGAAGCCAATTGTTCATTTCTTCATACGAACCGAACCGCTCTCCGAAAAGGGCCAACGCCATAGATTGGAACAAATAGTAATCTGAGGGAGCAATATCTGGCGTATATGGAGGTGAGGTAGAATCTCCCACTTCGTTGCTTCTAGATCATTCTTAGCGGATCCACGAACATGTGGATCTGACATTGCCATGTTGTGAATTCATGTAGCACCCAATTTCCCTGTGTTTAAACCACGCCCATGGCATTCAGGCGTAAGAAAATGATGGATAACATTCAACGCTGCTGCCAATTCTTTTTCCGTTTGATATGCATCTTCGTCCAATAATGCTTCCAATTGGGCGTCTTAAAAGTGTTTCGAATCAAAACTATGCTTTCCAAATCGTTGTAACCACTTTTCACACATGCTCACCTGTGGAGCATGTTTTTTTGTAAGCTTCCACAAGCAAACGATGGCTTTCAGCTATACTTTTTTTTTAAACAAAATAATGCAGTAACACTTCCCACAAATGACGTTTATTCGGTACGAAAGTAGACATTTTCCATACAATTAATACAACAACTGCTTACACGTCAGGCAAGTAGCATCAACTACGATTGACGACTAGTTCAATCAAACTCAAACTGTCAATCCTAGTTGATGCGTACATTCTTGGTACACTTTCCGAATACACCAACTAAGATTGACAACCAGTTCAATCAAACTCAACTGTCAATCGTAGTTGATGCGTACAGACCTTCCGAATACAAGTATTACCGACCGCAACCACGAGTACGAGATCGCCATCCATTGAAAATCCATAAAGTCATACTTTTACACCCAATACTTGGTGGAAAAATGTACTTGGTCAAACTGTTGCTGGAAATTGACTGAAAATTGTTTCTTTGAGACTAAAGAGACGTTTTTATCGCAATCAGAATGAACATTAGCTAGTTTGACGAAAGATTGGTCACCAAGTATGTTGCTTTCGTAATTTGTTAGATTAAGTTTATCTGACTTCTTATCTTGTTTTAATAAACACTGATTCGATGCATTGCGATGACCATATTTGCCGTTTAATAATAAAAACCATACTACAGCGAATATGATTATAAAATAATCACATTTGTAGTCTCCAGAACAATTCCTTTATTACCTTCCTATTGCAATGTTCAGCCGGTTTGTTGGAATTGGTTGACACTAAATTGATTGAAATATTATGAATTCATGTTTCATTGCACATATCGATGTATCATATTTTCGTAAAAGTGGCCCGCTTTAGAAGTGAATTCACCGTTTCTTCTAAGCCTCTTAAAGCACTTAATAAGAAGGTGGCGGTTCGGCGAACGCAACCGCGGATTTCTCCGTGTCATCGGATGATGTGATGCAATCGCTCCCACGATCTTAATCCTTCCCGTGCATCACAAGTATACCCACGAATATACCGAATGGATTCGTCATGATATCAGATCTCAGTTGTAGGTGTAACAAAACGGTGACTCGCTGTTTAGAATGACGACGTTTGTGCGTACAGCACATACATGGGGCATTCCGCACGGAATAAATCGATCTCTGTCAGTATTAAGGGGTCTTTTCACTTGAGACGGTAAAAAAGGCTATCTTCATGAATGTTTTTTGATCGGTTTATATTATATAGATATTGATATAAAAGTTGTTACACTTAATAAAAACTCTTTCGAAATACATTAACATTTTTTTAAATCTCTCTTTGTAACTCAAACAAACTTTAAACACGTTTTTCGACGGCTTATTGATAAAATCTTCGAAACTACTGAACCGATCCTTATGAAACTTTAGCCACATATTATTTATAACTATAGCTATAGCGTATGTCAATGATTTCTTTATATTTTGATATTCACTATTTTTTTTTGCCAAAAAAGGTGAAAAAACAAGTTTTTTTTGTTTTTTCGAAAAATGTCCACCATTTTGTTATTTTTGCATATACCAAAAATCGTATGATCTGCGCTATAGCCATTAATATACGGAATCTAAAACCGTTTGATTTTTGGTGTTTCGTGTGATCGATCTCCGAGATTTCATCAACAGCGCAGACCTACAATTTTTTTAGGGCATTTTTTTAACTACCATTTTTGTCTATAAATAGTAACTTAAATAAATAAAAAACATTTTTGAATTGTATTTCGAAAGTGTATTTATTAAGTGTAACAACTTTTATATCAATATCTACAATGTAAACCTATCAAACAAATTCATGAAAATAGCCTTTTTTAGCGTGTGAAGTGAGAAGACCCCTTAATTTCTAAGCTGTGGCCAGCGAAAGACGTCGTCTAATATGTACAAAAAGTAGTCTCGAAAAAGCTATTTCAAAGAGAAGCAAATCGGAGTTTCCATCTTTACATTTTGTCGTGTCAAAGTATATTTTGAGTCTGAAAATGAAACTACCACGAGTTGTCTGTGACAAATTTTGATGACGTTGAAGTTTGCATCGTTGTAACGCAGCGGAAGTTAGTTATTTTCCACTAATAAAATTTCCTCTTTGGCCGATCGAGGCTATGAAAATCACTCGTACGGTTTTATGTACCCTCGTTAGAGATTCACCTCAATTAAAAAAGAAGATTTACGATGATAATAAAAATCAAAAAAAATTTTAATCGTTGCATTCCAACGATGCAAACTTCAACGTCATAAATTTTTAGTCGAATAGTTGTAGTTTGCGACCTCATATGAATGGATAATATTACTATCCTGTCATACGCTATAAAATGGAAGATTCGCAGCTAAATTCAATGAAAAAGTAGCCGCCCGTATCGGCACGGGATTATCAGTTTCCCTGTGCCCTCGTACAAATGCGAAAGGCTACGAGGCCGTCAAGAACTGAAAACAGTCACAAGTGTATTTTAAAAAACGATAAAAATTTCACAATTTTACGAATCGATTGGCGTTCCAGAAAAAAGGTTTACCACCCTCGTTCCTCGATAACGTGTGTAGATTTTGCGAATCTGCAAGTTCGAATTACACTCCCGTTCGCAGCGTTAACCCATCCCGATAGCCGCAAATGCGAATGTCATCCAACTCATACGAGGAACGCGTGATATTTAGGAGGTTACGATCGACGTCTACCCACGTTGAACGGGAATTTCGAGTGACATATGAATATGTAACGTCGGCCAATCAGCGACAAAAAATCAACGTCTGACAAACGAAAGGGCACAAGGAACGCGATCGTAGGCGCAGAGCGATGGGAATTTGCACCTTTTTGTTTGTCGGCATTCGATCCGTGGCTCGGCGGCGGATGGACACAGAGGTCGCCCGGGAGGGGGATGAAGAGGGCGCGAGTGAGATGGGACAAAATCGAGGGATGCAGATGAGATCGTATCGGTGGTCGCGTAATCGTTGGATCTCGGCAGGACAATACCGGCTGTTCTCTCTCTCTCTCCATACATACATGCACATATATATCTTAATGTTCGGGAACACTCAAACATTGCTTGACAATGGCCTCGGAACGGCTGCGACAGCTGCCCGGCGCGTATAGCTCGGTTACAGCTAGCGCTAACTTAAAAAAAAGAAGAGAAAAAAGTCTGGAATGAGAGACTCATCTCGAGCTCGCAGTCTCTCTCTCTCTCTCTCTCTCTCTCTCTCTCTCTCTCTCTCTCTCGCTCTCCTATTCTCTTTGGCTGAAAACGCGGGTGCTTTTCAAACGTCGATGGCCTTCTCGGGAAACGGAAAACGCGAAAAGCTTTCCGCTAATCTCTGGTACGCGCGAGCTAAAGTATTTAGATGGAATCTCTGGCGTGAGATTCGAAATCGCGATAGGATGAGTAAGAGGAGCAAGAGGAGGGGTGGAACGACAATGCCGTGTATATATATCGCGACAGAATGCAACGGAATTTTAGAATCCAAGTGTCCATCACTATACAAGGATCCGTGGTTTGTGTGGCCACTCTCGCGTTTCTTTTGATACTTTTTTGACAGTTTGTTATAATATTGATGAGAGACAGGGGACTGAAAAGGCGAAAGAGAGGCTTGACCATTTTGATGTACGGTGTATGTTATTTTGTTATTATTATTGTCATAAAAATTGATCTTATTATTATTATTATTATTATTATTATTATTATTATTATTATTATTATGTAAAAAAATTCTTTGTTTTTCAATTTTGTTATTTTTAATTTTGTTATTTTTAAATTCGCTTTTCAATTTTGTTGTTATTATTATTATTATTGTTTATGATGGTGTAGTTTCTTTAAATACTTTTTTGACAGTTTTTTTATAATATTGATGAGAGACAGGGGACTGAGGGAGAAAGACAGAGAGAGAGAGAGGCTTGACCGTTGATGTACGATGTATGGTATTTTGTCATTATTATTGTCTTAAAAATTGATTTTATTATTATTTTTTATTTAGAAAAACTCATTTGAATTTCGATTTTATTTTGATTATTGTTGTTATTTGCGATGGTGTAGTGTTGAAATTATTCTTTTTCCGAAACTATTGCCAATGAAGATACGAAACGTCTCTTTTAGCTGATAAGGAATAGAGAACAGTCCGATTCGAAACATCAAAATCTCAAGTGCAATTTAATAGTGATAATGATAATACTTAATGATTTTGCAGGTTTTTAATGGGACCGATTTTGTTGAGAACGTGCATTGCAGGTCGAAAAGTAAAAAGCCGAGTATTTTACCTCATGAGAGTATAAATTTGAAGATGTAAAAGTTTGCAATAGTTGGAAGGTAATAAAATGACTTTGAAGTTTGCATCGTTGGCAGCCAACGATTTTGTAATTGATTTTTTTATTTTTGTCTGCATCTAAAACCTTTATTTTGCTAAATGAGGTTGTGAATCTCTAATAAGAATACGTGAAAAATGTTTAGTCATTTTCACAGCCCATACCGGACAGTGTTTTTTTTGCCAAAAAAGAATAATTTTGGTTGCACTCCAACGATGCAAACTTCAACATCATGCAATGAAAGTGAACTTCTTCGGGGTATCGGAACATTTATTTGCAGATTAATGCTATGAAAATATCTCAGACCTTTTATAAGATTCGTGTTAATGAATTTCTGGCTCATAATGACGGCATGGCGTGACGTAACTATGTTGTGCTCATATGGGTGCGACGGCGTGAAAAGAAATAAAATTAAAAAAATTTTAATAAATAAAATCTGGTAGTATTTTTTGTTTCCATATGCTATATTTGTTTTCCTGCCTATATGATAAATGAATTAAAACGTATCCTGCATCGTTAAAGTTTTTACCTACACTGCCAAAAAAAAATATTTTATTTAAATATGATCCATTGAAATCAAATAGATTTTTTCCTTGGCTCACGGCTTACTACGATCTTATTTGTTTCAGAGATATTTTTTTTATTTGTTTCAGCTATTCTTTTTAAATATTGAATATATTCAAATTGAATAAATAAAGATTCGATTCGAATAAATCTCTATTTGCTTACAATGTACACTGTAAATCTAAGTGTACTATATACATAAAATATTTCATAAATCCAAAATAAAATGAAATACTTAATTGAGAATTTTATGACAACGATTTTGTATCGTAATTCGTCATTCCCTGGCCTTTTGAGATGATTTCTATCGAAGAAAATATTTCACATATATGGGAATCGAACCTAGAATCTAACTACTCATAGCTACGCACTTTGCCCCTATGCCACCGAGTGTTTGTATGATCTTAGTCGCAGACATGGCTAAGGGACCAAATGAATTCCTATAATTATTTGCTGTATCACATAAACTATATCAATTAGTTAATATCATTGTGATAATTAGAGAGTTTTATCGAATAACATGCTATATATTTTTCTAACATAATCTATATATATAGATAATCTCCTCTCTCTCCACCCGCTCTACCCCCCCCCCCCCATACCTCTTTGATATGTGTGTTGCAATAAAGACAGACCATTCAATCAAATAGAAAAATGGTTGACTCTACGAAAATTCTATTTAATTTAAATTTTTAAAAATCTAATGGATCCAATTAGTGGATTCAACTATATTGTTTTTTGAGCAAATGAAACCGAATCACAGATTTATTCGGATTGAATAAAATATTTAGTTATTGGAGGGCATTTAATATATTTTGATTTGAATAAATAAATATATTTAAAGTAAAGAATTTCAATAATGGAATGCAATAGGAAAAATTTGATTCCACGATAAGTCTAGTTAATACGAATAAACGAAAATCAAATAGACGCGATTAGTTCATATCAATAGAATTTTTCTGTCAGTGTACCTTCGTTTCGAACCTACGTCTTCTAATTTTAGAGCTGAGCGCGCTACCTATCTAGCCATTCAAACACTTCCCAGATAGACGGATGTACCTCATATTGGCATCATACGTACATCATCACTGCGACACAGAAAGTCTCACAGCTGTGTATCCCTTATGAGTGCTCCCGTTGAAGTCATATTTGCATCACATGATGATTCACAATAATACATACGAATGAAGCGAAGTTGTTCTCACGCGAATATGCATGCAGTGAATTCATCAGACTAGACTAATCTGGTAGGATTTTTATATCTATATGCTTTATTTTTGTTCCTGCCTAGATGATAAATGGATTAAAACGTATCCTGCCTAGTTAAAGTTTTTACCTACCTACGGTTTGAACCTACGTCTTCTAATTCGAGAGCTAAGCGCGCTACCTACCTAGCCATTCTAACACTTGTGCAAACTTTCTTTGTGTCTTTGCCTATTTGTATCATTCTGGATTTGTATGCATATCGCCGTCATATTGCGCTCATGGAATGTATCACTGAGAAATGTGCATATCGCCGTCATATTGTGCTCGTGGGATGTATCATTGACAAAATATACATATCGCCATCATATTGCACCCATCGAATGTATCAGTGACAAACATGCATATCGCCGTCATATTGCTTGCATGGCATGTCTACTACCAGTGCTAACCCAGTGAATTCACCAACAAAAGTCATTGGATGACTTCCATATGACGTAAATCTACAAATATTCATTGTAAAATTCAAATTTGCCGTCTTATGAGTTCATCTTGTAGTCAACGGATGCTGCATTTTGAAACGACAATTTTAAGTCACGATGTATCTCAAATTCATGATACTGAATGAGCTCATGAAATGTCTTCATCAACGTAAACGAAATTGCGTTCATTTTAAGTACACTTCATGAGAACAATTAATGCTCCCATAGGCACAGCACGCCAAACTGTCTACACATGACTTCAATATGACGTAAAATTTGCAGATATTAATTGCGGACACTTGAGCACAGCGATATGAGTTCGACGTGCTCTAAACGTACGATGCATTTGTAAATGTCATATTGAGATCAAAATGTTTCGTAAATTCATGATACTAAATGAGTTCACGGCTTTGCATCACGACATGTAGTCAATATGCTGTAAAATTTGCTTCATCAATTGTATGCACGGCGTGATAATCATGACTGTCCATCTGGGATGATTGCGGCCAATAAAAATGAAATAAAACGAATAAAAGAATGAAACAAAAATTAGTTGCATTGCAGGCACGCAACCTTCAATTCCATAGAGAATCACACACAACATTTACTAATACAATTTGAGTTTCACCAACACTTTTTCTTGTATCGTTTTATTGTTGATAATTGTAACTTTTCAGACGAGAGCTCGACGTAGAAAAAACTCGATCAACGATTTTCCGACCGCGCTGTCGTAGATCTGGTGCGTGCTTGTGGTAAAAGAGACGTGCACCGCAGACAAGAGAACATTGGGCGAAGAAAAACGAGATGTAGAAGAGAGTACAACAGAAAAAAAATGAAAATAAAACGAGAAGTGAGAACACCCCATGGGGGTCACTCTGCGTCTCTCTTTCTCCCTTGGCCTCAGGGGTCTCCCCATAAAAACTGAAAATCCGCAGATCGGCGATTCACGATAACTCAAAATACAGCTGCCCCGTAGTTTGCGGTCACCCAATGTCGAGAGCTCTTCGCATTTCCTCTACTTCCATTCTCTCTCTCTGCCTTCTCTCTCTCTCTCTCTCTCTCACTCTCGGTTTTACTCTCTTACCCTCTGATTTTACGTGTCTTCTGGTCACACACGCTGTCCTCCATCTCACTCACCGCACACGAGTTCAAAATCTCTCCCCCTTTCGAGATCTCGTCCTCTTCTCTCTCTCTCTCTCTCTCTCTCTCTCTCTCTCTCTCTCTCTCTCTTGTGGTAAGTTTTGCCCCGACAATTCACCATAGCAGGCACAGAACGAGCTAGACCCGCGTAGATGGCAGTCGTGATTAGAATTGTATGTGTTGTGTATGGGGCGCGAGAGGAGCATCGTTGGAGGACATATATTTTGACTGAGAGGCCCGTAATTTGCCGAGCATTGTTGAGCCACCATTGTGCAACAATCCTGACGAAAATGCACGTCGCTGCTGGATCAATCCCTCCCTTGCCACTTCCGTGTCAACGGGGACAAAGTTTACGAGGCGCGCGACCGTTCTTCCTCGGCGCATTATGCACTTTCGACGCAATTTCTGTTTTCCTCGTCAAAACTTCATTTCCACACTCCACTGGCTTTTCACCATTCAAATTCGCTCAGCGTGACCCATAGTCACGGAATTGACCATCCGAATTGAAAAAGCCGGTTAAATTGGTCATGTTGTTTGTGTACGCGCGCCCTTAACACAAGACATTCATCCATGTTGCGCGCTCAGATTTGTCCGCGACGATTTTCTCCATTGTGGCATCGATCGACGGACAGCGCGCCGAGCACACTTCATGAAAATAAAACGTTAATTTATGAGGTTTTCGCGGACGGATCATCGCTCCGATCGAGAATGAGGAAATTTTGATGTTTTCGCGCGATACGTGTGAGGGAGCAAGATCGATCGTACGTGGTTGAGAAAACGCAAGAATCGACCAGCTGCGAAAGAAAAAGTACACGCAGTGTTCCTGGAAACGCGAGATGTCTCGATTATATTTCCCGAAGAGGCTTTACGGAGCATCGCGTGTGTCCAGGATGTAACTCATATATTATTGGAGAAGGAAGAAGAGGGCGAGAGGTGGAGGGTTGGATAGCGGGTGAAATCTACCTAGGAAAGGATACCGGACAGCACACGTCCTGATGAGGAGGGAGGGGGCGCAGCGCAGGAGTGGTAGCTCGATCCACATCGGCAGGAGGTCTCCTTTTGCCTCTGTGGGTTCTCCATCCGGGCACGTCCCGGGAGGGCACACACGCAGAGAGCCCACACCGGGAATTGTACGACGTCGATCTAACCGCACCTGGATCCGTCGGGGACTCTCGAAAAGTTATTAATTATGCAACGCTTGAACGCAAGCAGTGGAAATTCGTAATACTTCGTCGTATAGGTCGCTTTTAGGAATTACTTGGGCGGAGGACGAAGAACGTGGGATTCCATCGATTGGATTATAAATCGTTCTATGTGGAGTGGAAGATGACAAGAATTGGCTTTCCGTCTACGTTCATTTATTCAGTAGCTGTCATTCAAAAGGTCAATTTAATTCAATGCACTTGTTTATTTTTTCTTCAATTTTTCTAAGCCATGATAAAAAATCACAATGTCTCAATTTCCAACAGGCCTTGATAGTCGTTCAGTCATTATCATATGGGTATCAAGCTCTGAGAAACACTGTCGAAAGAATCATTTCGACGCGGGGCGGGGGGGGGGGGGGGGGGGCAGGGGGTTGAGAATTCTAAGGACATCGGACCGGGTGATCGACCATATCGTGCTCTTGGTCAACCTCGAGCGGCAGTCGTTAAGTTAGTTAAGCCATTCGTTAGGACAGAGATCGCCACGACTTCACCAACATCTCGCGAGTAAATGGTCGAGAGAAAGCGCGAGGGAGAACCCGCGAGGTTGGTCAAGAGGGAACTCGGACACGGTGTCAGTGACAAACGAGCGACTTCGCGGCAGGGCTAACCCTCGTCACACACGCGGAGAAAACGAGAAGAGGTAACACGACGACAAGGGAGCCCGCGCGGGAGAAGCCGAGCTGCACGATGCATGAATGACCCGAACGAGATTTTAGGAATGGAATGTTTTAGCGGAGCTTCGGCGATTGGTCTACAAGATGGAATGAAAAAGAAAGAGGCAGCGAGAGAGGGAGGAAAAGAGATGCTGAAGACTTGATGAGATGGTCCCGGAAAGAAACGCACTGGAGGCCTTCCATCCAACGGATGGAAACTATCCCTCATTTTATGGAGGGTCAGTGTTGTATATAAATGTGGAAGAATACTCATTTCCTCCAGACGTAGACATGTCCAAAAAATCCAAACTCGATGCTTCCGTAAATTCCACTATATCGTTTTTACGAAAGCCAGTATCGACAGCTAGGCAATTCACCATGGTTTCCTAGGAAAAGTTGTAAATTGCGCTAAAATGTTTACAATTAATGTGTGCAGTTATAATATGTCTGCAAGAGACACCATCAGCGGTAAAAATGTTGATTTTTCACAAAAGAAAATGATGAATTCCCAGATGAAATTTTTGTTTCTTCTCAAAATCTCAAAGTTTAACATTTATTGGACATATGTGGGTTTAAGAAAGAATCATTATCCTTCAACATTCAGTACTAGGCTCCTCAAGAGACTTCATATTCTTCGAGATTACTCTCCGATAGGATGGAGAAATATTGAAGGATCTCGTGCAGCCTAGAATCTATCGAAGAATCTCCCGCAGGACGGAAAGCACGTCAATAGGGAGTCCCGCGACGAAAAATCTCTTCGGTCCTGTGAAACTGACGAGGAAAAAAAGGGTACGGCACGCACGGAGATAGGACCGGCAAGATTCCACACGGTAGCCAAATAGACCGAAGTTGAGGACACCAAAGAAAAAAAACACGAAGATCTTCGTGTGGAGAAACGATGATAGGGATCAGTTTTGGTTAAAACGATCTTCCCTTAGCTCCATAGTTCCATACATATGAACGTTTCTACAAGTGTGTCTAGATATCCTGCGGAGGTTGTTAAGTACGGGTGTTTCCCGATGGATAACAGGATGTACCCTGATTGCCCTCTTGTCCCGGTAGATTATCGTACCATACGAGGGAACGCGCGCGCGTCCGGGTTTCTCTATTCGAGCTTCTTCGATCGTCGCCCCCTATATATTTGCATCGCCCGTACACATCCGTATACATATACCACCCACGCTTAGGCGAACATTTTGAATTTGAGCGGGTTCCGGGGCACGGTAGCTTAAATAACGATGACTCGAAAAAATTTGAATACCTGTCGCTGAACCACCACAGCTGGAAAGACGCCTCGTCGATATACATATGTCCATATGGATAAGGGACTACCAAAATGGAAGCAATAATGTAAAGCCTTCAGTGACGGCATTGAACAACCGTAATTGATTTTTTTCCACGCCTCTCGCGTTTCGCCTACAGAACTGACAATGAGCTGCTTCGATCAATTTCGCGTTCCAAGATACACTTGTCCTCGAATGATAAGTAAAGTATTCGAAGCAGTTGGATTTGGAATTCAAGGTTGAAAGCAAACCAAAACGAGGCATGGAATCGAACAGCGGAAGTGCACTGAGAAAAAAGAATCATTGATCCAAAATCATTGGTGTTGTTGATGAAAATATATAAATCTTGGGTGCGTACTTGAATCAAATTTCGTTGATGCAATTGTAAAATTGTCGGTTTAAATAATCGGATTTATTAGTCCAAACAAAACGCTTTCGATTTTACTAACATGATAACATTAAACGTTTTTTTTCATTCACAAGATATATTGTTAGCCGAGAACAATATATTATTGAAACTATCTAAAAAATTATCGCGAATAAATTATATGGTTTTGAATGCATTTTCTGTAACGAATAAAAAAAGCGTTTCAATTCATAACATGAATATTGTTGAATCGAGTACACAAGAAAAATTTAATTTCGCTCGTTTGATTCAGACAAAATTTCTATTGAGTAAATAGGTTATTTTATTTTTTTCACCATATCCGATATTGATGTCCAAGTACATTATTCGTTAAAGTATTGATATTTTATTTTGATTGAAAAATATTAAGCAAATGTCTGAATTGGTTAAAAAATTATGCGAAAATAAAATTTGTTTCTTGCGGTTGAAAAAAATCAACCAAATCATGGCCGAGCGCCACCGAAATTATAGGTGTGAGGAAACCCGTAGTTCTTGGAGTAACCGCTAGAATCCGCACGCGCGCTCGTTTCTCGTAAGCGTAGCGCGAACCGAAAATCTACTTAAACGCCGGAGAAACTCTAAAGAGTATCGCTCCTTGGCCTGTGGCTAAGATCAAAGTGTAGTATCTGTTCTTCTCAGTTGAATAACTGATACTCTCTCCATGGATATTCCATTGGAAATCTGATATTCTCTCCACTATCATCGTCGATGATCATTCTAATGCTCACTTTTTATTTAAGATTTAAAACAAATTGAACAACTTACGTCCCATGGCATATTCGTTTCGATGCAGTAAAGAAATAATTAATTCTATCGATTATATTTTTGTACGAAATAAAAAATGTTGTAGCAACCGCTTAATTATTTCATCCATACATCTACGGATTGTATATAGAATGATTTCAATAGAATATAATTTTATTTGAATGATAATGTAGATATTCGGAGAACAGAAGACCTTTTTCAAATAAAATAATATGTTATTTAAATTAATCACATTTTTCAATATTTTATAGTACCGTAACAATCTCATATATCGGTGGCACTCCGCAGCACCACATTTATTTGGATCAACCAATATATTATTTTGATTCAATTGGTTTTTTGGTTTGATTGGCTGCAAAATTAATTTTGCAGCAATCCTCAAATGACTGCCTTCCTCCATTGACATTGATCTCGGTCATCTATAGGACGGGACACAAGATCACGGGACACTTTGCGAGAGCTGGCTAAATTCAATTTCCGCCAGGTCATTGCACGCGATAAGAATGCGAGGAAGACGTGCCGAGAGGAGAAGGAGGCAGAAAAAGTCGAATCAGGATAAAGGTCAAGTGTACAGGCTGTCTGTGCACACACGTTTGAGAGTTCATTTGGAAGCTTCGTTGACTCGGTACGTGAAAGGACTATAGGTACCGACCTGGATGAGAGTTTCCCCGCTGGCATAATCTCAAATAAGCGGAGCATCACATCTGAGATAGAACGAAAGGGTTCAGCTATTGAGAGGACAAACTTAATTCACTCCTTCTGGTAGTTCCGAGTCAGGAGATAACGTTTCGTGCAAACTGAGACTGCCGTAGTCCGTACGGGAGAGCTTTTTCGCGTGTTTAACGGGATCGGTGGATGTTGGTCGTTGAATGTATGTACAATGTGTATGTGACGGCGAGATGGATGAGAAATGCTCCGGGGGGGACCATTTGGCTGTGGGACGTTGAATCATACGCGACTGGAGCTTTGATCATCGCGAGTGTGTACGCGGAAGTGTACCTCTCGTGCTTTTTCCAGACTTTTTCCTCGTCCTCCTTTTCCACTCATTTTTTTTCGCCTCCCTAGTACAAACTCTCGAGATACACAGCGTCACTCCTTCACTCCGTCGACCTGCTTTTTTCGCTTCATTTTTTTCCCTCCGGCTGTAGCGACGATGAGAGAGGGAGGTGCAAGAGGAAGAAGGGGGAGGAAGAGACGGTTGGATTAAGGCAGACGAGAGGAAAGCTGGCGAACAAGCACGCTCTCTGGGCTTCTATACATTCTCTCTCTCCTTGCCTCCCTTACTCTTTGCTCCCGGTCTCTATGGAGATACTCTGCCGAGATACGTTTCAGTCTCCGACGGCGTACGGTCTTACTCACTGGCTTCTCTTTCTTCGTTCCATCCCTCCCAACGTCTATCTACGTCCGTCTCTCTCTCTCCCTCTCTCTCTCTCTCTCTCTCTCTCTCTCTCTCTCTCTCTCTCTCTCTCTCGCTTTGTTGCCCTCTCTCGATCTATCTAGCACCTCTCTGTCTTTTCGGTTGATCTCGCTTTCTCTCTCTCACCACCCCCGCAGATAGAGCCGATATTATTCAGTTGGCCTCGCTCACTAATTCCATTCATTCCATCTCGGAAGAGGTGCGCTCTACCCGTGCATACATACATATAATACATCTGTATGCTCGCTGATGTTTCGTGATGAGAGACAGAGAGAGAGAGAGAGAGAGAGAGAGAGGATCTCTGCATGATTCTATGATCGTTAAATGGAGAATATGTGAAGATACATATACATATACATATACATATACATAAATATATATATATATGTGTGTGTGTGTGTGTGTGTGTGTGTGTGTGTGTGTGTGTGTGTGTGTGTGTGTGTGTGTGTGTGTGTGTGTGTGTGTGTGTGTGTGTGTGTGTGTGTGTGTGTGTGTGTGTGTGGATTTATGTATATGTATATGTATACGTATCTTCACATATTCTCCATATCTCCATTCTCATATATATATATATATATATATATATATTAGGGTGATTCGTTTCAGGGTAACTTTTTTTTTGACCCATCGTGCCCGAAAACCTTTAGTTGGTACCCAAAAACGAACTTTCGTGAAAGGGGGGTGTTGTCAAAAAATATTTAGAGGTCGCGAATCAAAATTGAAGGTTTCCATCTGATTAACATTGAAAACAATGTTTTTCTCATTATTAGTGTTACCATTCCGCGAATTTTGATATCGCGATATTTTCCAAGTGGGTTCTCATAGGAAATATGATACTCCACAATAAAGTTCATTGAGCCATGGCCGTAAATTCAACCGTTTCAGCGGCATCATTATTTCAAGTGAATATTGTATGAAAATATCTATTCAAACGGCTGTAACGCCTAAGCTGTTAGATATATCGAAAAAAATTCAAATGAGAACTATGTAGAGAAAGTAATTTGCTACAAAAAAGTCTTATAAGCCGAGCCCGAAAATTCAACTCTTTCTCATCTATAGGTGGATGAAGTAAAATAAATAGATTTTAAATCTATTTATTTTACTTCATAAAATCTATTTATTTTACTTCATCCACCTATAGATGAGAAAGAGTTGAATTTTCGGGCTCGGCTTATAAGACTTTTTTGTAGAAAAATTACTTTCTCTACAAAGTTCTCATCTGAATTTTTTTCGATATATCTAATAGCTTAGGCGTTACAGCCGTTTCAATAGATATTTTCATACAATATTCACTTGAAATAATGATACCGCTGAAACGGTTGAATTTACGGACTTGGCTCAATGAATTTTATTGTAAAGTATCATATTTCCTATGAGAACCCACTTGGAAAATATCGCGATATCAAAATTCGCGGAATGGTAACACTAATAATGAGAAAAACATTTTTTTCAATGTTAATCAGATGGAAACCTTCAATTTTGATTCGCGACCTCTCAATATTTTTTGAAAACACTCCCCTCTCACGAAACTTCGTTTTTGGGTACCGACTAAAGATTTTCGGGCACGATGGGTCAGAAAAAAAAGTTACCCTGAAACGAATCACCCTAATATATATATATGCATGTAAATAAACTTTGTGAGAGAAAATGAAAATATCAAGCAAACATTATTCATGGCATTCAAAAAACGTTGCTTTCTCGTCTAGACGAATTTTCCTATTTGTATATTGTTTATCTTCTTACTACAAAGTTTCCGGGGTTAATCATAACGTGCAAACCAATCAATCATTTGTCACGCTTAAGGCCTTAGGCCACAGTAACGGGTATAAAATCATGTGCGAATTAAATTTTTTTTTTCGTACGAAAAATTGATTCTCTCATAAAATTAATTACACATCTATATAGTATAAATATCAAGTTGTCAGAAAATGCGTTTTTTTTCGATGTACAAAATGGCCGAGTACTCGAAACTTCTCGAAACAGATTTTTTCAATTGGCGTGGCAGATAACTTCAACAATTTTCACTCCATTTACTTCAAATTCAAAAATTATGTTCCTAATTGCATTTCGCAGAGAAGTACGTACGGAATTTCTCATTAATCGAAAACTTTCCATTTTATGAGCAGTTTACGAGCAGTTTTAACGAAATTTTTCACTGAAAATTCATTTCTTAAGTTTAAATACCTAAAACTTTTGAATAAAACAATATTTTTTAAATTCCGTGCGTACTTCTGTAGGTATTCTAATGTAGATTGACGAGAATTTTCGTTTTTTGTTCTAGGTAAAAAATTGTGGATGCTAAATGTCACGCAGCGGAGCGCCTAAAAAAGATAACAAAAGAAAATATTAGTAGTCGGCCATTTTTTACTTCGAAAAAAAATATATATTTTCTGACAGCTTGATATTCATACTAAATAGATGTGTAATTAATTTTATGAGTGAATCGATTTTCCATACGAAAAAAAATTGTTAAATTCGCACATGATTTTATACCCGTTACTGTGGCCTGAGGCCTTAATGAAAATTCATATTCCATCAGCATTTCGTGTACTTCCTCGCAATATATATTTCCACCGTAGACCTGACGTTTTTAGTTTCGCTTGAGAGCAGTCCTTCCTCCCAGCGTGCCAAAGGTCCCATATAGAGTTGATATAGATGTCTGCATCCCCAAAAATCGTGTCGGGAACAATGTGCAGTATGTCAAGAGTCTTTTTGAACGAGCTATAGGATCTTCGTCGCAGATGGGCGGCGCAACGATCATGTACGTATCGCACAGCCGGTGTTGCGATAGCGCCGCACCGCGGGGACTCGACGGCTCCGTAGAGTTCATCCAACTACGCACCAATGTCCGTGTGCATACATGGGAGAGGAAAATAGCAGGGCTGTCGCGAACGACGAGTTACCGAATTATACGCAACCCTCGCCGAGTTGCGACGCTCCTAATGGCGATCCGAAGTCCTCCCCCGCAGGGAATTGTCGCGGTACATGTATACCCGTATACGGACAATGAGCAGGCCAATTTAGGATCGTCCGAACACTTGCTATTGCCGCAAACGCGAGTGGAACATTGGATGTACCCGCCACCTGTCTCGTTCTCGACTACCGAAAAAGAAAAGCCAGTTTCTCTACGGCGATATGGGAAGCAAAGCAAGCATGCAGAATGACACCAGACGAACTTCAACTTCAATGATTTGGGCTGGAACAGCTCATCATCGAAATGGAAAAACCGTAACAGATTTCTCGCGCCTCAAGATTCCTCTGGCTTTTCCCACATTCGAGTCGAAATTTCCTCCGCGGTCGCCTCGCACGATGTACCCAGAGTGCGTACCTAATTGCTCGACTTGTCGAGCGACTGCGCCAACTAACGAAGTTAATCCAAAACATATTCGTCTGTTTATCCGAGCGTAAGGTACACACGTACACACGCGCACATACTGCACACGTATATAGATATTTGTGGCGATTTGGTGCTCCACCATCTCCCAGGGCTTTTCCACCCTCGGCCAAGCGCCAGGGGTTGATTTTAACTTGCTGGTTACGCTTCGCGTGTATTCGAGATTCAAACCCTTCGTCGATATCCACCCCCCTCCGATACCAGACGCTTTCCTCGTTTACCAGCATACATGCATGTGCCTATATATGTGTACGAGGAATCTCGACCCTTGATCGTCGTAACTAACCCCCAGTTTTAGTCACACCGAGTGCTAACCGTTATTTATATACGTATCTATACGACATGCTACCAGTCATTTTCTCCCCCTATGTAGCTGCACACGTATACACTGAGAACAGTGCGCATCCGTCGTACGTCTATACGTGTATTCGTGTACGTCCATGGAAGCGGCGCGTGTCTCGAATCTCGATCGTGCTCACTTCGCCAGCGGGGGAAAGAATCATTAAGGAAATTTCTCCAACCGCAGACTTCTCACCCACCCTCGGTATTGACGTTCTCCGTATCAGGCTCGGGAAGATGAATTCATACGATTTAAACGAAGTTGGCTCGCATCGAAGAATGTATTGGTTAGATTACGGGTGACTGACTATGTAACGTGTGTGTCTGTGTGTATGTGAGATTAAGATCGATGTTTTGTCAATTAGGTATCATGTGACGATTCTTCTGAAGTGTCATCAGATGCACTGCTAAAAAAGTTTACCGATGTTTTGTCAATTAGGTATCATGTGACGATTCTTCTGAAGTGTCATCAGATGCACTTCTAAAAAAGTTTACCGATGTTTTGTCAATTAGCGATTGTGTGTTATCATGTGACGGTTCTTCTGGAGTGTCATCAGGTGCACTGCTGTAAAAGTTTATCGGATTTTGCTAGGATTCATTTGAGGAAGTATTGTTGTCTAGAAATTTGAAGAAAAAAAAACGTTATGTTAATATTTTATTTTATTACTCTACAGACCTTTCTGAATACGTATGTGAAAACCGTTTAAGGCCTTAGACCACAGTAACGGGTATAAAATTATGTGCGGATTTAACAATTTTATTTCGTATGGAAAAGTGATTCACTCATAAAATTAATTACATTACTGTTAGAAAAAATATATATATATTTTTTTCGATGTAAAAAATGGCCGACTGCTAATGTTTTTTTATTATCTTTTTTTAAGCGCTCCGCGGCGTGACATTTAGCATCCACAATTTTTTACCCAAAACAAAAAACAATATTTCTCGTCAATCTATATTAGAATACCTAGAGAAGTACGTACGGAATTTAAAAAATATTGTTTTATTCAAAAGTTGTAGGTATTTGAACTTAAGTACTGAATTTTCAGTGAAAAAATTCGTTATAACTGCTCATAAACTGCTCATAAAATGAAAAGTTTTCGATTAATCAGAAATTCCGTACGTACTTCTCTGCGGAATGCAATTAGGAACATAACTTTTGAATTTTAAGCAAATTGAGTAAAAATTGGTGAAGTTATTTGTCACGCCAATTAGAAAAAAGCTGTTTCGAGAAGTTTCGAGTAATCGGCCATTTTGTACATCGAAAAAAATGAATATATATTTTCTAACAGCTTGATATTCATGCTAAATAGATGTGTAATTAATTTAATGAGCGAATCACTTTTTCATACGAAAAAAATTGTTAAATTCGCACTTGATTTTATACCCGTTACTGTAGCCTGAGGCCTTAAGGGGTCTTTTCACTTTAGACGCTGAAAAAGGCTATTTCCACGAATAGGTTTACATTATAAATATTTATATAAAAGTTGTTACACTTAATAAATACACTATCGAAAACATTAAAACATTTTTATTTATTTATTTAACTCACTATTTATAGATGAAAATGGCAGTTAAAAAAATGTCCTGAATAAATTGTAGGTCTGCGCTGTTGATGAAATCTCGGAGATGGATCATCCAAAACAAAAAATCAAACGGTTTTAGATTCAGTATGTTAATGGCTATAGTGCATATCATACGATTTTTATATATGCAAAAATAACAAAATGGCGGACATTTTTCGAAAAACAACCTGTATTTTCCCCCGTTTTTTTTTAAGAAAAAAAATAGTAAATATCAAACTTAAAAAATCCTTGATATGCGCTATAGCTATAGTTGTAAAGAATATGTGGTTAAAATTTCATAAGGATCGGTTCAGTAGTTTCGAAGATTCTATCAACAAGCCGTCGAAAAACGTTGTTTCGAGAAAAACGCGTTTAAAGTTTGTTTGCGTTACTTAAATACATAAATTTCAAAAAAAAATATATATATTCTGAAAGTGTATTTATTAAGTGTAACAATTTTTATATCAATATCTATAATATAAACCTGTACAAAATAAAATATCAAAATAGCCTTATTTTTAGTGTCTAAAGCGAGAAGACCCCTTAATGGTACTCATAAGATTAGCCGAGTTATGGAAATTATAACGAGTTCGCTGGGGGAGCGCAGTCGAGACGCAGCAAATTTAAAAGCGTTTTTCTCGTAACTATGCTTTTAAAATAGAGAATCACGATATCTCGATGACCATTTGGCCGATTGGGCACTGTTTTTCAATGTTGGTTGCAGAATTAGGTTGAAATAATTGTTTTCTTTCTATAACTCTAACAATGGTCTAAAAAATTGACGATCAAAGTTTAGCATGCCGCTATTTTGTAATTTTCTTTTGCTGTTTCCGGTAAATTTCCAAACTTCACATGCTCATACAGATTAAGAATATATTTGGTTATTTTCGGATTCATGCAATATCCACAACACTGGTTACCAATTAGGGGCATTTGCCGCGCACCGTCATAAACAAACTTACAAAAATGTACGATGATACATTTTTTTTATTGGCATATTTTCTTGAAGGATCAATAAACATGTGTATTTTTTTTTCAGTCATTCCACCCTAAAAATCACCTCTGATACAGCGCTCTAGACTCTAGACAACAATATTACCTTAAGTTTCCATTTGTTTTTTTATATCTTATCTTATTTTTTCAAGTATTTATTGATGTAGACAATTCAATGAATACGTGTTTGATCGCAAAACATTGTCGACTTGAACGTATGAAAGATCTATTCATTTTTAATTATTTATATTTACATAATAATTGATTCAATTATTATTTTTCAAATATTTATATTTTATTCGTTCGGAACAACAATTTATATAAGCTCAATACACATTTACTGCATGCATTTGCATTTGTGTACACATTTACTGTATGCATTTGCATGCAGTAAATGTGTCTCGAATTCAAATGCATATTGTTATTACGAACAAATAATAGTTGTACTTGAATTA
Organism: Ophion ellenae; assembly: GCA_963210295.1. Taxonomy (NCBI): domain Eukaryota; kingdom Metazoa; phylum Arthropoda; class Insecta; order Hymenoptera; family Ichneumonidae; genus Ophion; species Ophion ellenae. The sequence continues at coordinate 44,779,560 of OY723387.1, forward strand.
CCAGTATTTTTATTTATAGCCAATAAATTTGACATATTTTAGAATACATATTTATCTGATTTGTTAACAATTCTCAATGGTGAGGAGTTACGAAAAATATTTTTTATCACAACCATTTCGTTATATACGAGAGAAAGTTTCTCTTGCGTGGATATCACAAGATGTGTAATTTCCACGTCTTTCGGAATACACTCAGTTGACCACGAGCGACCAGGTGCAACTTTCGTGGTGCGTCGATACATTTCCCAGACTCGATTATACGCTCGCTCATCGTCAGAGTACAAACGGCTTGCAGGAGAAAGCTCAAGCCTTGCGCCACCCTCCGGCCACAGAGCGCACTACTACGTCCATAAATTTCCTAGCTCATTCAATTTAAAAATCTAAATAGAACCATTCAGTCTATTCGGTTGAATATTTTTTTGAGCTAATAACATCAAATACCAAAATGATTGGGAGCACATAAATGTCGTATTACTCAACTGTGTTGAATAGATTTTAATTCAAACAAACAAATACACTTGAAATCAATCTCTGGAATATTAAAATCAACTAAAACTCTTTTTTTACGAAAATGTTAGTTAATTCAAATAAAAATGGATTGACCAATCAGCATTGACTTGATTTTAATGAACCTGTTTTATCAGCGTGGCTTTCCAACCAGAGATATTCAAACACTCCATTGACTTTACGAGGAATGAAAAAAGCATGAGGTTTTCCCCCATCATTAGGTGCCATTCACGACACCGAAACCTACGAAATTTGATTTGAATACGATTCATACCAATCGAATGTTTTTTGTTGTCGACCAGATGAATTTTATTTCCAAGATATCGCATTGGAATCACATTTCCAAAGATTCGGAAGATACATCCTGATGCCCCGATATACAGTCACCAATTTTTTCATCTCGTTTGAAATTTTCCCTGCGTTGCTCCTGCACGTACGTATTTCTTCACATATAGTTTTATTCTTCGTTTTTTTCTTCATCCCCCTTGATGATCGACGGGACAACGGCACTTTTCGTATATACCAGGAGCTACACATCACCCTTCTCGCTCGATACTATCCGGACCGCTTTTCTTTCCCCTACCTCCTATATGGATCGCGGTACCTATATATATACATACGCGTTTCCGGATACACCCGTATAAGAATACTGCTTCGCTGAGATAAGAGTTATCTGTCGAGCTCCGATACGATAGAATCCCCGAGTGTACACATCTCCGACACACCCACACACATTCTCTCTCTCACACGGCCAGACTCTCTCTCTCTCTCTCTCTCTCTCTCACACACACACACACACACACACACACACACACACACACACACACACACACACACACACACACACACACACACGCACGCACGCACGTATCAGCATCCTTGTTGCTTGAAGGTTTGGCGGATGCTGTGCAGAGGCCACGTGCAAGAGAAGTATTCATCCCCACCCCGTAAACGTAGGAGACGCAGAGAAGAAGATCTCTCGGTATGAATTCGCGCACCAATGCCGTGTAGACCTCCATATAAGTGAGTGTTTTCTCGGAGGGTGGTTTTTCGTTCGCACAAGCGGGCGCCTTGCGCGAGCCATTGTTGATCGCTTGATGCATCGTCTCGTAAATACTGTATCGCTCCCGAGACAGGGTATGAAGTGGATTTAACGCGAGCGATAAAAAAAACCGGCAAAGGGGGATGAAGAATGAAAGAAAAAGTTTGCCGCGTTTATGGATGTGTCGCAGCTAAACGAGAATTCATCTCTTGTCCCGCTCGATCGGAATGCAATGAGATAAGAGTAACTTTGTAATTACCAAACTTTTTTGGGTTTGTCCAACGATTATCAAAATTGCGTCGCAAAAAGTTAAAATATTAAATGTTTACTGTGCGTGGGGAAATGATCCTCGGTTGTCTGCCTTATGCTTTGCCGATGTTTATCAACTGTTGACTGTTTATTGACTGTTATGGGGCTACGGCGAAATACTATTACCGAGCTGACATTTTTCGTGGAAGTTGATAAGTACTTTACTGATCGACCCGTGCAGTTTGGGTACGAACGACAGAGCCGTTTTTTTTTCGGGAAAAAAAATTGGAAACTCGAAGTATTTCGTGGGCTGATCGAACTAGGCCTGTGGAAACCTTCCGATCGTTTACCAGTTTATTATTTATATCCGCTGAAAAAATGCTACGATGGAACTGAAAAAATAGGTATGGTTCGATGAATTATCGGACTCAGTCTTGATACTCTGAAAATGATGATTCACAGTAGAGTTATAAAATTATTGATGTTTTTAATTGCAAATTTGCGCGAAAATCAAGTACACCAAATCTTAGGCTGTGTAAAAATGGCAACGTCGGAGTCGGCACTTATCCACATTCGGTAATTATGCACGGAGATCGCAAACTACTTAGTCAGGATAATTAACAGGGGATATTATTTATTAATATTCTCTTAGTTAGTAATACTGACTCAATATTAATTGGAGATCTATTATCGAAAATGATAAATTTCTAGACATTTTTAGGAAAATACAAAATACAGTGGTTTTTTTCGAACATGAAAGAATATTTTGAAATATCGGAAAATTATTAAAGTTTTTTTTTTTATTTCTTTCAGATTATAGACAGTTTCGGTACACACTTTCCCTTTCGAGGGAAATTTTTTTTTCCCTCGGCCCGATTTTGAAGTTATGAACGGAGCACATATGTTTCTAACTTCGCGACACTTCTGCCAACGTGCGCATTATCATATACCACGACTTACGACGGTGCCAATTCGTCTCCCCATAATGGAGGGAGAAAAAATGATAGAAAATAATTACAAAAAAAAAACATTTCGTGTAATTGTCGAATGTTCAAAAATGCGTATTTTTACAACAAGCTTTTATTCAAGGGGCTGCTCACGCGCTCATTCAGTGGTTCATCGATTTCCAAAAGGAATCGATTTCTTGTGATTCCGACTGTGATTTCCGTGATTTCTGAATCAATGAGATTACCGTCGATTTCATATGATTCTCGCTGATTCTAACGATTACAAGTGATTTATAACTTTCAAAAATCACTGATTTCTATATTGAAGACATTAAATGAAAATTGATTAACTATTATAAATTAACAATAAGTCATTTATGGTTAGGAATACGTGGATACTAGACTGATTAAAAAAAACGAATATTTTTTTTTCGAAATCCCCTAGTAAATACTTTCGGGGAGGTGAAAAAAGATGCCTGTTAAAAGTAGAGCTCTTAATATTAATATTTAGAGGTCTCTTATCGCGAAATTATATTTTCCGTTTAAATCACACAGGAAAAAAAAATTTAACTTCAAAATTTTATACCTCGGCTTCAAGTCAATGTGCCGAGAAGAGCGATACATATTATTGTAGGGAATTGAACGCTCTGCAAAAAACGTCTCTTATGATTTTTCGATAAACTCACTTCTTCAAAAGTTATTCACGGTCTAATATGTATGTATATTAGGCTGTAAATATGTGGGGTCATTTCTTTAAAAATTAGGTAATTTATATTAATAAGTTTAAACTTTTTTTCAAGAAAGATCTCACGATATTTAGTACTTAATAAGTTTTAACATTTTGCCTGAAACTAAAAACAAAAGTGAAATTTACTCTAAATTTATTATATTGACTTGAAGGCGAGGTATAACATTTCAAACTTTGAACATTTTTTTCCTGTGTTATAAAGATGAAAAAGAGAATATTGCGATGAGAGACCTCTAAATATTAATATAAAGAGCTCTGCTTTGAACTCCATCTTTTTCACCTCCCTGAATGTATTTAATATGACATTACGGAAAAAAAATAGTCGCTTTTTTTAAATCAGTATAGTGAACACTCAATCAATAACTTAGATTAGCGATTCCCAGCGATTCCCGAAATCACGTAATTTCTTTATGATTCCCTACGATTTCCTATATATTTTGAGAAATCTTAAGAAACTCAGGAATCATGCGACTCGCGCGATTTCCAGCGATTTCTAGCGATTGCCTGTCTGATTTCTGATAAAATGGTTCAATGATTTCCTAAGTGAGCAGCCCCTCGCTTTTATTTAACTTGCTTCGTTGGTACGTCTTTCCGGTTCGAAATTTGAAATCCATTTTCAAGCACTTGCTGGCATCCGATTGAGCTAACATTTGGCATACCTATGTATCTTCGGTGACAATAATATGGTACCATGGAGCTGGTCTGAAGATGGATCCGAAAAGTGATCATAAGAACTTCTCAACTAAACAAGATAGCCCCGCCGTGTTTGGGCTCGTTGGATTTGTCTTGACAAGTAATGTAGCCCTAGCCCTAATTAACCCTTCGAGTGCACACCTCCGCCGCCAACCTATAAGTGCATCTCGGGTCAATCTGACCCGAGGCATTTTTCAAATCGCTTTATTCCGGTAAATATGCATTTTTTTTTCTAGAGACGTTTTTTGTAGTCAATTATCCATATTTTATGGCCCTACATTTTTTTTCTTGACGAAAACGAAAATTAAATGCCAAAACACTTGTTGAAAGTGGGGCATACGTTGAAAAATGCGTACTTACACGTAAAAAATCAGTGGGTCAAAACGACCCAGTATGCACTCGAAGGGGTAAACAAATTCTAATGCTAAAAAGTACAAAGTAAAAAAATGAACGTAATAAATCTTTGAAAAAGAAGCTTTTATGTATAAACTATTCAAGTAAAAAGTCCAAAATATCATTGAGTGTATGAATTTAAATAGTACAGCTACAGAAGAACTTCATCCTTAGTTACTGATCAAAAGTGCAGGTAGTGCATAGTTAACAAAACTTAGATAAACATGGAACTTTTAAAAATTAAAATATTTTCTTAAAAGCTTGAGGCCCGAAACGTCATTACACGTGAAATAAAGCCCCAAGCATTTAAAAGAATATTAAAATTTTATAAAGTTCTATGTTTATGTAAGTTTTACTAACATTTTCGTCTTCGCACTATCAAACCAACAATCGGCAATGAAAAAATCAGAAAAAATGCATGGCTAATCTTTAGGCCGTACTGCTCAAGGGAAAATAGGGTTTTTTTTCTTAATTAATTTTTTTTATTATAAATATGCGAAGGAAATGATTTTGGGCAGGACGAAAACGACCCAGATTCACGGATCGAGGGTTTAAGTATGTATTGCCTGCGCCTTTAATCAGTGGACGAGGATAGGGTTTTTCTGTAACTTTATTATTTAACTTCAACCACTAATGATTATTTCTTACTTTTTATTTCAATGGTTTATAAATAAAAGCTCGTTTTTAAAAAGATTTTTTACTTTAATTTCTCTTATAAACAGGTGTAAAAAAATGTTTCGAAAACGTACGTGTAATATGACGATTATTTTATAGGTGATAGTTGGTCACAGCCGAGTATTTCAACGTTCAGGATTGATCCCAGGATCAATCGCGCAACTTTCACGTATATACATAGAAAACGTTTATACGTTCAGTGAAAAATGATTCGATAACTAGCGATATCGAAATATTTTTAATACAAAAAAAAAACGAAACTACTCCGAGTATGTTTTTTTAAATATGGTTCAGCATATATCTCGCTCGAAATTCTATCTCCTTCTCTCTCTCTCTTTTTTCCTCTTGCAACATTTAGTAGCCAGGAACGCGATCTCCTCGTGAGATGTTATCGAGAGCGCCCGAAGAGAATTTTCGATTATAATTATATATGAGTTCCACGCGTTCAGCCACCGCGTATGTTATTATTTATATACTTGTACATTATACGGAATGTACAATTTTAGATACGTGAATACGTAAAACATATATATACATATATATATATATATATATATATATATATATATATATATATATAATATAATATACACGTGTGTGTGTGTGTGTGTGTGTGTGTGTGTGTGTGTGTGCGTTTGTGTTGAGAACATGCCTCTGCAATCTCTGCTATGGTATTATAGGGACAATGCGTAACGGGTATCAAAAAAATATATATTTATATACATACGTACATGCATATAAGAAACATACACAGGTATGAACATCCTTCGTATGGATGTGTACAGAAACGTGTACGTGCTCAAAGCGTGAGAGCGCGTAGAAGTGAGAGTACAATGGGCGCCCGAGGACGGGGGTGGAGCCGAATAAGAGCGGAGAGAGACAGAGAGAGATAGAAAGAGTGAGATGTACAGAAGGTAAGGGAGAAGCGAGAGAGAAGAGAGAGAGAGAGAGAGAGAGAGAGAGAGAGAGAGAGAGAGAGAGAGAGAAGATTATGAGAGTGGAGAGGGCTCTTATTTGCATATACAGAACCACCCCGTGCGTTTGGTCCTGCGTACATAATATATCTGTGTGCATATTTTTCCGCTATACATATACATGTGGAAACGGCCGTTTAAATTCCAGCAGTGCTCGCGTTTACTTTTATTGCGAGTCCTTTGGTTGGGTGAAGAAATACAGGTGCCTATACATGCAGGTATGTATGTGCATTCACCTACGGATAGACGTGGGTAGGTATTTATTTAATACATGAATAGATACGCGAGTATTTGTACTTGAACATACGTTTGTACATACAAGGAAACATTTGCGTTTAGGACTTGTAAAACACATCAATTTCGACCAAATGACCAAGTCAACGTTTACTCGGACTTCTTGGCCGAGAGTTCCCCTTTTATTTCGATGCGATTTGTAGCGTTCGAGAAATAAAAATGATGTCAGATAAAAACATGATGAACAGTTGGACAATTGAGGTACGCGTGATTTTTTGGTGTCCTGTTTTCGTCGCAAATAGAGTATAGGAGTATATTGATTTCGGTATAAGGCAAAAGATGGGATTCGCCCTGAGGGAATTCGATCAGGAAATGCACTCGATAGGATTCAGGTCGGGATTTAATTTTGATGACACTGAATTGTTAACTTCACAAGGAAAAAAGCTGCAACTTTTCGGTAAAAGGGCGCTAGCTGTTTATTTCAAATTCAGAATGCAAAACTATATAAATTGAATGACATAAATGTGTAATGTTAATTTAATTATATCGAAAATGTAAATTTTATTTAATATTGATTTGTTTTCAGGCCGAGGCTCGTATGCTGCAGGTTCTTCTTGATTTTTTCTTCGAAGGACAGATCGAGGGCGAAAAAACCACAAATTCATCTTTCGACATTCTGTACCCTTAAGTAATCCTATAGCCAGGCTTCAATCCATACGAGACGACATACAAAAACCCAATTTCCGGTCGCTACAGAAGTGTCTATAATAGTAGAAATCTGTCAGATTCTTAAAAATAATCAGATTTATATACTTAAAACTCGTAGTAATCGAATGCTCTCAGAAAAAATTACGCTTATTGACCTAATTTTTATGTAATATCAAGTTTAATTTGAATTTCCGGTATTGGATTTATTACCACTTGTTACGGTAAAGAGACGTGACAGCAAGGCAACAGCTGACTGTAGTTCTAACCTCATCTCACTCATTCGAATTTCCACACATATTTCATTTTTAACCGACATATTTCGCCAACACAAATTTTCCACGCTTTTTACCAGTCGTAGCCCGAATACAATGCTTTATATTTCCCGCACCCGACAATGTTTTGATAGATCAACGTTGAAAAGCATGGAGGTTAAACTCGCCTGGTTGAGTAAAAAGAAACGGAGATAACCAATGTTGCCAAATATCAAACCTAGAAATGCTGCGCGAATCATTGGAATAACTATTTTTCATTTTTCTAATTAAATGTGAACATTCATTGAACAGTTTACACATGGAAAATTTTAGTTATTACAAAGTATTTTTTTTGCATATGTTAAAAATAGAAATTGTACAAGTCTCAAGTATGATGGTATCAAGTCTCAAGTGGTATGACTAGTGTGAAGCGATAGGATTACCTTAATATGTTACATGATGAAAAAATGCTTTCAAAGACGATGCAGCAGTACGGTAAAATACTATTTTTTCCATAGTGAAGGACACCACTGTGACAAGCAGAAAAAGGTCGTTTTTCCAATTTACAAGGTACAATAGAGCCTCTGTATAAAAAAATGAGGTCCAATGGCCGAATCGATAAATTGACAATTGGTCTGAAAAATAAAAAAAATTATAACTAATATAAATGTAGTTCTCGTTGTAAGTAGCCGCTTTGCGAAAAAAGTCACAAAAAGGCGATTGTTCGAAATAAAAGTGTAATTTTGGTGAATTCTTTACTTATATTTGTTGGCTTAAAAAAGCAGATTAAAAACGGCTATGTACAACGATAGCTACTGCAATTCCGGAAATGGTGGTTCTTTAAATTGGAAATTGGACAATTATTGCTAGGGTTGTGATCCCGGCCAGGTCGAGAAAATTTGTTCCGAAAAAAATGCGATTTAAAATTGTTGTATACCTAAATCGTACCTGCTCTCACTCAATCGTCTGTAACTTGGTAAATTTTTAATACTTCAACTTGAAATTCTTCCCATATATTCTTGAATATGTATGCTTTGAGAAAAAGCAAAAAGACAATAGATTTTTCTTTTTTTTCGCAATTTTCTTCGCAAATACCTGTGAAAAATGTGCCGGCGCTTAAGATGCGGCCGACGCTTGGTACGATATTCAGCACCAACCACTAATACCCAGTGTTGGTCCTTTATACGGGCCAATGATTTGTCCATGATTCTGCCAGTGCTCATTTGAAGCATGGCAAACCAACTAACACCCAGCCTTAGGTCAAATATCGATTACCAACTGTCAGCCAACTATCGGGTCCCAGTGTTGGCCCCGAACATGGGCCAATCAGTTGATCATGGGTTTCCCAGTCTCGAATTGAAGCTCGACACACCATCGAAGAGCCAACGCTGGGCCAGTACTAATTAATGACCGTCGGCCAATTGTCGGGGCGAGCGCAGGCCCTGAGTCTGAGCCAATCGTTTGACCGTGGTTTTGCCAATGCTTATTTTTAGCATGGCAAACTGACGAATTGCCAATCCTGGCCCAACACTGGCTTTGAACGGTATAGTCCATACATCGTTATGCCATAGTCCGTGCATAACGATGTTAATGAATCTAATAATTCTTTCGATGAGCAATCATCGAGCACAGAAACTTGTGAATCTGATCGATTATTGGCTAAGCATTGGGTTGTTTTGACAGCCCTACACTGGGCCAACATTTGCCCGAATATTGCGCCAACAATATGAAGCCGACCTTAGCCCTACTATGGGCCGGTGATCACGCCAACCGTCAGCCAATGATCGTGATCTCTTTAGCTCAATGTTGGGGCAATAACCGGCCAACTGTTAGGATTTCCGGTAAGCATACTATTGGCCAACCGTACATCCCAGCGTTGGGCCGAAGAGATCACTCCTACCGTGGCGCAACACTAAGCCGGTAGTGCTGCCGTTTATCGGCCAATGGTGGAATGTGATTGGCGTGACGCTGGCTCGAGGTTGGGTCGCTTGCGTCGTTTTTCACGGGCAGTAATGAACTTTTGTAACGTGGCGAAAGAGAATTGCATTTATTTTCATTTGATTGGCGAGTTTGTCGCAAGGGTAGGATTGGAGGAAAATGATGCTATTCGTCCCGGAAGAAATACGAGAGGTGCAAGGTAGAATGGTATTCGGTTACGTTGCGGTAAGAACTTCATAACTATATACAGGCATGAGCGGTGCAGAAAGTAGTGGATTATAGTGGAACATGTATACATATATATGAGTCTATCATGTGACTGATCTCTTAGAAATGGTCCTTCAGCGTCTTCCCCAGAGTCCACTAATCTCTCCTCCACTATTTCTCTCTCCCCAAGTTTTGACGTTTTTCCGACATATTTTGATGCCTTCGGTCTTCAAGAAGGGTGTCTCTCATATCCATTCTCACCTCACTAACCGTGAAAAATCGGATCCGCCGAGGATCCGAACCTTCCTTTTTATTGTCCTCCACTTTTTCTATCGAATTCTAGTTTTTCAACTTTTTCCTGTCTCTCTTCCGCCCTCCGTGCGTCTTTTTGTATTTTGAGGTTGTGTGGACATCGAATGGCGTCGTGACATTCAACGTATAAATAAATCTAAACAACTGATATCCATTGAGAACAAAAAATTGCTGAATCGAACTTGATCTTTCGCAGAGCAGAGTCGACATCTGTCGAATGTCGACTCCTTCTTCCGGCACATCAGCTCGAGAAAGAAAATTCGGCACACGAAAAGAGTCCACTACGTCCCTCCACTGACAGCCACTCGGTGGAGTCCATTATGCATTATGAGCCCGGGCATTGGATGATTCGGTTTTTCCGGAGCCAAGTACGACCTGCCTTGAAACCCCTCCGAGATAGACACATGTAGCTCATATTGGCATCATGTTTAGATCTTCTATGAGGCATAGAAAAATACACAGCTAAGTGTCCCTTATGAGTGCTCCCCATCAAGTCATATTTGCATCACATGATGATTCACAATAACAAATCCAAATGAAGCAAAGTTGTTCTCACGCGAATATGCATGCAGTGAATTCATCAGCACTAGCAAAATCCGCTCACGAATATCCAACGATAAGTGAGTGCATGTGGGGCTCGTATGGGTGTCACGGCGTGAAGAAATTGCAGTGCTCCTACGGAGCTCATATTGGCGACATGGCGTGACGTAAGTATGTTGTGCTCATATAGGTGCCAGAGCGTGAAGAATTAAAAAATCTAAAAATGTCGAATAAAAAAAATCTGTTGGTATTGTTTGCTTCCATATATGCTTTACTTGTGTTCCTGCCTTTATGATAATTGGATTAAAACGTATCCTGCCTCGTTAAAGTTTTTACCCACCCTCGGGATTTGAACCTCCGTCTTCTAATTCTAGAGCTAAGCGTGGTACCTACTTAGCCATTCTGACATTTGTATAAACTTTCTTTCTTTTTTGCCTATTTTTATAATTATTTATTTTTATCAATATACATATCGCCGTTATAGGATGTGTCACTGAAAAACACGACTATCGCTGTCATGTTGCGTCCATCGAATGTATCACTGAGAAACATGCATATCGCCGTCATATTGCTTGCATGGCATGTCCACTACCAGTGCTAACCCAGTGAATTCACCAACAAAAGTCATTGGATGACTTCCATATGACGACAATCTGCAAATACTCATTGTAAAATTCAAATTTGCTGTCTTATGAGTTCATCTTGTAGTCAGCGAATGATCCATTTTGAAACGACAAATTTAACTCACGATGTATCTCAAATTCACGATACTGAATGAGCTCATGAAATGTCTTCGTCAACGTAAACGAAATTGCGTTCATGTTAAGTACGATTCATGAAAACAATTAATGCTACCATAGTGAATCCACACCAAAAGGTCTACACGTGACTTCAATATGACGTAAAATTTGCGGATATTAATTGTGGACACTTGAGCACAGCGATATGAGTTCGACATGTTCTAAACGTACGATGCATTTGTAAACGACATGTTGAGGCCAACATGTTTCGTACATTCATGATACTAAATGAGTTGATGGCTTTGCATCACGACATGTAGTCAATATGCTGTAAAATTTACTTCATCAATTGTATGCACGGCGTGATAATCACGACAGGCAATCTGCGCTATTTTGTCCCCTCCTACCCCCACCCCTCTCACGTTTTCGACAAGTCAGAAGAACAGCACGATAATAAATCCAATTGATCCAATAAAAACGTCGATTAGGCGATGCGAAAAAGTTTCCCTATATGCCGAATAAGAATCGGTGAAAAACCTTCTCTTACGCAAATTGGCAGCTCCTCGGAGGCTCGATTGGATTCCAAACACGTCGACGATAGGGAGAAGAAGAAGTCAAGGAAGAAAAAAAAGGTGAAAAAAAAGCAACGAGTTTGGAACGAATACTTCGGAATGGTGGTCAATCGATCGGTGATGGGAGAGGACGTTACAAGAGGAGTTTTTCTCGGGGCTGTGCGCGATGCCGCGCAGTCCTACCGGCTTGTGTGTATCGCTGTATTATAGTCACCGCGAGAGATGTCTCGCTCCCGCGTTGCGGTAAAGGCGCGCTCGATCACGCCGCGGCGCTCTGAACGTGTCGGGAATCACTTAAGTCCCCTTTTCTACCTCGATCACGGTGGTTAACAATGACGCGGACGAGAAAGAGAACGCTCTCGGAGAACGATCAGCCTTCGAGAGACACACGAGAGCGACGCTGAACGAGAAGAGTGAAAAAAAAAACGATGGAAGCTTGACGGATGGGGTAAGAGCCAGAGAGAAAAAAAGAGAAATGCTAATGCCTAGGTGAGAGAACGGAGGAAAGCAGATCGAGGGAGAAGAAGGAGCAAGAGGGAGAGCATCGAGAGATAAATAAATGCAGACGAGGATGCGAAACTAAAGTGTAAAAGCGAGGGGGGGGGAGAGGGAGAGAGAGGGGGGAGCTGGAAACAGTAAGAGAGATCATATGGATCGAAGAACGGAAAAGACGAGAAAAAAACGGAGAGAATGAGAAGATGAGCAGGCGCGTCCACCCAAAGCGGGAGATCGCAGAGTCGTCTCTCCGAATCCTTAGAGCAGTAGATTGAAGAGGAAGCGAAAGAGCTAAGAAAAGGATCGCGTTATATGCGTAAAGAAAAAGCATACCACGTAATAAGTACCAAGTCCAATTGTCGCGTCATGCATGTAAATAACCCGTGTAGAAATTGTAGGGTTCCAATTGCATTCCCATACTTGATTCTACATCCTGATGAACATGGTCATCGCATGGGATCCCTGTACTAAACCGTCACGCTGATACATTGGATTCTAATCAGGATTGCCCATTGGAATCCAATGTATGAATCCCCGGCTAGAAATTTAGTTATGGCGCTAATCACACTCGGATCAGGTTGCCTGACTGCCGTTATATGGCGCTAGTATGGCAACCAGATTCCTGATAACAGCGGGATCTGGCAGCCAGATTACGCCTGAATCTGGCAGCCTGATTGGGCCTCTATCCTGGCAGCCTGATTGGGCCTCTATCCTGGCGCCTTATGATGGCGTGTATACGGCTGCCTGATCGGATGTATTATAGAAAATATACAGAACGAATAACATAAATTTTTTTTTGTTTATTGAATATTTAACACCAAGGTACATCTGAACAGTTTGACAACAAAACATATATTTCTGAACATGGGTATGGGGATGGGGAGACATGGGGATTTTCTTCGCTGCCATTAGAACCCTCTCCGCTGACATGGAGATCTTCTTCGCTGGGGTTGAGATTCTCTCTGCTGACATGGGGATCTTCTTCGCTGCCATTAGAACCCTCTCCGCTGGCATGGAGATTTTCTCCGCTGGCGGTCGATTCTTCTCCACTGGCATTAGGATTTTGTTTGCTGGTAGCTTTATCAAGACTTTCCGGATCATGAATTTTATCATTCGGGCCTCCTCCTGTAGATATTCAAATTTTTCGTAAACAACACAACGTATATCATTCTCATTTTTTAAATTATATTTTATATTCATATTATTCTATTTTTTAATTAAAAAAAAATTATATTTTTCAATTTTTTAATTTAATTTTTATATTTTTTACATTATATTTTACATTGATATCATTCTAAACCCAAGTGTATAAAAATTCATAAAGTTTGTACAAGTTGAAAAAAGTAAGGTTATACATACCTGGTACTTGTACCGATGATCGGGGCTCGTCAACTTTTTTCTCCGAACGACATCTCCTAACACGCAGCCGTGTCAAATACCGTTTCCTCTCTTTGCGATTCATAACGTTTTCACTTTATGTGCTCCTTTTTATATATAGTGAAAACTTTCAAGTTTCAACCCAAACAGGATGTATACAATGACACACGTGCAAGCATAGTTTTTAAAAGCAACACTAGCGCTACCACATGCACTGCCATGCATGGCTTCCTAATAGAGCCATATTAGGGCACTGATAAGGCAAACCACATTATGGCCATTTTCACGTTTGCCATAAGTTTGCCTGACCTGGGGCTGCCTGTTCACGGCAGGCTCACGGCCGAATCAAAATTCCCGTAATACGGATGGCCACACAGCTCCTTGATCACGGCCTGATCATAAATCTGGCTAGCCTGAACAAATTTCCAGTCGGGTCCGATTTAAATTCTAAAGGATGCGTTCCATACGATTCTTGAATGGTTCCATCGCATTCTTTATGTTGAGTTTTCTAAACAATATATATAGGGAACATTCCACGCTATTTTACCTAGCCCGTAACATCGACCATTTTTGGTTTTCAGATTTTTTTTCTCGTAAAATTGTACCCCATGAACGGAATATCCACACCAATGTTTAGATTTTTATCTCTTTGCTTTTAGGAGTTATGATTTCCCAGAAAATGTTGATTTCGGAAGTTTTTGAAACGTTTAGACTTTAACTCCCGAGCCGATTGAGATATCGACAAATGTCACTCTATCATTTTTTGTCATTTTGAATATACTTTCGTTGAAAGATCTGAAAAAATTATCAATTATCAATGTCAACGTTTTTTTGCTTGTAAAGTCAAAACGATTTCTTAAAAAGATTATTGCCTTTTTTATTTATTTTCTTTTTAATTCTCTAAAATAGAGTGACGACCCATTCCATGATTTTTAAAACTAGTCCCGTAGTGGGCCCATTTTTCCATCTATTTTTTTTCGAATTAAAGATATTTCTTTGAGAAGATTTTTATCATTTTAATCTTTAATAATGCTATTAATGATTTTGTGATTTCCAATTCGGCTGCGTCAGGCCTGAAAGGGTTTATTTTTCATTTGTGTGCGATTTAACAATTTAAACATTATTTTGAATAAAAAATAATTTTGTTCGTTAAATTCGGCACGAATAAAAATTAAACCATTTCAGGCATCATGAAGCTGAATTGGAAATCACAAAATCGTTAATAGCATTATTGGAGATTAAAATGATAAAAATCTTCTAAAATAAAATATGATTAATTCGAAAAAAAATAGAAGGAAAAATGGGCCCACGATGAGACTAGTCTTAAAAATTATAGAATGGGTCACTTAATTTTAGAGAATTTTTTTGAAAAAAATTGAAAAAGGCGATCATCTTCAAAAAGAATAGTTATCACTTCAGAAGCGAAAAAACACTGACCTTGATAATTGATCATATTTAAATATTTTTCAACGAACGTATGCTCCAAAATGAAAAAAATTATACTGTGGCATTTGTCGATATCTCAATTGTTTCAGGAGTTATCAGCGTTTAAACGTTTCCAAAACTTCCAAAATCGACATTTTTACGGAAATCATAACTCCTAATAGAGAAGAGATCAAAATCTAAAAATTGGTGTGCATATTGCAAACGACGTCAATCGGGAAATAGCGCGGAATCCACTTGAGTTCCAACGTGGCTACCTACGTGCGGCGTCCTCAAATCGTTCTAGGGTGTGGTAGGATCTTGGGTAGCAAATGAAACAATATACAACGAAATTGAAAATGGATCCGGCGCTTCGTGCCTTCCACGAAGTACCAAAAACAAATAAAGTAACTTAATAAACTATGAATTACGACTAAATAAACAACGAAGAATAAAATGTGAAATTCAAAAGAAATCTTTTTTTCCAAACTTTGATCTTCAAGATAAAAAAAATGATGATATTGATAATCGATCGATCCTGCGAAGGAGAGAGATTACTTTCGAATAATTCTCGTATCGCCCTACGGTTGACATTAATGCTCCTGCATTGAGCCCTTTTTTCTACGTCAATATTCTTTTTTCCGTCTGTCACCTTCGTGTCTCATGCTCTCTCTCTCTCTCTCTCTCTCTCGTTCGCTCTGTCAATCTATGTCCCTCTCGCTTTGACACTCAGCTTTTACTTCTCAGTTCGATTCAGTCATGCATCAGATATCTGTGATCCTCTCTAAAGGTATCACGCTAACCTGCGGCGCGGTGACACCTCAGATTTTTTTTTTCAATGGACCAAACTGCATGTCTCTCTCTCTCTCTCTCTCTCCCGCTCTCTCTGTATATATGTTCTTTCCTTTTATTGTCCGGTTAGTCGCTCTGAGATGTTTTTATATCGGGCGTACCGAATTTTTATGCACCATGCATCAACATGAAATCTTTCACACACGTTACATGGATTAAAATTTCTTGGAGTACATGCCTACATTCATAGAAGCAGATCAATATTAGCCGGAGGGATATTTAATAGCTCCGGTTAATTCTCCGAAGAATATATTCCATAATAATAATAATAAGCATCCTTATAATAATTATCATTAAGTATCCTATTCTATTTAACAATCATCACAATAATTCTCAGTAAATATCTTATTCTGTTTAATACCAATGATCATCATAATAATTATCATTGAATATCTTGTTCTATTTAACACCTTGTTCTACCATTAAGGATGACTTTGTCGTTGAAAGGGCAGCGGGAGATGTTAGCGGCTCAACATGAGCAGCTAAAAGAAGAGAAGGGATGCCTCTATGGACCAGGCATTGCCGATTAGCGGTAATTATAAACACATTTGTGTAAACACATTACAAAACTTTAAACGCGTTTTTCTCGAAAACACGTTTTTAAAAATGGCTGACATTCTCCTGACCGCTGTAGTTAACATATCAACCTGAAATTTGGAGAGCATACTCAGAAAATATGTCTTCACGGAATGACGGATCGTTTTTTCGATAGATACATTTTTGCATTTATTATTTATCTTTATGCGAAAAAACGCGAAAATTCGATTTTTTTTAAATTGCCGCCATTTTCCAAAATTTGTACTAAACGAAAAACCCATCGGTCATTCCATGACCAAAGGGTCACAGATTGATAATATGGTTTGAATTTGTGTTTCAGATCAACAAAGAGGGGGCAGTGATGTCAGCCGTTTACCTCCCGCGATTTGAGGACCTGTTTTCGCGGAGCTACAACGGCCGACATCGGGGTTTTTTTTACAAAAAAAAATTTTTAACGTTCTGTATATCATGAATAAAAGCAAGGAAAAAATCGCACTCAAAAAGCTTTACTCGTTTCCTTAAAAAAAAAAATGTAAACACCTGAAATATGGCACTCCAAGGACAAAGTCTCCGTTAAGCTCGCGAAATCTGGGCGTAAGGCAAGGGTACGGCAAGGGGCTAATAATAATAATCATCATAATAACTATCATTAAATATCTTATTCTATTTAATAACGATAATCATCATAATAATTATCATTGAACATCTTATTCTATTTAACATTAATAATCATTAAGGTAATTATGACTGAATATCTTATTTAACTTGATGATAATAATAATCATTGCTATTGTTATCATTAAACCTACTCTTTCCGATAAGAATAAATGCATTATTTTTAACGGGTGCAGTATTTTCATTAACAGCTGTGAAATATTGAATGAAGTTCCGCCGCGTGAAATATGAAGTACACAACGAAAAAAGTGTATTTTTGCAATAAGATTGTGTAAAGGCAGCATTTTTTAAATTACGTAGTAAAAATATCAATTTCGAAAATTAATTATCTGGGAAACATTTCCTTATTTATTACAATAATGCGACATTTTTGAATTCATTGTCTGTACAATTCAATATTCAATATCGCTTTTTTTATGCTCTCGGTGCAGTCAGATGTTTCGGATGATCCGTTAAGATTAATTGAACGAGCCAACGACTCGTTAATTGCAATGAAGAAGAACAAAACGAAAAATGTCGAGAAACTGCGTCATGGAAAGAGTGCCTGCGAAGGATTGAACCGGGGGCGGGGGGGGGGGGGGGCGGTGTATACAATGATTTGTATTGATTTCGAATTGGGCAATTTTCCGAGGGCGTGTGGCCGAAAAAGTTTCGAAATTCAGGCGTAACCTCAACGGTTAGCCGAATCAGCTCAATTTCACGGCTGCTATTATTCACTTGCCTTTTCTCCCTCCCTTTCGCCGCACTTCTCCTTTCACTCGTCTTCCACCCCTCGTGGATCGCTATACAGCCCATTGTGCTACGCGTATACCACGTATATGTATGTACACGCTTTCAAAGTCTACACTGACCTTTGCCAATTTTTCAAAAAGCCGCACGGAGCAGGTTACTTTCGTTGATTTTCTTCTCGTGAAATGCTCGTCGAACAGCGGGCAGTCCTGGGGCACTTGGGAGCTGGCTCGTTGTGTTCTCTGCCAGCCTTGAGAATAGTCAAAACAGCCCCACCCCAGTGGTCCATCTCCGCTCGGTGGGTATAAACAAAAATGAAAGAGTGGACGCACACAGTGGGCGCGAGGGATCCTTGCGGGAGGTCTGCGGTAAAAACCAAAAGTTCTTCTATGCCGCAAAAAATAAGCCAATGTTCGCGTTGGAAAAGTCCATGCAGTGTTCAAGTTCTCAATTCGATGTGTTTTCGAAAGATGTTCGAACGTGAAAAAACGACGAAACTTTTTCCGATCGTAACGATAATTTGGTTGATTTCATCAACTTTGTAGTGAGAAAGAGTTGACGTGCTTGAAGGTTTTAAAGTTGCTAAAAAATGATAAAAACCTCTTCAGCAGGGAGATCCCTTTAGGCGAGAAAAACTGCTGATTTTTGTGATTTATTTTAAGGAAAGATTTCTTCACCATTTTTGAGACTTAAGGTATTTTTTATTACTACTTTTGGCTGTTGCATGTTATTTTTTAAAATTAATCTCTACAAATAGCGGAGGTATGGCGGGGTCTTCTAAACTGAATTTTCATAAGTGGTGTGACGTATGGCTAAAAAACTCCTCGACCGATTCTGACGAAATTTGGTATAAATCTTTCTAGCCTTATTGTCTAAAACATTTTTTATTGCAAAATGGTGCCATTTTTTTCGGCAAATTCAATCTTTTTGTTTCAAAGCGTACCATTTAATCGATTTTTAACATTTCTCACTTTTCCTTGGTTCATATTTTGCGTATGAGTGTTAATCACAGAATAAACTTCGTTGGTTTTTTTTTAAGATTAAGCCCGCCGACGCTAAGTGTCACACCGTTTGACAACATCCACCGCAACCCGGCTAGAAGACCGTGTCATACCTCCGCCATTTGGAAAGATTAATGAATAAAAAAATACCATGTAACAGCCAAAAGTAGTAATACAACACACCCTAAGTCTAAAAAATAATGAAGAAATCTTTCTTTAAAAAAAATCACCAAAATCAGTCATTTTTTCCTCGCCTGGAGGTGTTTCGCCCCTTAAAGGGTTACACCTAGCTCATAGCCGGAAGAAGGATTTCGGGTATTTTTTTGGGAATTACCGTGCAAGATTACAATTTTTTTTAGTTCAATTAGAGAATATAGTTTTGAGTATCTTTTACACTGTTTGTATTGAATTTTTTTTATAAATGTGGTAGTTAAAATGGTTTGTGCGGACCGGTGTTTGAAAAACGTCCTTCACAGTGACCACTGCTGTTCCAAAACAAATCCGAAATAAAAAATCAAACACATTGAGTTTTTACAGGAAATGATTTAGTGCTTGGACGAAGAATTTGATAAAATATTTATTATCGAAAAAATAGCCGCAGTCGAAAGGGAAAGTATCGATTTTCGGTTTAAAAAACGCTCTATTTTTGTTCGTAAAAAAACTATGCATTGAAAAAAAATCCTCCGTTCGAACGCTGCTTTTTCATATATAGGAGAACGATTTTTGAGATATCGTGGTCACCGATTTAAAAAAGTGATTTTGCGAAAATGATTTTGCAGTTCGCCGGTTCGCGGAACTACCTATTCAATTCAATTTGACTTCAATTTTGAACGGATAGACTTGAAACTTTACCGAACATTTTTGAAATGTGGTATTTTAAGAACCCGTCGAAAACCTAAAATCGATATTTTCAAAAATGTCAATTAGGTAAAAGCCCTTAAACATGCACATGTTAAAATTAAGCATTCAAAGTGATCAGAAAGTATGCATTTAACCATCCCAGATTCAATTTTTAACTGGATCAATCCAACATTCGTCTTCACTTCACTCGTCATTCGCAGCAACCAGAATATAACAAAAACGAAAAAAAAACACTAATTCACTTGCTCATGATCTAATTTGGACGCAGATAAGTCCCACGTTGTTATTCACTTTGCATCCGAAAGTGTCATTGTCCACCCTATCGCGCTCGAATCATTGCAAACGAGTATTCTAAAGAGGACAACAACCATGTAGTTGATTTTGTTAAAATGGACCTGTCCTTACTGCGATATAAACAATATGATTCGCATACCTCAGCAGCAGAGAATTCGCATAACTCAAGATCACATCCACCAACATCAAGATTACTGGAATGTAACTAAATCCATTTAGGACTACATTTCATTGACGGAGCTCCAATTGTAATCAGTGAATCTTCGTATTTATTTTATCTCCGTATATGCAGACGTTTTCCTCGCTCCTCTTCGAGATTTTCCCTAATACAATGAAGAAATAAGATAGTCTGTATGGCTAGAAAATGAGTCTACGTTAGGAAGGAGAGCGACGAGGGTCGTGAACGAGCCGGGGTGTGTCCGGACCCTTCCGCCAGCCTCAACGTTCATCAACCCCCGAGGTGTGTACCGTGACACCATCCGGTTATCGTGTTTTGTACACAGATTCGTCACGTCCAATATAATGGCTATTTGCCGGTCGTTCGTTGCCTCGGTGGCCCGTAGCGAGCCTGCCAATAAAATTATTCAAGGTACGACATTACGATAGGAGAAATGGAGGAATATAGCCGGGAATGCACGACGACCGAGTGTGCAACCCGCGAGTCTCGTATGCCTTTTGTCGAGGATCGGGCATAATCGTCAAATGGGCTATTTCAATTAACTTCGGCTACGAGAATGGTATATACCAGTATGGATATTGAATCGAGCTCGGAATATTTTTCGGCGATACGAGAACTGGCGTGCATCGCGAAAGGAGCTGGGAGACGAGGGTGAAGGCAGAAAGATATCAGACCAAGTGTGATTCATGAAGTGTATCGGGAGTAGAAAATTATGAGAATCGTAAAGGCGTGCGAACCCAGAGCCGTCATACGACTTGTATTTTCTCATCGTAAAAGTGCTTTACGATTGACACGCTGGTCATACGTTGGTTACCGTCGCGTGGCTCGTTCGCATAGAAAGATTTATACGAACGATGGGGCACTCGAGATTCTATATAATCGTTGGAGACCGCTCGCAAGCCTGAAACGAAACCGCTGATTCAATGGCGTTTTGGAAGAAGAATCAGTTCAATTATTGGAAGCACAACATTGGCAATGTACGTGTATTTTTACTTTTTTTGTTCCTTGGTAACCCCTTGCGCATTTATCCAATTGGATCCTTTTTTCTTTTTCACCCCCACTTATCGATGCACCGTGATGTTGAAGTTTGGGTCGTTGGAATGCAGTGAAAAACAATATTTCGATTCGCTAGAATTCTTTCAGCAGATTTTTATTTCTCAGAACACTGAAACGTTTTTCGGGATGCTTATTCGAGAGTTGCACACTATTCGTCATAAAACGTTGCGGATAATAATGAACATGTAGAAATATAAAAGTATTGTGTTTCCCTAAAATAAAGAATGTCCTGTTTGCGGCAGTATTATTGTTTAGAGAATAAGTAAAAGAAAAATACACATGTTTATTGATTCTTCAAGAATATGTACAATTAAAAAAAATTATCATGTAGGTTTGTTTACAGTTGTACGTTTGTTTACAACTGTGCGCGAACAACGCCCCAATTGGCGACCAGTGTTGTGAACTTTGGATGAATCCGAAAAAAACCAAACATATTCTTAATCTGTATGAGTGTTGTGATGTTTGGTACCAGATACGGCAAATATATTACAAAATGGCGGCATGCTAAACTTTGATTATCAATTTTTCCTATTCTTCCGACCATTCTAAGAGTTATATAACAAAAAAAAATATTTTGACTCAATTCTGCTACCAAGGTTGAAAAACAGTCTACTGAAGGAGTATGCTAAATCTGAGCTTGATCGGTCAGTTGGTTATCGAGATATCGCGGTTGCCAATTCGAAAAGCATAGGGTCGAGAAAAACGCTCTATCGCGCTCCCCGAGACTTATGCGAAGTTGGCAACTGACTTTGTGCGAAGGTGCAAACAAATCCAAACAAACCGTATTACCGTCAATTACGCGCCGATTAGAATGTTAAAAAAACGAAAAAAAAATCAATTTTTTTTTCGTTTCGAATTTTTTTTTAATAAAAAAAAAGTTTCAACGGTACAAGCAAGTACAAACGATTCTCTTTGTAATAGCGTTGATCAAAATGATCTATCTCTCAATGGGTTGGGGTCCGTTTTTCCATAACCCCATACTTGTCTCCCCCTTAAGGTACAAACGAAAGTAACGGCGATACAATCGAGTACAAACCAAGTACAAAGGAATACAAAAAAAAATTACATTATGTAAAGTCGGTTGCTAACTTCACATAGGTCTCCCCAAGCGTACTCCTTATAATTTCTCTAACTTGGCTAATTTCACGAGTATCATTAAAAAGTTTTCACAGACGTATTCAGAAATTTCTTGACAACAACACTGCCTTAAGGGGTCTTCTCACTTTAGACACTCAAAGAGACTATTTTCATGAATGTTTTGATAGGTTTACATTATAGATATTGATATTAAAGTTGTTACATATAATAAATACACTTTCCAAATACATTAAAAAAATGTTTTCTATGTATTTATGTAACCCAAACAAACTTGAAACGTGTTTTTCTCGAAACAACGTTTTCTGACAGCTTGTTGATAAAATCTTCGAAACTACTGAACCGATCCTTATGAAATTTCAACAACATATTCTTTACAACTATAGCTATAGCGCATATCAAGATTTATTTTTATTTTGATATTTACTTTTTTTGCCAAAAACGGTGAAAAAAACGTTTTTTTTTCTCGAAAAATGTCCGCCATTCTGTTATTTTTGCATATATCAAAAATCGTATGATATGCGTTATAGCCATTAGATACTGAATTTAAAACCGTTTGATTTTTTGTTTCGGATGATCCATCTCCGAGATTTCATCAACAGCGCAGACCTACAATTTTTTTAAGACATTTTTTAAATATCATTTTCGTCTACGAATAGTGACTTAAAGGAATAAAAATGTTTTACCTATATGTCGAAAGTGTATTTATTAAGTGTACGAACTTTTATATAAAAATCTATGATATAAACCTATTAAAAAAATGCATGAAAACAGCCCTTTTTAGCGTCTGAAGTAAGAAGACCCCTTAACAAAAGTTCGCGTTACCAAATGTGGCGGCAGTCATAGGATCAAGTGTTTCGCAGACACTGCGGAAAAAGGTGTGTTCCATTGTTGAAAGAGAAAAAGCATTTGAATACATCCTCGCGAGGACTCAGATTCTCGTTTCGCCCATATATCAAGGCTGTACCTGTTGGGTGCACGTCCGACAGGTGAATATCATCGTCAGTTTCGGTAAAAACGTGTTGAATAGCGGGAGCGGAACACCATAGTGGGGAAACAAACGGTCCAATAAGTCGCAGAATGAGAATCAAGGTATCGTTTACGTGTCTCCACTTGAGATTTCGAAAAACCCAATACCCGTATGTCCGTCGCCAACTGCCAAAAGGACGTAACCAACAGGGTCGAGCGTGTAAAACGAATACCGGCCAATACCTTTGCAAGCCTGGTCGACATGCGAGCCCAAAGTGCAGTGCATGAAAGACGAGAAAAGAAATAACGCGAGTCCCGTTGAGCTCGTGTTTTCCCAGCCCTTCGGCATTATGGACTGGCGCGTACACACTGTATGAGAAACTCACGGGCCGTCTGACAATACTGTAATCTATAGTTTAGGGGGTGCAACAATGAGAGTGCGAAACGCAGGCTCGAAAAGAATTATTAGTGTCCACGAATTCGGTTTGCCTGTGGTGTTGCACTAACACACGCATACGCAATGTGTCGTGCGCTCAATGGACGAAATGGTAAATCGAACGGGCGAAAAAGAGACAGAGAGAAATGACCTATACAGGGAAAATCAAGTCTTGGTACACAAAAAGGCGTAACCCGCACGATTGGATACGCAACGTTAGCCGGGTTAGGCCTCTTTTCATCAGCAAGAAGGCGATATGTATACATATATACGAGTCGCTCGAAGAGTAAAGGTCTCGAGGAATCCCCGCTGTCACGAGAAAACGAACGAAGGACTCTATCCATTTCGTGAGTAGAATGTCTCTGAGGATGCGAGAGAGGCTGGCGAGAGAGTCAGTTCGTGATTCTATCCCTCTCTCGCTAGCTCAACAGTGGTCCAGAAGAGTCTTCCTCGTCTTTTTTCCCCTCTGACTCATGGTCTCAGTTGCAGTCACTCGATTGCCAGGGAGGAAGGAAAAGAGGCCCATATAACTGGGAGAGCGACGATCACGGGAGCCATGGGTGGGCCAACCTGTCCCATGGGAACCCGCAGAGCCGAGATCTCTTGCACTATAACCGTGTGCACCTTCGAGAAGCATTTGTGTGGGTGTGTACATATATGGAATTGATGCTATGCTTGCGTCGTTTGCTCACTCAATCTCCTCCGGGCTATGAGTAGGAGCCATTTTTCGCGACCTCTCCCTCTCTCTCTCTCTCTCTCTCTCTCTCTCTCTCTCTCAATTCACCGAGTCACCCTCAAACTCGCCTTCCCTTCATCTTGATTGATTTCTATCCAGGGAGGATTTTTCTTGGAAGATGGAAAAAAAGACAATTCCCTCGACATTAAGATCGTCTTTTTTGGGATCTACTAGTGAGGCGCCTGTTAGAGAGGAACGGGGGGCTGTTTTTTTCAGATTTAACGGAAGTTTCGTTGGTCTTGAGTGCCGTGAACGAGCATCATCGCAGTGGCATCAATCCAACACACGGAAGCTTGGCTAACAAATGGGACCAGTCGAATGAAACTTTAGTGATCGAGGTTTATCGATATGATCGCTTGGCACATAATAATAGATAGGATTCGACCAACCATTGGTCCAGCACGAAAGAATTGGAAGCTATTGGAACGTTGATTACAGCATTTCCATAAGTTTCGGGGGGCAAAGAAAAGCGTTTTGATGCTTGAAATTTCTAGTTTAATATCTTGAGGGCATCGATTTTTTTAGCATCTCGCTCGGCGCTATCATAAGAAATAGCGCGCGCTGGATTTTCCAAAACTACATAAAAAGTAATTTTTTTGTACTCTCACAAATCAATATTGAGCTTGGAAAAAAAATATTCCTCTAAATTACTATAAGGCACTTGTAGAGGATTCTTCCGAATTTCCGCGACCGATCTTCCGCTCGCTGTACGATCATCAGTTCATGAGATATCGATGATCATAGAAAAAGGCTGACTTCATTCAATCGGCGATATCTCAGCAGCGAATGGTCGTACAGAGATAACAAAAAAACCAAATTGAAGCTCAAGAACCACGCTACATGATCCCACCATTGATTGAGGCAGTATTCTTTTCTTTGAGCCCATGGACGCTTTTGTACAGATAAAAATTTTCGAAATTTTTTTGTTCCGCTATTTGGTAGGATAGCGGCGAGTGTGATGGTTAAAAAAATTTGGTCCACGAGATTCTTAAACTAGAGGTTTCACGCTTTTTTATCCCCGGTACGTCCATTATTCACGGAGATACGCCTTTTCGAAAACGACTGAAATTAAAAGAAAAACTGTCTACTTTTCTCGGTTGTTTGGTGAGTGTATTATTTGCATGATGCTGATATCAGCATCGGTTCTACACAACAATCCTTTTTTAATTCTCTATTTTCAGATACGATGCGGAATACGGGTAGATAATTGCGAGAAAATGTTAAAGGAATTCGTGTTTTTGGGACGAAATGAGTTGCCGCGTAGCGGAGTCAAAATCCACCATACGAAAATGCCGTTAACCCAGTGGAGCAGGGAGCAGAGCTGTGATATAAAGCATGGCAAAAGTATAGAAGCGAGTACAAGAGGCCCAAGCCAATTAATGACCCGAAGTCCCTTAATCCGGCTATTTGGCTCCGGGAATGACTTTTCATCCTGCCCCTCCCCGTCCTCGCTACCCGCGAGATCTCTCGACAACGAGAGATCGGCACTCCCCTCTGTATAATTTGATCCGCCAGGGCAAGTCCGGGACTAAGCTTTTGACTCCACGTAGCAGCATCGGCTAAGCGAGGGTGTTACGACACTTGCCTCCCTCCATGAAAGAGAGAGAGGGAGACAGTGGAAGAGCATTTTAACCCTGCACGCCCTACCCCTCTGCAGGCTGACTAACTCCCGGGACAACGCGGTTGTCCTCGTAGATACCCCGCAACCTTCGCTCTCTCTCTCTCTGCCTTCCTTTCAGCCTCGTCTCCCGGAAACGAGGGAGCAAAAAGATCGAGAAAGGGAAGAAGAGAGAAAAAGGGCGAGGAAGAAAAAGATAGAAAATAGCCGCCCCCTATATATAGCAGGACCGGCTCTCCACCAAGGCATCAGCCACTTATCTGGCACGCGCATCGGATTGCGTCTCTTATCGCAAAACTGCACTACTTTTACCGCACGAGAGAACGCCGCTTCGAAACCCCCAACTCCCCCTCGCGTTTATTCTTTCCACTATAGTGGGTACTTGCTTTTTCTCTCGCTTTCGACCCCTCTATTCTCTCTCTCTCTCTCTCTCTCTCTCTCTCTCTCTCTCTCTCTCGTAAGATTCACTCCTCCACCCTCCATGTCTTTTGACAGTGCCACGACGCAGCGAGTAAACGAGAATCTCTCTCGAGAAACATTCGAGATTCATCGCGACAAAGCGAATGGGAAAAAAGATGGAGGAGAAAAAAAATAGGGGATTTCCCCGCTCGAACGGATGAGGTATAAAGTGTTCAGATTCATGAAATTCCCTCACAAATTACCCAATTCGGCGAGACTTTATAAGAGGAGGAAGAAACCAGCGGCAAGTTTCTCAAGATCCAAGCCTTTGCTTGGGTTTGTTTGGGTTGACGTTCTGAAAAAATACTGCACGTTTATGTTCAACCTCTATCTCGATTTAATCCAATTTGCATGAGAAATCATTACGTCGTTATTCTTTGATCGTGAATGTTCTTTTAAATTCCGTGCAGAAATGGTCGTAGGTATTCTATTAGATTCCCATACTTGTTCCTAGTTTCTGATAGGGATCCAATGGGTCATCGCATTAGATTCGTATACTGAAACGTCACGCTTGTGCAGTTGATTCTAATCGGGATTCCCTATTGAAATCTAATGTACGAATCCAATTTGAATCCTGAAGGATTCTCACTTCATGGAACAGAATCCGATGTGATGCTTGATGGATCACATCACATTCTGGACGCTCAATTTTATATATAAAATATACGTATAGATGTACAAAATGAGTGGATTTAAAAAAATATAAATCGCTTACAAAATTATATCTTAAGAGTCGATTTGAATCACATCACTGATACACCGTAATCATTTGTCCTTTATTTTACTGGACCTCGACATGATATCACCACACGTACCTGCTCACGAAGCATGCGGGTTATGTTTCCATACGCCGACTTTTTTCTCGTGACTTTTCACATATTTTCGATGCGAACGTGGTAAGAATTCTCAAATGGCATTCATCGGGAAACAGTGCAGAATCTAATTGGATCCCAATGAGGATTTTCTATGTGCGGTGTCCCCAACAAATCCCTATAGATATGTGGGTGCATCTTGGGACCCCCCATTAAATTTGTGATCGGGACCACGAAAGGATATTTTTTAGGAGATCCAATAAATTTCGGCTGAGAATATCAAATGGAAAATGCTCAAACGACGTAAATTGGGAAATGGCTCGGATTCCAATGTGGGCTCCCTGTGTGTGGCGTCCGTATTGAATTCATACAGGAATGTGATTGGATCTGGGGACTCCGCAACGAATTTCCGCACGGGATGCTCTCGCGTGCTTGTTACTTCACTCTTTTTCGTTTCTTGAAGATCCCCTGGGTGTTGCCCACAGCCACTCTTTCCTGATGCACTACTGGATCACATTTGCCCCAGGGCACAGGGAAACAGCGAAAAATCTGTGCCGATAAAAGCGATATTTAACCGAGTTCCAAATGTGTCATCATCAGAAACTCTGCGAAACTGCCACTCGCTCAGTAGTCGGTGCGCAATATAGGGCCAAGCGAGCACCTAATCGAATATTGGCTGGTTTTAATGCCGCTTGATACGTGAAATTGCCAAATGCTGTTGAAGTTTGCATCGTTGGAACGCAACGAAAATTGTTCCTTTTTTTCATTTCGTTATTTTTATTACTACCTAAACTCTTCTTTTGCAGTTTTAGGTCATGGATTCCTAATGAGGAACATCAAAAAAAATTCTGTGACATTCGTAGCCTAAGTGTGCCAACAAAACGTTGGCCAATGCAGAAAAAACAGCTTCGTTGCACTCCAACGATGCAAACTTCAATGCCATGATTGACAAAGCCTCACACCAGTCGCGCTTTTATATTACTTTTGTTATTAATCACAACACTGTTAATGCAATGTTTCTCATTGAATTCCATTGACTGCCTTTGATGGACGCCAAAAGCAAAAGCAGCACAAAAAATCCGATAAAATAATCATATGGTTGTCCGCAAAATGTCATGCATAAATATTTCGTTACGAAAAAATCCCACATCTTTATTCGGTTCAATTCTTCATCGGAGTGAGTTTGACGGGTCTTTTTAACTGTGATAGCTGTGAGCAAGCAAATTATTCGACACCAAGAATTCGGGACGATTAAAAAAAAAAAGGAATTCAAGCGTGCTAGACGTACGAGCACGTGTATAGGTATAATCGGTTCGTGTACACCCGAATACACATACGCCAGGGCGCGCAATAAAGTTAAATACACTCGGCAAGTTCAATGTTGTCCGCGACGAAAGAAGATGGAGTATGAGACGAAAAAAAATCAATGATGATTAATATATACGATTTCTGTTGACGTCGCGCACCTTCTATCTGTGTAGTACGAGCCTCGAAACGACGAGCAGACTCGCGGTGCGAGCAAGTGTGACAGGGACGATCGAGCCTCGTGTACGTCTCTTTCCTTTTTTTTTTCGTCAAGTTCTCTCGCGTCCGAGACTTAATATTAATCGAATTTCGAAGCAGAGAGATCGAAACGTATATGCAGTGAGCGGTACAGTGACGTCTGTCCACCGGTCGCCACGGTGAGAAGAGTACTCGCTCGTTCGGGCCGGCAGAAAAAAAGTGAGAGAGAGAGAAAGAGGGAGCAAAGCTTGTGGATGATAAATCGACTAATGATCGCGTCGCCGGGGGACGATAACCCCAAAGACTTCGTTCGATCACCCCGCTCTCGCACGTTCCTTACGTTATTCATTTCACTCTTTATTTTATATATACGTGTTTTTTTTTCTCGCACACGTGCCCGTCAAATGACTCTCACGAATAAAATGGAGCACCGT
The DNA here is from genome assembly GCA_963210295.1 of Ophion ellenae. Taxonomy (NCBI): domain Eukaryota; kingdom Metazoa; phylum Arthropoda; class Insecta; order Hymenoptera; family Ichneumonidae; genus Ophion; species Ophion ellenae. The sequence continues at coordinate 44,808,829 of OY723387.1, forward strand.
GAGCGATAGTGTTGCACCACGGGGAAAAAAATCGTATAACGAGGGACAACGAAAGAGACAAGTTCAAATGCGCGAACGAATGTTGTAAAGTCGAAAGATCGATGGTCCAGGCGTATTCGAATTTTCTTTACTCCCGGGGAATAATGAACTTTGATTAATCGAAGTCCTGGGCAGATAAATCGTTGCTACTGGGGTTCGATTTGGCAACATGCGGTGTCGTCAATATTTATCGCCAATCGAGCCAATAATGAACTTCTGTACTTAAGTTCCATACGATCGGGTTTTCAGCTTGAGCAACAGTTACGATCTGAGTCAAATGTTTTACAAAAAAGGAAGAAGTCCTGTCGAATTATGCATTAAAGTGGAATTACGTCGTTTTCTGGCCATTTTCCGGAGTTTGTGAATTTGTTGTTTTTTGAATCGACACTTCTAGTGTCGACAATCTGGCAGATAGGATTTTAAATGACAGAAGGGTCAAATAAATAATGCATTTTTTTAACCAACTGTTTTGCAGTGAATGCGATCATTTTACTTGAACGTACTGGCAGAATGATATTTTCGTGAATTATGTCACATTTTTAAAACGAGCGGTACAAAAACGAGGGTTTGGGATTCCAAATGTTCATGGACACCAAACAAATTCATTGAATCGTCACTTTCGATAAGAGAATATTCGAAAACCTGGACACTGTTACATGAGTAAAGTTAAATGGTGGACCTCTGATATACGCCATTTTCCCATCGCCTCCAACGATAAAACAGCATGTTCCTTCTCATTGTCAGACGAATATACACGTATATCCGTTGCAACAAGGGAAAAAAAGAAACAAGAACGATGACGACGTGAGGAAAAAAAGGGCTGAAAGAGCTAAAAGAATTCTCGAGGCTCTTTAGGCGCCACAATGATTCCTTATACCGTCCGAATCCTTTTATACGACGTTGGTTATAAAGTCATATATTTCCCCGCTGACTTTATACACCTTTTATTCACGTATATACTTATATAGCGATAAAACGATCGTACACGTATCTTTCCTTCTCCTCCAGCCCCCTCGTTCATTCTGCTCTTTCCATAGCCATGTGTCAACGTTCCATTCTCATTTCTTAAGGGGTGGTCGTTACAAAAGCGAGATGAATGAACGAGTAGAAGGAAAAACGAGATGGTCGCGTCATGGGAAAATAATGAAGAGCTTCTAGTTTCTTCGTTTGAAAGGCGCGTCGCTCGAAACGCTCAGTGGTTTTTATTTATCGCAGTATCCGCCGTTCCACGGGAGGCAATATTTTGCTTTTTCGTGGCAATTTTTTTTATTTTTAGGGCAATTTTTAAATTGTATAACATTTGACGTATTGGTGGAAATTTGTGAGTTGCAAAATATTTGACGTTTTGGTGACAATTAAAAAATGGTACAATATTTGACGTTTCGATGGCAATTTTTAAATTGTACAATATTTGACCTTTTAGTGGTGATTTGAAAATAGTACAATATTTGACGTCCTGGTGGCAATTTTTAAATTGCACAATATTTTACGTTTTCGTGGCTATTTCACTAATTGTACAATATTTTGATTTTCAGGACAATTTTTAATTTGTACAATATTTGACGTTTTCGTGGCTATTTCATCAGTTGTACAATATTGTGTTTTTTAGGGAAATTTTTAAATTGTACCATATTTGAAGTTTCGGTGGCAATTTATAAATTGCAAAATATTTGACGTTTTGGTGACAATTTAAAAATTGTACAATATTCGACATTTTGGTGGCAATTTTTTAATTGTACAATATTTGACGTTCTGGTGGCAATTTTTAATTGTACAATATTTTACATTTTGGTGGCTATTTCACCAGTCGTACAATATTCAATTTTTTAGGGCAATTTTTAAGGGGAGGGTAGGGGTTTCAGCGCGAAAAAAAAATTCTTTTGCGAATTTTTTTCATCTATATGGATAGAGTAAAATTATTGAAACCTTTTGTACATTGTTGAGTGTCATTTCAAGGACATTCCGTGAAATTTGTACGCGAAAATATCCACAAACAAGCCGGTGACAAAGCTTTTCCAAGAACGCCTTTGGAAAAACACGATTTGCGGTGTTCACTATATTTCAGCGAGAAATTATCTGAAATCAAGTACCATTAAAATTTAGTCAAAGCGTCATCAAATCCTCCCCCAAACAGATTTTGATAATTTTTTTTTTCATTTCTAAATTTTTGGTGGTCAAGTAAAGTGAAAAGTGCTATTTTTCACAAAAAAATTCCGCTATTGTCGGGGTGGAAAACCCCCTCGATGTAAAAAAAATGTCAAACTAACCGTTGGGAGGAGGTATTTTATTTGTAGAAAGTGTATACCAAGTTTGAAATAAATCGGTCATGGAGTTTTCAAATGGCAGTGAACACGGACTTTGAAAAAGTGGTTTCGAGAAAAACGCGTTTGAAGTTTAGAGAAGTCGGAGCTACAGTGTTAGAGGAGCGGGACTAAAGAGTCAATAACTTCGAAAGTTTTGCTCTAATTGACTTGAAATTTTGGGATTATATTCTTGAAACTTTTAACCATAAGAAAAGACAGTAAAAGTCGATTTTTCAAAAGTCAACCCCCTACCCTCCCCTTAAATTGTACAATATTCGACGTTTTGATGGTAATTTTTAAATTGTACCATATTTAACGTTTTAGTGGTAATTTAAAAATCGTACAATATTTGACGTTTTGGTGGCACTATTATGCTTATTTCCGATATTTAAAAAAATATAGCAACATTACATATTTTACGTACAAATTATTCCATAATTTACTTTTTGACGACAATCTAATCATTCGACTGGAAATTAGTGTTACTTTGATCAACTATAACGACGTGGAAGTGTGCATCTTTGGGACGCGATGTATAAAACGCACACCCGTATTCGAGTGCAAAAAAGAAGAAGCTTCACGCATTGCAATTTGTAGGAATTGGCACCCGCGAGAGCCTTGAAATTTTTTGTTTAACCGAGCATGAACTTTATCAGTGATCCGTGAGCCTTAAAGTTCGTGGTCGTTTTGAGCGTCATTCAATCGGAGCCTTTAATCCGACGTTGATCGGACACTTCTTATTAAGATTAATTTGACATTCGTTACAGGGTCCAATTAATGGAATTTATATTCCGCGATCGTTATCTCTTCGATATTTTGCGTCCACAATTCGATATTTTTCATCCACGGTGACGTGGTCAAATTGGAGATAAGCGCAAAGAAAAAGTGACCCTGGCATCTCAATTGCGGAAGTTACACGATGATGAAGTTTGCGTAATTAGAATGCAGGGAAAATTAAGTTTTTGCGATGACCCTGATCTTTTTGGCACATGTAGGCGACGGTAATCAATGAAACGTTTTTTCAAATTTCGTTTGAAAACCTACAGCCTAGATCTATATAATGAAAAAAAAGAAAATGACTACAATAAAAATGAAAGCGACTGGGAATCAATATTATTACGGTAATATATACGTTGGGTAAATTGAAAACATTTTTTCGATGCTGCGGCAAGCTAACAAAGATGTTTTTAATTGCCAATTGCTGCATAAAAATTGCCGAAAAATCCTAAAGGTCAATCTAAAAATAAATTAACTCCTTACGATCTTCAGAATTAACGATCAACTTCAACATTTCTGATTTCCCAAGAACTGAAAATAATCCATCAGTTTTTTGATTCGGTCCGTTTGAACTGTTTTTACGAACAACGTTACATCCGGATTGACAATTCCACCAGCTCCGAAAACATAATTAATCTTCTTCTTTTTCCCTTGAAAACCGAAAGAATCATACGCCATAGTTATTTTGCAATGAATATTCATATTTTCATGCACCGTTGTTCAAAATCCTTCAGTAAAAAAAATGTTTATTAAAAAAACAAGAAAACCTTTATCAGTGGTTTTTCGTTCGAAGAACAACTATCCGAGTCCCAGATCGGAACCCAACGACCGTAAAACACGCGCAATCTTGACAAAAAATCATGGAATTCGAAATCGAGTCAAGGCTCGCCGTTATTTCTCTCGTGGTTGAAATAATGGTCGACGTAAAAAGAGAGAGAAAGGCAAAAAAGAGTCTGCGCGCGTCTACAGGTACCGTTGGAAAAAGTAACGTACAGGTCAGTTGGAATTTCCATCCCGACCAATTCAGAGGGGGGTTCGAAGAGCGAAAAGACACAGGGGCGCGTCCGGGTACCGAAGATGGGTCACCGGAGGGTTCCTCGCCATGGACACAAGGGCCGACTGCATCGGGAGGCACGTTCCCGAATTCTCGTAGGCCGTCTCGTCAGCGAGACGTCCATAATTCACGGTCTTTACGAGTATGCCGAGATTCTCGTGGGTTTCGAAAATTGCCGGAAAATTATGCAGAATAGCACGGAGGTCCTCCAAAATCTATGGTCGTGAGGGTCCAAAGAAGAGAGAGAAAGATGGATTGAATGCTCGTGTAGAAAATGGGCGCGCGCGACTATCATAATCGTCGTATGCCCAAAGCAGAGAGTTCATGAGGGAACGCCTTGTTTTTCCAGCGGTCAATGAGAACGTCGTTAATAAAGCTTAAAGCCCTTTTTCCCCTTTACCTTCGGGGATTGTCGGTTGATACACCAATTTACTTGGGTGTAAATAGAAAGAAAGGGGGACAAAAATAAAAATAAGAAATCACATCCTCTTCCGGTGGACATTCTCTCATGTCCATTAACTCCGAAACGATCACCTTTTTTCACGTTTGTGCGCATTGATTCATGTTCGCCTGTTTACATTGCGAAAGGGAAATTGCGCCAAATTTTTGGTGTGCTCAACGAGCGGTGGAAAGCTGAGAAGCAGAGTCACACAACCTAAATATAAGTCCCTAAGTATTATATATATATATATATATATATATATAGATATAGATATAGATACATATATATATGTATCTATATCTATATATATATACATATACATATATATATATATATATATATATATATATATATATATATATATATATATATATATATATATATATATATATATATATACATATGTGTGTGTGTGTGTCTCTGTGTGTGTGTCAGTACATATCAATATAGCACTGTATATAGTACTATATGTCTATAAGTTTCGGACACTTCGGATAATTGGAAAATTATATTGGCATAATATAACTCATATAGAGCTATACAGTATGTTCGTAAAATAATAAATGAAATGAATTATATTGATCTAACATTATTCGGCAATTACCTACCCGGTGATCGAAAGTTTTGCAATTATCTGAAGTGTGCGAAAATTTTTGGCCGGCAGTCTATATACGGGGTGTCCCCAAATAGGGTTTAACAATCGGCACAGTAATGGCCCACGACTGGTTGCCAGAGAACAAACGATGGCGCGGTAATGGCAATATAAACGGGCCAGATCCGCACCATGCATGGTTGGTAATGGTAAACCATGAATGGCTGTTAAGACTTGGGCAACTATCATACGCCTATATTGGCCCAGCAACGGCTGCCGGATCTTCTGCCGGAAATGAAAAACATAAAATTGACAAATTATAAATATAAAAATTCTAGTAGTATCTTTTTTGTTTTCTTATGCTTTACTTATGTCCATAAATATAGAATAATTGCATCAAAAACGTTTTCTGCATTGTTTAAGTTTTTACCTTTCATCGGGATCGAAACTGCGCCTTTCGTTCTAGTGTCGAGCGCCCTACCCACTTAGCCATTCTAACACTTCGAGAATCCATCGTTTGTTCGTTCCTTACTTTTATGCCGATAATTTTATCCGTGACATTAAAGTTTAACGACAATTTTTTTGGTCCATTTAGGCTGTAAAAATAACTCGCTCGTTTTGAGTGAAGTTCTGAAAAGCATACTCGTCTGATCGAGCTGAAATTTTGCACCGAACTGCCTCTCATTATTCTAAGAGAAACCTTTAACGGATTTTTGACGACTAGCAATAGTTTTCGATATATCGCATTGTAAAGTTTATTATTTCACGTCATACGAGTATATCTATATATCCGATAGATACCCCCCACTCCTCCGGCCGCGCTGCTTCCTGGCAAACCGTGCTCGCCCGTATGTGCATATCACTTGCCATGTGGGATGGGTTTTTTTGGGTTTATTTAATATAGTAGAAACGCAGTACAATAAATAACTTTCAATTGCGATATATCGAAAACTATTGCTAGTCGCCAATATCCTTTTAAAGGTTCTCTTAAAATATTGAAAAGAAGATCGGTGCAAAATTTCAGCTTCATCAGTGGGATATGCTTTTCGAAACCTTATCCCTTGTTTTTATGTGTTACAGTTTAACGACCTGCATTTGCAAAACGCCCAAAAACAAACCATCAATGGCTGGCATAGATCTGGCAAGCCGTTCATCCGCCTACAGTACCCCAATGCTGGTCGACGAATTATTGGCCGATTATCAGCAAACCGTTTAACGGCTGAATGTTGGCATTTTTGTTACGACAGGCGACCCTGTATGGGTCCCTCTCACCTCTGCCACCCGAAATAACTCGGTAATTATCGACGTCACAAAAAAATGTTCTAGACATAAGTTGCATGGTGTGAATGGGGGCCGTCAAATGCGACCAATTTGTTATTTCGGTGGAGGCCCTGACGCACAGTGAAGGTTACCTCCACTTTTTAAAATGGAATGATACACATTTTTCAACCATCTTGCGGAGCACCCCAAGCCGCATAAAAAACATTAGGGGGTCAAAGTCGTTCAAGGTCATACAAGGTCAGTATAAAAAGATTGGTCGCATTTGATGGCCCCCTTTACACCGTACAACTTTCGTCTGGAACATTTTTTTGTGACGTCGATAATTACCGGGTCATTTCGGGTGGAAGAGATAAGAGGGACACCCTGTATATACTGGGTGTCCCGTAAATGCCACGCCGTACTTATGGTGGTGATAGAATATTAAATTTTGCCCAGACGACAAAACGCTAAAGTTATTGAGATTTCTGGACTTTAAAAAAAAATCGTGAATTCGTTTTTGACAAAGTAACTTTTTGTGTAATTCATTTAGGCGTCAAAATGGTCTTGAATGGTTCCTTTCCGTCAGATTGAAACGTTATTTTTTTCGAGTAAAAGTAAAAACACTATCGGAAGCATTTTGTGTGCAATAGAGAAACCAACCATTGCATACTGTTTGATACCAAAAAGTATTACAAAAGGCTAATTTATCGAAAACCGAAAGCAGACAAATTATGCAAGACAGGAATTCTACAAAATTAAAAAAAACGTCAAAAAATTTCAAAGTGTGGAGTTTTTCCGTCGGGCAAAATTTGGTATTCCAGTAGGTCACGATCAAATATAGCCCTCACTTAAGGGGTTACGACCAGTTGGAGTTGATAAAAATATCGATTTTCGGTTTTCGACGAATTCTCAAAATGTAAAATTTCAAAAATATTATATTATTTAATAATAAAAAATATTACCAAAAAGCAGTGATTGAACGAAGGAATTCCTTATTTAATGCAACCCTTCTTTTATTAACGAAAAAAAGAAAAAAAACATCACCGAAAATTGATAGCTTCACTTTAGACTGCGGCCATTTTTCGAAAAATCACTATTTTATTAAATCCAAGCATTACATAATTTCATGCAAGAACTAAATGCGGTGAATTTTTTTAAATTTCGAATGATTGATTTCCAAGCAGCAATGGTTACCTCGAAGAACGTTTTTCAAACAGCGGTCTGCACAATTATGGTACTACCACATACATAAATATGTTTCAATACAACAATTGTAAAAGATACTCAACATCATACCCTTTAATTAAAAAAAAAAATTGAAAACCTGCACACGTTTTCTCAGAAAATATTGACGGAAAATCCTCATTTTCCGGCCACGAGCTAGATGTAGCCCGTTAAGGGGAAACATACCTGCGTAAATTTTTTTTGCAATTTTTTTATTGGCTTAACAGGTCCCTTAACTATCAAAAATGTTGAATTAGAAGGACAATTGTATGGTCCAGGCATCGCCGATTAAAGGTGAACACGAAATTTCCATGATTTTACACTGCTTAAAACTTTAAACGCATTTTTCTCGAAGCTATGTTTTTAGACACGGGCGTATGCGTGGCGCCTCGAGTTTTCAATCAATTTACTTGAAATTTTAACTGTAGCTTCTTGGCAACATTTTCTAGTCCAGTACGTAGGATTTTTTTGATAAGTTGAAATTAAAAATTTTTATTATAGATAATCGACCGATTTTTATATTTTTTCTTAATATTAACGCCATTTTTCTAAATTAATATTTTGAAAAACCCCCACGTACTGGACTAGTTTTTTATATCTACTTTCAAAATATTTTTCGTTTTTTGTTCTAGCTTGAAAATTATGACCTGTGCGAATACGCCCGTAGAGGACTATGAAAAAATAAAGTTTCCTTTCATCGACTACTGCGCCACTATTTTGTTTCGAAATAATTTTTAAAAAAGTTCTTTTAGTTTAAGACTTGCACTAACATGTATAAAAACCGAATTTAAAAATATTGTTTTGTTTTTTTAAGGCCTTAGGCCACAGTAACGGGTATAAAATCATGTGCGAAATTCCGTACGTACTTCCCTGCGAAATGCAATTAGGAACATAACTTTTAAGTTTGAAGTGAATCGAGTGAAAATTGTTGAAGTTATTTGTCACGCCAATTGGAAAAAAGCTGTTTCGAGAAGTTTGGAGTAGCCGACCATTTTGTACATCGACCAAAAATATATATATATTTTTTCTAACAGCTTGATATTCATACTAAATAGATGTGTAATTAATTTTATAAGTGAATCATTTTTTCATACGAAAAAAAATTGTTAAATTCGCACATGATTTTATACCCTTTACTGTGGTCTAACCCCTTAAATAAATTGTCAAAAATGACCCTTGATTTTGCCCTCACAAAGGTATATTCTCCCTTAAGTATAACGTGTTCACAGGATAGCCTGTATAAATCACAAGGAATAGGAGGATATCTGGAAACAGGTGAGACACCAATGATCAATGGAAATGCCTCGTTCTTTGAGCAAGAAATCTTATACCTACACAAATCTTCGCCGCCATTATTATTATCGTTATCATTGTTATTATACCTACTATTGTAATAATAATTATATCATAATATCACTTCATCCTTTTTTTCGGCCGAGAATCGTGTCCCTCGTACACGATAATACCACGAAGACGTATACCGCCTCCGCACATTTACGCCGAGTGTGCGTGCATACTCGAATCGACGTTTGAACGCGAGACGGACTCGCAACAAATTGCCACGATGGAGGACGATGCGCCCTTTTTTGTCTGGCGACACAGGATGTATAGGAACATCGCTGGGAAATAAAAGGTCCGCGCCCGCTTGACCGCGAGTCTCAGATTGTTCAGTTCTTACGCCCTTTCGTTCGACACACAATTCCGACGTATACAACTAGGAGAGAGGCTCCTGGAGGTCTCGCGGCTTGTTGAGCGCGCACCGCGGGTACCCGCGATAATTAATTGTCCGAGACACCGGCATAATACCGTATAATTTGTCCGTCTCCGCGAGCACAATCGGACGTTATTGCTGCGAACGGATGCATCGCATCTGTAATCTTTTATTGTGCGTCTCTCGCGTATAGCCTGCTAAAAGAGCAGAAAAGAAGAGGCTGAAGGTGCGAGAGGAAGAGAGCGACAGAGGGGGGCAGGGAGGGGAGGAGGGAAATGAGGGAGAGAGATCGGGGGAGGGGGCAAAAAGGTCTAAGGACCGTGTCCGTATAGATGGTCCGTTTTGTGCACTCGCGAGCCCTTCGCGTTCACCAATACACCCGAGTTAAAAAGAGTCTTGTTACCGGTAGATATTAATCCCGTCCATTAAAAAGTGGACGAGTGAAAAATCGTGGCTAGTAAAAAAGGAGAAAGGGGAGAACGGCGCGGGTTACTTGGCTACCTGTGTTGAATCGAGACAGAGCGAGAGGGAGTGAGACAAACGTCTAGGGGAGAGGGGGGGGAGGGGGGGGGGGGGGGTAGCAAGTCCGTATACACGCTGAGATATGATGCCCACGCCAAAACATGACGCCATACGCAATCTCCGCGGGGATGCTCTCACACGCGGAAGAATTTGACAAAAAAATTTGCGTCAGAGTACGGTGTAATTCGTGGGAAAAAAATTATCATAAAAAATGTATTTGGTTGAATTATGGTAAGGCAATTATTGCTTAGTGAGTCGATAGAGTTCTTTTTCGTTTTGGGTTCGATCTAACAGGATCTAACTGTTAGTGTTCACCTTCGATTTTGCTGAAACCCATATATGTGATGAAGCATTGAAAACTATTGGATACGTCTTTTTTTATCGGCGGAAAAAGGCTTTAAGGGGGGAATCACCCCTTGGAGAAAGGCGTGTCCCCGTAGCTAATTTTGTTAATGCATCTATAGTGGATTTTTTATCGCTTTACATTGGAAGAAATTTGGTTTCTGTTTCATTCAAATCGGTGGACTGCTTGTGGGTAACATTGCAAAGTCACCCCTCGACCCTTCGAGGGCTGGTTTCCCACATTAAAACCGTTTTTCTGCCGATAAATGAAAATACGTGTCTGATAGTTTTCAATGCTTTATCACATATATGAGTTTCGACAAAAACGAAGACGGACATGTAGATGTTCCTTGCAAGTCTTACACTGAGAAAAAAATCATTGATCCAATATCATTGGTGCTATTAAATGAAATTTCGTTGATTCAGGTGTAAAATTTTTGGTGTAAATAATCGGATTTATTAATCCAAACAAAACGCTATTGACTTTAATAACATGATAAAATTTTGGAAAAAATTTCATTCAAAAGATATCTTGTTAGTCGAGAACAATATATTATTGAAACTATCTAAAAAATTATCGCTAACAATTTATATAGTTTTGAATGCCTTTTCTGCAACGAACAAAAAAAAAACGTTTCAATTCATAACATGAATATTGTTGATTCGATTACAGAAGAAAAATTGAATTTCGCTCGTTTGATTCAGATAAAATTTCTATTGAGTAAATATGTTATTTTATTTTTTTCACCGTATCGCATATTGATTTCCAAGTACATTATTCGTTAAAATATTAATATTTTATTTTTATTGAAAAATATTAAGCAAATGTCTGAATTGGTTCAAAAATTATGCGAAAATAAATTTTGATTCTTGCGCATTTGATTGAAAAAATTCAACCAAATCATGGCCGAGCGCCACCGAAATTATAGGTGTGAGGAAACCCGTAGTTCTCGGAGTAACCGCTAGAAGCCGCACGCGCGCTCGTTTCTCGTAAGCGTAGCACGAACCGAAAATCTACTTAAACGCCGGAGAAACTCTAAAGAGTATCACTTCTTGGCCTGTGGCTAAGATCAAAGTGTAGTATCTGTTCTTATCAGTTGAATATCTGATATTCTCTCCACAATTAGCGTGGATGATCATACTAATGGTCATTTTTTATTTAAGATTTAAAACAAATTTAAAAAACTCAAGTCCCATGGCATATTCGTTTTGATGCAGTAATAATTAATTCTATTGATTATATTTTTGTACGAAATAAAAAATGTTGTAGCAACCACTTAATTATTTCATCTATACATCTACGGATTGTATATAGAATGATTTCAATAGAATATAAATTTATTCGAAGGGTTATGTAGATATTCAGAGAACAGAAGAGTTTTTACAAATAAAATAGTATGTTATTTAAATAAATCACATTTTCCAATATTTTATAGTATTGTAACAATCTCATATATCGGTGGCACTCCGCAGCAGCATATTCATTTGGATTAACCAATATATTTTTTTTATTTAATTGGTTTTTTTTCTCAGTATAGATGGGCCCAACCCAGATTCCCAGATCTCAACATGAGCTGCACAGCATTGAGCTTGGACTCCGAAAAAATGGATTCCGATAACTTCGTGGTGAATTCGTTTTGCAACGAAGTCACTCAGACCCATTTTTTGGGAACCAAAGCTCGAGAATCCGGGCAAATGGGGGTCCTTTCAAACGTCATGAATTGGGATCGATAATGAATGCAGTGTTATGAGGAGGAAGAAGATCGCGTATGCGAGAGGGACTAGATGAGAAGGCTACCTGGGCCGTATGGCAGGATCGAGTTTGTACGACGCGAGTAGACGCCTATAACGCGGAGGATCGCGCATAATGTGCCCATCCGTCACGAAAGCGCCTCCGCGCTTCTTCCTGACTCTCTCCCACTCTATTTCGTATGAGGCCCGCGGGGTCTCGCGCGAGGCTCGAGTTTGGGTCCGCCGGGGGACTGCGACGCTCTCACCCCCCACTACCGTAGCATCGCGCGCTTCCCACTACATCACCTCGTTCGGCGCTCGCTCTCGCCTGCTACGACTTTACGGGGTGGTCCGCAGGACCTCTTTCCCCCCGCCCCTCTCTCTCTCTCTCGGTCGAGGATTTTTTCCTGCCTCTTCTATCGCTCCCTCGCTCTACCTCTCCCATTCACTCATTCTCCACGTTTCGTTTCGTATACCGAGAAAACGGGGACAAGCAAGAGAGGACGCCACGCTGAGAGAGACGAGAACCTCCTAATTGAAACGTTCTGCTTTCATTTATTATACCGTATGAGCGAGATGTCATCTCGGTCAAGTTAACCAGCCAGACTTTATTTATATATATATACATACACACATACATACAAACATGTACATATTTCTGATCCTATATTGAGTGAAAGGGTATGGCATTTGCATGAAACACGGATGATGAAAAATAGTATAGTGACACTAACAATATTCTATTGGACGGCTGGCGTAACTATTTTATGATTACACTGCCCAACAAGTATAGTTTGTTTTTACCGTACAATTTTGCACCATTACTTTTGCTAGCAGTGCGTCTGTGTATGCATATGTATATACATAATACTTTTCTTAATTTCCTGAGTTCAAACGTATACCCTTGCCGGTTTTTACGAACTACCCTTCCCCATTGAACCCTTTCCTATCACTAGCGACCCGCATTTAGCTAATCTAACCTAACTTCCGTTGTCGAAAACCCGTACCGGTATAGATGGCCCCATCTTCTTCTGGTTCTCTGGCGCACAGACGTCTTGCTTAAGTATCTACGGCAAGATCTCAGAAGTCTTGGAGCGGTCACCGCTCCGAGTATAGGCCATGCACAACGCTGCTCAACTCGATATACCGCTGGAGTCGAACCCCGACCGCTCATTCACCAGTGTCGGTTTATATACCGGGAGAGCCAACAACTATTAGCAGGAGAAATATTTTCTAACCTATGAGACTTAGGAGAACACTTTCCCGACAAAAGTTGCATAGTTCGAAGGAGGCCGTCGAGTGGTGGCTACAAGGTTTATCTGGGTGGATGCGCCTCGAAGATTTCAAGGTCACCTCCATTTTTTAAAATGGGACCACTATTTTTTCTAGAATTTTATTAAGGGACTGAAAAGATGTTCAATCAAGATTTGGTATAAAGAATCTATAAAAAAAATAAAAGTGTGCATGACTATTCAAAGGACGGTCCTTGCATTTTTGCAAGAACGGTCCTAGATGTAGCCTCACATTTTTTGGGGACCGGACCATCGTCGAAATAATTTTAATACAAGTATGCTTACATTCCCACACGGAAATAAAATAGATGTACAAATATATTTTTCGATATATTAAAAGTGAATGTAAAATATATTTCAGATATACATTATCCATCTTAGATATAGATTAGATATATGCAATATATACGGGAAATGCATTAAAAATATACTCGCGATATCAAACTTTTCGGCCAAAATAGATCTTCAGAATGTATATAGAAAATATACGTTGGATAGGCGGTTACGTATATTCAAACGATATTGAAAATATACTTACAATGTACTCAATTTACCCTCAAAGTATACTACAAATGTATTTTAAGTGTATTCGAATGATAATTGAAACATACTTTAAATGTATTTAAACTACATCTAAAATGTACATGATATATGTTCATACTACATTTCAAATATTATTGAAATATATTCAACGTGTATTTAAGATATACTTGAAATAAATTTTAACTATACTTGAAATATTCTTAAAATTTTTGTTATGACGTTATTTACATCATTGCACCCTTTTACGATATTTTTCGTTATCATTAATTACGATTATGGTGTTTGCGCTTCAAACATGTAAATGGTTTAAATTTAAATTATGTCAGGCGCTTACACGCCGTAAGGTGGTTTAGAACCCGGGACCTCTGAGTGATGAGCTGGGACGTTGTCTACTGAGCTAGTTCTGCTTATTAAATTATTGAACTTTCGTATCGCCTACATATCGTACAATACACAATATTAGTTTATTGAGAAATGCTTGGATTAACAAGAGTAACTAAAATTATCGGATCAATTACTTAATTGCGTTCGCATAGAGAGCGATAATCGAATAGAATTACATAACCTTCAATTTTTTGTCCGATCATTTATTCCGGCTAGTGCGGCTAGGTCATCGCGAGATACCGACTTGAAGATGTTTTTCATTCGCAACGTCATCTTTTACTCAAGTTGCTTAACCAACCATCTTCAAAATATATAAAACATACATTCAGTTTGTATGTTTGATATATTTAAGATGTACCTTAAATGGATTTATATTTATATATCGCAAAGGTTTTACTCTTACCCAAAAATACAATTGGCATATCCAACTTTTCGAACAAATTATATTTAATACATGTTTTATATATTTTTTATATATTTTATTTCCATGTGGGTTCACCTGAAGTCTTATGTTGAAGACATTGGCGCTTACGTAACGATGAGTGTGAGGACAATTAGCTACTGTGAGAAAACTTTTCGAAATAGCATGTCTTCGAAATCACATTTTTCCGGCAACCTAAATCAGGCATGTATGTTTATACATCCACATGTGGATAGATGATCCATAGCGAACTAACGAAAAGGACCGAGCTGTCATAACAGAGTTGCCCGGTACGAGAAAATCGGGGGTTTGTTAAAAAGGTGGCACTCATAAACGTCTTGCTCGCTCTCGCTTGCGGCACAAGATGTATATTTTTCTTTCGTCCCGTGTGACTTTCGGGCGTGTATAACCAATTAAGCACTGGACTATCAATTTTACCTGTCTCGCCTGGATATTCAACCGCGAGGCTATTTCGTCGAGCTAATGAGACTCTCTCTCCTTCATCTCGTCTCTTCTATTTATTTTGCATTCCCAAAACCGAAGTCTGTCATACGCATTCACGTGATCTTATACCGAGAAAAATTGATTACCATTTAATGTATTTAATTAACGCATACTACAGTCGGGCCTAGTATAATAACTTTGCGCTCAACGGTCGTATTCATTACCTTCGAACTACCGATTGCTGGTGCCGAAGGAAATTGCTTTAGAAAATATGGACTGAAAATCGTGCAATCGTCGCGATATCCTTTTCTCATGTTTCGAATGATCGCGAGATTATTTTGATGTCAGAATCAACGGTGCGAAAAGATTTCTTATCCAGTCCGACAAAATAATTTCGCTGATAAGCATGCTTATCTTAAAAGCCGCCGGTGCATGAACGTCCGCGAAAGCGTTATAAACGCTCAAATTGAATTTCTTACACTTTGTCCAATTGAATTTTGTCCCATTGTAGGATCGATTATTCGGGTATCGCATATGGAATACAATTTTCTCCCGAACGTTTCAAATTGCCCAAACGTTACTTTTTACTCATTTGTGGACGAAAATTGACTAGTATTTGCTAAAGTATCTCGATATATTTATCACAGGGTCGCATGGTTAACAGTCGGACGAACTTTTATAGACTTTTTGTCGCTTGAACTTTTGCTCATCCCTACGTGTTCGAGTTATCTGGAGCGCTGGTAAAATATATATATATATATATATATACATAAGGGGCAAATTCAGAGGACGAATTCCGACGAAAATTCGCGTCGTCGTGTCCCAATCTCCTAATCCGAAATGGAAGTAGAGAGAGAGAGAAAGAGGACGGGAGAGTGAGAGAGAGAGAGAGAGGGGGGGATAAAGATCTGCGTCTTCTTATCCTCTTCTTCGAGGATATCCTTGCAAAGATCGTAGACGATTTTACCGTCATAGTACCATCAAATCCCTACGAACTGGACGACGTCAACCTCGACATTACGACGACCCTCTACTGGGCTCATCTACTTTCTCGCTTCATATTTATTGTTAGTATGGCGCGTGTGTGTGTGTGTGTGTGTGTGTGTGTGTGTGTGTGTGTGTGTGTGTGTGTGTGTGTGTGTGTGTGTGTGGGTGTGCAGAGGGAGAGAGAGAGAGAGAAATTGATTGATTGATTATTTATTTATACTTCGGCTAGAACCTGAGGCACATTAGAAAATACAATCGCAATATCGAACGTTTACAATAAAGAAACATAGCTTAGATACGGTGTATATAATTATGGCTGTAGATTAATTATTTAGTAATTACAATTTAGGGAGCGAGATTTCTTTATACCATGAAGAAGAGCTTATAACGGAAATGACCTCTACAAGGTAGCTGTGGGACTAGTTTATGGCCCCGGAATCACAGGTTAATCAGTAGGACGTTTAGTCTTTGTCGTGAACATCTTACAAGATAAGTAAAAAACTATTCAAACGATTAATTTCTAATTCTACACACTTTTAGGTAACATAAGTACCGTCTATGTGAACGTTAAGTTCCTTTGAAAACACATAAAAAACTACTTTCCATTAACAAATACTATAGTAAAAATTCCACGAAAAATAGTACATTTTTTAACACACGTACCATTTTTCGAATTTTTGCTTTTCTTTGAATTTCCTAGGTTCACATAGAGCGTGTGGGCTTGAGGAATCTAAATTTCTTGGCTCTGATGTTTTAGATGATTGCATTAGACGCCGGGTTGTACGCGATGGAACAACTCAGGCGACAACCGTCTCTGAACCAGGTGTCGTACCGCCGTCATTTTTAAATGTTGAAAAAAAAGCTTTCGGAAATTGAAAGATGTAATAATATGTACATTAAATTTTAATTAGGTAGAGTAAATAGTTTCGACATAAAAGAATCTTGTAAATTCGCTTATTTTTGGCTGCCTACATTCAGAAAAAAGGTTTATTATGTTCTAATAAATTGGCACATTAGAACATAATTTATTGGAAATTAATAGATGTTTACACGTATGGAGACAGTTTTTATGTGATTGTAACTACAGCATTTATTCGGCGTCGCTAAATATGTTTTTTTACGTGCCAATTTTTCACATCAATTAAAAGACAAATTTAAAATAGAAAATTTGAATACATATTTCCTCAAATAAAATAAATACTACTCTTCAATCACGAAAACCTCTTATTTTGCGACTGTGATACTAATGCGCGCATGCGCACTTTGCCCTTCAACGCGACGGGCCCGACACCAGGCCGCTCGTCAGATGTAGCTCATGCATACGCTTACCATGTAGCTTCTTCTACCATGTGTCAGGGTTGCGTTTCGGAAGTAAGAAATACGAAATTGAGGAATGATTCAAGTGTAAGTAAGAATATAAAGTGAGAATAAAACGTTCAAGTGAGAAAATAATGACGGACGAAATGACACAATTCCTCGAAAAAAACCAGCTGGGGATTATGGAGAATCCTATTAGATGTTAAAAAAAACTCTATTTGTCGAATATAAAACACCTATTTCTTTCAACTTACATATCCTATTAGATGTTAAGAAAAATTCTTAGTAAATTTAAACATAAACTTAAATAAAAAATGTTTTTAGCTGTCAATAAAATCGTAGTAGGCCGACATACGAATAAGAAAACTTATTCGTCGGGAGACAAACTTCTTTGTCCTTAATAAATCTTTTTTCTGAGTGTAAAGGGATCTCCCCCCTAAAAGGTAAAAAAAATTAACCAAAATACAATCAGACTAATTCTAGATGCAAACACACTAAAAGTCTAACTTTTAGAAGTACAACACTATGTACTATAAATGAAAGTAGAATAAAGCTTGAAATATTAATTTGCATGAACAAATAAATCAAACAAACTCGGAAACTAATTCGACATCTAATCTAATCAGAATTTCCATCTGAGAAAACAGGAAATCAAAGAAGCGACTCTTTGGAACCGTGACGTGAGAGGCAGAGAGAGAGAGAGAGAAAGAGAGAGCGAGAGATAGACAGCAGAACTGGCATATCCGGCGCGATATCTTTCTAAGATTCTACACGTTCCCCTTTCAGCTTTACTATCAGGTTGTCTACACAATAAGATGTCCCGAGTTCGAGTGTACATGAAAACTTTAGTATACAATTCTTACAGAAATATTTCCCAAAATTCATGTTCTCTTTCGCAATACAGACAATCTTGGCATTGTCTCAAGACCACTTTTAAGATCAGATGCAAAAAAAATTATTGAAATATGACAAAAGACCGAAAAATGTGCAATAACAGAATGCAACACTGCGAAGTAACATTTCATTGGGATCCTTCATTCCCGTCAGCCGAGATGAAATTCCTTGCTGCACTGAGAAAAAAAAACCAATTGAATCAAAAAATATACTGGTTGATTCAAATAAATGTCTGAACGCAGAGTGCCACCGATATATGAGATTGTTACAATACTGTAAAATATTGGAAAATGTGATTGATTAAAATAACATATTATTTTTTTTGAAAATCTCTCCTGTTTTCTGAATATCTACATTAACTTGCAAATAAAATTATATTCTATTGAAATCATTCTATATACAATCCGTAGATGTATGGATGAAATGATTAAGCGGTTGCTTCAACATTTTTTATTTCGTACAAAAATATAATCAATAGAATGAATTATTTCTTCGCTCCATTGAAACGAATATGCCATGAGACGTAAGTTGTTCAATTTGTTTTAAATCTTAAATAAAAAGTGAGCATTAGAATGATCATTCACGATAATAGTGGAGAGAAGATCAGATATCCAATGGAATATCCATGGAGAGAATATCAGATATTCAACTGATAAGAACAGATACCACACTTTGATCTTAGCCACAGGCCAAGAAGCGATACTCTTTAGTGTTTCTTCGGCGTTTAAGTAGATTTTCGGTTCGCGCTACGCTTACGAGAAACAAGCGCGCGTGCGGCTTCTAGCGGTTACTCCGAAAACTACGGGTTTTCCCACACCTATAATTTCGGTGGCGTTCACCGATATAGGGTCGCCTGTCGTAACAAAAATGCCAGCATTCAGCCTTTAAACGGTCTGCTGATAATCGGCCAATAATTCGTCGACCAGCATTGGGGTACTGTAGGCGGATGAACGGCTTGCCAGATCTATGCCAGCCATTCGTGGGCCAATACTATCGCACCGATAATATGGCGATCAGCATTGGGGTATCGTAGGCGGATGAACGGCTTGCCAGATCTCTGCCAGCCATTGCTGGGCCAATACCATCGCACCGATAATATGGCGATCAGCATTGGGGTATCGTAGGCGAATGAACGGCTTGCCAGATCTATTCCAGCCATTGATGGTTTGTTTTTGGGTGTTTTGCAAATGCAGGTCGTTAAACTGTAACACGTAAAAACAAGGGATAAGGTTTCGAAAAGCATATCCCACTGATGAAGCTGAAATTTTGCACCGACCTGCTTTTCAATATTTTAAGAGAACCTTTAAAAGGATATTGGCGACTAGCGATAGTTTTCGATATATCGTATAATGAAAGTTATTTATTGTACTGCGCTTCTACTATATTAAATAAACGCAAACAAACCCATCCCACATGGCAAGTGATATGCACATACGGGCGAGCACTGTTTGCCAGGAAGCAGCGCGGCCGGAGGAGTGGGGGGTATCTATCGGATATATAGATATACTCGTATGGCGTGAAATAATAAACTTTACAATGCGATATATCGAAAACTATTGCTAGTCGTCAAAAATCCGTTAAAGGTTTCTCTTAGGATAAGGAGAGGAAGTTCGGCGCAAAATTTCAGCTCGATCAGAGGAGTATGCTTTTCGGAACTTCACCCAAAACGAGCGAGTTATTTTTACAGCGTAAATGGACCGAATAAATTGTCGGTAAACTTTAATGTCACGAATAAAGTTATCGGCATAAAAGTAAGGAACGAACAAACGATGAATTCTGTGTGTTAGAATGGCTAAGTGGGTAGGGCGCTCGACACTAGAAGGAAAGGCGCAGGTTCGATCCCGATGAAAGGTAAAAACTTTGAACAATGCAGAAAGCGTTTTTAATGCAATTAGTCTATGTACATGGACATAAGTAAAGCATAAGAAAACAAAAAAGATACTACTAGAATTTTTATATTCATAATTTGTCAATTTTTTGTTTTTCATTTCCGGCAGAAGATCCGACAGCCGTTGCTGGGCCAATATGGGCGTATGATAGTTGGCCAAGTCTTAGCAGCCATTCATGGATTACCATTACCAACCATGCATGGTGCGGATCTGGCCCGTTTGTATAGCCATTACCGCGCCATCGTTTGTTCTCTGGCAACCAGTCGTGGACCATTACTATGCCGATTGTAAAACCCTATTTGGGCAGCCATGATTTTGTTGCATTTTCTGAACCAAATGCGCACGAAACAAATTTTATTTTCGCATAATTTTTTAACCAATTCAGACATTTGCTTAATATTTTTTAATCAAAACAAAATATTAATATTTCAACGAATAATGTACTTGAAAATCAATATCGGATATGGTGAAAAAAATAAAGTAACATATTTACTCAATAGAAATTTTATCTGAATCAAACGAGCAAAATTCAATTTTTCTTGTGTACTCGAATCACCAATATTCATGTTATGAATTGAAACGCTTTTTTTGTTCGTTTCAGAAAATGCATTCAAAACTATGTAATTTATTCGCGATAATTTTTTAAATAGTTTCAATAATATATTGTTCTCGGTTAACAATATACATTTTGAATGAAAAAAAAACTTTCAATTTTATCATGTTATTAAAGTCAATAGATTTTTTTCTCAGTGTGGGGACACAGCAAGCAAAAGGTGGGATAAATTTAATTGGTTTGCGCAAACTCTTTTCGTCCAAAATATTAGCAACTTTGCGATTCCATATTCTTAGAAATTTCTTCACTGTGCTCTAACGCTCTTTCCCTTTACTTTCTGTCGATTTTTTGTCCTCACTTAATAAAATTGTGCCCGACGTCGTTAGAAAGTGAAAAGGTTAGTTATCAAATATATCATGGCGAAGTGCAGTCTTGGAGGTAGCCAAGGGGTTCAAAAGTGAGATTGTATAACCAGCAAGAGAAAAGGACTCGGCGAGTCGTTACTTTCCTGGTTGAAGAAGCTGTATGGATTTGCGTATAAACTACACAGGTACACACAATCTTGTTTGCACACATACACGTTAAAGAAAGATCGATCGATTTCTCTTTTCCTCCAACAATATATACTAATAATAATAAACCCTTACACCTTTGTAAGCGATGGTCTCCATTCCATATTTCCGCGAGAAAGCGACGAGTTCTTCCCAAACGTATGCACGTGTATTTTCAAGATGGCCTCTCGTATTCTTTGCTAACACCTAGGGTTACCATTTCGAAATTTGAAAAGTCCGGGCAAAAAGCTGGGTATTCATGAAAGAGTCCGCATGTATTACGACTTGAAAAAAAAACCACGTCAAGACTGTTGACTTGTTGAATACCGCGTTAATCACATGCGAGGCTTTTTGCAAGAGATGATTTTTAGAAAATCACGCGCTTTTCAATCAAGTATCAGGGCGTAATGATATGAGAATCTATCATTTTTCAAACACTTTTAAAGACTTTCACTAAATATGGAAATATTAGTGGAAAATGTTTCTTATTAAATTATTGATGTTGTTGATTATTTGAATTGTTTATGTTATAATTGTAATGAAATATGTTGTAAAATTTGTATTTCGCGCTCACACCTAGTGCTACCATATCGAAATTTGAAAGGTCCGAGCAAAGTGCCGGACATTCATGAAAACGTCCAGACATTTTATAACTTACAATAAAAAGCCACGGCAAGACTGTTGAATTGTTAAATACCGCGTTATTACACGCAAAGCTTTTTTTGTGATTTAAAAAAATCACAAGCTGCTCTATCAAAGTATCAGGGTGTAAAAATATGAGAATCAATGATTTTTTAAACACTTTTAAAGACCTTCGCTACATATGCAAATTTCAGTGGAAACTGTTTCGCATAAAATTATTGATCCCGTTGATTATTTGAATTATTTATGTTACCATTGAATGTTGTAAAATTTGTATATCTCAAGGCTGCCATTAAAGATAAAGATAAAAATTTACGCTTAAAAAAAACTGTTTGTGATAAAAATAAGTAGGTATTAGTGCAAATTCCTGCAAATCGTGTACCTTTCGATTATTGACAAAGTAAATGTTTCATAATTTCACCACGCAATTAACAATAGTTGTTGATTATTTGAAATGTTATAAAAGTGAGTGTTTTTATTATAATTTATATTAGATATTCCAAGGCTGTCATTCGTATATATTATACACATATATGTATTTTTAAAATAGTTTTTGCGATATAAATAGACATTGGTGTAATTTCGTGCAATGTAAGCTAGATTTATTTGTTGTTACGAAATATTAAAGTATATAATTTCCTTTAGTATGTTAACGTTGATTTAATTATATTGAGATATCACTATTCTGTTGATTATTATTATTTAGAAATAAAAATGCGAACATTTTGAAAATCGTTTAGCCTTTTATTTCCGTCAAAGATCAGACTAGATACCACCCCAATTACTAGACATTCGAAAAAGTAAAAAGCTCGCCAAATAAAAAGTCCGGACAAGAGGCCAAAGCGGCCGGACATGTCCGGACGAATCCGAACATATGGTAACCTTACTCACAGTCCGCAAAAAATATTCAAATAACGGGCAAAAATAAAAACACACGCTTTCCAACATTTTTATCACTTTTAAGGCAAAACGGAAATCGCGAGGCAGTAAAATGAACAGCTAGTCACCCGGTGTACGATTTTAATTTCATCAAATATGATGATATAACTCACTCAAATAACGTACCCCTGTGCATACGGCTTTCATCCTTGAGAACAATTTTTAAACGCAATTGCAGCCTAGTTTTCTTCCATCGCATTGAAAAAAGGGACGCCCGTGGCAATTAATTAAGAGATTAAAATCGTAATTGCGAGTTTTATAAATTACAGCGTGCACGCGTGTGTGCATTAAGAAATGCCCACGTGTGTGCACGCGCGCGCGCGATACAGGAAGGAAAAAAAAAACATGTGCGCGGTAAAGCCGTGCATGACCAGCGGCTAATATGGAAAACGCGAAAGAGACCAAGTTTTTTTCTCTCCCGCTTCCCTCTCGTGATAACGATAAAACTAATAGCAACGTGCTTCGGATAAGAACGAGAGAAAAAAAGGTTTCTTCACACGGCAGATACCGCATGAAAGGTGACCCCGAGAGCCCGCAAGAGGACGTAGAAACTGCACAAGCATGCACGCCATACTCCATACACGTATATTTTCGTTATTCCAGCAAATATGGTATGGCCGCATCGCAAAGCAGCGCGGAGAGAACAACGGAGACGGGAAATATATTGAAACATATTTCAAAATTTCTACTTCACCATACTATGAGTATAGCTCGTTATGATGGTGTGTTTGTCCTTACAATAAGCAATTGGTCAAAAAAAAGACAACAGCAACGACATCAATGAGGATAGTTATCATCATTGATCTCTTAGAAATCTTTCTTTCACGAAAAACTAAGGAATTCCAATTAGATTTTTCACCTACCCTAAGCAACCATAACAACAATAATAATAAAAATAATAATTACAACAAATGCAACAGTAGCAAAAATTAAAAGTTATAAACTTGCACATTGCTACCTCATCAATGTATTTCCCTGCCAGAGCCATGTGAGCAATTTCTTTTCTGAAACACCAGTTCTGTGAATAAATCTGAATTGAATCGTCAGTACGTCAGCACCGACGGTACGTTTTCCTTTCGATTTTTATTTTCCCATAGAGGAAGCTTTGTGCCCGAATTGATGGGAATGTAAATACATGTTTCCAATTCCCATAATTGTACTTCGATTGATAACATTTGACGATACTTGTTCACTCGCAATGATTTCACGATTATTCGTCTTTGAAAAATTCAGGTGCACTCAAGGTCTTGGACCACAGTAACGGGTATAAAATCATGTGCGAATTTAACAATTTTTTTGTATGAAAAAGTGAAACACTCATAAAATTAATTGCACATCTATTTAGTATGAATATCAAGCTGTTAGAAAATACATTTTTTTTTCGACGTACAAAATGACCGACTACTCGAAACTTCTTGAAACAGCTTTTTTCCAATTGGCGTGACAAATAACTTCAACAATTTTCACGCGATTTACTTCAAATTTAAAAGTTATCTTCCTAATTGCATTTCGCAGAGACGTACGTACGGAATTTCTGATTAATCGAAAACTTTTCATTTTATGAGCAGTTATAACGAAATTTTTCACTGAAAATTCATTTCTTAAGTTCAAATACGTACAACTTTTGAATAAAACAATATTTTTTAAATTCCGTACGTACTTCTCGAGGTATTCTAATGTCGATTGACGAGAATTTTTGTTTTTTGGTCTAGGTAAAAAATTGTGGATGCTAAATGTCACGCTACGGAGCGCCTTAAAAAAAAGATAACAAAAGGATATATTAGTAGTCGGCCATTTTGTACATCGAAAAAAAATATATATCTTCTAACAGCTTGATATTCATACTAAATAGATGTGTAATTAATATTATGAGTGAATCACTGTTTCACACGAAAAAAAATGTTAAATTCGCACATGATTTTATACCCGTTACTGTGGCCTAAGGCCTTAAGGGAGACGTTGTCCTTGGAGTGCCATATTTCAGGTGTTTACATTTTATTTTTTTAAAGGAAACGAGTAAAGCTTTTTGAGTGCGGTTTTTTTTATATTTTTGTAAACGGCTGACATCACTGCCCCCTCTTTGTTGATCTGAAACACAAATTCAAAGCATATTATCAATCTGTGACGCTTTGGTCATGGAATGACGGATGGGTTTTTCGTTTAGTACAAATTTCGGAAAATGGCGGCAATTTAAAAAAAAATCGGATTTTCGCGTTTTTTCGCATAAAAAGATAAATAATAAATGCAAAAATGTATCTATCGAAAAAACGATCCGTCATTCCGTGAAGACATATTTTCTGAGTATGCTCTCCAAATTTCAAGTCGATATGTTAATTACAGCGGTCAGGAGAATGTCAGCCATTTTTAAAAAACGTGTTTTCGAGAAAAACGCGTTTAAAGTTTTGTAATGTGTTTATAATTACCGCTAATCGGCAATGCCTGGTCCATAGAGGCATCCCTCCTCTTCTTCTAGCTGCTCATGTTGAGCCGCTAACATCTCCCGCTGCATTTCAAGGACAAAGTCTCCCTTAAAGCGTATGGTTTTATGGATTTTTTACAATGTTTGTATAGAAATTTCGTTATATTAGGTGTACAAATTAATTCGGTGCCCTTTATAAATCTTGTTTGTTAACTCCAAAGGCACCGAATTAATTTGTACACCTAATCAATGTAGTAGACACAATGGTTTGTGCAGGCTGCCGTTCGGAAAACGTTCCTCGCGTCGATCACTGCAGCTCGGAAACAAATCATCCGAAATTAGAAAATCAAACGCATTTAGTTTTTGTATGAAATTATCTAGCACTTGGACGAAGGATTCAATAAAATATTGATTTTTGAAAAAAAGCCTCTGTCCAAACTGAAGGTATCGTTTTTCGGTGAAAAAAAACTCAATTTTTGTTGATAACAAAAAACTATCCGGCGATAAAAAAATCCTTCGTTCGAGCACTCCTTTTTGATATGTAAAAGAAGCTTGTAAAATTTGAAGTCGATCGGTGCAGTGATTTTTTAAATATCGTGGTCACCGATCTTGAAAAAGTCATTTTGAAAAAAACGCAATGAAAGTTCACCAGTTCGCGGAATCTACTTATAAACGCCCATAACTCCCTCAATTTTGAACGATGCGACTTGATGAACTCCGCCAAAAACCAAAAATCGATATTTTTATAAATTCCACCTAGGTCTAAAAGCGTATAACCCTTCGACTGCACAATGGGTTGTTTTGACCCCATTTTCTTTTCCGTGGAAGTATGTATTTTTCAACGCATCTTCCACTTCGAACGAATGTTTGGGCACTTAACTTTTGTTTTTCTTAAAAAATAAATTTTGGACCATAAAATAAAGATCATGGCCTACCAAAAAATGCATTTTTACCGAAATTTATCATGGACTACAAAAAAATGCATTTTTACCGAAATGCAACGGTCTGAAAAACGTCTGGGGTCCGATGGACCCCACATGCAGTCGGAGGTTCGGGGCAGAAGTGTGCAGTCGAAGGGTTAACAATGATGTTTCTTCGTTCGCATTTGAATGTATAGCTCGTTTTTCGTAACGTTCTCACTCGAGCGGGAACACTGGACATTTTCACGGAAATTCATCGTAATAATCATATAAAAAATTTATGTCGTTATTATTATTATTATTCTTATTGATATTATCATTTTCAGCGGCTTCAATATCGCTGTTATTATACTTATTATTATCTTAATGTATGTTATTATTATCGGTATTGTCGTTGTTGTTTTGCTTCCTGATTGATAAGGCTTGGTTTTCCTGACTTTTTGTTTTTGAAGAGATTTCCATGGACGTACGGTGAGAACACTGAAAAAAGTTGAGAGATGCCATTTAGAAAAAACATCCGTGTGTATGCATATATGTGGGTGGGTACTGATTTTTTGTACCTGCAAAAACGTTCACACTATTGGAGATACCACGCTGAATTTGTGCACACATGGAAAGTTGCATGGAATTTAACATGCATCCGGATATAATTTCGTCATAATCGGTGGAAGAATTCAGATATTAAAAGAGTTGGAATTCTCGGATAAGTGTTCATTAGTGCCAAATTTTGTAATTTTTCAGGCATGGCTAATTTGTCGTGTGGGAAAAGCCTTAGGCCACAGTAACGGGTATTAAATCATGTGCCAATTTAACAATTTTTTCTTCGTCTGAAACAGTGATTCACTCATAATATTAATTACACATCTATTTAGTATGAATATCAAGCTGTTAGAAAATATATATATTTTTTTTCGATGTATCAAATGGCCGACTACTAATATTTTCTTTTGTTGTCTTTTTTTTAGGCGCTCCGCAGCGTGACCTTTAGCATCCACAATTTTTTTACCTAGAGCAAAAAACAAAAATTCTCGTAAATCTAAATCAGAATACCTAGAGAAGAACGTACCGAATTTAAAAAATATTATTTTATTCAAAATTTGTAGGTATTTGAACTTAAAACAGTACGAGCGCGCAATCTTGATTTCTATAGATTTTGTTCATATTTTAACCACACATTGTTCATGTCATCATGCATGTTTGAGTGAAATTTCAGAACAGTCGGCTATTTAGATTGGGAGGTAATGGGTTAGAAAATTACAACTTTTAACACTGCAGGGTCTGCATTGAAATATAGACAGAATAGTTTTCCGTAAAAAATATTTGTCCCCTATAATAAGAAGACATATGGCAACACCGCATCGTTCCACGTATCCAATGACGTGAGTTTGCGCGGCATATTTAAAATAATACTGCAACACAATTTTTATTTGGAAGTAATTTTTAATCGACCAAAGTTTTTAATTAGTTATGAATGAACCAACATGTTTATTTGTTAATGAAGGTAACATAAATAATATAAAATATTAATATTTATAATGCAAATATATTTTATGACAACATTTTTAACTTTAGGAACATAATTTTTTTTTTTCGAAATGTTGAACAATAGTCTTCTGCGGTGTTGCCGTATGTTTTCTTATTATAGTGGACAAAACATTTTTACGGAAAATTTTTCTGTCTAAATTTCAATGCAGATCCTGCAGTGTTAAAAGTTACAATTTTTAAACCCATTATCTCCCAATCTAAATAGTCGACTGTTCTAAAATTTCACTTAAACACGCATAATGATATGAACAATGTCTGGTTCAAATTTGAATAAAATCTATAGAAATCAAGATTGCGCGCTCGTACTACCTTAAGAAATGAATTTTCAGTAAAAAAATTCGTTATAACTGCTCATAAACTGCTTATAAAATGAAAAGTTTTCGATGAATCAGAAATTCCGTACGTACTTCTCTGCGAAATGCAATTAGGAACATATCTTCTAAATTTGAAGTAAATCGAGTGAAAATTGTTGAAGTTATTTGTCATGCCAATTCGCAAAAAGCTGTTTCGAAAGGTTTCGAGTAGTCGGCCATTTTGTACATCGAAAAAAAATATGTATATTATATATTTTCTAACAGCTTGATATTCATACTGAATAGATGTGTAATTAATTTAAGAGTGAATCACTTTTTCATACGAAAAAAATGGTTAAATCCGCACATGATTTTATACCCGTTACTGTGGCCTAAGGCCTCAATGGGAAAAAAATGTTTAACCTGCACCGGTTTTTGCAGAAAAAGATCGCGTAAATTCCTGTTTTTCCGGCCACGAGCTAGGCGCAACCCGTTAAAGACATTAGTGCAAGAAAAATAAAATAATGCTTTTAGAGAGTCATTGAACGTGCCAATCTCTGTACCATATGGGAAAGATATAACTCTCGTCCCTATACGGTCACTTTTCAGTCGTAACGAAAAAACAATCGCAGTGGGATTTTTTTTATTATTGTCGAGACGGAACAGCAAAGCGAGAAGGGTACTGCGAATATTTCTGGGAACGGGCGTAGCGGAAAATACAGAATCTACCTCCCTCTCTCTTCTTTCCTCGTAGTCTCCCCGTGACCGCCGGCACAATACTTCTCTCTCTCTCTCTCTCTCTCTCTCTCTCTCTCTCTCTCTCTCTCTCTCTCTCTCTCTTTCTCTCTCTTTCTCTCTCTCGCCGTCCCCTTTTCAGTATAAAAGTGCACTACGTACAGCGCAAATTACACATACAGCTATATTTACGCCGGTCGTGTGCGCTATAAAGTATAAAGTACGTAACGTGTGTGTGGTATAAGAGCATAAAGTCCCCGATAAGAGAGTTTCAGATATACGGCCACGAAGCACCATCCCCGCGGCAACGGAATAGCGCGGCGGGAGGGGGGGGGGGGGTAGGACATCAGCTCGGAGCCGTCCCCAGATTCACCGGGGAATTATTTCGAATTTTTCCTACGGGAAAAAGCCAGTTGGAAAGAGGCTCGAAAGCAACGCGAAACTAAAAAGTGTGTCCGTCATCTCCGTCGAAGTCTTTTTTTCCCACGAGGCAAAGATTATTTGCCACGAGGCAAAGAAAGATATCGGTCCATTTTACGTTACACGAAACGTTTTTCTTTTATTTCTCCTGTTTTTTCTATCCCGCGCAATGTTCGAGATTTTCGTTACAAATGGCGAATTTTAATAGAATTATTACGGCGATTGCAGGTTGATACGTTTTGATCCAACTCTAGATGTAAATTTTGTTTAATTGTATTAAAATAGACTGGAACAGAATTTTTTAACGATTATGACGGTTTAATATTTAAATTTCGTTAATTTGATCATCCCCTTGTGTAATTGGTCGTTTCGTTTGATTGAGAGAGAGATAGGAACTTTTCGAATGACTATGCAATTGCAGTCACCTGGCATGATGGCTATACAGATACCGATCGACTTATCGCGATAGATATCTTCATTTCAGATATACACACACACAAATAAATAAATATATATATATATATATATATATATATGTATATTCCGGGTTGTCCTGTTATGAATGGATAATCATGCAGCTGTCGATAGGTCAGATCATGTTCTACTATATGCTGAAATTTCAGTTTCGTGGAAGTCCCACGGTTTTCGAGATTTTGAACTTAGTTATATTTTTTTTTAATCATCTGCTTTTGGTTTTTCTCATGCCATTTCTACAAATGATTTGAATTGACAATTTCTAAGCAACTTTTTAAAGTCATTGGCACGATATGCATAGTACATGTTTTTTTACACTGCAAGCTATCAAAGTTAGATATTCTAATTGGTTTGTATGAAAATTCTAAATGAGATATTTTTTCATAAAGTGCCCTCAATATTTAAGGTTAAAAAGAAGGCTTTTCTAAATAAAACAAATAACCAAGAGTATTTTCGAAAAACCGGGTAAAAAAGTGATCATTTTTAGAAATGGCATGCAAAAAACCAAAAGCAGATGATTTTAATTTCGAAAACCGTGGGACGTTCACTGAAGTGAAATTTCAGTTATAGTAGGGCATGATCTGGCCTATCATCGACAGTTGCAGGATTATCCATTCATAACAGGACACCCTGGATATATATATATATATATATATATATATATATATATACACATAGGGGAGGCCGATGGTAAGTTGTTCCTCTAATTGACAACAACTCTTACTCGCCGAGCTACCGGAACAGCGTGATGGTATGATGTTTTGCAATGCACTTGACACTTATTCCTATCTCTATTCTTCGCGAAGCTATGCGTATCAAAACAACTCACCTCCTGCTTTTTAAACCCCGGCCTCACGTATAGGGGAATGTGATTTCGAAGACTTTAAGGACCGTTCTCGTAGCATGCTATAGTCCCCAAACTCAATATTGTGTAAACCCCCATATCATGAAAAGCACCTTTCGATAAGTTGTGAGCGTATTTTCATGAAGGTAATTTCAAGGACTGCCCCATCCGCGCAATCAGCGATTTGTTTGAAACAGTTTAAGAACCATCTTTAAAACAGCCAGCTGTGCTGGACGACAACATTACAAAGATTTGGAATATTCTTTCCTCGAATGTGTGCATATATACATATATATGCATATATATAGACTGACGTGAGCTACAGGTGAATTGCACGTAGCTTACCCTCCTGTGTCTCATAAAATATTTGTGTCAGAATCACCTCCGAAATATTGGTACACGCCTTAGATGTAAGATACTGCTAATAAAAACAACGCTCTAGTTTCAAAAAGAAATTCACAAGGTTGTAGAACTATTTTGAGAGAAATTACACGCGTTACATTTTTTTTAATGTTTTTGCGGAGTCTGCACAAGTTTTTTATTGCATAGTTTCATAGCCTAGTCTGAACATTTGCAATCATATAACTAGATGATTTTTTACTTTCATTATCCGCTTGTCAATAACTAGTGTTTGAAGTTGTTTCTTTTAAATCCTTTTTTTCTACACCTAGCCATATTCGTAATCTCCAAAATTTCCAAAAAGTATCTAGTT
This sequence comes from Ophion ellenae, assembly GCA_963210295.1. NCBI lineage: Eukaryota > Metazoa > Arthropoda > Insecta > Hymenoptera > Ichneumonidae > Ophion > Ophion ellenae. Next base: position 44,840,044 of record OY723387.1, read on the forward strand.
AAACGAAAGTCTTATTACTATATTATAACTACATTTATTTTTATTTTCTATTCCAGATGACTAGTTCCTAGTTGCCAGAATCACTTACGCCGATTGGCCATCCAGCAACGGCTGCAACCCAAACAAACCCAAAATTGACTACGTATGGAAGTAGTACATGCGAGGCAGTCCCATTTAAAAGCAAACATACGGTCAATTTCTCAAATGAGCAATAATCTTGAAAAAGTAATGAACTTGCCTACTTCCAAACTACATACGTAGGATATCTTGCTGTTTAAAAGTTGAAAAATGGCATTCTAAATCAATTGACAATAAGTTTTAGAGCAGTCTTCTTGTCTGCAGTAGCAGTTTCAGCAGAGCGAGCCTGGGGCATGTGCCAATACTTGGAAAGTTTGTGTATACGCATGCTCGCATACTAACGTCCGAACATATCCGTACATATGGCAACGTCGCTGGTGAGCACAATCAATCCCTTACCCTAACCATACTGGTTACCGTTGTTGACAGTGCACTTATTGCAAATAGTGCAGTGCACACACCAAAGATTCAATAAAATAGATATTTAGCTGCTCTTTAAAGGACGATTTGTAAAGACTAGAGAAAGCTTTAAAAAAGCAGTTCATGGAACGCGCATCATTCGCAGCGTTGCCAAGTCGTCATCACGTATTTCATACCACGGGCACTCATAAATTGAAAAGTTTATGCTTAAAAGTGATCATTTTTCTTCATAATAACTGTGAAACATCCATTTATCGTTCCATCTTTTTTTATGAGCTTCTGTCTCGTCATTTTTCCATTACCAACAGAAATATGATGTTCTCCGGGACTTATCCTATGCAGTGCGTGTTGGAAATACCAATTTTGAGAGCGAATATCTCGATAACGGGATGGTCAATGTATTTAAAATTTCACAAACGTATGCAGGATACCCTTGACAACATTGGTATTAAATTGCAAAACTCTCTGTCTCACACCATTTTTTGCATGCACTACCTTAACCCTTTAACGGCCACGCCTTACTGGATGGCTCAAAATCATTTCCTCTGGTAGTATAGCTAAAAAAGGGTTAAATGTGAATGTCCAACCATAATTTTGTCGATAAGGGCCTGGGAAGTAGTATTTTCGAACTGCAGCAAATTTGCTACTACCCGCTCGGTTCCAACGATTATTCTAATTCAATAAAAAGTCTTCAAAGCCTAGTTCGTCTAGTTAAGCTTCCTTTACAAAATTCTATCAAAAAATATTCCAAGAATGTCCATTTACTTCCTTTTTTGGACAAAAAACGGGCAGCAGATCGAGTGCTGGGGCAAGCGTCGTAAATTTTCACGACAACATTGTTGCCATATTAACATAATTCATATGTTTACGTTTGAATTTCAAGCTGTCCCGGCATTTGTAGCTGCATCTAGCATAAATTGATGGAACTGTGAAGTAGCTTGTCCGCTATAGCGTCCTTACGCTTTTACCGACGGGGTCAAAGTGAACGTAGCAAATTTGCTACAATTACAGTTAAAGGGTTAATTGTACGTAAAATCCCAATCCTTTCATCCCAATACTCTCGTCAGAAAAAAAAGATTAAAGATCGACTTGATTTCGGGCCCAAGCCCATGTAGCCCCGTTGGTGTGAGCTGAGCGAAATTCTACTGTATTGCGAATTCGGGTTGATTCGACTTGCTGGCTCGCCACCCGCCCCTCCCTCACTCCCTCTCACTCTATCTGCCCCGTGGTGGACAATACGAGCATTGTCGACTGGAGCGACACGTGATGGACATTCGGCAATCTGATAGACCGATTCATTTTTTTTCGAGCCCCGTTTCCTTTTCATTCTCTCATTTTGTTATTACTCATCCACTACTTTTCGCCTCTCGTGTTGAATTTTTGTTCCTTTTTTCTCTTTCTTTCCCTACCCCTCTCTCTCTCTCTCTCTCTCTCTCTCTCTCGCTTTCGTTACTCTTGCGAGCTCTGCGGATGATCCGATACGCGCGAGAGCCCATGCGATTTTCATCGCTACATATGCAAACGCGTCGAATGTATACATTACGGAAAACGTGTGGCCCTGACGGGGAACCAACTCACGATGAATCGCTTCTGCATACCGGTCTTATACGCATGTGTGTTTTCTTTCTTCAGCGTTTGCCATTTGTGCATTGCGCGAGTTTTGAGAGTGTTAGTTTAAGGATCTAGTCTACTGTGAAAATGACGAACACTCGTTCGTCGCTTGAGGGAAATTCAAATATTGAAGAGGAAGGTCCAAACATATGGTGGTGAATCGCAGATTGAAGGTCAACTTATAATTGTATTATATATAACGATAGAACTGCTAGTCAAACTTTAAGGGGGAAGATACCTTTAGGCGAGGAAAAAATTGTGTTTTTTTTTCAAAGGAAAAATGTCTTCACCGTATTGGCGACTTAAGGTACGTTTTATTACTAGTTCTGGCTGTTGCACGGTATTGTTTTAATTAATTAAAAAAAACGGCGGAGGTATGACACGATCCTCTAAACTGCATTTTCAAAACTGGCGTGACGTATAGCTAAAAGACTAATCGACCGATTCTGATAAAATTTGGTATAAATATTTCTAACCTTATTGTCTAAAACATGACCCTAAATTTTTTTTCGAATTCATAAAAAAAGTATTTTTTATTGCAAAATGTAGCCATTTTTTCGGAAATTCCAATCTGTTTGTTTCAAAGCGTACAATTTCATCGATTTTCAACATTTCTTACTTATTCTTGGTTCATATTCTGCATATGAGGGTTTATGAAAGCAAAATCTTCGTTGGTTTTTTGTCGGATTAATCCCGCCGACGCTACGCGTCACGCCGTCTGACAACACCCGCTGCAACCTGTTTAGAAGACCGTGCCATAGGGCAGTCTGGGTTCAAAGAGCCGCCGACACGTCGTTCCGATAGGAATAGCTTCGCGAAGAATAGAGATAGCAATAACTGTGAAGTGCGTCGCAAAACGTCATACCATCGCGCTGTTTCGGAAGTCATTTAGTGACGCCGGGACGAGTGAGCATTGAGTGTTATTCCTGTCGGAACAACTTAGGGGGAAGTCCCCTAGTGGCTGGCACCTAAGCTTTCGGGACAATAAAAAAAATACTGCTTCGAGAAATGTAATTTTTTTTGTTGTTGAAATAATTACGTCAACAATGTTTAAAACCAAAGGAAATTAATAAAAATGCAACCTCTGCATAAATGAAATTAAAAAATGTATTCAAACTTTGGTACAAAAAATTGTCGTCACTGCAAGTGGCACCTAGTACCGGACAGACTTAACTCGAGCCCCCGGCGTCGGACATCTTCAGAACATTGTGCATCAATCGCATATGTAAGTTTTCGAACATTTAGGGATGTCTGCAAATTATTCATAAACCTATCCACGGCAGCTGGCGCACTGCATCCAGGCTTTTTCGTGGTCTTCCAGGCATCCTACGCAAGTCGTTTTTATATTCGATATTTGAGTTGACGGTTGATTTTTCGTTGCTTTAGATTTACACCTTTGGTTTTTTTCTCCATTTTCTTCTATCGCTGTTTTAAACTTCTTTCCAATTCCTTTCTGTTTGTCCTTAACGTTCTTTTTATTCTCTTTTTTTTCGACAACAATTTTGCACGGTCATGGAGTCAGAATTTCACTTCTTTCGGTTTTTCTCTTCCTAGCAACTGATGGTTTTTTTTGCGTCATCTGGCAATGGCGACAAATTATGGAGAATCTGGACAACACCTGGTGCAAAGCTAGTCCACGGTTTAATAACGATGTTTTGTCATGTAGAGTGTTTTTCGGAACGTCGTAGCGCAGCGAAGCTTCTCTCAAATTCAGTTAGCAATATTTTTTGGTTCATTGGCCTTCCTTTTTCTTCTCTTCCATTTTGATTTCGCAAACGCAGCAATCAATCGCTCCCACTTTGGCCTCGCGCGTCAGTGGTATATCGCGTCCCACGATTGTGTATGGCTACGCTCCCGCACACCCCTTTCCTGGGTTTTTTACGCAAACGCGCTGCAACATTGTCATGATAGCACGAGTGTCCGACACCAGGTGCCGTCCGGTGTTACGGGACTTCCCCCTTCCCCCGGCACTTTGAACCCCGGAGTTCCCTACCTCCGCCATTTTTGAAGATTAAAAAAACTATCATGAAAGGAGTAATAAAACATACTCTAAGGCTCAAAAATAGTGAAGAAATCTTTCCTTTTACTATAAAACATCATGAAATTCAGCTACTTCTTTCCTTGTCTGAATGTCCCACCTTAAACACTTTTTTCTCGAACCTAATGAACTTGAAATTTGGTACACTTCTTCAGTGCTATAGTAGTTTAGACTTGACCGATGTTGCCCTTCTTAACTTTTTTTTTCATTAATTATTAACAATAATAATGTCATTTTTTCTCGAAAGGTCGAAAATAAAACATGTTTTTTTTACATTTCAGACCAACCTGGCAAAATCACGGCTCATAAACCCCGCTCTGCCCTACATGTAGGGGAGACCTAGGCGGGTTGTAACAATTTTCAGATTTCATCCCATTTCTCGCAATTGAAACGAGAGATTCGGGTAAATATAAGGTTGTTATGTAGCTTTTTTGATCGACTAATCGATTTTTGACTAGAAATGACTCGAGGAATTCTGTAACCTGTAAAAAACCATTTAAATACAATAAGTCGTTTGTTTCAACTCTCCTCATATCGAGGTAAGTTGAAACGCCTGGGAATTGGTACAAAATATGGGTATAAATTATGTCAAAACACATTGTTAATGAAAAACTTTATTAAAAATAAAAAAACAACCTCGACAGTAATCTGTCTCACTTTTCTATTCAGTCTGACAAATTTTTATAAGTTCTAACTGAAACGAATATAAACAAACGAATCTCACGGAATTAAATAGTAAAATATAGCAAACCAAAAAAATTAATTGATGAAGAAACATTATGGCAAGAAAAGCAAATCAATCTCTATTCTGACAAACAATTGTCTCATACATATGAAAGTTGTCCACCAGTGCAGGCTTCGTGTGACCATATTTTGCACTCCAGACATTGCACCCACTTTTCATTTGGCCTGCTGTTTGAATACGATTCCATACAACACACGCAAAAATACTCTTCCTCGTGTTCACTTTCCACGTTCTCGTTATACTCGATCTTACGTCCCGTAGAGTAACCTCTTCAGCGGCGAGCTCATATATTTCTCGGCTTGCCATGCCTCTATCCGTTTTCCTAATATATTTATTCGGCATCTGAAATAAAACAAATACAAGCCTTGCAAACCACACCACAAAATATAAACGTATGAAAACATGACTGCAACGGAGGCAAGTTGAAACACCTCGTTCCAATCCTCCTCGGTGTCAAAAATGCGATGCCACTTGATTCGGAACTCACTATTGATAAAGAGTATTGCAAAACAACAAATGCAATATGACACATCGAATACTAAGTAAGTAAGTTTCCAAACAATGCATATCACATACCATCAAATATATAAACAAGGGAGCTAAAACTTAATGAAAAATACGACAAACACTTACTTTTGCCAATGTTTTTGGGTCGGGTGTCGATGTGACGCAATTGAACTTGCAAGAGCACCGCAATGAAAAAATTACATTGCTGCCAGCCCGCTAACAATCACATCCACCGAGCCGTTGACACTGTTTCAACTTACCTCTGTGTCAACCCTCCTAGGTCTCCCCTATCGTACGAGCCAATTGGTCGATCGGCATAAACACTAATGTCGAAAGTCGGTTCATATGCCCTTTCGGGCATTTTGGATCACCTACCTTCACTATTGCACCGCACTTGTCACTTCGCTACTTTCAGTTCGCTAGACAACCTGGCACCGAGGGCACGGGGCAACTGCAGAGAACTCACATCGATATAGGCGGCTGTACGCTGCCTCACGTTCTTTAGTCACGCGAGAACTACCTTCAGAAATTGTTGAAAGAAATTGTAACTTCCCAACGATCGAGGCATTGCGTGTAAAGTACAAATATAGTGCTGAAGTTTGCATCGTTGGAACGCAACGAAAATTCTTCTTCATTTTCTTAATTTATTTATTTTTATTACTACCTAAAATCTTCTTTATCGGTTTTGAGTATAGATTTTTTAATAAGGATACTTGAAATTGTTTTAGTAATTTTCATAGTCTGACTGCCAAAAAAATGGGCAATACGAAGAAAATATATTTTCCTTGGTCTCCAACAATACAAATTTCAATACCATGCACAAATGATACTGATGTTAAAAATATATAAGTTCGACAAAATCGGCAATAACGAGTCACGAGAAAATCATTCTTGGTGAATTTGTATTAAAAAACAAGACTGACCTTGTAGCGGCGGCGCGATATACTTGAGAAAAAATGGCTGCCTTGGCGTCCGTTACTCGGCCGCCACACTCCGCTAGCACGAAGCCTCACTGTGCACTACAAACGCATTACACACCGCGAAAATAATGCCGCTCGCTATGCACCGATCGCTGTTCTTGCTTACCGAAAGTACCGGCCCAATGGAGATGTTGCGAAAGAAAATCTATCAATTACCACGTTTCTCTTATCACACGAGTGACCGCTCCAGGTTTTCGCCATCTTGTGTCTGTTCATTTTCTAACGTTCACACACTGAGGTTGCAAGCGCACAGTAGTTCGGCTGTCGCCGAGGCGTCGCGATCGCGTGGAAAAAAAATTCGCCCACTCGAGTTAACACGCGAGTAGCAAATTCGCGAAGGAAAATCGACGATCAAACGATTATTGCCACTTCGACCGAACACGCGAGGCAGAATTACTACTTGTCGCTAGATCGCGACGAATGTATTTTTTTTTCTCGTTTTCTCTTGACGAAAAACGTTTTGGGCAATTTTGAACATGGCAAACCGAACGCCGATGTCACGTCGTGGGCCTTTTCGACATCGCGAAAAAAGACAAATCTATCTGTTCTTCATGTTGAGACGAAAAACTTACGAAGAATGTCGAGCGGAAAATATTTACGATCATTCGTTAGACGTGTGAACAATCGAGGCTCTCGCGAGTCTGCGACGCAAAGATTAACCCTCCCCCCTTCACCGCCCACCGTAAGTTCGCGCTGGCCGGTCGGCTTCGGTTCATCGAAGCCATTCGTGTATGCTTGCGTTTCGCTATTGTCGACTATGGTCTGTGCATACTTGTTTATCACGAACGTCGCACAAAATGCGGAAGGATTTACGAAAAGTTCTTTTTCTCGCGGAACTTTCTCAATAAACCAGTTCAGGAAAGCTCGCAATAATTGGCATAGTTGGCATAGTTTGATAGAATCTCGTCACCAAATGTTCGTTGTTTTCAGCGAAAATCGCAACGTCCTGCGTATCGCGTGAGTTTAGCCTCTTATGAAATTTGATCACGTCAAAGTATGGAAAATCGTTAATATCGATGAGAAAACGTTTATAGCGTTAAATCAACGTGAAACTTGTTGTAAATCACGAGCACGGAAGTGAACGAAAATCAAGCGACACCGGGCTATTTCCCCTTACGTTATTTTCATCAGAACCGTTTTTTATTCTCACTTGGCGACGCAGTGTCCGCGCGGGGCGACAGAGGCGCCACGGTAAAAGGCGGAAGCTTCGCGCGGTGAGCGATGTTCGCCGCGCTCGCACGATCGTTTTTTGTTTTTCGCACGTTTTTTCATTTCAATTAGCGTGATGAAGCGTCACGTTCGTCGCGTCGATGCATATATAATTACACGCATATATATAATTTTCACCCGTGATAAGAAAAGATATTTGTAAATCACGAAGTCATACGGTGGCGGTTATTTGAGTTTTGCGGATTATTCATCCGCGGCGAGCAACACGGTCGAAGAGTCGTAGCGTCGTTTGTTTCCTTGGGACTCACGAGTCATGATACCCACGGAATTATCAACAAAACACTCGAACGACAAACAGTCAGCGTTCGTTTTCCTGTTTTCGATCGCTCTTCGAAACATTCGTTTTTAAACGCCATATTTTTTACCGCTACAAAATCACGAATAATTTTTTATCCACGTACGATTTTCCAATTATGTGTTATTATATCGAAATCATATCGACGCACTTACCAAGTGCGTCACTGAAAATTGGGAACTGGAAAATTCGACAAAAATATTGAGACGGAAGAGAATAGTAAAAAAATGTGAAGTTTTCAAGACCGAAGGTTTTTGAGTTCGTTCCAGTATTCTTTCCAAAGCCACGATCTCAAACCAATGTCAAGGTCTACTCGACCTTTTTGAATATGAACCTTTATTTTCAGATGTGCACTTTTACTTATCGTTCAAGAACGAAATCAATGCGTAATCTTAAGGGGCTATACCAGTGTGAACGCTGAAAACTTGGGTGATTTTCAGGAATCTTTTGGAAGAAAAGTGCTCAATTAAATGTTTCGAAAAATTGAGAATATATTTGGCTATAGTTGACCTATATCACATAATTTTTTCATAGAAAAATATTGAGATCCAAGCGACTTATGCGCTGCCTTCGGAGGCGCGAAAAAAAAGTTCCTCCACTGCTGACATGATTTCGGCCGATTGAGTAGCTGAAACCGATAAAGGAAAAAATGTCGTTAAACTGGAAGGTATTTCCTGTACAATGACGAAGGATTTTAGAAAAATATCAAAATCTGACAAAATCGCGGAGTGATGAAAAAAAGTCTGTTTTCTTGCCTACAAAATGGTAGTTTTTTTTCAATGCCAAATCGTCAATTTTCATTCAATCAAAAATATCCTACGTCATTGTAGAGTAAATATATCCAAGAGTACTCAGTTCTAATTTCAAATCAATCGGATAATTGCTCTTTGAGTTACAATGTCAGCAAATTTGAAAAATCTCATTTCGAGAAAAACGCGTTTAAAGATTTAACTATCGAGCCTTGAAATTTTTACAGGATATTCTTGAAACTAAACTGTCGAGAAAGGCAAAATAAATCGATTTTTTATAAGTGTCACCCTGGTATAGCCCCTTAACGTTGAGGTGACTTTGGCATAATAAAAAATGATAAGCCGGAAATTAGCCCGAGACTAACAAACATCGTATGACTGCCCGTGTAGAAATGTGTTAGGAAGTCCCGGGATTCGACCAAATCCCTATAGGGATTTGCTAGCGACGTCGCACGTAGAGAGTCCACATTGGAATCCGAGTGGATTCCACGCTGTTTCCCGATTGATGTCGTTTGAGAAATTTTATTTGAAATTCGCAACTGGAATTTGTTGGATCTCCTAAAAAAATATCCTTCCGTGATCCTGGGCACAAATTTGTTAGGGAGTCCCAAGATGTACCCACATTTCTATGAGGATTTGCGAGGGGCACCGCACATAGGGAGTCCTCATTGGGATCCAATTGAATTTTGCACTGTTTCACGATGAACGTTGTTTGAGAATTCTTACCACGTTCGAATCGAAAATATGTGGCGTGTTGCAACATAACCTGCACGCTTCGTGAGCGTGTACCTACGTGTGTGTTGATATTATGCCAAAGTGCAGTTAAATGAATAACAAAAGATAATTACAGTGGATTTTTAGTGAAATTATCATTTTTGTTCAAATCGATTAATAAGATATACTTTTTTAAGATAAAATTTATGAATATTTTTTTAACATCCACTCATTTTGTATATTCACATATTTTTTAAATTTATATATAAAATTCACTAACAGAATGCCATGGGATCCATCAAGAATCGTATCGGATTCGGTCGATAGTGTGGGAATCTCCAGTATTCAAATTGGATTTGTACATTCCAATGGAGAATCCCCATGAGAATCCATTGTACGAGCGTGACGTTCTAGTACAAGGATCCAATACGATGATTGGATCCCTATCAGGAAGTAGGGACAGTAGTATACAGGAATCCAATTGGATCCCTGCAACAATTCCAACACGGGTAGAAGTAGACATAAGTAGATGTACTAGGCCGGTTCTAACCCAAGGGGAGGTGGTGTGTCAAGAGTGGTGAAGCCAAGGTGGCGCCACCGTCGAGGGGAGGTCGCCGGGCGCGTGTGACGTCACAGAGAGGCCTATGTGGCGGGGGATCATGTGGTCCGTGGAGCGACTGGCGGGGGGGGGGGGGGGGGGGGGGGGAGGATCCGCCGTCGATCTGTGTGTGTGTGCGTGCGTGCGTGCATGCATGCGTGCGTACGTGCATGTGCATACGTGCATGTGCGTGCGTGTGTGTGTGTGTGTGTGTGTGTGTGTTACGTAGAGGGCTAAGAAAAGGTGCATGAATTTATCCAGATGTTCTTTTTTTCTTACGTTGAGCGCCAGGGACCGTCATACCCTATCGCTTCGCATGTGTAACTCGAGCCTCATCATTCCATAGGTTCACACTTGAAAACCCATAAAATTTTACGACAGCATGCGACGAAGACAGTGATCCGGGGAAAAAAATGCATTTCTATTTTACAGGGCTTTAGTATTTCATCTCTGAATGATAATATATACAGAGAGTGCAACGTCAAACCTTGATGTCGACACTTGCGATCATGCAGGTCTGGACAAGTTAGCCCCATGGTTAAGGATTTTTTCTTCGTTAACACCACTCTCCAAGCTATTAGATTTTTTTTTATTGCTTCGCTATTCCAAGCATATATATGATAACGGGGTGTTTATTTTGAAAAACTATAAACTTTGGGAGATCTATGGATAAAGACCCCTTTTAGGCTTCGACCGTGGACCACTTGCGCACCGATGGAGAGCCTATGAATTTTTTTTTTTTTTTTTTCACTACACGCATCTCGACTGAGATGCTCTTTTATTTTTCCCGGCAATCCAATGCGATATTAGAAAATTCTCGTGAGTTGGTGATATTTTCCGAGATGGTAGGGAAAGACGAAAAAGGGGAAAACCATTTTTAATGATCTGCTGCGCTCACAAGTGTTCACACTTTGGATCGAGCAGTCAGTTAGTCAACATCATCTCTTTTGGGAAGCCTCGTTTCATCAAATATGGAGAGCAACGCGGAGAAGTCGGAACAAATCTTTCACGACCAAGCCGCGCTTCTAAGTTCATATGAAGATTTTGCTGTGTGGGAACAACGGTGCGTTGAGTTTATCGAAGAATTGGAAACGCAAAGCCGGATTAAGCGCCCGCGACTATCAATTGGACACCAACAGTCACTAATAGCCCAAATAGCCCGTCTGGAAGGATTGAGGAATTGTGTGCGGAGTCGTTTCGTACACACGGGCGCAGGACACGGTGATCATGAGTTAATTTGGCGTGAGATTGAAACATCCTTCGAGAGTCGCATATTGACCGGGTCCATCATCAATCGCAGCCACATCGAGCCGAGACACTTTCTAAATGATGCTCGCGACCTAGTGCTTCAACATGTGCAAAATATTATCAGCAAGCATAACAGCATCAAAATCAATACAGTGTTTAATGGTGAATTCGCGAGTGGAGACAAACATGCTAATAAAAGTGTCAACACGCGAAACTGCGAAGTATTTAGAACAAGCGATTTGGGTGAGTGGTATGAACAACGTGTTGTGGAGCCCACTTTAACATTACTCGATGAATTTCAAGAACGTGATAGTGGCTGGGCTCTGCAGAAAATACTTAACCTCACGATAAATGTGAATAAGTATAATCCGATGCGTGCCGGGTGCTCCATATCATTACCGCGGGAAATAATGATGAAGAGAGCTGTGGTTAACGTCAAATCCGACGATAACGCATGTTTCGCATGGGCAGTTGTCGCTGCTCTATACCCAGCTGAACGACACAGCGCCCGTCCAATTTCTTACCCTCATTATTCGACAGTACTGAATCTCCAGGATATCGAATTCCCGGTGACGATACATCAAATAAAGAAATTTGAAGCTCATAACAATGTATCGATCAACGTGTATACCGCCACTACCAAAAAGGACATTGTTCCAATACGCGTGACTCAAAATAAGAAGGATAAGCACATCAATTTGCTGTACATGCAAGATACTGAGGACAACAATGTGGGGCACTTCGTTTGGATCAAGAACCTGTCGAGACTCGTGACGGCGCAACTGACCAAAAAGGAGCATAAAAAATATATCTGTGATCGGTATGTAGTCACCATAATATATATAGGTAATTATATATGCTAGATGAATTAAACAAAAACAATCTTTTTTTTTTTTTTTTTTTTTTTTTTTTGCAGATGTTTGCACTACTTTGGTTCCGAGGAAAAATTGCAATCGCACGAGGTCGATTGTGGGGCGATAAACGACTGCGCGATCCGACTACCGAATGACACCAATAAGTGGCTCCAGTTCAGCAACTTTAGCCGGAAAGAGCGACATCCTTTCATCGTGTATGCTGATTTGGAGTGTGTGCTGGCAAAGACCGATGGGGAGAATCTAGCGAAAGCTATGTATCAACACCATGAAGTGTTTAGTATTGGATATTACGTGCGTTGTTCGTATGACGACTCATTATCTTCCTATCATTCACGCCGCAGTGCTGATTGCGTATCATGGTTTGTCGAAGAACTGAAAAATCTAGCATTGCGCATAAAAGAAACTTTCTGTGATAATGTACCAATGGTGCATTTAACACCAAGTGAGTGGGCTAGTTTTCGCGCAGCGACTCAATGTCACATATGTGAGAAACCATTTGCGCAAGAAGATGTACGCGTTCGAGATCATTGCCATCTGACTGGGCGCTATAGAGGCCCTGCCCATTCCAACTGCAACCTTAATTATAAACAGTCATTTTTCATTCCAGTAGTTTTCCACAATTTATCCGGTTATGATGCACATTTTATAATCAAGGAAGTAGCCACAGCGTTCGAAGGAACAACCAATGTGCTTCCAATCACAAAGGAGAAATACATCTCCTTCACGAAGCATGTTAAAATTACAGACGATTCGAAACACAAGATCCAATTGCGCTTTATCGACTCATACAAATTTCTCAACACGAGTCTCGACAAATTAGCATCATTCTTGACCGACGACAAACTCAAAATTTTACGCACACAATTCACAACTCTCTCGACAGACGATTTCAGTTTGCTGACACGAAAAGGGGTCTTCCCTTATGAATATATTGATGACGTGACCAAGTTAGATGGCACTTCCCTACCACCACGTGACGCATTTTACAGTTCCCTGACAGATGCTACAGTATGTGAGAGCGAGTACGCACATGCTGAGAAAGTTTGGGAGCGGTTCTCCATTCGAACGCTGGGTGACTATAGCGATTTGTACTTGAAGACAGATGTCTTGTTATTAGCCGATATTTTCGAAAACTTTCGGAATACGTGCATTGAGAGCTATGGCCTAGATCCCGCGTATTACTACACATTGCCGGGGTATACCTGGGATGCAATGTTAAAACACTCGAATGTCAAGTTTGAATTACTAACTGACATTGACATGGTTTTATTCGTTGAGCGGGGTATACGCGGTGGTCTCAGTCAATGCTCAAACCGATATGCACACGCTAATAATAAGTACATGGAGTCGTTTGATTCATCGAAAGCATCATCATACTTGATGTATTTTGACGTCAACAATTTGTATGGATGGGCAATGTGTCAACCCTTGCCATATGCAGATTTTCGATGGGTCAACGACGTGTCCAATTTCGATCCATTATCCGTCGCGCTAGACTCACCTATAGGCTACATCCTTGAGGTCGACTTGGAATATCCCCAATCTCTACATGATGCGCACAAAGACCTACCGTTTTGCCCAATACACGAAAAACCACCGGGTAAGCAGCAGGAAAAGCTGCTAGCAACCGTCTGCGATAAAAAGCGCTACGTCATACACTACCGGAATTTGCAACAGTGCTTACACCATGGACTTTGCCTCACGAAAATCCATAGAGTCCTACAGTTTACACAATCCCCATGGCTGCGTTCGTATATTGAGTTAAATACCCAGTTTCGAACGCTTGCCAAAAACGATTTCGAAAAGAATTTATTCAAATTAATGAATAATGCGGTCTTTGGCAAAACGATGGAGAATGTGCGCAATCATGTAGATGTAAAGCTTTTGACAAAATGGGAGGGCAGATATGGCGTAGAGGCAATGATTGCGAAGCCAAACTTCCACAGCCGAAGTGTTTTTTCGGAAAACCTCGTGGCCGTGGAATTGCGCAATCTCGAGGTGAAATTCAACAAGCCGATATATGTGGGTATGTGCATACTCGACATATCCAAAACGTGCTTGTATGGATTTCACCACGAGTATATGGTACCTCTGTATCGAAATAGATGTAAAGTCATGTATACCGATACGGATAGTCTCATATATGTCATTGAGAGCGATGATATATATGCCGACATGAAGCGCAACATTGAAAAATTTGATACGAGCGACTATTCAGCGGACAATAGGTATGATATGCCGCTTGTCAACAAGAAGGTACCCGGTCTCATGAAAGACGAATGCAATGGTGCAATTATGACCGAGTTCATTGGACTTCGATCGAAAATGTATGCGACACGTGTCGAGGGTAAGAAGGAGACGAAAAAAGTTAAAGGTGTCAAGAGTAGCGTTGTGGCTAGGACAATCACGTTTGACGATTATGCTCGATGCTTGAATGAAGAAGTTGAAATGGAGCGTAGTCAAACGTGCATTCGATCAAAGTTACACCAAGTCTACACCATTCGCGAGACGAAAATTGCTCTGAGTCCACATGATGATAAGCGGTATATCATACCGGGGACCTCTGATACCCTACCATGGGGGCATTATAGAATCCCGTCATGAAAAGTTTTGTAAATTTTTTTTTCTACAACCTTCATGTAAAACTGTGTACATTTTTGTGAATATCGATGTATAAAACTCATGAAAATTATGTATATATTTTATTCAGTCGATGTTAAAATGATGTTTGTTGTATATATTGTGCAAGAATGGATTTATTATTTTCCGTAAATAAAGAAGCGGACTTTTTATAATCCCATGTGTTTATTCACTCTATCCATCTCCTCACGTTCCATGAAAAAAGGGCGACGGCGAGACGGGGGAGAAGCAAGCCTGCTGTGGAGTCGGTCGGAGGCCTTGGAGGGATGCGGGGACGACCAGCAGGTCAAGAGTCATAAAACACATATTTTTCCACTTTCTTTATTACCAACTACAAATCGGATTTACTTATCCAACTATTGTGGCTATTTTCGAAACCTAACCACTTTACAAACATTCGATTACCGCGCTTCTTCAATACCGCTTCAATGAGATAGATATCGGGGTGCTTGACACTGAGAAGCTCTTGTTCGTAGAAACCACCGGCGATCGGTTCATCTTTATGATCTTTCAAGTGGTACGTCACGGGATGAGTTTTTTTCACACGATAGATTGTAAATATTTCCGTTGTCCAGTTTGGGGTGTAACCCTTTTCGAAAACAGTCTTAAATTTGCTGATTCTCACTTTATCACCAACGGCGAATTTTGGCGATCTTTTCATTGGAGGCTTATTGAAAATCTGCTGCAATTGCTTCTCATTTTCCGCGTTGACATTTCTCGGCTTCATCTTAATGGTGCGGTGTACAGAATCGTTGTACTCGGCAATTAGATTATCAAGAATATCGATCCACTTATAATTACCACGAAGACTAAATTGCATCCACATCTTGTTCTTCAATGTACGATTGAAACGCTCGCAAATGGATGCCTTCAAGTTGCTATATGTCGAATACATGTGAATATTGTACTTTTTCATGATGGCCTTAAAGTCACAATTGTAGAATTCTTTTCCCCGATCAACGTGTAAGTTCTGCGGTATGCGTCCTTTAACGAGGATCGACTTCATTGCTGCTGCTACATCTTTACCACTCTTACTCAGCATTGGCACGGCCCAGGCGAATTTCGAGAAGGTATCGATGACGGTGAGGAGAAATTTATGGTTGGAGTTTTGACGAGCGTATGATGACATATCGACGAGGTCGGCTTGCCAGGTTTCGTCCAAGCCACGGATGTCCACATGTCGACGCGGATAGTTTCGTCGAGCAGGCTTATGTAGCTCCAGCACGAGAGCGCCCCTTTTTTCGTTCATTTTCCAGTCCACTCAGTCGTGCGTCCAATTCAGCAATGACGTTCGAATTACGAATCACCAAATCTTGTAGAGCTTTGACATCGGCCTCGAGTGTCCTCGCAATGTCTCGTATCGTAGCTTCAAGTCCATTAACCAACAAGTGACTACTCTCATTCATTTCTTTGCGTATGTTCTTAATGATAGTTCGAGATTTCTTTTGTAACGCACTTAGAGTGATGGCGTCATCTTCTCCTTCCGGATTTGCAATGTTACACAATCGTTTCTGCCCCAAGTCATAATGACCATCTGCGGTAATTCTAAAGCCAATCCCGGGTCGACCTGGAGGACCTTGCTTACTGTGGAGTACACTCCTACTTGAATGACGTCCAAACACATCGACACTCATGATGAGAATGCGTAAATTCTCCGATGTCGAGTTAATAAATGATTTCAGCTTCGCGCAATTCCTCAATAATCGATATAATTTCATTCGCATGTGATGAATTTCCGGCTGCTTGGGATGCCAGAAGTAAGCGAAGACGATCCACTAGCTCGTTTGGATTATCCCAATAAATATAGTCCAATTGGGTGTTTTTTCTAGCTAGCTTATACTTTGGCATACCCTGTCCCACATGATGATCGACTATATTGGCGATATATGTGTTAAATTTGTGGCTGGTGTTACGTCGTATAGCCTCACTAGGCTTATACAATTTTTTGTGCGCATTCGTCGAGATTACAATCTTTTCGTAGTTTTTCAAATCGTCCGGTGTGAGAGTTTCAACATTAGGCACTTTTTTAAACAACAGCTCCGTTAATCCAACAGTTTTCGCATAACTCGCATCTCCCACACGAATATGTTCAGAGTCGAAAATTATCGGAGAATTGCCAATCATTAATTTGTTGTTAGCGAGATTTCGTACACCATATAATACATCCAAGGTTGCCTTTCTATTTGTTTGTAGTAGCAGGAGATATTCGCTGATCAGCTCATCGACATTTTGCGAGTCATCGTCATCCTCATATATCAATTTAAACGAATCTTGTGTTTCACTCTTCAAGGAATCATGTGCCGCATTTTGATGTTTCACACTATTTAACGCATCTTCTTTTTCTTCTTCAACATTATCTCCCACTTTTTCATCCTTAATTTCCTCCTTTACCACCTCACTGTTTTTATACGACACCAATTTCTCCAATGGCCCCACTATAGGCTTAAAGACATCCTGCATTCTCTGCTGATCGTTATCTTTCCCAATTTTCATCATTCGATGCTTTCGTCTGATTGCATCGCTCGCCTTGGCAATTTGACGCAACACATCCTTTTCACGCAACAATTGTTCGCTTTTCATGTTGTCACTACCACGGCATGCGCAATACTGTCTCTTCAACTACCAGCGATGAGTCATTTATCAATAGTGAGAAAATAATCAAAACCTTGTCTATATCGACCTCCGTTAATATCGCTATCCTTGTCAATCGTGATAAATGCATACTTGTCAGAATTCCAGCATTTCACGCACATGTTTTTAAAGCACGTATAAGTCATATCCGTATTAACATGGTCATTGTAGACGTGCTTGAGATTCATATCGTCCTGCTTGAAAAGCACCACGAAATTTGCATTATCCCTCACGAGATGTTTGGGAATACGAGTGTACGTTTGACAAAGATAAAAACTATCAACAATCTCATGTCGTCCCATGGAAAAGAAGGCCCGAACATTATCCTGCTTTTCGCATGCTATGTCATCAAAGATGAATATAGAGTTGGATCGTGCATCACTTGGTGCTATCACGTGTTCATGCGCCTCGAATCGATGATATTCAACTCCACTCACAGGTTCGAGTAGGTGTTCGAGCAACTTATACTTTGGCTGCTTGAGCGATTTGGAATACAAGTAAATATTCTCAAATCTCAAACCATTCGGATGGATGATGAGAGTGAGCAAAGCGTTGGTTTTCCCACAATTGGATGGACCGCAAAACAGTGCACGTATGCTATCCGGCAATAAATTCCCATGGCGTTTCTTTTTCCCTCCACGGTCTTCGACAAACTCGTCGAAATTTATCACGGGAAGTCCGCCTCCGATAGTTTGCTTCCTGGACGTCATCTCACACACGACTAACGGCGAAATCATATAAATAGGCTTCTTATAGGGATTATCCGTCAGTCGCGTATTGTCTTTAGACATGATTGTGCATAGGAAGAGTGGTAAAGGTTTGGTCAACCGCCTAATCAACAAACTCCCCGTTGAACTACATTTGCCTGGATATCAGTATTGTGGACCAGGCACAAAGTTGGCCAAGCGCCTTGCTCGTGGTGATCCGGGCATTAATCCATTGGATACGGCTTGCAAACAACACGATATTGCGTATTCGAAAAATCCGAATAATCTTGAGGCGAGACATTTGGCGGATAAAGTGTTGGCTGAACAGGCTAGGCAACGTGTTACCGCGAGAGACGCTAGTATCGGTGAAAAAGCCAGTGCTTGGGGTGTGGCAAATATTATGAAGACAAAGAGAAAATTTGGCATGGGAATGAAGGCCCGCAAGGGTGGCGTTTGTTTGAAAAAGATAATTGGCGCTGCAAAGAAGACAATGATTCAAAGTAATGATCCGCATAAGATTATTAAATCAGCTTTAAAGGGTGCTCGTGCAGCTGTAAAGTTGCAAGGTGGTAAAGTGCGCACACCTCGGGTTCTACCTGTACCCCATAAAATTGGTGGTTTGTTACCCTTCCTCGTGCCCATTTTTGCGGGTCTTAGCGCTGCGGGTGCTTTGTCGGGTGGTGCGGCTAGTATAGCTAAAGCTGTAAATGCTGCTCAAGCAGCTAAGCGTGAATTGGATGAAAGTAAGCGTCATAATCGGACAATTGAAGCAATTGCATTAGGTCGGGGTCTACATCTGAAACCATATAAGCAAGGATTGGGCCTTCATATCAAGCCAAAAAACTAGAAGTTACGCTACCTCACCGACCCCTCACCGACCGCGACCTACTTAAATATGCAAAAATCCTAAAGATTCCACATTTTCGCGGAGTTTACATGCGCGACACATTGCCTGCGAGCGGACCTCTCAAATGTGAAGCAGCAATTGTAAATTTGGATGAAAATGTCGGTCCTGGAACACACTGGGTGGCTTACAAAAAGACCGGATCGAAAGTCATGTACTTTGATAGTTTCGGCAATCTTCCACCACCATCCGAGCTCATGAGATATTTCCGTGTCGGTAGCGTTCATTATAATTATACTAGATATCAGGAATATGATACGATTGAATGTGGACATTTGTGTCTCAAGTTTCTTTGTCGGCAGCTGCAGCACAAAGACAAATATACACTATATATAGGAGGGAAATGACGTGGCGAATTCAGTTGTTAATTTACCAGCATCATGGACGAAAGTTTAACATTGACCATATCTGGCTCATCCTCCATACTCGAGGCGCAGTACTTTCCCCCCATCGAACTCTCGCCACACAAAAATTATACCCTCGGTCTCGTGGAATTGTTAACCTTCAACTCTATTCCCAATATCGACGTTGACCACGATAAACTTTACGTGGGAGATGAGGTGTTGACGTTACCTACGGGCAGTTATGAAATAGAGGATATTGAGACGTTTGTACAAGCAGAGCTCGCGCGTAGAAACATCAGCATCAGCATTAAACCCAACAATAACACGCTACGCAGTGAGATCGAGTGTGATCGTGATGTCAATTTTGAGCCAAAAGATTCTATTGGTCATCTACTAGGCTTCACCGCACGCAAATTGGAAGCCAATAAAAGACACGAATCCGATCTTCCAGTAGCCATTCTCAAAGTGAACGCCCTACGCGTTGAGTGCAACATTACCGCTGGCGCCTATATTAACGGACAAAAAGTACACACAATTCACGAATTTTTTCCATCTGTGCCACCGGGCTATAAGATCATTGAAGTTCCCTCCCACGTAATTTATCTGCCAATCACGAGCCGAACGATTGACACGATACAGCTTCGCATAGTGGATCAAGACGGTGATTTGGTAAATTTCCGCGGTGAAGTAATCACCATACGCCTGCATATAAAGTCGTGATGGGCATTGTTTTCAACAGATCTTCCAATAACAATAAACGGTCATGGATAAAAACAATCAGTCGTCGGCCAGCGCCCAAAGTGCTTACACCTCAAAACGTGCTACTCTTGAAGAGTTTGGGTCTCAAAGTGCGTGGCGAAAGCGTGTAAAAAATTATTTAGTCTGTGCTCTGTGCATCTGTTGCGTAAAATGGAAGAAGAAATCGTAAACATTCAGACACCCGTGCTCTTTGATGAATCCATCATCCATTGTGAGATTCACGCTCATCAGCCATATGCATCTTCAACCTTGAATAACAGCGATGAAATCCGTATTGCCATCCAACATCAAGACCTCTCCATCCTGCCAAGCAAGAGTTCGCTACACATATGTGGAAAATTATCCAAGCGTGATGGGGCGCCAACCACTGCTACAAGTCTCGTCAACAATGCCATTTGTCATTTGTTTGAGGAAGTGCGATATGAGCTGAATGCCATAGAAATCGATCGTAATAAGAATGTCGGCATTACGAGTGTAATTAAGGGATATTCATCTCTCTCACCGGCCAAGAGTTCTATGCTCGAGAACACTGGATGGCTCGATGTCGAAGAGACCAAGCAGATTGTAGATGTATCGGGAAACTTTGATGTGTGCATTCCGCTCAGCATGCTCCTCGGATTTGCCGAAGATTATCGGAAAATTGTCGTAAATGCCAAGCACGAGTTGATTCTCACGAGATCAAAGACCGACGACAATGCCATTGTACAAACAGCGCCTGAAGACTACAAACTCGTATTGCATAAAATAGAATGGCTCGTGCCGTATGTGACAGTCTCGGATCAGCGAAAAATTCAACTGTTAAAGTTTCTCGCCAAAGACGCACCAATCTCCATGAGTTTCCGAACATGGGAACTGTATGAATATCCATTGCTGCCTGCCACCTCCAAGCACGTGTGGTCTGTGAAAACTTCGAATCAGCTGGAGAAGCCACGATATGTCATACTCGCGTTGCAGACGGATCGGAAAAATAAGAAACAACACAATGCGAGCCACTTTGATCATTGTAACCTGAGCGACGTCAAGCTATACCTCAACTCGCAATGTTATCCATATGGAAATTTAAATTTGAACATTGATAAAAATCAATATGCTATTCTCTACGAGATGTATGCAAACTTTCAGCCGACCTATTACAACAAAGAGGCTGAACCATGGCTGAGTAGGATGGAATTTTTAGAAAAAGCCCCCCTCGTTGTCATTGACTGCTCAAAACAAAACGATTCGCTCAAGTCCGGTCCTGTTGATGTGCGCCTTGAGTTTGAATTGAAAAACAATATTCCATCGCAAACTTCAGCGTACTGCATGATCCTCCATGATCGTATTGTCGAGTACAATCCAATCAGTGGTGGGGTTAAAAAATTGGTATAAAATCATGCCAATGATCCGCGCCCACTTCAGTCATCATGGAGCTTATCGTCGACGTGCAAGGGTTCAAGAGACCCGTCAACGAATTTGTCCTAAAGGAGATGTCCATCGTCAAACTCCATGAGAAGAACGCTGAACCTCTGACATTCTTCTTCGATGCACCATTCGCCTGGGACGCTTTACCGGCCAAGTACAAAATGACAAACAAGTGGCTGGAACGCAATTATCATGGAATACGATGGGAACACAGTGGCATACCATACGAGGCAGCTAGAACGACAATTCGAGGAATCTTGGAAGGAGCTCCTACGATCTATGCCAAGGGATTCGAGAAGTGCTCATGGCTATCGAGATTCACGGATTCAGCAACAAACGTCATCGATCTGGAGACTCTGGACTGTCCATCGCTGCAGAAGTTGCCGAAAATCGCAAACGTTAAATGTCTCCATCATTCCTTCAATACAAAATACAATTGCGCCAAAGCGAATGTAAAGTCGTTGAAAAGCTGGCTCTCTGTGTACGAAGCGTTGTGTGAGCGAGGGATTTTTTTTAAATGAATAAAAACATTTTGAACAAATATCGTTCTCCATTTATTTCCTATATCTGCGGCGAATACAGTTTGACGACAATTTTTTTTTATTTTTTTTTTTTTTTACATTATATTCGATGAAGAACTTTTTTCGTACATTTTTACATAGCATCAAGCGTTGAAAACTCTACGATGATGACTGTGATGCAAACAGTCGTTGCACTCTACGATGGTGACGATGCCAGCTGCCGCTGAACTCGTTGTTTCCACCGGGCCTTCACGAGCGTTCTTTTCCACCATACTCAGACTCGAGCGTCGAAAACTCTACGATGGTGATGACTGTGATGCAAACGGTCCTTGCACTCTACGATGGTGATGATGCTGGCTGCTGTTGAACTCGTTGTTTCCACCGGGCCTTCACAAGCGTTCTTTTCCACCATACTCAGACTCGATGGAACTCGACGCTGTTGTATTTTCCACCAATGTACTTCATGTAGAGTTGACCATTGCGCGCCAGTTGCAGCATACTCTCGAACATTTTCAGATCTTGATCGAAGGCCTTTACCAGCCGCGCTGGCAAGAAGACGGCAAACTCATTTGCAACGTCCACGATGTAGCGTTTTCCAAACTTGGTCTGTACAGCTCTCATGTCTGTGATTTGATGATCCGAATGGACGTGGAGTTCTGACAGCTTCTTCGTTGGGAGGAATTCCGCCATCAGGCTGACTTTGTTGATATTTGAGAGATCCATGTTCACTCTTTTTCAAAGTTCTTTTCGGTGAAGTTGATGGTGCGGTGGAATAGTGCAGTCTGAGCTTGGTCCACGAAATCATAAGCTCCCTCGTAACCCCTCCACTCAGATTTTAAAAACTTCTCCCCACTTATCCAATCATAGGCATGTGTAACAGGTTCAAACACGTTCGAAGAACCCCGCACGTAGAGAATTTCCCCCCTCGCAACACTTTTCACAGTCCCGACGTTGGGGAGGGGGACCATCAATGTGATCCTTCATCTGTGGCGTATTATAATGCTCCATGCATGGAAGATACGATATCACTTCACTATCGTTCCGATGATGCTCCGGCAAACGATCCCACAGTAAACCAATAAAGTTACCCCAATACTTTAGGAGCAAGACCTTTGGAACCTGTTCGAGCTCGTTTTTGGTCAAGTCCAGGGGGTGCTTGGCCGGATGTACTGCGTACATACTCGCACATGTGAACATCTTGACGTAATCTTGTGGAATGAAACCTCGACGGGTTGAAACTTGTTGTGGAATAACGCTGCAGCTGCATGCAATAAATAAAGCATTTTATGGGCTTTGAGCATCTCAGTCGAGATGCGTGTAGTGAAAAAAAAAAAAAAAAAAATTCATAGGCTCTCCATCGGTGCGCAAGTGGTCCACGGTCGAAGCCTAAAAGGGGTCTTTATCCATAGATCTCCCAAAGTTTATAGTTTTTCAAAATAAACACCCCGTTATCATATATATGCTTGGAATAGCGAAGCAATAAAAAAAAATCTAATAGCTTGGAGAGTGGTGTTAACGAAGAAAAAATCCTTAACCATGGGGCTAACTTGTCCAGACCTGCATGATCGCAAGTGTCGACATCAAGGTTTGACGTTGCACTCTCTGTATATATTATCATTCAGAGATGAAATACTAAAGCCCTGTAAAATAGAAATGCATTTTTTTCCCCGGATCACTGTCTTCGTCGCATGCTGTCGTAAAATTTTATGGGTTTTCAAGTGTGAACCTATGGAATGATGAGGCTCGAGTTACACATGCGAAGCGATAGGGTATGACGGTCCCTGGCGCTCAACGTAAGAAAAAAAAGAACATCTGGATAAATTCATGCACCTTTTCTTAGCCCTCTACGTAACACACACACACACACACACACACACACACACGCACGCACATGCACGTATGCACATGCACGTACGCACGCATGCATGCACGCACGCACGCACACACACACAGATCGACGGCGGATCCCCCCCCCCCCGCCAGTCGCTCCACGGACCACATGATCCCCCGCCACATAGGCCTCTCTGTGACGTCACACGCGCCCGGCGACCTCCCCTCGACGGTGGCGCCACCTTGGCTTCACCACTCTTGACACACCACCTCCCCTTGGGTTAGAACCGGCCTAGTACATCTACTGACATATGAACTTGAAGCTTGCGTCATTGGGGGCCACGTAAATTCGTATTTTTAGGGGTGTGCGGGTAGCAGAATTGGTCGAGTCGGGTCGGGTCGGGTAGTCGAATTTTTCGGGTACCCGTGATCGGACGGGTATACTCGAACATTATCGAGTACCCGAGTTATTCGAGTACTTGTCTCACATCGGGTACTCTATAAGCCGTGTTACCAGAACCAGATTTCAAATTTCGTTTCATAGTAGATAGCGCTACGAAAACATATCAAAACGGACGAAATAGACTCCAACTGTATGTTCTCTACCCTTCGCCGATAGGTTGGAATTCATTAGAAATACAAATAATTGATTCAAAAATTTTAGTATTTATGTTATGTGTATATTTACAATTTTTTTTCGGCAAACTTCTAAGACACTCGCATTTCAGGAAACATCGAGATATTTAAATGTCGAAAAACTGAATAAAAGCAAGATTCTTCGCCGAATTTTTATTAATGCTGTCTAGTGCTATCTGGTAATTTCGGCGATTCATTCTTCTTAATTTAATTTTTAGTCATTTTTAAATTTTTTCCCAGAAAAAAAACTTGTTCTTCAAACGCTTATATCTCTGAAACTAATCAAGATATTTTCAATTTTAAAACGTCAATTGGAAGCTACATTCTTCTCGCTTCGGATAAACGCAGGGCGTTGATTCTTGGTCTTTTTGGTTTTTTCTCCGTTTAAAACCCACGTTAAAAAAATTCAAAACTTTAAGGCGTTTGCCGGAACAGAAGATATTTATTGTAAATTTTTTCCTTTCGCACACTTTTTAGTGATGCCAAAACGCAACTTTCCTGCGCTATTACGATAGGATCCGCCAAAATTGACCGTTTTTCACTCCACACACACACACACACACACACACAGAATATAAAAGTGAGACGAAAAAAGATTTTTACAGTATCATCATTTATTCGTTTTATAGCTATCTTCGAGTTTACGTTTTCTCCCATTATTTGATCGATACACCTAGACTAAAAATAAATATAAATATAAATAATAGATACGGATCTCCGAGTCGTTTACGAATATTCGAAGTTTAAGAGTACTTGACGTTTACGAGTACCCAAAATTTGAAAGTACCCGATGACCCAATTCGGGTACCCGATAGTGGCGGGTAATGCAAAAACGTAACCCGTCGTGTACCCGACCCGACCCGAACATCGGGTACCCGAGTGAATCGAGTACCCGTACACCCCTACTTATTTTTATTATTATCCAAAATCATCTTTTGCAGATTTAGGTTGTAGATCGCCAAATAAGGATTCTAACAAATGTTTACGTGATTTTCTTAGCTCAGATTTACTAAAGGAAATTTTGGAGGAACAAAATATCTTTCGTTTCCTTCCAACGATGCGAAATTCGACGTCATGTAGGCATTAAGGCGGTCCTCTAGTTTCTCGGCTGTTTTTTTACGGCTTTTTCAATAATTTTTTACGGGCAAAGCATCGAAATAATCAATCTCATTGTTTTTGCATAATCTTTATTAACATTTAAATGAGCTTTACAAATGTTTTGAAGTCAAAATATATAATAGAATAAAAGTTATGGTGGCCGACAGGAAGACATCAAGTAAAAGAGGTGCTTGACGGTGACCAAGATTGCGGCTGTTCTGCTTATCTGTAATAAAAAAAACCAAACGGCATTTTAATCTTCATATTTAAGACTAGCGATTGAACTAGAGTGAATTCTAAATTACAAAAATTGTCTTTTTTATACACTTTTGAAAATTACATTCTACTTTTTACTCATTTTTTCTTAAGTTTTTCGCTCGTACAAAAAAAAACTATCGAAGCAATCATGATAATCCTAGTTCAATCGCTGGCTTATAACATATTAAAGACGCTGTATAAATTTGAACAAGATCGGTGCAGTAGTTTCTGAAGTATCGTGGTCACCGTTTCGAGAAAAACGCGTTTGAAAGTATACCTGCTCCGTATATCTGCTCCGTTCCGTAACTTGTGAACCACTTCGAATATCGAAAAATCCTTTGGCACACATTTTCTACACATGTTGTAGATGTGATTTATGAAGAAAAAAAAATCGATTTTTTCGACCCGAGGAACTAGAGGACCGCCTTAAATATTATCTCGAAGTTCGTATCGTTGGAAGGCAACGAAAAATAATTCTTCGTCATTGTTAAAATTTATTTTCGGCCGATTAAGACTAGAAAAATCATTCCAACGTTTTTACGTATTTCTATTGCAGATTTCCTATTTCAAGTTGCGAAAACAGCTTTCGAATTATAATAAAAATAAATAAATAAACAAAAATCGTTGCATTCCAACGACGCAAACTTCAACGTCATCATTGAAATATTCTCCGTTGAGCGCATATAACTTTCTACGATTTCTCGATGCTTCAAACATTTGGAATATCTAGTAATCGCATGGCCGTGTGAGCTCCGCTTGCACCACCATACTCGTGATATACGTAAACATGCATATCTCTACGTAGCTAAAAAAAAACTGGCCCGACTGAGAAGCCCTTCAGCCTCGTACGAGGCCTCCCGTCCGCGCAGTGCACAATCTCCGGGTGCACCGGGACAATTCGTATTTTCCGTTGTTCCGCTGATAAGTAAAAGCGATTTCCCCGAGAGTAAACAGGCGAGATACAAGGGAAAGGGTATACCTCGTTCCTGCCAGCGTCCGGGGCAAGGCTAATTTAAATACACATGTCGATGCGTGCGAAGATTGCACCTAGTGTGCTCCTCTGTCTTTCGAGAGGGCAGAGAACAAGCGAACGAGAGAGCAACGCGGGAAGAGTGCAGAGTCGATGGGCCAGAAGGATACATCGGGAATATAAAGGGTGTCTCAAAATGACCTGACATTTTTATTTATTAATAAAACGTATCATTTATTTGAACAGTACGAATATTTTCATTTTAATATAGGGTAAAAGTGGGATAGTTGCCCTAGGGGGATAGATGCCTCGATAGTAACCCGACATATTGAGAAACACGCGTTGACAAGGGGCTTTACCAGTGTGACACTTTTAAAGAATCGATTTTTTTTCTCCCTTTTTTGACAGTTTATCCTTTTAAGAATATCATTATCATTTATATAATTTATATCAATATCATTTTATCTTGCAAAAATCGATAGTTAAATCTTTAAACGCGTTTTTCTCGAAATGAGATTTTTCAAATTTGCTGACATTGTAACTCAAAGAGCAATTATCCGATTGACTTGAAATTTAACCTGAGTACTCTTGAATATATTTACTCTACAATGACGTAGGATATTTCCGATTGGATGAAAATTGACGATTTGGCATTGAAAAAAACGACCATTTTATAGGCAAGAAAACAGACTTTTTTTCATAACTGCGCCATTTGGTTAGATTTTTATATTTTTCGAAAATCCTACGTCATTGTACAGGAAATACCTTCCAGTTGAACGACACTTTTTCCTTTGTCGGTTTCAGCTACTCAATCGGCCGGAATCATGTCAGCAGTGGAAGGACTTTTTTTGGCGCCTCCGAAAGCAGCGCCTAAGTCGCTTGGATCTTAATATCTTTCTATGAAAAATTATGTAATATAGGTCAAATATAGCCAAATATATTCTTATTTTTTTGAAACATTTAATTCAGTACTTTTCTTCCAAAAAATTCCCGAAAATCACCCAAATTTTCAGCGTTCACACTGATATTGCCCCTTAATGCTATATTAGAAACTAGTCCCCCGCGCTTCAGTGTGAGCGAGTCAGCGGACAGGATAGGACGTATCGCTCGGTGGCATTAAAAAAACAGTCGTATAGCGAATTTCGATCGCGCATTACGGATCGTTGCTATTTTAGCCGGCTTGCAACTATTTATTTCATGAGGTAAGTAAAGTGAATATTTTTTACTTTAGTTGTTTGGTTACTAAAATATTAAATGTGCATACATTTTTTGCCATGGTATTTTTTTCTAAAGCGAAGTGCATCTATCTCTAGGAAAAGGGCAACTTCCCACACCGTAGGCAACTGTCCTCTTTCCTAGAGGCTTAAAAAATGATCTTTTTTTCTTATGTACGTAGAATAAACGCTCGCTTTTTATTTACCATTTGAAAGATCCAGAACGATTGTATCAATAACCATTGAAGGCCTCTACATAACGTTGATTGTTTAAAAAAATATAACATTTTTTCAAAAAGTTGGGCATCTATTCGACTTTTACACTAAGGTACAAACATGGACGTTATGTGTGGAACAAAATATCCGATGAATGGCATAAACGGCATGGGCTTGGAAGACAAATTCTTACAAGAAGATGGCGCCACCTGCCACACTGCGGGCGAAACAATGAAGTTATTGCAGACAAACTTTCATGATCGTGTTATCTCGCGCCGCGGCAATATGAATTGGCCACCAAGATCGTGTGATTTGACGCAATTGGACTTCGTTCTTTGGGGTTTCCTGAGAGAAAAAGTGTACGCCAATGATCCACATACCATTCCGGAGCTCAAGGAAGCAATTTGACGCACTATTAAGGGGAGATATACACCTAGGAGCCGGAAAAAGGTCATTTTTGTGAATTTTTTTCAAGAAAAACTATTTGAAATTGCGGATTGGGGTTTTAATTAACTAAAAGTTTATACATTCAAAAATATGTTTAATGTTCTTTATTTGAAAATATCAAAAATATAAAAGGATATTGTATTATCCTTGGAGTATCGTAAAATAATCTGCGTATACGGTACCCACTGACGTTTCTTCAAAAATCATGTGAAAAAGAAACCAAAAAGATTATTCAATTAGATACTATAATCTAGTACTTGTCATAGCCGATATTGAAAATATCGATTTATAACAAAATGGCGGACGTTTCAACATAAATAGTGATTCTTAGGCCAAAAATTAATTATCATTTTGCAGATAAAACAAAAACGAAGTAACGAAAAAAAAATTCCATGACAAGTACTAGATAATGGTGTATAGAATAACCACAAAAAACCTCAAGGCAATCGGTTCGTTGGTTTTCGAGAAATTTTAGGTACCGATTTGAAAAACGTGGTTTTGAGAATAACGCGTTTGAAAATTTGGGAATAAATAAATCATGAAATTTGTCAACTTACATGGAATCATCGATACCAGGCCCATAGTGTAGGTCTTCTACGGTCGACGGAATGTTCATAACTTCTAAATCCTCGACCTCGACCATCTAGGTGTATATCTCTCCTTAAGGCGTTAGGCCACAGTAACGGGTATAAAATCATGTGCGAATTTAACAATTTTTTTCGTATGAAAATGTAATTCACTCATAAAATTAATTACACATCTATTTAGTATGAACATCAAGCGGTTAGCATTTTTTTTTCGATGTACAAAATGGCCGACTACTCGAAACTTCTCGAAACAGCTTTCGCCCAATTGGCGTGACAATTAACTTCAACAATTTTCACTCGATTTACTTCAAATTTAAAAGTTATGTTCCTAATTGCATTTCGCAGAGAAGTACGTACGGAATTTCTGATTAATCGAAAACTTTTCATTTTATGAGCCGTTTGTGAGCATTTATAATGAAACTTTACACAGAAAATTCATTTCTTAAGTTCAAATACCTACAACTTTTGAATAAAACAATATTTTTTTTATTCCGTACGTACTTCTCTAGGTATTCTAATGTAGATTGACGAAAATTTTAGTTTTTTGTTCTAGGCAAAAAATTGTGGATGCCAAATGTCACGCCGCGGAGCGCCTAAAAAAAAGATAACCAAAGAAAATATTAGTAGTCGGCCATTTTGTACATCGAAAAAAATACATATACATTTTCTAACAGCTTAATATTCATACTAAATATATGTGTAACTAATTTTATGAGTGAATCACTTTTTTATACGAAAAAAAATTGTTAAATTCGCACATGATTTTATACCCATTACTGTGGCCTAATGCCTTAAGGCGTTACCCCCACTT
This sequence comes from Ophion ellenae, assembly GCA_963210295.1. Taxonomy (NCBI): domain Eukaryota; kingdom Metazoa; phylum Arthropoda; class Insecta; order Hymenoptera; family Ichneumonidae; genus Ophion; species Ophion ellenae. Next base: position 44,870,106 of record OY723387.1, read on the forward strand.
GTAGCGCAAAAAAGGCCTTTTTCATGAATTTCTTAAAAGAAAACTACAAAAGTTTTTTAATCGATCAATATACCATCTTAATGAACACATCTTGAGGAACTTTCAGTAATTTTTTTATTGAAAAATATTACATCGTTTAGTGGCAAATGGCCGTCAATGAAATAATGTTTTTATATACACGGTTTGGGGTGACCAACATTGAGGCGAAGTGGATCATCTGAAAAAAAAATGCGGATGGATTTAGTCAAATATAAGTATAACCTAGTCTTTAATCGAAGAATTTTAAAAAATATATCCATTTTTTACAAAACGGCGGACAGTCAAAGTTAATGGTTCGATTTTAACGAAAAAAACGGCCGTTTTTTGGCTATAAAACGGCCATTTTTTTCGAAAACAAAAATCGAACGATTAAAGACTACATTTTTATGTATTAAATAAGCTTGCAAAATTTCAAGAAGATCGGTTCATTAGTGTTCGAGTAATCTTGGTCACCGACTTCAGAAATGCCATTTTGAGAAAAACGCGTTTAAAGTTTCTCTTTCAACGCTCTTTCAACGCGGATTCTTCTCTTTCAACGCTCATATCTCAGTCAATTTTGTTCGGATCGACTTGAAATTTTCAGGACATATTCTCAGATACTTATATACTTATTATACTTCAAAAAAATGCAATAAAAAAAAATCGATTTTTTCAAAATCGCAAGTGGGGGTAACCCCTTAATGAAGTTAGCCCGCGATTATGCCAAAATGTTATCGAAAATTTCATAATTGTACCTCACATTAGAAAAAACATATTCGTACTTTTCAAATAATTAATACGTTTTATCAATAAATAAAAATGTCAGGTCATTTTGAGACACCCTATACATACAAACGCATACCTACGCATAATGATGCGGCGTATAAAGCGCGAGCGAGCGGGAACAAGGAGAAGCAGAGAGAAGAATAAAGAGAACGCGAAATAAAAGGATCCGAGGAGAACAAACCCCGCGTGCGTGTGTGCAGGTTCAAGTACGAGTAGCTTCGAGCCTAAAGGGCGTCCAGTGTCCGTGTAAATACACGTTTTGAGCCGCGTCGTTTCTCTTTTTCCGTTTGCTTTTTTTTCCTCTTCCTTTTTCAAGGGATCGATTTGTATACGTACGTATAGGTCGAACAACGGACCGCGGAGCAGCGGCACGTATCCAATAGTAAGTACCTCCCCGGCAGGATGATAACACGCGAGATTTTCCTCGAGCTCAGAGCAACACAGCGAACAAGGGAGAGGGAGATATAAATGTATACGGCGGAACGGAGCGTGGAGGAGGAGAGGGCGCGAGAGAATGACGGGGAGACAACGGGCGGGAGAGAGAGAGAGAAACAAAAAGAATGAGCGAGAAAGAAGAAGGGAAAGAGACCAGAGTGTAGAGCCTCTGCAAGGCGGTTGGCGCAGAAATGCGAGCCGCGTTACGTTCCAGTTTTTATTGTAACGAGCTTATACCACGCCCACATAATTATCTTGGCGTATCATGGCTCTGACTCGCGATATATATATATATAGTGAATACAGGTAGATATATTTATATCTTTACTCGAAACACATCATATAAAGCGTGTTCAACGAAGTTGCCTTTTGTCTACAGTTTCTTTCTCTCTCTTCCTCTCACTGCCGTTTTGCGATAGCCGTGGATTGCTATTTACTTTTTGTTCGCTTGTTAATTCCACATTTCTTAAGAGTGCCTTAGGTTGCACCGCTTAATATTTAATATTTATTCGTGTTATTATTTTGACAATAAAAAAAATTCTATTTAATATTTACTATTTAATTTCAATTTTATTTAATTCATTAATTATTAGAGTTAAAAATTAAAAATTTATTTACTAATTAATTTGACTTACTAATTAATTTACTATTTAATTAAATTTAATATTTAATATTTACTATTTAATTTCAATTTTATTTTATTTATTAATTATTGAAGTTAAAAATTAAAAATTTATTTACTAATTAATTTAACTTACTATTTAATTGACTATTTAATTAAAATCCTATTTAATATTTTTTCGTGTTATTATTTTTACAATTTGTAAGCGTTTTACTTCACTTTTTAAATGCTTTACATCATTTTGAATATTTTGATTGGTAGTTTTGCTTATATAAGTGTATTTGATTTTTCATTTGCGCTTAGATTGGGATTTTGTAATGAGGTTTTTCTATTTTTAACATTTTATTTGTGTTCCAGAGGATTTTGTGTTTTATATAATGAAAAATAAAATTTCTTCCATGCGGTTATTATATCCATTTGCTCGGGACATGGTCTAGGATATAATAAATCAAATCAAATCACTCTCCCTCCTCCCCCCCCCCCCCCCTCTCTCTCTCTCTCTTTTTCTCTCTGTTTTGTTTCGTTTCTATCTCGAATTATAGACATTCGGCTCATACTAACCATAATTTTATTTTTATTGAAAAATATCGCTTAAATTTTAGCGTTAGGACCACAGAAAGGAACTCAACGTACACATTCCCTCGAGGACCGAGCGATGCGTGCAGAATAAATAAGATGCGTGCAGAATGAATAAATACGCGTAAAACAATTCTATCAGGCCATGTTATCCATAAACATTCTCATACAGGGTTTTTCAATAAGGGCGGGTAGAGGTTGAAATGGAATAAAACAAGCTGTGTGTGAGGTGATAATGAAATTCTTTTTTTTTCATTTGAAAGGCCTATGTATGCCATTATGTATGGAATATAACATCGTGAAAATGTCCGCCGCGGCTTCTCACGGTGGCACGGATTCGAGTGGTCCAATTTTCAATGACTGCCACATAGATCCGGCTGAATTTGAGCGGTGGCCTGGGTTATGTTGACTTTAAGAGCATCGGTCGATTGCGGCTTATTGGCATAGACTTGCGACTTCAAGAAACCCGACAAGAAAAAGTCTATCGGGGTTAAATCGCACGATCTTGGTGGCCAATTCACGTCACCTCTGCGAGAGATAACCATACTCTCAAATCGTTCATGCAGAATGTGCATCGTGGCGTCCGCTGTGTGGCACGTAGCGCCGTCCTGCTGGAACCACATGTCGTCTACGTCCATATCCCCAAATAGGGTTTTACAATCGGCACAGTAATGACCCACGACTGGTTGCCAGAGAACAAACGATGGCGCGGTAATGGCAATATAAACGAGCCAGATCCGCACCATGCATGGTTGGTAATGGTAAACCATGAATGGCTGCTAAGACTGGGCCAACTATTATACGCCTATATTGGCCCAGCAACGGCTGCCGGATCTTCTGCCGGAAATGAAAAACAAAAAATTGACAAATTATGAATATAAAAATTCTAGTAGTATCTTTTTAGTTTTCTTATGCTTTACTTATGTCCATGTACATAGAATAATTGCATTAAAAACGCTTTCTGCATTGTTCCAGTTTTTAACTTTCATCAGGATCGAACCTGCGCCTTTCGTTCTAGTGTCGAGCGCCCTACCCACTTAGCCATTCTAACACTTAGAGAATTCATCGTTTGTTCGTTCCTTACTTTTATGCCGATCATTTTATTGGTGACATTAAAGTTTAACGACAATTTTTTTGGTCCATTTAGGTTGTATAATTAACTCGCTCGTTTTGGGTGAAGTTCCGAAAAGCATACTCCTCTGATCGAGCTGAAATTTTGCACCGAACTTCCTCTCATTGTCCTAAGAGAAGCCGTTAACGGATTTTTGACGACTAGCAATAGTTTTCGATATATCGCATTGTAAAGTTTATTATTTCGCGCCATACGAGTATATCTATATATCCGATAGATACCCCCCACTCCTCCGGCCGCGCTGCTTCCTGGAAAACAGTGCTCGTCCGTATGTGCATATCACTTGCCATGTGGGATGGGTTTGTTTGGGTTTATTTAATATAGTAGAAGCGCAGTACAATAAATAACTTTCAATATACGATATATCGAAAACTATTGCTAGTCGCCAATATCCTTTTAAAGGTTCTCTTAAAATATTGAAAAGAGGATCGGTGCAAACTGTCAGCTTCATCAGTGGGATATGCTTTTTGAAACCGTATCCCTTGTTTTTACGTGTTACAGTTTAACGACCTGCATTTGCAAAACGCCCAAGAACAAACCATCAATGGCTGGAATAGATCTGGCAAGCCGTTCATCCGCCTACGATACCCCAATGCTGATCGCCATATTATCGGTGCGATGGTATTGGCCCACCAATGGCTGGCATAGATCTGGCATAGATCTGGCAAGCCGTTCATCCGCCTACGATACCCCAATGCTGATCGCCATATTATCGGTGCGATAGTATTGGCCCACGAATGGCTGGCACAGATCTGGCAAGCCGTTCATCCGCCTACAGTACCCCAATGCTAGTCGACGAATTATTGGCCGATTATCAGCAGACCGTTTAATGGCTGAATGCTGGCATTTTTGTTACGACAGGCGACCCTATATGGGATCGTCCAATGTGGGCTAAAAGATATCGGTTATCATCGTTCTGTAGCGTTCGCCGTTGACGGTGACGGCCTCACCAACGTCGTTTTAAACAAAGTACGGACCAATGACGCCGCCGGCCCAAAATCCGCACCAAACAGTAACTTTTTGTGGATGCATTGCCACCTGGTGAACCTCGTGTGGGTTGGCGTCGTCCCATATACGGCAATTTTGCTTGTTAACATAGCCATTCATTTTTTTTTGTGTTCAGATTGAGCTAAATCGCTGACTCAACCTGGAAAACCATTGCATACAAATGTTGATATCCATTTTCGATCGATTATGTACAAAAGTATAAATGTAGAAGAATAGCTTGGTTAATACAGGGTGACTCAAAATAACCTGACATTTTTATTCATTGATAAAATGTATTATTCATTAGAAAAGTCTGAATATTTTTATTTTAATACAAGGTCCAAACATGGAGGTTATGTGCGGTACGCACTATCCGAGAAATGGCCGCCTCGTCCCTGTTTGTAAATGTTCACTTTTTTACGACTTATTAAATAAAATTTTGGCATAATTGCGGACCAATTTCATTGACGGTGCCAATCCAGGCATTCTTTGGGCTCCGGAATGGTCTGTGGATCATTGGCATACACTTTTCCTTTCAAAAAACCCCAAAGAAAGAAGTTCAATGGCGTCAAATCGCACGATCTTGGTGGCCAATTCACATCGCCGTGGCGCGAGATTTCACGACCATGAAACTTCGTCTGCAATAACCATGCAGTAACAATGCAACAAATAACAATTTCTATGCGTTGTTCGATCGTGTAATTCTCCATAACTGAACCTCAATACTTCCTGATGCCAGTTGTCACAGATTAGTAATCTATATTCACCACGCAAAAGATGGCGGGCAATTTAAAATGTCAGGTCATTTTACGGCACCCTTTAATATAGGACATACAGATTCTATGGTTAAGGTAATCCTATCGCCAGGCGTCAATCCATAGGATTTTCCTTTTTTTCAGCTTCACTAAATATATTAATAATCGTCTCTGTAAAATTTTAAGGTTCGTTATCGACCTAATTACGGAGAAAAAAAATTAAAATTGCGTATTTTTGTGAAGGAATTCTGAGGCGCCATGCAAAAACCCAATTTCCGGTCGCTACAAAAATGTATGTAATAGTGAGAATCCGTCATATTCTTAAAAATAATCAGATTTACATACTTTAACACTTGTAATCCAATGCTCTTAGAAAAAATTACGCTCATTGACCTCATTTTTATGTAATATCAAGTTTAATTTGAACTTCCGGTATTGGATTCGTTACCACTTGCTATGATAAAGAGACGTGGCAGCAGGGCAACAGCTGACTGTAGTGCTAACCTCATCTCATTCATTCGAATTTCCACACATATTTCATTTTTAACCGGAATATTTCGCCGACACAAATTTTCCACGCTTTTTACCAGTCGCGGCCCGGAAACAATGCTTTATATTTCCCGCACCTGACATTGTTTTGGGAGATCGACGTTGAAAAGCATGGAGGTTAAACTCGCCTGGTCGAGTAAAAAGAGACGGGGTCTCTTTTTACTCGCTATTTTTACGGGTCGAGTAAAAATAGACCCAATGTTGCAAAATATCAAACCTAAAAATACTGCGCGAATCGTTGGAGTAACTACTTTTTCATTTTTCTAATTAAGGCGGTCCTCTAGTTTTGCGGGTCGAAAAAATCGATTTTTTTTTTTCATAAATCACATCTACAACATGTGTAGAAAATGTGTGCCAAAGGATTTTTCGATATTCGAAGTGGTTCACAAGTTACGGCCCTGGAACGGAGCAGGTATACGGAGCGCGCGCCGGGAGCGCGAACTTTCAAACGCGTTTTTCTCGAAACACCATTTTTCGAAACGTGATTGAAAAAGTGATTTCGAGAAAAGTGATTTCGAAACGTGATTGAAAAAGTGATTTCGAGAAAAAAGCCTTTAGAGTTCGCCGGTTCGCGGAACGTGACTATACGTCCATAACTCCCTCAATTTCGAACCGATCAACTTGAAATTTGGAGAGAATATTTTTGAAATGTTACATGTTGGGAATCCGTCGATAACCAAAAACTCGATATTTTCATAAATTTCAACGAGGTCTAAGCCCTTAACCCTTCGACTGCACACTGGGTCGTTTTGATTTCATTTTCTTTTTCGTGGTACTACGAATATTTCAACGCATCTTCCACTTTAAAGGAATGTTTGTGCACTTGATGTTTGTTTTTCTTAAAAAATAAATATATTTCTCAAAAATGTCAACTAGGTGTAAGCCGTCGAATAAATGAACGGATTTGAGAATTTTGATCAATGCAAACGAATGATGAAATGGTTCGTTATATAAATGCTGTTTTGTAAATGAATCAACGCGTGGTAGGTATTTACGATGTTTCCTTTGTCGGCAGTCTATATAACGCGTTTATATGCATAAAGCGTGCGATTGTCGGTTCTCGTCTTCCGACAGTTCGCAGCTGCCAAATGGCACGTGTGTCCGTGTGTGTGACACATGGGCGCACATTGATACGTATAGTTCCGATACACTTACACGCGTGTATATTACGTGCATCGGAGTGCATACATTCGCGAGACGTGTCTACGATCCGATAACTTCCTTAATCCCAACGATACATGTACAAGCCGTACACGCAGTTGCCTTCGTTTACACGACTCTCTCCGCGTGCGACGGTCTCATTTGGCCGAGCGACGCTCCGTCAGTCATCCCCGGTACTCGACGATACCTAGATCGTCGTTATTCAGCCTGTTGAGAATTTTGCACTCACGGCAATAATGATACAGGCTCTCAACAATCATTTTCCTCGCTGGTCGCGTGGAATATTTGGGTTGATGGGCTTTGGCGCGAATTGCGAGGCAAGTTTGCAACAGATTGAAGAACGGAATTGAGCACGTAAGAAATGAAGAGAGATTGGAATAAATCAATCAGATTACCGTTGAGAAAAAGTCGATATTATTGGTTGTACAACTTAATTCGGTCCGTTTTTTTGCTTGAAATACGCACTTATTTGAATGATAAAATGAATTAATACATTAATCAAAATATTGTCCATCGCCAGCCACTACTTTTCCACATCTTTCTGGTAGTTTATGAATTCCGTCGCGAAAGAAGCGTTCATCTTTTGAAGCCAAGAATGAATCGAGCCAATTTTTGATACCCTGTTGTGACGTGATGCGTATTCCAGTCAAAGCGTTCTGCATCGATCGAAACAAATGGTAGTCGGAAGGGGCAAGGTCTGGGCTTTAAGGCGGGTGAGCCAGAATTTCCGACCCGCTATTTTCCAAATAGTTTTTAACCACAATAGCAACGTGAGGCCGAGCGTTGTCATGTTGAAAGATTATGGCCTCGTGTCTGGTCGCATATTCTGGACGTTTTTCGGCTATAGCTCGCTTTAAACGAATCAATTGCTGCCTGTAGAATTTTCCCGTGATGGTTTGACCAGGTTTTAGTATCTCATAGTGGATCACACCCTTCTGATCCCATCAAGTATAGAGCATAACCTTCATCTTCAAACTTTTTCGGTTGACCCAAACGCTCTTTGTCCTTAACACTAAAATCACCACTTTGAAACCGTCGAAACCATTCTCTGCAAGATTTATCCGACGGTGCAGATTCACCATAAACTTCCACAAGCATTTGGAGGGCTTCAGCTGCACTTTACTTCCAATTGAAACGGAAAATCAACACTTCCCGCAAATGGTGCTTTTTTGGGACGCGGAAAAAGTTAGACTTGATGCGCAAAACTCAAAGGTCTGTAAACGATATTTGGTTAAGAGTTGTTGATACTCCACGATACAGAAAAAATCAGCTGTTGCCGTCAACCATTTATAGCACCTAGAGCCATCTTTTGAAAACGGACCGAACTAAGTTGTACACCTAATAAAAAATTATGCGTTGTCCGAGTTGATGTTCATAAGGTTGATGCTACTTAGGGAAGTTGTGCTTGGAATGAAATACTTTTTCTTTTACGATAAATATTTGAGAAAATGACGTCGTATGAATTCAAAGCCACGCGTATATCGATAGAGGTTCATTATTATAATGAAATTGAATCAGTTTCAGGACATTAGTTACTTAAGGCCTTAGGCCACTCTAGAGGCCGAAAAATAGGCTCTTTGGGGATTTTTTTTCAGAAAAACTGCAAAGTAAATCAAGATTACAAAAAGAGTGTTTATCATACATATCAGTCACTGTATACAATAATTTTTTTGAAGCGATTAATTTCAAAATGGCGGCTGTGCAGCGTTTTTGCGATCACGTCTCCGTTTTTCCAGGGTCCACGGGCGGACAAACAGCTCCTGTAATTTTTTAATTATAATGAGCCAATGCATTTTTCCGATTATATATAATAACTGCTATAGAAGTACGTAGGATTTTTTTTTCGACATATTGATTTTTGGTCAAACGGCGCACTTTTAAGGTGGAAAGTGAAAAATTTGCCTAAAAAATCATCAGATAATTGTTAATAACAAATTAACTGTGCAATATAAAACAAAAATCCTACGTACTTCCATAGACAATGTATTTTTCAAGATATATTCAACATTTCAAGTGAATCGGTTGAAAATTGTCTGAGTTATGTTTCCTGCCAATTTAAAAAATGCAGTTTGGAGATGAACACGTTTGAAGTTTTGATAAGCTTACTGCGGACCAGGCGGCCTTGTACTAAATTTCAAAAACCGAGTACTTAGAGATTTTTCCCGACCATAATCTTTTGGGGTATCATTTTTGAGGCCCTAGGGGACCATTAAAGAAAAAAAAATCGATTTTTCGAAAATTCCAGAGTGGCCTAACCCCTTAATTCAAAAAATAGGAAACCGCACGTAGGTCGACGAGTGTAAGACGACATACACTGCAAAAACTAGGCGTCTCTGACGTGTGTTCAAAGTATGTAGAAGTAACACAACATAAAGACTAGACACGCGTTGCCATGTTGATTCCACACACTCATGCATTTGGTAACACCTGATGCGTTACAATTACACACGTGAGTGTGCAATTTGTGCGCATTAAATTATTACACATCTTCGTAGCTGTCGCCACCAATAACATGCTTATTCAAACACACATAAAGCGTGTAGAATCAACATACAAGACTCATATTTACACACATAGGACTAAACAACACACGTTAATAGCAACACACGAGCAAAAATACCATGTGAAAAAGCAACACAGTTTAAGTGTGTTAATTGCAAGTTATTGATCATATGTTTTGAAAATCACCTTGGTTACGGTATCACGTGAAACTCATTAGTTGATTTGACATCGATTGATTAACCGGTTAATTGAAGATCACATTTGGTCTCAACTTTTTGTTTCATTTATAGATCATTTTTAAGTTTGTCACGTGAAAGAACCTGAAATTTGATTCTATTTTCCAAAACCTCGATAGCTGCATTGAATCTTTAGCGACGTATTTTCGTTTCGAGGTCATCACCGACAAGCAAAAAGCGACCGTCATCGTGAAGCTGTATGAGAACCCAGCCTATGCGAAAACATCAAAAACAGCGACACCTCTCATACATACTGTATAGTAATATATACGTACTGTTGAGTTAAGGAGGTACACCAGCTTCATACAATGTTGCCATGCTAAACCATGGTAAAATTTCAAAATGGTGATAGATCAATAAAATTTGGTGAATATATTCTTTAGTATTATATATGTCAATACAATTTTTTTCATTGTGCCGTTATCGAGTAATTGAACGTTGAAGTTCACGTGTATAAGCATAGCGTTTTTATAGATATAGGTATATATTCCGGGTATAAGAATAAACGCTTGTGAATTATTTGTAAGAAAATGGCACACCCAAAGATCTGAAGAAATTTGTATCTACATGAATAATACTAAAGAATATATTCACCAAATTTTATTGATCTATCACCATTTTGCTGAAGCTAGTGTACCTCCTTAAGTTCAATAAATGCACATATTTTGGCGATAAAAAGCTTTTGTTATTCAATTTATTATTCCGCAGAACCCAGGTATATACAGTACTGCAAAAATAAGTGTGTTGTTCTTACACACTTTGAGTGTGTAAATGGCTGTAGACACTTTTTACACGTTTTAACGTGTGTAAGAAAACAACACTCGTAAGTGTGTTGTTTGAACGCATCTATCCGTGTTATTTTTGCACCGTTATTTTTTAACACACGTTAAAACGTGTGACAAGGGTCTACAGCCACTTACACACCTAAAAGGTGTAAAAACAACACTTTCGTTTTTGCAGTGTAGTTCAGTCTGAGATGACATATGTTTCGTATCTTGCACACGCCTGCCGGATTATGCTTAGATGCATTCATTTCTGGGTTAAAGGTTAGTTTATCGCAACTAATATTTACTGGAACATTATTATAGTGACGATGAAGTGTTGCCTGCGGCACGTTAAAATGTTTGGATGCCAAAAGCCAACCCATTCTAGTCTTCTTTACAGCTTCAATGTTCTTGGTAATGTGTTCTTGTGACTAGTTCTTACGTGTAGATGTTTGTTGATAATAGCCAGGCATTCTATAGCAATAAGCCAACAAATCTTATTTTATATCCGGTTTTATACGCAGCAGGGTAAGATGACATAGCGTGTCATCTTACACCGACCTCTGGTATGTCAACTTACGCATAAGTGAATGCAGATTTTGTTTATTTGTCGTGACAAAAACTTTGGAGTTGGAATATCCGTTGTGCAGTATTTGTAAAGTACAATGACCCTACATTATGAATCCATTAGTTCAACTAGAAAAAATCTTATCCCACGGCTATTTTTAGCACCAGATAATAACGTGGTCAGTTTTTTTTTGCATTTCAAAATCACGAAAATATTTACTACGTGAAAACTCGCGTTCGCTGACGGCTATACAAGATTTCGCTACTAGCAATACTTATTGGCCGACAAGAGAACGTCATCGCTACTCGTATAGCGCGAATATTTAAAAATATATTGAGGGTATGTCGTCTTGTTTTACCATGTTATCTTGAGCACAACCCTTCGTAATTCGATAACTATTTATGTTCATGTTAGTTAACTTTTTCACAGAAGTATTGAATTTAATGCGAAAGAAAGTTTGCGAGTTTTCTTGCACTGAGGCGAGTATTTATTTCATTGTACTTGAGCCCTTGTCATCCAAATTTAAGTTGTTTTTTTAAGTTAAAAATAATTGTCGTAGGGATCCAATTAAATTCCCATATTTGTCCCTACTCCCTGATCAGGATCCAATGTGCCATCGCATTGGATCACTATACAAAAACATCACGCTCCTACATTGGATTCTAACCGGGATTCCCCATTGGAATCCAATACGAATTTTAAAGGATTCCCACATTATCAAACGGTATCCGATACGATTCTTGATGGATCGCAACGCGTTGAATTTGCTAAACAAAATATATAGGTATACAAAAGGTAATTATGCAGTATGAGGACTTTTCCGAAAAACGGGGGGAAATTTTTTTTCATCATGTTGTTTATTCCATTATAGCAAGTGATATTCCGTCGGGGGAGTCTGACATTTCCCATTAATTCCCTACGTTAAAGTTTCCAGAAACATGTAATATTTCGACGCCTCGCTAAACAGCTACGTGTTTCCTAAGGGCCAACCCAAACAAACCCAAACAAACGCAATCAAAATTCCCAAAACAGGCGTCGAAATATTTAAAAATTCCCTATTTTATCACGTGTTTCCGCGAACTTCAAAACCCCATAACTTATGGAATTAATGGAAAATGTCAGCCTCCCCCGACGGAATATCACTCAATATAATGGAATAAACAAGTTGACGGTGAAAAAAAAAAAATTTCCCGTCGTTTTTCGGAAAAGTCCTCATACTGCATAATTACCAAAATCGATTTCAATCTCATCAATGAAAAGCGACGGTAGGTATCGTTTATTATCTACTTTACTGCACTTTGGCATAATATCACCAGACACGTACACGCTCCCAAAGCGTGTAGATTATGTTCCAACACGCCGAGTTTTTCCTCGAGACTTTCCACATATTTTCGATTCGAACGTGGTAAGAATTCTCGACCAGCGATCTTCGGGGACCAGTGCAGAATCCGATTAGATCCTAATGAGGACTCCCCATGTGTGGTGTTCCTATTAAAACCCCATACAAACGGTCAGGATCTGGGGACTCCCAACAAATGTCTGCACAGGTAACGCGAGCTACAATTTCACAAATACATTTTTGCCGTTCCAAGTACGTCAACTTTTAATAGGCCCGCGTTGACCCTCTTACTGATAGAAACAAAGCTCACTTTAATTAACTAAAAATCGACTTTCACTAAAACGTATTTTCAAAGCGTACAATGCATCCCTCCTGGTAATTAAGTTAACCGAAATAAAACACGCATTATTAAGGAAATAATGGGTCAATCGGTACCCCATTGTTACCGATTGACATAGAAATGTCAATTTTCATTAGATCGAATGCTTCTGCCAACAAAAACAAATGCTCGTTTCAATTGACTCGAGATTGACTTTTACTGGCACACAGACACGTATATGTCGATAGGAGTATCGATCCGTACATTCGATACATATCTGTAGTGGTCACAGATAAACGCAGTGATTGGAACATTCCATCTGATTGAATTATGATCTACGGACTCAAAATTCTCCTACTGCTCGTGGCACTCTAACAGTTGGCTTGATCCTCGACGACCGATCGGGTAAAAGTTGCGGTTAACCGGTTTGATTGGTAATATTTTTAGTTTTGAGACGAAAGTACGGGACTTGATCATTACTTGTGAAATGACATTTCTAGCGCTTATTTTCAACCTGGCTTGGGATTGAAAGCGAAAGAGAGAGAGGGAAAGAGAGAGAGAGAGAAAGAGAGAGTATGCGAGAATTTCATTCCCGCTCTCAAAAGCAGGCGGAGTAACAACCCCGTCAACAGAGGGTAGAGATGCTGTCTGCAACCGCGGAGATGCGATCAATATTATACTCCTCTCTCCTCCAGGCTCTCCTGCGCACCCTCTCCCCTTCGCCGCTCGCCCTCATCTCGCACATATACCATTCCACATAGGTATAAATATACTTGCCGGTCTTCCTCGGTTTCCCCTCAACCACCGAGCCGTGTGCACTCCCCTCTTGCGTTCCTCCGTTGCCAGAGCACCCCAGCCCCGCACGTCACTATCGTAGGACGCCATCTTGCCATCAGACAACCGAGCCCTCTGTTATCGCGTATTCGCCATTCTATCTCCATCTCTCTTCTTCCCTCCCTCCTGGGCTCCGGCTCACCACCACTTGAAAACTACCCGAACAGAAGAATTTGCGATGAAATCGGAAAAAAACTTCCGCGGCTCCCCCAGCACGAATTCGTTCACACGAAGACAAATTAATGACAGAAATTTACGGACGTTCATGTGCAGGATAAGATAATTTGACGAATTGTATGAGTCGGTGAGTTTTGCACTCGGGAAAATCGTTTGTTCGAGACAGACGAAAGTTTTTCTTTTTAACGAGTGTATTTTTGTTTATTGATATTAAAATGTTTATTGGGGTCAAAGAAATTGCTTTATTGCAAGCTCACCTTTCTCTGCAGATGAGCTTGTCGTCAAGGGAGGACACCACTGTGATGCACCGAACAGAGATCGAATTTTTTTGTCTACTAGATTATTTATTTGGCATTTGGAAAAACATATGCCATTAAGCATACATTAAACTTAGTTCGTGTAAATTTAAAGAATACAATAAAAACAATAACGTTATTGAAGTATATTAGAGCCTTTATATGAAAAATGTTCACGGCCCGATCGATTACTTGACAATGGTTGGTCGGAAAAATAAAAATGAAAGAGTTTTATTATCTATGTAAATGTAGTTCCCGTTGTACGTAACGGTTTGTTGGAAGAAAACATTTCACGAAATGGCTGGTGTTAAAAAAAAATGTAATTTTGACGAAATTTTTACTTATATTCGGAGGCTTAAAAAATACTGAATAAAAAAACGGCTGCGTACAACAATAGCTACTGTAATTACGGAACTTTTGGTTTTTCAAATTGGAAATAGGACAATTATGGCTGAACTTATGATCCCAGCCTACTAAATTTACTACCATTATTATAATCCCACCAAATCGTCTGTAACTCGGTCAATTTTCAATATTTTAACTTGAATTTTTGAAAAATATTCTCGAATAAGTATTCTTTGAGAAAACGCCAAAAAACTAAATTCAACCTGTCACGGTGGTATCCCGCCTTAAGTCTTAATGGCAGAGTTATTTATTAAATCTAAATAAATTTTCTGCTAGAGTATATATTCATCTACTAAAAGATTCATTTAGTAGATTATGATTTTTAGAAATCAAATTAAATTTTACATATTTCGATATTTGGAAATGTTAATTTACAATAAACATTTTACGCCCGTGTCTTTACGAGTACCATTTTTGCGTTTGTCAGACACGTTCGAAACCGGAAATTGCCTTTTCGTAATTTCATCAATTTTTTACGAGACGGTTGAAATGAAAAAAAATGTGTATTTTAATGGCGCCCTGGGTGGTTTCCTCTGAACTGCGATACGTGCTTGAAACTGAACCGAGCCCTCTGCTCTATGTGAGAGATCATCGAGAGTCTCGAATCATGGGTCGTGATCTCTTCGGAATAAAAGCCCACACACCAGGTCACAACTTGACAGTTACTCTAATGGTATATCTTACTATCAAATGCGTTTCGTGAAAAGCGGAGAAACCTTGCCTTATTTCGAAACATTATCCCTCTTTTTTAAATTAATGTTATTTTGGTTTTTCATTCCTTCTTTTAGATCAGATCTTGAGACCATTATATGAAATCCATGGCCGTTATCATTGTTGGAATAATTAAAATTAAAACACTATTCATAATGAAAAATCGTTAAAAATGTTTAAAAACTTCTTTAAAAACGACGATATTTTGCGGAAATTTTAAACTTTGTCAAATAATAATATTCTTTTCATTACTTTTTGCGTTGAAATAAATGTTTCTTTCCAAAATATATTATTCGGCCTCCTTTTCTGACTTTCAACCGATAATTATTACTCCACCATTTTTCCTCAAAGACCCCCCACAGAACCTTTTCCCATGCACTAGTCTGTCCCATCTGCACGAGGGTACAGGGAAACTAGAAAAGCTGTACCGATATATATTACTGAGTTTCACCGATCCAAGTATTGGCCCTTCGCATGGGAGAAGGACCACTATCGGTATATTATTATTCGTCAATTCAAATCCTATCATTCTAATATTAATATCATATTCAAAACTATCAATCTACAAACGTAGCTGCGTAATATTCCGGAAAACTCCTGATTTTTTGGCAAAGTGCCTGAGACCGTTTCGCCTTCCGTTATAGATAAATAGCCTATCGTAATCGTTCCTTTCATTGAGTCGAAATCTTCATCGGCAAAGTGAAAAATAGGCAGTGGGATTTTTTTTGGCGACTGCGAACGTGTCTCGCATTGCTTTGAAGGCTCTGCCACAAGTACGGATGAAATTCAGTAGTTGCGTTTCCGTACGTGGAGTGGCGAGTTCAAGAGCGTGTACCAAGAGTACGGACATATGTTGCAACCACGGTTGTATAACTAAATGTGGAGTATCCGCAACCTACCGCAGCCCCTGGCTTGTGCAGTGTCCCGGTGATGGGGCGCGTGCCCTCACAAAGCGCACTTCGGGTTGATGACTCGAGTGTGTGTGTATAGAGAAAGAGAGAGAGAGAGAGAGCCAGGAAGGAGGCTCGTGCAGCCATTGCGGAGTCCAACCCCCGGCGTAGTTAAGCCTCATTGTTTCGACTCTCGGAGAGCTCCACTTTCCTTAAGGGAGAAGTGGCAATGCGCTTGAACGACGATGACGGTGATGCCGCAATGATACGTAAAAACGATCGAACCCCCTTGCATTTTCGCATAATCGCTCGAATAATCTCATCAAATTCCTGCATACACTTTCTGTTGGACGTTGAAACAATAGAATCATTGTTATAATATATATATACAGGGTGTCCCTCTTAAGGCCTTGGGCCACTCTAGAGGCCGAAAAATAGGCTTATCGGGTATTTTTTTTTAGAAAAACTAAAAAAGAAATCGAGATTACAAAAAGGGTGTTTATCATACATATCCGTGACTGTATACAATAATTTTTTTAAGCGATTAATTTAAAAATGGCGGCTGTGCAGCGTTTATCTCAAAACTGCATTTTTTTAGTTGGCCGGGAACATAACTCAGACAATTTTCAACCGATTCACTTGAAATGTTGAATATATCTTGAAAAAAACATTGTCCATGGAAGTACGAAGGATTTTTGTTTTATATTATATAGTTAATTTGTTATTAACAATTATCTGACGATTTTTTAGGCAAATTTCTATTCTAAAATCTTCTTCTTTCTAAAAAAAGTTCTATTCTAAATCCCTAAATTCTAAAATCCCCAAAAAGCCTATTTTTTCGGTCTCTAGAGTGGCCTAACCCCTTAATTCTGCTACCCGAAATAACTCGATAAGTATCGACGGCACAAAAAAAAAATGTTCCTGACAAAAGTTGTACGGTGTGAAGAGGGCCATCAAATGCGACCAATTTTTTTTATTTCGGAGGAGGCGCTGAAGCACAGTGAAGATCACCTCCACTTTTTCAAATGGAATGGTACATTTTTTGTTTCAACCATCTTGTGGAGCATCTCAAGCCGCATAAAAAACATTAGGGGGCCAAAATCGTTCAAGGTCACTCAAGGTCACCTATTAAAATGAAATACAAATCTAAATATATCGGATCACTACCAAATATTTGATAGTGATCCGAGATATTTAGATTTGTATCATCGATTCTGACTTTGAACGACTTTGACCCTCTAATATTTTTTATGCGGCTTGAGCCTCCACCGAAATAAAAAATTGGTCGCATTTGATGCGATCCTTCACACCGTACAACTTTTGTCTGGAACATTTTTTTTGTGACGTCGATAATTACCGAGTGATTTCGGGTGGCAGATATAAGAGGGACAATATATATATATGTATACACACACACACACACACACACACACACACACACACACACACACACACACACACACACACACACACACACACACACACACACACACACACACACACACACACATATATAAATAGATGTTAGGTTAATTTTAATTTTAAATAATATTACTTTTCAGAGCCAGGATTATTAAAAATATACCTATTAAAAATAATAAGTTGCATAATATCATCAAATATATATAAGTGTAAGATAGTCGATTCATTTTTAATTGATTCGATTATCGATAGTCAATTCGATTGTCCATGGTATTAATGTTTACAATGGTTTTTATTAAATATAAGATATTTTGATATCAATATCTCAAATTTCTATTGTAATAATTTCAATTAAATTAACAATGTATATAGTTAATTTATATAGTTATATGTATATAGTTAATGTATATAGTTAATATTAAGAAATAAAAATGATAACTATGGATAGTTATCATTTTTATTTCTTAATAGCATACATAAAAATTCAATAATGTTACGAGTCACATTTATTATTAGTGAAAAATGTATTTATTTCATTTTTTTAATGCAAGTCGTATTTTCGTTATCGAAAATGAAGACGAAATTTTGTCCTCTTGCTCAGCAAAACTCGATGGTTTTTTAGGTTCACTTTTAATAAATTTTTATTCCAAAATGGTTTATTTTTTTAAAATCCCTTGCTTTTCCCCATACTTCCGGGTGTATGTGCGGTTATGAGTTTTCGCCACCGACGAGACACTTCTCTGCACGAAGTGCTCGAGTGTCGAAGTACAGGACCGAAAGTGCGGACCGCACACGTGAGGTCGCGACGTGTAGGGTTTTTTTAAAACTGGTTCGAGAGCATATGCGACGAGAGTGCAAGAGTGAGATGAAGCACCCCGTGCACTCGATTACATCAAGCTATCCTACATATGGATCCAGAGAGAGAGAGAGAAGGAGAGAGTGGTGGGAGAGAGGGAGAGAGAACGAGGCATCTGTAGTGGCAGCGCGTGTTGCACAATGCATACTTAGCCCTCGAGTGTATCACCCAATCGAGAGTTCCCCAGTTTACATGATCATTGTACTGTATAGCTGTATCCCGGTTGTATAGGTGTGCGGCTGTTCCTGTTTTCGTATTATCGATACATTAGTTCCTAATATGCACGCATTAAAAAGAGGAAAAAAATTACAGTTCAATATCATCTGTCGAGCGTTATTTTAAACTACCTTAATATATATCTCGATATTAGGTATCGCATTATTAAGGGGGGACATTCCGTCGACCGTAGAAAACCTACACTATGGGCCTGGTATCGATGATTCCATGTAAGTTGACAAATTTCATGATTTATTCATTTCCAAATTTTCAAACGCGTTTTTCTCAAAACCACGTTTTACAAATCGGTACTCAACATTTCTCGAAAACCAATGAACCGATTACCTTGAGGTTTTTTGTGGTTATTCTATACACCATTATCTAGTACTTGTGATGGGGTTTTTTTTCCGTTACTTAGTTTTTGTTTTATAGGCAAAATAATAACTAATTTTTTGCTCAAAAATCACTATTTATGTTCAAACGTCCGCCATTTTGTCATAAATCGATATTTTCAAAATCGGCTATGACAAGTACTAGATTATAGTATCTAATTTAATAATCTTTTTGGTTTTTTTTTTCAGATGATTTTTGAAAAAACGCCAGTGGGTACCGGATACCCAGATTTTTTTAGGACGCTTCAAGGTTCATACAATATCCTTGTATATTTTTGATATTTTTAAATAAAGAAAATTAAACATATTTTTGAATGTATATACTTTTAGATAATTAAAACCCAAATCCGAAATTTCAAATAGTTTTCCTTGAAAAATTCACAAAAATGACCTTTTTCCGGCTCCTAGGTGTTTATCTCCCCTTAAGCATGGTGGAAGTGAAGGAATCAGATTAGAAAAATACAAAGAAAAATTCTATCATTACCATAGTGAATCGTAAATATATTGCGATTATATCAATATTATTCACAACTAATATGATTAAAGATTAAATCTATTAAGGGGGGATTGTCTTTTTTTTCCAAAATTTACTGCTTTTTGGGAATTTTTTTGTGAAGAAAGTATACAACGGAAAACTTGTGAAACTTGGCATATAGTTTTATTGATCTGTTTACTACATACAAAAAAATTTTTAAACAATTTCATCAAAAAATCCGCCTCCCACCCCCCTCGACGCGCGATGGTCCTTTTTTGATGGTGTGCACGATTACAGCCTTCACGTTCATCCTGCAACAAAAACCCAAAAAGCATTTTACTTTAGACACATATAGCTATCGTTCGATGAAGGGAAATAAAAATTGACGATTTGGTGACGTTTTGAACTTGAAGTATCGATTTTTCGAAAAAAATTGATCGATTTTTTGTTGTAAATAAAAAACTATTAAACGTATTGCTTTTTTGCTTCATCAAACGATAAAAGGATGTCAGCTGAGCATTCTGTCCAAATTTGAAGGCAATCGGTTGAATAGTTTTTGAGAAATCGTGCACACCATCAAAAAAGGACCATCGCGCGTCGAGGGGGGTGAGAGGCGGATTTTTTGATAAAATTGTTTAAAAAATTTTTTGTATGTAGTAAACAGATCAATAAAACTATATGCCAAGTTTCACAAGTTTTCCGTTGTATACTTTCTTCACAAAAAAAAATCCCAAAAAGCGGTAGATTTTGCGAAAAAAAGACAATCCCCCCTTAAACGATTTATTTCTCTATTCATTCGAGCGCACAGCGTTTCTGCTTTTTACATATTCATCCTTAAGGTGGGACACCATTGCGGGGGGGGGGGTGGTGTTGATAAAATAAATTTTTTTTTTGGCATTTTCTCAAAGAATACACATTCATGAAAATGCGAAAAAAATCCAAGTTAAAATATTGAAAATTGACCCAGTTACAGACGATTTAGTGAGAGCAGGTAGCGCAACGATTTACGTATACTAAAACTTTCAATCACGTTGTTCTCGAAACGACTTTTCTCTACCTGGCCGGAATCATAACTTCAGCTATAATTGTCCGATTTTCAATTTTAAAAAAAATTCCGTAACTTCAGTAGCTATCGTTGTACGTAGCCGTTTTTTGACATTTAGTATTTTTTAAGCCTCCGAATATAGTAAAAATTGCGTCAAAATTACACTTTTTTTAACACCAGCCATTTTATGAAATGTTTGTTTTCGAAAAACGTCTACGTACAACGAGCGCTACCTTTAAGTATATAGATTATTTAAAAAATTATTTTCATTTTCCTGACCAACCATCGTCAAGCTATCGATCCAGGCGTTGGACAACATTTTTTATATAGACTGTTACAGCTCAATAGCCGCGTCCAGGCTAGCCGAGGCAAAAACCGAGGCAGCCTCGCGCGGCACCGCCTCGCAGTATGTGGACGTGCCTCGCTCGCTCGTCGCCGCGCGCGGCAGTCTCAGTCTGATTGTGAGCGGTTGGCGGTGGCCCACTCTGGACGAGTTAGGAGTACTAGCATCATCCTCGTAAAATTGTGCACCGTGTTGTCGATGACAGTTTCTCGTAACAGGCGATTTTCGTATTCCATACGATTTTTATGTAATATCTTCTTCCAGATACATTTTCTTTTTTTACCCTTTGATGTATTATCAAAAAAAGCTACTGTGGCAGCTGAGACTCGTACGTGTGGTATCATTTGGGCTCTTGATGATACTGGCGAGCCTCGGGTATTTTATGGATCGCCTTTGTCGCGCGCGGAAACCTCATGACGATTTACCGCAAGCCCGAGGTTGCCGCGCTCGAAGCGTACGTACCGAGGCTGCTTCGCGAGGCGACGCGGCCAGTCTGGACGCGGCTTATAACGTTAATTTTTTATTCTTTTAAATAAAAATTCACACAGAATAAGTTCAATATATTCTCTTTGTCTATCTTTTTGCTAAATCCCAATTGAATCATCTAGTATATAAAAACAATTTGGAAAAAACGACCTGCCTTCTCCCCATCACAGTGGTGATCTTTAGCTCTATTGGATTATATAGCATTTATTAATTATTACTTTGTACAAAGTGCACTTGCATGAATGCAAAAAAGTATATTCCCTGTATAATATATATGTTTCCCTGAACCCCGCCAATTCGATTAATTTTTTAAAATCTGATTTCATTGACTCTAAAAGACAGCCTGATTTTTAAAAACATTTTTCGAAACAACCCTAAGTAAAAAAAAATTCTCTGAAAAAAACGCCCCGCTTAAAAAATTTGCAAAAATTCCCAAAAATGCGTGATTACATGGAATAATTTTCAAGCTATCACCTGCAGTGGAAGTATGATTTTTCTGTGCTTTCTGAACGATAAACGTTTGAAAAAATCCGTAAAAATTGACTGTTAACTGTTGAAGGTCCATGATTATGATTTGGTTATTCAAAAATGGTCGAAAACATTCATTATGGGTATCAAAATATTTAAGTATCCGCCCGAAGTAAGCGGTTTTTGAATTTTTTTAGTTTTTTCTGCAGGTAACGATACATTTTCCAACTAAAGATTCTATCGAGCTCTTTTTGCCACGAGACGTCGAGCAGAACTTTCGATGAGGGCTATCGATAGGGAACATTCGATGTATTCACTAATTTCGGGCTATCTCGCTGCTCCGTCCCTCAACTCTGGATGGAATATTTATCAATGCAAGCGCGCGGGGCTGTCTGAGATTAGGTTTAGTTCTCCTAAATCCTATAACATATCACGGGACCATACGTCCCAATGTCTCTGCGCATGAATGTCGACATTAATGTTACCGTATACTGCACACGCACACCACACCCCACACACACACACACACAGACACATACACACACTACCCCACACACACACACACACACACACACACACACACACACACACACACACACACACACACACACACACACACACACACACACCTACACACACCTACACACACACACACACACACACACACACACACACACACACACACACACACACACACACACACACACACACACACACACACACACACACACACACACACACACACACACACACACACACACACACACGCACCCGCACGCACACACACACACACGCACACGCACAAGTACCGTTATATCAGAGCAGTAACGTGTGTATCATATTTTGTAACTTGCTTACCTCCCTGTCTCCCGCTGGGTCTCGCTCTTTCTTTCTCTCCCTCGGTCCCTCTCTCTCTCTCTCTTGCCGTTTCTCGCCATTTCTCTATCTCATTATTCTGTCAATGTCTCTTTCTTCCTGTCGGAATCTCTCGCACTCTATTGCCACCTCCCTCTATTGCTCTGTCGCTTTAGACTAGCAATCTCTCTCTCTCTCTCTCTCGCTTTCTCCATCGCGTTAACCAATTTCTGCAATTAGTGAACGTTTACAGCGATATGGCGTTCAGAAGAGACACGTGACGTGTTACGGAGGGAGAGAGAGATAGGGAAAGCCTATGATTTGATCCTGTAACGAATCGTCCGTGCGCGCTCCGGAGTTACTGTTTTGACTATCTTCGTGCAATAAATCTGAGACACAATATTGCCGAGGTACGTTGCATCGCATGCTAGTCCGAGCGTGAGCTGCCAACAATATTCTCCCATCGTGCGTCTCTCGGACACCTTGCAACTGTAATTGCGTACGGGTCATTGTATATGCCCGAGTGACGGATCTCTGAATCGACGAACAATTCGAATTATTCTGAAATGATATCATTCCACAAGTAGTGGAACGTGGATGTTCCTGTGACGACGTCACTGCCGTTAATTTGAAATGATTGAAATAAGGGTATTGATGATGTTGGAAATGAATTATAGGACAATGGAGAGCCTGCTTCTTTTTTGAAGCCGGTATATTTTTCGTTTCTGCGTTGGTTGCCACTTGGGCTGGGGTTAACGCGTCGTGTCGGTCCTAGGGGATCGTATTTCTAACGAGAGTCGAGCACAACCCTCCCGAGATTATGCAACCCCCTCCTCGGGTGTCACGTCGAGTGAGGAATTTATGCTTAGACCGATATGCATGCTTGCTCTCGCGTTTTGCATACTCTACGTCCGTTTACACGCACACACATGCCCGAATACCTATATTCATAAGCATCTAGATATATAATAGCGGTGGGATTATCTCAGCTCCGGAGGAACCCCTAATAGATATATGAGACAAGATAGCTCGGGGAAATCGTTCTGATGGAATTGATCATATGAGCATCGCGAACAGACGAATCACTAATTTAATAATCTTGCTATTTTCGTTTCAATCTATAAGCGATTTGTGCGTTCGTTTCATTGATGATATATGACAATAATTGAATACATTTCATTCGACTCAAAATCGAATTACGAAACGGTAGGAAATAATGTTTTTCTCCGAAAAAAAGAAATTTACTCTTTACTGTTCATTTAATTTTCTCCATGGAGATTGGAGTTAATTCATTTTTTAATGAATTTTGCGTTCATTGGCTTTTTAGAATGAATTTCAGGTTTAGTAATGTTTTCATGAAATTCCACCTCATTTGGTTTTTGAGGAAATTGGAATTCATTAATTTTTTTAATGAGGTTCGAGTGCGTTTATTTTTTTAAAGAAATTCGCGTGCATTCTTTTTCTCATGAAATTCGCGTCTGTTCATTTTTTAATTGAACGCGAGTTCATTCATTTTTTTCAATAAAAAGCGAGTTTATTGATTTTTTAAATGAAATCTCGAGTTCGTTCATTTTTTTGAGACATTGGAATTTGTGCACTTTTCAATCAAATTGGAATTCATATTTCTTTTTCAAATGAGATTCGCGTTCGTTCATTTTTTAATGCAATTCGCGTGCATTCATTTTTGAATGAATTTCGCGTTCATTAATTATTTTCAGTCAGATTGGAGTTTGTAATTTTTTTCAAATGAATTTCGCGTTCGTTCATTTTTTAATGCAATTCGCGTGGATTCATTTTTCATTGAATTTCGAGTTCGTTCATTATTTTCAATGAAATTCGAGTTCATTGATTTTTTCGTGAAATTGGAGTTCATGCATATTTTAATGAAATTCGACTTCATTTATTTTGTAATGAAATACGACTTCGTTCATTTTTAATGAAATTCGACTTCATCCGTTTTTTATGAAATTCGAGTTCGTCCATTTTTTAATGAAATTCGACTTCATTCATATTTTAATGAAATTCGACTTCATTAATTTCTCAATGAAATTCGACATCATTCATTTTTTGATGAAATACGACTTTATTTATTTTTTGATGAAATTCGAGTTCGTTCATTTTACAATAAAATCTGTGTCCATTCATTCCTTTCCCATGAAATAATTTTTTTAATTTAATTTTCTGCGAATTGGGAATTTTTCGTTACTAACATTCAGGTAATTCCTGAAATAAGAGCGTCCTTCAAAGAATTGTTTGCTTCACTTCATATGTGAATTGGAAATAAAAACCCCATTTCATTTTTGACATTTTGTCTTGGTAATGAGATAATACACGTTTTTCTATGATGCAAGGGAAACGCGAACGCCGCCATTTTTTAAATCGAAGGTTACGACGGTTTTTAAATGAAACTCGTCGCACTTGGCTTAAGTTGCGAGAAAGAAAGAGAAAATGCCGGTGCCAAAGTGAAGCCAAAGATACGCGTGCACGAGGGCGTCGTCACGCTCACTCTTATCGCGTTCTCGTGAGCCAATCAGAAATCTTTCTACGATGAAACACCACAGTTGCGTGACACACAACTTCGCAACCGCATCGCCGATTATTTATTTTTTCTCCACTTTTCAATCCTTTTTTTGCGCTCCTTGGAGCAATCTCCGGGCGTGTGCTCCACCGCACCTTCACCGTGTGGCCGCACTTTGGACACACACACACGAAGCACGCGAGCATATAATTTGGTCGCGGCTTTAGCCATTTTTTCATCCACGCTAGGTTATTATTCTTTAAAAAAGGAATGCGCCATAATCGAGAGTACTAAATGCGCGGTCAGTGCGCGGCTTCGGCGATTTCCCATGTTAATCTGCCTCGCCTTGGGCCAGTATGCGGATGGGTGGCCGTTCGACCGCGGACTATCTTGCCTGCTGATTTGCCAAGCGCACAACCAGTTTTTCCGAGTTTTCGATGATAATAGATTTGAAACTCACAACAATATGGCCGCCTGCATCGACACAGGTTTTCCCCAGTTTCTGTGTGCCCTCGTGCAAGTGCAAAACGAGAAAAAGTAAAGTGACAAGTATGGAGTCAAGAGTGAAAAGAGATCGGATAGTAAGGGCCAGAATGGATGACGTTGAATTTTGCATCATTGGACTGCAACGAAAATCATTTTCTTTTAGTTTCCCAAATTTCCTGAGGCAGATTTGAGCTACGAAAATCAAGCGAACATTTTTTGTCAATCTTATGCAGGGATCTAAAATCTAAATCCACTTTGGCTAATGACGAAAATAAGAAATTGGAAAGAATTTTCGGTGCATACCAACGATGCAAACTTCAACCCAATTCGACAGGACATTCACGAAGGGCCATTGAAAATATTCTAATCGAAAGGCCACTTTCTAATCGTTTTTTCTCATTGGTTGACCAAATGGTCACTGTCTTGTACTTTACTTTTTTAAACGACTTTATTTCAGTCGTCCTTTCTATAAACTCATCAAAAAATTTATTCGATACAAACGAATTTTTGCAATCAGATTACCTTAAACATTTCACTAACTATTTAGAAAGGCATAATTGTTGGCTTTTGCTTTGGCGTCGGGAAAAGCAAAAAAAAAACGTTCTAGTATATTGGTTTCTATGGAGCATATTTGTTCGCTCAATAATGGTGGTAATATTTATAACAAAGATTACACCTGTAAGGATATTGATACTGCGAGCATGAATTTTCCTTTATCCCGAAAAAATCCAGTTGTACGCATATATGTGATATCTATTTATTCACGTGTTTGTATGCATATATTTATATGTGTGTGTTTGTCTGTGTATATTAGGGTGGCACAATTTCGAGCTCTATTTTTTTCCCTTTTCTCACCATCCAATTATCTTCTTTATAGAAAAAAAAATGTCGCGAAAATATTTAGAGGTCGCTCAAGCCTCCCAAAGGTTTAAATTTTCATTAAAAAATCGATTTTTTTTTCCTCGTCCACTTCTTACCCATGAATATTACGCTTTATAATTTTTAAATTAACATCGCGAAAGCTCCAGCCTTCCAACAAATATTTATTGGTCGCTCAAATTTTTCGAAATTCAGAATTTCCGCCAGCAAATAAATCTCGCATGCACCATAATTTCTTGTAGCATAAAAACAAAATAAACAGCGAAGTGTTCCATTCTCTGAATAATTTATTATGATAATTTGTAACAAATACCAATTAGAGGGTATGTGTTATTATGTATTATTATGTATTATTGTATTTTGGCGTTCCTCGTCACAGAGTACAGCTACAATTGGTCCGCAGTTTGACCAACGAGACGAACTGCGGTACGCATTACGATGCGCGGAAAATAGCTGTCATTTCAGTTTTACGAATGAAACGACCTATAATTTTGTTTACAGACAAGAGCTTTAAATTATTATTTTATGAGAACAAATATTATAATTATTGGCTTAGAAGTGTAAAGTAAATTTGAAAAATTTGTTTCTAACGAAAAAAGGGTTAATTATTTTGAAAATTTTACAAAGCGTTAAATTTATGAGTCAGACGAGTAAAAAGAAATTCGTGAAAGTTGGAACTTTCGAAGCTCTTGAGCGACCACTGAATATTCATTGGCGGCCTAGAGCTTCCGCGAAGTTTTTTTTCAAAATTATCAAGCGTAAATTTCATGGGCGAAAAGTGGACGAAAAAAAATCGATTTTTAAATGGAAATTTTAAATTTTGGTAGGTTTGAGCGACCTTTAAATATTTTTTTTTTCTTTCAAGAAGATGGTGAAAAAAGGGAAAAAATAGAGCTCAAAATTGTCACACCCTAGTGTATAATATGTATGTGTGTGTATATATATATATATATATATATATATATACACACAAGCTCACACATGCACGCAATTGAACGCACGTACATAAGTGTACTTCAAGGTTGATATGCAATTAATGTAATTACATTAATTACATTAATTGCAGATCGCGTGGCAAGCGTCTTGTGTCTTATGCACAGGAATTCCTAGCCATCCGGTCTGCCTTCTCCCTCCCTCTCTCTCTCTGTCTCCTTCTCCTCTCTAGCCTCTTTCTGTCGACAGAGATTACGTATTGATAATGTAGAAAAAATAACTTCGTTACCAAAAAAGAGAGTGAAAAAATGTGACTCGCGTTCTTATGGTTGGGAAAGGAACAGACGATTAATCTGAAGGTATGCAAGAACTCTCGAAGACAGCCACGATTAATATAACTCTCAGTCAGTTTCGTGCACGCATATATACATTCATGTATACGTACAGGGTGTCCAGGCGGTACGCCCGCATATCGGCGCGGACTCGAAGGTTCAGTTCTGCAAAAAAGCACGTCCTCGGTCTATATTCGTTTCCGAAAAAAGGACATTCAAATAACGTTCCTAATTTTTCTTAACTTCAGCCTCGAAGATTTAAACTGAAAAAAAAAATTGTAAACATAAATTGTCATTTGACAAAACTTCGTCATGACGTTGCAGTTATCGTGGTCGAATACACGTCTGTGTTGATGCAGCATTTTACTAATTGGAAATTTACTCCAGGTGATGACAAATAGTAGCCTCAATTTGAGCAATCCTTTATGATTGGCAACTTGAGAAAAAATGTTGTCATTCTTTGAGAAATAATCGGCGTATCAACCTACCGACGTAGATCGAGAAGAAAGTGGAGGGAATAAACATTGGGAACAGCTGAAATATCAACTAAGCATTACTGTGTTTAAGGGGTTAGGCTACTGTGAAAATGACCAACACTCGTTCGTCGCGTGAGGCAACTCAAATTGAAGAGGAAAGTCCAAGATAAGGTGGAGGAATCGCAAATTGAAGGTGAACTTATGGAAGCAACGATAGAACTGTTAGTGGAACTTTAATCGCGTTTTTCTCAACACTGTATTTGTCAAAACGGTGTACACGATTTCTCGTCATCTAATGAACGGATCGATTGAAATTTTGTAAACTTATTCGGTGCATATTTTAGTCTTGACCGACGTTTTTCTTCTTAACATTTTTTCATTAGTTATTAACTATAATGATGGCATTTTGCTTAAAAAATGTAAAAAAAATCAATTTCTTTTTATGAAGGAAACACGATAACGATAAAAATCTCCGTTCAGTCTTGGCCAATATTATCTATTTGGAGAAAAACAACTCGTTTTTTTCTCCAAATGTGCTTCACGGGATTGTTTATGTCTTCTTTAATTATTAGTATTTTAAAATGAAATTTGGTACTCAACTTTGTTAAGGCGTTACCCCCACTTGTAGCAAAAAAAGGCCTTTTTCGTGAATTTTTTTAAAGAAAACTACGAAACTTTTTTAATCGATCAATATACCATCTTAAAGAACACATCTTGAAGAACTTTCAGTAATTTTTTTATTTAAAAATATTACATTGTTCAGTGGCAAATGGCCGTCAATGAAATAATGTTTTTATATACACGGTTTGCGGTGACAAACATTGCGGCGAAGTGGATCATCTGAAGAAAAAAATGCGGATGGATTTAGTCAAGTATAAGTATAAACTAGTCTTCAATCGAAGGATTTTAAAAAATATTCATTTTTCACAAAATGGCGGACAGTCAAAGTTAATGGTTCGATTTTAACGAAAAAAAACGGCCGTTTTTTGGCTATAAAACGGCCATTTTTTTTTCGAAAAAAAAAAATCGAACGATTAAAGACTACATTTTTATGTATTAAATAAGCCTGCAAAATTTCAAGAAGATCGGTTCATTAGTGTTCGAGTAATCTTGGTCACCGACTTCAGAAATGCCATTTTGAGAAAAACGCGTTTAAAGTTTCTCTTTCAACGCGCTTTCAACGCGGATTCTTCTCTTTCAACGCTCATATCTCAGTAAATTTTGTTCGGATCGACTTGAAATGTTCAGGACATATTCTCAGATACTGATACGTAAAAAAAAATCGATTTTTTCAAAATCGCAAGTGGGGGTAACACCTTAATGTACATAAAAATAAATGTCGAAACGATTTTTTACCCGTCTTACTTATTCTTTCAATTTTTTTCCTTTCAGTAACTCTCATTTTTGGGTCATCACAGTAGCCTAACCCCATGTTGAAGATTTTTTTCGTGTGCGCCCTGGAGACTATTGTTCAAGTTATCGGGCACCCTGTAAGTGTCCACGAGTGGAACTCTTGTACATGAATATATAAATAAAATACTACACCGTCTTACTTTTATCCACTATGTATGTGTATATGGATGTGGTGGTCGACGAGTCGTCATTATGAAATCATTTATAAAACACGCTAGTGGACAGGACGAGGGCTCCCTGGCACTGTCAACCGGACACACGAGGACTAATGTCCCAGCGGTATCCCAGCCAGGGCTGAGAGACCGCGCACGAGAGAGAATCCTGTGCCGTACGATCAATCGTTCTCTCTCGTTGTCACTCGGACATCGTCTTATCCTTCGTCTTTCCCACCGTAGCCCCAGACCGGCCACGGTAGCACCGCTCATATATGTCTTTCGATAAAATAATAAAAACACCAATAATTGCCGTATTGATAATTATGGTAATGATAGAAGTATTAATAACAAGAGTACACATGATTATAGTCATCATAGTAGTAATGGTAATGATTGAAATAGAGCTATAAAGTACTTTAGCGTTGATTCTTCGAAAGAAGTTTCTGAAAATCCGACTTTTTGTTGGTTATTACAATGAAAGTATATACGCGGACTATTGCATTTTTGTACATAATTATTTATTCTTCACAGAACACGAGCAGCGTCATAGAATACGTCCGTTTTTTTGCAGGGATAGAAATGTTTTGATAGATTTTTTTTATAATTTCAGATGGTCTACTTTTATAAATTTATTCTATAATAAATATAATACTTACATATCTATAATAAGTGTTTATAATAAATATTCATAATAAATATAATAAATATTAAAAATTTATACTAAATGATTTTATATTATTGAGATTATATGCTTTTTATACATTTTATATAATTTTTTATAATTTCATATAGTTCTGAGATCCACGCTGACGAAGTCGCGGACAAAAGCCAGAAGTTTTATATACTTTTATATAGTTTTAGAACATTTTATGTAATTTTAGGTAATTATATCTTTGTATAATTTCAGACTATTAAAAAATTTTAACAAAAATTGTACAAATTCAGCGCAACGAGGAAATTTTGAACCACGTCTTGAACAACACGTTTTTAAACCATGGAAAGGGATGTAAAAAGTAAAGGATAATTTGACCACTTCGAGGGCAAAGAAAAGACACAATTTTTTCATCAATGATACCGCCGTGTTTTTCAGGTCACTAATGTATTTTACAATTCATATGTTGAGTAACGAGACCAATTATCTACCGTAAAGTCGAGGCTGAATAAAATAGAGGGGAGCGAAGCCTTCCAAACAACGGGATACAAAAAAAAATCAAAATTTTACATTCTGGAATGTGAAAACCATTCGGAAAATTCGAGCTTTTTGAACGTGAAGGAAGAAACAAAAAAGTTAACACGCCATCGCAAGATTGCACGTGAAATGAGAATATTTAAATGGCCGTATAGCTCTCGGCCGTATGCTATAGAGATATTACGCAAAACTCGATTCGTACAGCTGCTGTATAAAATGTTTTTTTTTCTTCTCAGCCAATCGATATATCTCTCGTTCTACCGGACCATTAGCCGCGTTGAACCGAGAACAGAGAATAACGTGTCGTTATAGATATAATGTGCCCATAAACACACACACACACACACACACACACACACACACACACACACACACACACACACACACACACACACACACACACACACACACACACACACACACACACACACACACACACACACACACACACACACACACACACACACACACACACACACACACACACACACACACACACACACACACACACACTTTTTTTAAATACACACCGATATACGTACCGGAGCGTAGATTTGAGCCTGCCAATATTTCCTGACTCACCGCGGGCCGAGTGAAAGATATACGCAAGATTTTCAGACAGAATTATCATTCGGCGTATATGTATAAATACACACGTATTTTACGTATGGTGTATGTGTGTGCTTATATATATATGCACGGACCTCCCGCCAGGAGACGAAATGAAATTCCTTTCTCACGACTAATTGGACACCCAGACTTCACTATGGGAGCCACACCCTGTTCCCGTCTGCCAAAGAATCGTACAAGTACAAGCAAAATGAAAGATTTCCAAGATTTTTTTGTGCCCCGTCACCCGCGCTTCACGACACGAAAAAGGTAGCCTAACTCCCGAGGATCCGAAGTATAGGGCAGATGATGGTGTTCAAGTTTGCATCGTTGGAAAGCAATGAACATTTCTCATCATCCAAATGTTTGCGGTTCTAGGTCGAAAGAACGTCTTTTAGGATTTGTTATCAATTCTACAACCGAAATAAAAATAAAAAATTCGTTACGTTCCAATGATGCGAAGCTGAATTCCATGGGCAGTCTCACTCACCTATAGTCTCAAGGACCACGACCATCTAGATACCCGCATATTGACATGGAAAAATAGTTATCAGGACATTAGTGATTCGCAATCGGGAAAATCATAGTTTCTAAGTACAAACCATTATCATTAATTATTCCAGCCCGCAATTACGTCCGAATATTTCTATTTTTTCTTCGCCACATAACTGAAGCTTGCGTTTATTTTCATTGGCGAGTGTGCCAATGAAAAGCGAAAAAGGCCAATCAAACGTAACTCGAAATTCGCTTGGAGTTATCTCGGACTGAAGTGCAGAAGGAAGCCGTCAGGAAGCAGAGAAAAATGCAAGAAGGGAAGATCGAGAAGCGGGACATAGAGTGATGACGTATTACTCGTACGAGAGATGAGAGTTTACGATCTTCGCTATTATTCCTTACGCGTGAAGAATCCACTCTCTTAGTAATGCAATACGTATACCATATAGCTGCTTACATAAATATATATATATATATATGTACACCCCCATATATCTACACAATCTCTTCATATGGCATAGCTATCATCCGCACTTATCGTCGGAAATTCTCACCCGGTTGCATTGTAAGTTTTTCGCTGAGTGCAAGCTGCGTAAGAAATGCATACACACACATGCATACATATGTGTGTGTGTGCGTGCGTGCGTGCGTGCGTGTGTGTGTGTGTGTGTGTGTGTGTGTGTGTGTGTGTGTGTGTGTGTGTGTGTGTGTGTGTGTGTGTGTGTGTGCTATTCGACGTCAAGCCTCGACCTCATAGTAGCCGATTGTTCCCACACTCAACAGTATGTAAAGCCTAATGTCTCCAAAGTCACCTTTAGATCAATTTGAGCATGTTCATATTGACGTAAGTTCAGGGGCCATTATGTCCGCAAAGTCAATGATTTGTTTTACAATATTATAAGCATCGTCCTCAAAACAGCCGGATGTGCTGATAGACAACATTGGAAATACTTAACAGGCTTAAAATGTTCGTTCTCCGTACATACATGTGTGTGTGTGTGTGTATGTGTATATATACGCGCGATACCCGTGACACGATATATATATACACATATATGTACACAGATGCATGTATGAATATCCTGTGAAGGACGAACATATAGACAAGAGAGAAAGAGAGAGAGAGAGAGAGAGAGAGATGCATTTATTATTGTATGTTAATTAGATTTGATGCAAATGTGACTCGTTGCGAAGCCAATTGTAAACTTATCTTACGACATTTTGATTATTTATGAAAATGTAGAAAAAAAAATATACTTTTCACACGTTTCCGCGTGAGGAAAACACCTCCCGCAATTATTATTCGACGGTTTATGAAAATACTTTCGTATGATGCTGTAGAAAAAAAAGACACTTCTCACACGTTCGATTCTTCGTGCGGAGAATCTCAATGCAAAAGAAGCATAGAGAAAAAAAATCTTTTTATGTGTTAATTCGCGCATTATGCATGCCACGCTTTTTCTACTCGTTCGTGCTGGAATGTGACAGAGAGATGTGCTATACGGAGAGTAATCGCGAAATAATTAAACTGAAGGAACGAGCGAGCTGCGGGATGGTGAAAGGTTCCTCTCGCGAATTTTCGTTGAGTTTGTTTTCTACCGTTTTTGGATTTGGACAATCGCACATTTTATTCGATGAAAAATACGGGAAACCTTATGTAGCGGTATTTTTTCATATTGGTGAGGTACGCTACAATGATTTTTTATGGCTCACACTCCTTGCCCTTTTGACGAGAAATTAAGAAACGTTGAACGAACGATCGAATGGAGAAGCAAGCCAATTGTCTATTATAAATATACACCGATAAAAAGGATTCATTGAAATCAACTAAATGCGAATATTTAATCCTTTTTTATTTGGATTAGCGAAAGTTTTCGTAAAATCTATGTTTTTAAAAGTTTATTCTACTTTTCCAGAGAGATTTGTTGATTGCAAATAAAAATAGTCGTAATTCAAATACAATTTTTATTCGTTCGAAATAATAATATGTTTAAATCTGCACGAAAATGGGCTGCACGAAAATTAAAAAATTTTA
The DNA here is from genome assembly GCA_963210295.1 of Ophion ellenae. Taxonomy (NCBI): domain Eukaryota; kingdom Metazoa; phylum Arthropoda; class Insecta; order Hymenoptera; family Ichneumonidae; genus Ophion; species Ophion ellenae. Next base: position 44,904,246 of record OY723387.1, read on the forward strand.
TTTTCATAAAATTAAAAATTTTATTCATATATATATATATATCAGTCATACGTGCAAATAAAAAATGTCTTTAGATTGAATATTTATTTATTGAATTATCTACATCAAGGCTTGAAACAAATAAAAATATATATTTGAAACAAATAGAATCGTAATCGTAGGTGGGTAAAAAAAATGATTTTTTTGCATCTTCTCGAAGTTGACGTATTCAAGAATAGGTATGTGAAAGAAACGGCAAGCTAAAATATTGAAAATTCACCAAGTTACAGACTTGTACTAAAACTTTCAATAGAGCGAATTTTCTTGATCTAGCCGGAATCATAACTCTAGCTATAGTTGTCCACTTTTCAATTCTGAAAAATCTAAATTTCCGTAATCGTAGTAGCTATCATTGTACGTAGAGGTTTTTTTTATTCAGTATTTTTCAAGCCCCCGAATATACGTAAAAATTTTGCCAAAATTATACTTTCGTTCAACATTCTCCATTTTATGATTTTTTTTCTCCGCAAAGCGGCTATAACGTATAACGAGAAGTACATTTTTTTAGATTATAAAACTTTACTATTTTCATTTTTCAGATCAACCATTGTCAGGTTATCGACCTTGCCGCTGGACCACTTTTGTTATACACGCACTTAAGTTTACACGCAATGGGTTTAATGTGTGCTTGATAACATACGTTTTTTCTCACATCCCAAATAAATAATGTCCTAGACAGCACGTTTTTCAAATCGGTACCCAAAATTCCTCGAAAACCAATTAACCGATTGCCTTGAGGTTTTGTGTGGTTATTCTATACACCATTATCTAGTACTTGTCATAGGATTTTTTTCCGTTACCTTAGTTTTTGTTTTATAGACAAAATAATAACTAATTTTTGGCCCAAAAATCACTATTTATGTTCAAACGTCCGCCATTTTGTCATAAATCGATATTTTCAAAATCGCCTATGACAAGTACTGGATGATAGTATCTAATTTAATAATCTTTTTGGTTTTTTTTTCAGATGATTTTTTAAGAAACGCCAGTGGGTACCGTTTACGCAGATTTTTTTACGACGCTCCAAGGATCATACAATATCCTTGTATATTTTTGATATTTTTAAATAAAGAAAATTAAACATATTTTTGAATGTATATACTTTTAGATAATTAAAACCCCAAACCGAAATGTCAAATAGTTTTCCTTGAAAAAATTCACAAAAATGACCCTTTTCCGGCTCCTAGGTGTATATCTCCCCTTAAATCGATAATTAAAGTAAATAAACTTTCTGACAGTGTATAGAGGATATCTATTTTAAATAATTTGTCGTGATGGGTCTTCAAATTTTTGGGTTTTGCGTGCGAGTCCGGATGGTCATACAAATTTATTCTATTGCTCTTACGAAGAGGATGGCCTGTCCATTGCGATCGAATAATTCGTGATGCCAATACCACACACATGTCATCCTCAACATTCACGTTTTTTTAACGATATTCATACGTCAGTAAGTTCTGGCGGCGAGTGGATCGCTACTAAATTGTACGAATCACGAGACACTTGATCTCGAGTTGTATATCGCAGTTTCAGCCGTAGTTATAAATAGCCTGAAGCTGAAGTGCCGCGTCAAATGAACTCGCGCTAGATCTACCGGGACTTTTATTCTCACAGTCTTGGAGCTGCGATGTTTATTATTCCTTCGCGAAAAAAGTGGAAAAAATAAAACATCGAAATACCGAGAAAAAAAAATACTTTTAAAGCACACACATCCGAAGGCTCAAGCGGTGTTTTTCATCATCTCCTTGTTAACGTCTAATTTAACGAGATACGCTTTGGGGATTTAATTTGAAGAAGAATCGCGACGACTCGTCGTGAAATTGATACCGGATAGATCTTCGCGATATATATTGACAAGTGTCAAATTCCAGTGAAATCGCTCGTGTAGTGTGTGTATCTTCGAATCGACGCGATATCTAAATCGCCATCTTTATTCGAAAACAATATTTCGACAAACCCCTATAAGACACTCGCCAAATACAATCATTTACAAGTTTTTTTATTGCCAAACTCGCGAGGAAATCGTGTTGATGTGAACGTTGAACGAATTTTAGTGCGAAAAAAAGGATGTCCACGACAAATATGGCTCTTTACTGTTATTACGTGGGAATCATCTGGTCATTGGGTTGAACAAAATCGAGAATGGAGAATTATTTCTCGTTGAGATACTATGCTCAGTCTAGTTCGATAATTGAATACCGCCTGTTTTTATAATCGACTATTTAAGACGTTTTTTAATTCTCAATAATAATTCATAATTCTGATTCGATAACATTTTTAATATAAAAAAATTAATTTTATAACAATAGTATAGCTATTATTAATAATTCTAATATATCAAAAAGAATACACTAAATGAATATAATAATATTTTGATAATAATTCTTAGTTCTCGAAAATTCACTGCACTGCATGTAATCTAATTTTGTTTCGATGAAAAGTCGAAATTATATTACATTAAGCGCAAGATAGAATTTGCGACAAAAAAGAAATATTTCGAATATTGCAACGAAAATTTTGCAAAACCGAAAATAGGACTGTGTTATTGTTAATTATTCAGTAACAGGAAAACGCTTGAGAGCTGAAAATGTTGCGGGTCATCCATTTGCTGATCTAACGATAAGAAGTCACAAGTATAAAGTCATGCGTTAAACTCGATAAACTAATAACATAAAAATAATATATTATTATTAATTAGGTATTATAGAAACATAAAAGTATATAAATTAGAAAAATATGTATAAAAAATAGATTATAACAAACGACTAAATTATGATTAATTTGTCATTCTATCTGAAAATTGTCATCAGTCAGCAAAAAAATAAAAGTACAATTATCAGAGCGCTATCAAAGTGATCCAGTAATCTGCAAATAGGAATACGATAGCTGATTTTTGAAAACAGTTCATATAACTATTTCCATCTCGAAAAAAAAAACGAATCACCTTTGCCATTCTAATTTCAATAACCGAACGTCGATGATAAATTCCATAATTTTTTTCTATACTCCAATGTCAATATTTTGAAACGTTCGAAATTCGACTCTCGTCTCGGTACTCTTTAAAAATTCGCAATTTGACAAACGAAGGTTGTTTCGTGAATGCTAATGCTTCGTAGACTCATCGTACACTAGGATATATATTTTGGCGATGAAAGGGCTCGTGTCTGTGACTCGTGCGACCAGGTTTACGTGCTCTGTATAGGAAATTACATAATCCGACCATTAGGGTGACTTTGCCGGCTCGCCAACACTCGCATTACGGCGCCTGTGACTTTATATACATGTGTGTGTGTGTATATATATATATATATATATATAGCATCGTATAGAACAGTATTAGTGCTTGATGGGGGAGTTTGTCGGAAAAATGGGCGGTCTGTGTGCGCGCGTATAAATATACCCATACAGATGTTCATTCATCCTGACACCCACCCTGTCATATGAAGCATCGATACATCAGGCTTTGCATGCCTGATATGGGAAACCAAAGGAAACACCAGCGACTTTGAACCCTTGCGAAAAACGGAAGACCCATGAGAAAAAGTATAAAATAAAAAATGGAAGGAGAAAAGTCAAACAAGGATGCACAATACCCGAAGTGGGGAAATGGTACGTGAGAAAAATGACGATTATCAATCACTTCGGTTATCATGGGATAAAAAGGACAATTTCTCGTGGACTTCTGCCTCTTGATGGACAAACTCATTATCCTTAATCCATTGTTTCAGTCTTTTTCATATCTTTAATCGAATTTTAGATACGTAAATAAATATATAGCATTTAATTAATAATGATTGATTACGAAAATGATCGTAGTCATGGCCATACAGTATCACTGAGTTATGGGGTTGAAGTTTACATCATTGGGATCCAACGAAAATTCTTTCCGATTTTTTGTTTTCATTGTTATCCAAAATCATATTTTGGAGATTTAGGTTGCTGATCGCTAGATAAGAATCCTAAAACATGTTTGCGTGATTTTCGTATCTCAAATCTGCCAAAGGAGTTTGGAAAGTTAAAAGAAATCATTTTCGTTGCTTTCTAACGGTGCAAACTTCAACGTCATTGCTGTGTTATCGTATTTCGAAATATATAAAATATCCGGATGGATCAATTGAGGAAATTTTAAATCGAACGAAATCATGGTTTCGTATCGGTACGGAAGTATAATAACAACTCATTACATAAACACATTTAAAACACAGAAAATGTACCGTTTCGTAGCCCACAACATGTACAGATCTACTTAAGGGGCTATACCAGTGTGACACTTTAAAAAAATCGATTTTTTTTGCCTTTTTCGACAGTTTATACTTTCAAGGATATCATTATCGTTTATATAATTTATATCAATATCATTTTATCTTGCAAAAATCGATAGTTAAATCTTTGAACGCGTTTTTCTCAAAATGAGATATTTCAAATTTGCTGACATTGTAACTCAAAGAGCAATTATCCGATTGACTTGAAATTTGAACTGAGTACTCTTGAACATATTTACTCTATAATGACAGGATGTTTTTGATTGGATGAAAATTGACAATTTGGCATTTAAAAAAACGATCATTTTATAGACAAGAAAACAGACTTTTTTCATAACTACGTCATTTTGTTAGATTTTGATATTTTTCGAAAATCCTACGTCATTGTTCAGGAAATACCTTCCAGTTTAACGACATGTTTTCTCTTTCGGTTTCAGCTACTCAATCGGCCGGAATCATGTCAGCAGTGGTGGAACTTTTTTTTTGCGCCTCCGAAGGCAGCGCATAAGTCGCTTGGATCTCAATAATTTTCTATGAAAAAATTATGTAATATAAGTCAAATATAGGCAAATATATTCTTAATTTTCCGAAACATTTAATTGAGTACTTTTCTTCCAAAAAATTCCCGAAAATCACCCAAATTTTCAGCGTTCACACTGGTATAACCCCTTAAGCGAATAAATTCCAGTTGTTTTATCATTTTTAACAACTGTTAGATATGCGAACATATATACAGGGTATTAGGAAGGTCGATCAAAGCTTTAAATGGGTGATAGGTCGTTAGGAACATAACTAACCAAGGTTGCCTTAGTCCAAAGTTTAAGGATTTCGAGTTATCGTGGTAAATATGATTTTTGCACAATTTCCCAAAATTCGGTACTAACTCTTTTACCTTTTATGTTAATGCTATTTTTTTAAAATAGCATTAATATAAAAGGTTTTTTTTATTTTTTGACAAATTTTTAACGATCAACACGTCCCATTTAGTTAATTGTGTAGATACGGATGATTGTATTAATGTTTGTCGATCAAATACAAATTAAGCTAAGACGCAATTAAGTTTTTAGTTACCAATTATTGTCTGTTTGAATATTATGAACGTGTTAGTAACTAATTTTGGGAAATTTTCCAAAAACCATACTTACCCTGAAATCTCGAAATCCTTAGACTTTATGTAACTTAGTAACTAATGTAACTTAGGTTAGATAAGTTCCGAACGAGATGACCACCCCATTAAGGCTTTGCATCGACCATCCTAACACCGTGTATAGTATCTAGCCGATTATAATCGATGGCGGCAATATCAATAATGATAGCAATGTTAATAACATACCGTCCGTTTTCACCTCCTATATATTTTGAAAAAACCCGTCATCGAGTATTCAAGTTTCCAAGTGTATGAAAATTTCGAATGGCCAAACTGAATTAAGTTCAAATCCAACAAATCGAAGTATAAAATTCCTCATTACACATATTCATAGAGATCCCAATATTCCTGAAGTTTTTCAGTCCACTAAATTCACATGACGTTGAAGTTTGCATCGTTGGAATGCAACGAAAATTATGTTTTTTTTTTCATTTCGCAACTTTCTTTTGGCAGCTTTAATCTACAGAAATCACGAGAACGTTTTTTAGGATTCTCATTTAACCATTTACAACAAGCCTGCGCAAAATGATTTGCGATAATGATGAAAATAAGAAATTGAAAGAATTTTCGTTGCATCCCCAAGATGCAAAATGCAATCCCATAATGTTACAGAGGATTCCCTTGAGCAAATCCAGGCTCTTGTCGGAATTTAGATGTAAGCAAATATTGCACTCTTGACTTTTCGAGTGTCGAGTCCTGTATGTTTGTCCAGTAGGAAATTTTTGTTGATCTTGCAACAACGAGGTGCATAGAAGCGCACACAGCAGGTTAGCCTGAGTAAATACACGATGGCTGGAGAAGCTTCGAGCTACTCAACTTTGATTTTGACGTGACTAGTTGAAGCCATTGCTGACTTGTCAGCCGGATTGTGTCTGGGGCTGTTGAGAATCTCGCTCTCGCTCCCCATTTCTCTCCTCTCTCTCTCTCTCTCTCTCTCTCTCTCTCTCTCTCTCTCTCTCTCTCTCTCTCTCTCTCGCTCTCTCTCTTAGGGTTTTGGCGGTGCGTGCACTAGTTTGGAGGGTGCAAACGACACGTGCCCCATTTTTTTGTCGTCTCTCTTGCCGGTCTCTCACTTGGTACTATACATTACACCACTTTGACACGTACAATACGATTTTCTTCCTTCATTGTGGGATCACTTTGGGGAGAGGGGGCGTTGTATCGAACGTAACACTATGAGTCGTAGGAATAAAAATGCGTGGAAAAAAAATGAGCATACAAATCGTGGTTCTTTCCACACGGATACGTGGAATATCAAATATCCACCCACTCGGAGCTTCGTGGGAGACAATAAACAAAAAAATGCCCCGATTCTTTTTCTCCCACATGTTTTTCAACACGTCGTCGTTCGCTTCAATAAAGTAGAAAAAATATGAACGATTGAATTTTCCCTATGATATCTAATTGAAAATAAGCAGAAATGCATTTTTGGAACTTATAAATAAATCGATAAAAAGTTTTTATTATTGAAATTCGTGCGAGTGAACCTGTAGCGAAAGTAACGTGGTTTAGAGAAAATTGAGTTGAGAAAAAGCTCCGTTTTTTGGTCGGATTAAGGGAGGAAAAAGGGGTGTTTTTGCCGATTTTTTTTGTCCACTCGATTATTGATTTGGGTTTTGGAAAAAAGGTATGTCATTGAGCATACATTGAAATTATGTCATGTAAATTTTTATGTAAAAGAAATGATAATTAACAACAGTATTGGGGTATAATAGAGCCTCTGTATAAAAAATATAGTCAACTGCCGAATCGGTAACATGAGAATGGCTGGTCTGAAAAATAAAAAAGTTTGATATTCTATATGAACGTAGTTCTCCTTGTACCTAGCTGATTTTCGAAACATAATCTTTCACAAAACGGTGGATGTTCAAAAAAAAGTGTAATTTCGGGGAAATTTTTGCTTATTTTCGGGGGCTGAAAAAATACTAAATTTCAACAAAACAAAAAACGGCTATGCACAACGATATCTACTGCAAATACGGAAATGTTGGTATGTAATAAATCAAAATCGGGAAATTATAGCTAGAATCGACAATTATAGAGACAATTGTAGCCAGGTCGAAAAAAGTCGTTTCGAGAAAAACGCGTTCGAAAGTTTTAGTATACGTAAATCATTGCGCCACCGGCCCTTGCTAAATCGTCTGTAACTTGGTCAATTTTTAATATTTCAACTCGATTTTTTTTAACATACTTTTTACATATAAGGGGTCTTCTCAATTGAGACACTGCAAAAAAGGCTATTTTTATGATCTTTGTCAGATTTATATCATAGACATTGATATAAAAGTTGTCACACTTAACAAATACTCATTCGAAATACATTAAAAAATTTATTTATTCATTTAAGTCACTTTTTGTCGACGAAAATGGTAGTTAAAAAAATGGCCTAAAAAATAGTAGGTCTGCGCTGTTGACGAAATCTCGGAGATGGATTATCCGAAACAAAAAAATCGAATGGATTTAGATTCAGTATGTTAGTGGCTATTTCTTGACATGCGCTATAGCTATAGTTGTAAAGAATACGTTCAAATTTCATCAGGATCGGTTCAGTAGTTTCGAAGATTTTATCAACAAACCGTCGAAAAACGTTGTTTCGAGAAAAGCGCGTTTAAAGTTAGTTTGGGCTACATAAATGCATTAACATTTTTTTTAAATGTATTTCGGAAGTGTATTTTTAAGTGTAACAACTTTGATATCAATATCTTTAATATAATCCTATGAAAAAAATTAACGAAAATAACATTTTTTAGCGTCTAAAGTGAGAAGACCTCTCGAATATATATAAGTACTTCGAGAAAATGAAAAAAAAAAACAATTTTTTTGACCCATCACAATCGTGTCCCGTCTTAAAGGCTCGATGAAGGCCTTAGACCAATCTAGAGGCCGAAAAATAGGCTTTTTGGGATTTTTTTTCAGAAAAACAACAAAATAAAGCGAGATTACAAAAAAGGGTATTTATCATACATATCAGTGACTGTATACAATAATTTTTTTTAACCGAATAATTTCAAAATGGCGGCTGTGCAGCGTTTATCTCAAAACTGCATTTTTTGAGTTGGCCGGAAACATAACTCAGACAATTTTCAACCGATTCACTTGAGATTCACTTTGGTAATAACAATTATCTGACAATTTTTCAGACAAATTTGTCGCTATCCAAAAATTTTCCTAAAAAATCATCAGGTAATTGTATGTACTATAAACACCCTCTTTGGTAATCTCGATTTATTTTGTAGTTTTTCTGAAAAAAAATCCCAAAAAAGCCTATCTTTCGGCCTCTAGAGTAGCCTTACCCCATAAACGAGGCTCAGAGCTCACAGACAATTTCGCGGCTAGCGGAATCACTCGATGTCAATACTCCGTTGAACAACCAAAGTCCACGACTTCACGGATGCAGAGACCTACGATGGTACATCTTCCTTTTCTGATACTTGCATGCGTGTATGCGTACTTTTTTTCCTTCATTATTTTATTTAACGTACTTTTTCTCGAAGTGTTTTGTGTGCGTCGATCTAGCACCTCGATGCTCGCTAGAGCGACGATTTATAGTGGCGAGCACGTCGAAAAAGGCAATCCGCCTTTCCATTCCGTTTCTCACTCACTCTCTCACTCCCTCTCTCTTTCTCTCCTTCGCTCTTCTCGCGGTATCTTCATCTCGAACTTTGCGGGCGGAGGATTCGAGGCTTCCACGCCTCCCGCGTGTTCTCCACCGACAGAAAAGGTGCGAGAGCGCGATGTGCAACGACAACATAAAAAAAAACCTTGCAGTCCTGAGCCACTAATTAATAAAGGTGCGCGAGCGAACCACTTCTCTCTCTCTCTCTCTCTCTCTCTCTCTCGCACTACGGTGTTCAGCGCCTCTGGGATATATTCCATAAGAGCAGATCCGAGATGCATTGCATATAACTAACTATACAATACCGATAGTAATAATAATATAATTGAAAAAAAAATATTAAAATGATAAAAATAATAGTTTAATTAATAATATAATATTGGAACAATCGTAATAATAATCATGATATTATTATTTTTACTATTATCTTATTCTTTATTATTATTACTAAGATTATCATTAATATTATTAAATGATATTAATAATATCAGTATTGATAGTAATTCTTAATAGTAATATTATCAATATGAATAGTATTCATGATTATAGTATTTATATTTATTAACTCTTCGTTGACACACTTATATTTGGCCACGGCTTTGACACACTGGGTCAATTTGACCCGGATTTCATCTACCTGCCGCTAACAACCCTTTGGTCGGTTTTTATTGAAAAAAATCCGGGATACACTTTAAACATTTCTTAATATGTCTGCATAATTAAAATTCGGAAAGTATAAAACTGAATTGTTGTAAAAAATTATTGAAAACTTTCAGTTTTAGTGAGCATTTTATTTCAAATTCATCCGGGTCAAAATGACCCGGAGTGTCAAGGAAGGGTTAATATTGATGGTATTATTATTATTGCTGTATAACTTGTACGCCAATCATAACAATAATATCAATGATAATATTAATGGTAATAATAGTAATTTAAAAAATAATAATAATCAATACGATTGAATATCGTGTAACGAATAGTAGTAACGAAAAAGTCGATTTGTAGTCTCTGGCGATCTAAATGGTTTTACCAACGATTTTTCCCGCGATACCGCGGAAATATATACTTTTTTTAAACACGAATGTGACTTGTTGTTAGGCGGGCCATTATATTATCGCGAGGTGAAAATCGATATGTACATTATACCTTGCCTATAATAATAATACCGATAGTTCGTGGGTGGGTGACGGTGTCGCGTGGTGTATCGCTATAGAGGATATACATAAATGTTGCTCGAACGCGACAATATCAGACCTATGACATTAATCGTCGATTTAATCGGCTCTGACCTACTTTCGCGTGAATATATGACGCTCGTCAGGCCCTCGAGTCTCCATTACTACGGATATATCGCCCGTTTGACAAAGCTCAAATCCCACAGCTCTGTTTCACTCGGGCACTTTGTGCTGTTTTTAATGTATTTATGTGGATGAATGGGTAAATATTTAAAATCCAAAAAAACTCATACATATATATATATATATATATATATATATATATATACATATATACATATATATATATATATATATACATATACATATATATATATATATATATATATATATATATATATATATACATATATACATATGTATATACATATCCAGGGCGAGGCGACAACTATTAGCACTAGAAATATCTTTACGGGGTTAGGCTACTGTGACAACCCGGAAATTAGGGTTATAAAAAAAAATGAATTTTGAAGAAATAGGTAAGGTGGTTGAACAATTTTTTGGATATTTATTTGCATGTACATTAAAAAAGTTGTGTACAAATTTCATTTTATAATATTAATAATTAAAGAAGTTATAAACAATGTCGTGAAGGACCTTTGAACGTGAAGGGCTCAACGGTGTACGTGATTTTGGCCACCCGGTTGATCTGAAACAAATAAACCAGTTTTTTTTTCTCAAAATAGATAATATTGGCTAAGTCTTAACCGAGCTTTTTTTTACTATCGTGTTTCAATCGCAAAAAAGAAATTGTTCAATTTTTATTTGTATTTTTCTATAAAAAATTACTTCTCTATTGTTAATAATTGATGAAAAAAAATGTTAAGAAGAAAAACATCGGTCAAGTCTAAACAACTGCTACACTAAATAAGTGTACCAAATTAGAAGTCAATCCGTTCGCTAGATTTCGAGAAATCGTGTACACGGTTTTAGGACACATAGTTTCGAGAAAAACGCGTTGAAAGTTTCACTAGCAGTTCTATCGTTGTAATAATAAGTTTACCTTCAATACTCCTGCACCATATGTTGGACCTTCCTCTTCAATTTGAGTTGCCTCAAGCGACGAATGATATTTTGAAATTTGGACAGTAGCCTAACCCCTTAAACCTATCAGACGTAGGCGAAGAAATTTTCTACAAAAGTTGCAAAGTTCGAAGGGGATCATTCAGTGGTGACTACGAGGTTCATCCAGGTGGAGGCGCTTCGGAAATTTCAAGCTCATCGCTATACTTGTACAGGGGACCACTATTGTTTTTCAGAATTTTACCGAGGAACGGAATATAAGTTCACAACCTAATTTCAAGATGATTGATCGACATTTAACACAAACAATGGGTAACTTTGAAATACATTGTATGCAAAAATATGCTGACTACTCCGCAAGATATGGAAGAAAGAATTATTAGAGCCTGTTCGTTAATACATGATGACATGATTGATAAGACGATACGATCGATACGAGGCAAATTGCAAGCGTGCATCGAACGTGGTGGCCATCACTTTGAACATGATGGCCTTTAACACGCTTTTTAGATGTATTTATTTTTCGATTTTACGTTTAGGTATTTGGACAATACTTGAAAGTGTTTGCCCCTTTTTTACATCGATTTAGGCTGTAATAACACTAAAAATTCCTGTTTTTAGATTTTTTGTATTCAGTCTTGATCGACCATCTTGAAATTTGGTGTATGATCTAATTGTTGGTTCCTCGATAAAGTTCCGCGAAAAAAATACTGGTCCCCTTTTAAAAAAATAGCGATGACCTTGAAATCTCCGAAGCGCGTCCACCTGGATGTGCCTCGTTGTTAGCATTCGATGGCCCCCTTTAAACTGTGCAACTTTTGTAGAAAAAGTTTTCTCCTAAGTCTGAAAAGTTTGAAAATATTTCTACTAATATTTCGATGATAGATGTCATCCGACGTTTAAAAAAATGTGTCGAGGTTAATAGCCATCACTACGAACATTTATTACAATAAATTTTCTGCACAAAAAAAATTCAATTACATTATTCGGATATTCTTATTGTCATCATCATTTCAAAATCACAATCATTTCAAATCATTTCAAAGTCATGATGTCATAGGTCGTTGGATTCGTCTGAATATCAGCGTCTTAATATTCGTCTTAATAAAAAAGAAACATGTTCCCATTTGAAAAACCATCGATAACCTTGAAAACGCAAAAACGATGACATTGACAAAAATGAATTTTTCACCACTATATCAGCCCTCCGAAATCAATCGAATTGTCTTGTGACATTTTTTGCGTCAGTCCAAAGGCAACGGAGATATTTGGGGTGGTATATGTATTACGGTGGTTAAAAAAAATCGATTTTTTTCTCAACGGAAAATTGAAGTATGCTAAGAAAAAGAAAATTTTGCAAAATTTGAGGCTTCTAAACAATTTTTTAGTTGGTGCTCAAACGTTTTTTTCATGTTTTTTTTCATGATTATTGGAGTACTATTTTTTTTATCTCGATGCAGAAAATGTTAGTGGGTGATACGATGTAAGTCTTGATGTAATTTTTTCTGTAACAATACACAATTTTTATTGAAATATTTTTTTTACCACAAACAATTTGTGTTTGCAGATTAAGAATCAATATATGTGATTCGATTGTGAAAATTATATCAACCACTTGATGAACAAGAACACCGTGTTTACATCACTGAACGTCTAACAAGTATGCGTGTTTTTTTTTTAGTAATATGTTGTTTTGGAGTAAGAATACAAAGTCATACGGATTCGAAAAAAAATTAAAAGTCGTTTGAACGCTACCTAAAAAAATGTTTAGACCTCTTAAATTTGGTATGAATTACTTTTTCATAACGTAGTAACATTTTCCGTTGAGTACCGCGAAAAAGAAATTAATTTTTTTTAACCACCCCAATATGTATATATATATATATATATATATATATATATACGCGAATCTACATTCTCGTCGTTCGACGCAAAGTTCGCAACAATGTCAATTACAAAAGTACTGTCCTCCAAACAGCTGCCATTTGTATATATAAATTATGAAAACACGAAACCTTGAATTTCCTAAATAATTCTAATTTATTATTTTCCTATTTTTGGGGCTCATTTTGCCTATAATTCGAAGTAAGACGAAAGGCAGTTGCAAACGAGTTTCCGAAAAAGACAAAAAATAAATATTCCATTGGGTCTCAACGTACGCTGAACTGATTTCCCATTCATGGTACCGAAACATCGCGACTCTTTCCTGTCCTGCTGTTGCCCATCGTCAACATGTGGGACGCTGTCTGCTATCCGGTAGCCTGAAGATTGAAGCGCCTTTGGAGTTTAAGACCTAGATACATTTCCTGAAGAAAAAAAGAATACATGCTGAATTGACGGCCCAATTGGCGGTAGATTCGTCGGCAAAATGCATATATTCTTCGGAATAACCGCGACACTTCGACCTTTTCTTCTTACGCTTTAATTTATATATATATATATATATATATACACATATGTGTATATGCATGCATATATCTCGAGGTCTGATAAATATAATCTCGTTGGTTATAAATCAGCGGGGCTAAACCATCCCTGACTAAATCGACTTTGTATAACCAAAAGTGAGAGCGTGAGGGTTGTAAGAGACGAGGGAGGGGTCGTGAATCGACAAAGAGGGTTGCGGTGGTTACCGGTGTGAAATGTTCCCATGGGGGGTCTCTCTCCGCTCATCCGGGACTTTAAGGGAGACGAGCGCTAGTCTACCATCGCCATCGGGACCAAACCCCGTAACCTATACGTATATAGATATATATATACGTTCGTATGTGCTAGTTTTACCACCCTTGTACCGAGCTGATTCAAACGGGACAATATGTTAGCCGTCTTCCGGTTACGAGAGCCGGACGAGGGAGCCCACTTATTATCTCGTTAGCTCTTATATCGATTACGCGCGGTGTACATGTACATACATTGTTGCAATGAATTTAAAAAGAATATCATTCGTATATTTCAATATTCAAAAGCATACTCGTTATCGATAAACTGACTGAGAAATACGAAAAAAGCACAAAAAGCGATAGATATTTTTTTCAAACTAACACCAAAGAATTTTATACGCGTGTATACGTTTTGGCCTGGGTCCTACAGGGGTATGCAAATTTTGGTAGCATGTAAATGTCTCTCTTTCACTCTCCTCTTTCTCACTGCTCGAGCTGGCATAGGTAATAAAAAAGGGAGCATCGCCCTAATGACTGCACGCGAGAGAGGTGGGCCGATAAGTTCATAAATCAGAGTGTACTCTGCTCTCTCGTGTCATTCCCGAATCGCAACTCAAACGGTAATAACATATCCTAGCGAGAAGTCCGCGAGGTTTCACCTGTGCTCTGTTATTTGGGTGGATTTTCGCCCTCCGGTCCTGCGATCACACTTTTCTCTCACTTTTTTTATGCTCCTCCTCTGTCATTCTTCTCTACGTCTCTCTCTCCCTCACTCACTTTCTCTTCCCTTCCGTTTCTCTTTTTTTTCGGCAACTCAAGCCCGGGAGGGTCAATTCATTTTCAAGAGAACCCTTTCTGGGCGCACCAACTGCCGAAAACCAATGCAACGGGCGCAGGAATAAACAGATTCAATATTCCCTTGTCCCTCGAGAGGAGAAAAAAAATAACGAAATAAAAAAAAATACGATGGAATAAAATAGCATTTCAGTTATATTATTATTATTATTATTATTATTGTTATTATTTTATATAATAATTATTTTAATATATACGAGCAATATTTCTTTCACACACATTCTTCTTCGCACATTTATTGAAATTCAATGTACGTACAGCACGAGCCGTGATGATAGGTGGAGCAGTCCCTCCTTACGCATAGCGCACCAGAGTGTATAGCTATGATTCGGACCACCAATGCAGAGAGGGTATTATCGTTGACGGGCCACAAAAGTCACCCTCGAGTAGCGGGATTAGAGATTAAATAAGCGGAGAGTCATACGAGGGATGATATGCGGGGAGCGGATCGGGCTCGAGTAAGCGACGAAATCGAATGAACCAACGTGTCCTTAACGGCTGACCGAGTCTTTCATAGATTTTCGGCGAGCCATCGCACCCCCGCTCGCGCGGATCGATCCACGTATATAAGCAAGTACTTGATTCAACCGAGGCGGGAATGAAATAGACGGGGGTGCGACAATCCGTAGAATGTTAGTAATCACCCTGGGAAACGCTAATTCCCCGTTGTTCATGCGCCATGCAAGCTTTTTTTCTTCACACGATGTCGCGGTATATCTATATTGACGATATATATATATATAATGCAGTATATAATATATATTATAATATGAGGTTGGCAAGAAGGTCTTTGCGTTTATCACCAAAAATAAAATAAAAAAGCAGTCTTGAAACAAATGATTAATTTTATACTATGTATCCACCATCGGGTTCTAAATATAATCCGATAGTGGATACATTGGTAAATATTCGGAAGTGGGGCTCCTGCTAGGATCAGGCTAATTTTGTTAATTTTGTGTGGTTTTATTTGTTAACCGAAATAAACCCAAATAAACCTAAACAAAAACTAGCTTGATTTCAGCAGGAGCCCCGCTTCCGAAAATTTACCGATACATAGAATAAAGTTAATCATTAAGACTTTAAGACTTTACGATTGAGACTTTCCTGCCGACCTAATAATATATACTATCTTTAATATATGATTTATTAACATTGCGTATATACAGGATGGCCTGAAAAGTAACGTATAAATGGAAATTCTAGATACCTATCCGAGTCACTCCAATGTATGTGGCAAGATATTTTTTAGTTTTCGAGAAAAAATAGTATTTAAACTTTTTCATGGGTACAGGTAATGGGTGAAGTATATCTTCGTCTGGCATTATTTATGAATAGATGAATGCCAGGACCATGGTAAGGGTCATGCGTTTTGTAAATTGTTGCTGACAAGGAACATCACTTTGGGGTCCGCCTTTGATTTTGTTGAAACTCATCTATTTGGTATTAGTTGAACCGCATCATATGGGTAGATGCATTAAAAACTATTAGATATGCAGAATTTTCTTATGTAGATTTTAATTTTGTAATAAAAATTGGTCGACTATCTTCTATTTTGTAACGACTTTTCCCCCTAATTATCGCTCGCGTACCGAGAGAGTACCGAGCGACGGTGAGGGGATGCAAGGGAAGTCGATGGATAGCGAGGGAAAGTGAGGAAGGGTCGCGTGGGAAGGAGAGGGACGACGAGGGATAGCGAGGGAGGGCGAGGGAAGGCAAGGGATAGCGAGGGAGGGCGAGAGAAGGCAAGGGATAGCGAGGGAAAGTGAGGAAGGGTCGCGTGGGAAGGAGAGGGACGACGAGGGATAGCGAGGGAGGGCGAGGGAAGGCAAGGGATAGCGAGGGAGGGCGAGGGATAACGAGGGAGGGCGATGGATAGCGAGGGAGGGCGGTGGATAGCGAGAGAGGGCGGTGGATAGCGAGGGAGGGCGGTGGATAGCGAGGGAGGGCGATGGATAGCGAGGGAGGGCGATGGATAGCGAGAGAAAGTGAGGAAGGGTGCGGGTGGGCGAGGGGTCGCGTGGGAAGGAGAGAGTCGACGAGGGATAGCGAGGGAGGGCGTGGGAAGGACAGGGACGACGAGGGATACCGAGGGTGGGCGAGGGAAGGCGAGGGATAGCGAGGGAGGGCGATGTATAGCGAGGGAAAGTGAGGAAGGGTGCGGGTCGGCGAGGGGTCGCGCGGGAAGGAGAGAGGACGAGGGATAGCGAGGGAGGGCGAGGGAAGGCGAGGGATAGCGAAGGAGGGCGAGAGAAGGCAAGGGATAGCGAGGGAAGGCCTAGTATAGCGAGGGAAGGCGCGAGACGACGAGGATTAGTGAAAGAAGGCGAGCGATAGCGAGGGAGGGCGAGGGACAGCGAGGGATAGCGAGTAGATACGAGTGGTGGCTCTTCTAATCTCTATCACTTACTTAAAGAAATGGTAATTTTGCATTTAACATTAAGGTAGTCCTATCGCTTTACACTAGTCGTACCACTGATCATACTTGGGACTTGTACAATTTATATTTTGAACATATGCAAAAAAAATAATTTGTAATAACTACAATTTTCCATGTGTAAACTGTTCAATGAATATTCACATTCAATTGGAAACATGAAAAAATAGTTATTCCAACGATTCGCGCAGTATTTCTAGGTTTGATATTTGGCAACATTGGTTCTGTCAACGTCTCTTTTTACTCAACCAGGCAAGTTCAACTTCCATGCTTTTCAACGTCGATCTGTCAAAACAATGTCAGGTGCGGGAAATATAATAAGGCATTGTATTCTGACTGGCAAAAAGCGTGGAAAATTTGTGTCGGCGAAATATGTCGGTTAAAAATTGAATATGTGTAGAAATTCGAATGGGTGGAGATGAGGTTAGGACTACCGTCAGCTGTTTCCTTGCTGTCACGTCTCTTTATCGCAGCAAGTGGTAATAAATCCAATACCAGAAATTCAAATTAAACTTGATATTACATAAAAATTAGGTCAATAAGCGTAATTTTTTTCTGAGGTCATTGGATTACTACAAGTGTTAAGTATGTAAATCTGATTATTTTTAAGAATCTGAGGGATTCCCACTATTATATCCACTTTTGTAGCGACCGGAAATTGGGTGTTTGTATGTCGTCTCGGAATTCCTTCACAGAAACACGCAATTTTAATAATTTTTACTCTGTGACGCAGGTCGATAACCGACCCTGCGATTTTACAGAGACGATTAATAACATATTCAGTGGAGCTCGCAAAAAATGATGAAAATCCTATTGATTGAAGCCTGGCGATAGGATTACCTTGATTGGCTGTCTTCCAGTAATTATCGGCTTATTAATTGTTTTAATGCTTAATATTATGCACACAATGCCTACCTTTATCCTTAATCTTATTCAAATCTAATACATTCCCGTGCAAGTCCATTACATTTTTAGCCGTCCTCCCAAACACTTCGAAGCGTTCATCGATAAAGTCCTCATCATAACCCCTGTACAAAATTGTAAAAGTCAGGTCCAACACCGATTTGTACATTTGTGTCGAAAAAATATATCAGGACCGTCACCTCACGTGACAAATGTCCCCATATGTACCGTAAGCGTTCAGAATTCATCCCGATATGAACCCCTTCACAAATATATACGCACCGGGTAAAATTTATCGATCAGTTTCGATCATTTCGAAATTTTATTAGATCAATGTGATTCATTTTATAGAGCTACATAGTAGCTTTGTACAATAAGGAATCAAATGAATTATATTATTGTAATATAATTCTGCAATTACCCAAAGTGGTCGATAACTTCTGACCGATACCGTATATCGTATGCGCACACACACACGAAAACTCATTATGACGCGTTATTTGAGTATCACCAAGATAATTGCAGGTAATTTCTCTTGAAAACAGACATTAAAATCTTGTTACGACTCATCGCTCCGGTAAAAAGTGAAGTTTACGTAAAGTTTGTAATTTGCCGGGTGATTACGTGTAATTTTGTAAAAAGTCGATATTAATGTCTCACCTTGAGTGTTTGAACGCTTGTTTTTAAATACATGCTTGGGGTACGAGAGCGACGAGCAATTATCGTACCCAGCGTTGATAAGAAGGTAATATGTAAAAAGAGAAAAGTTTTCGAGATCGCGCTACATCCCTCTCTCTCTCTCTCTCTCCGTATGTCTCCCGTACTGCTGTCAATATTTCTCCGTCATTTAATATACTATCGTTTTTGATCGTGAGTTGTCGCGAAGAGAGCATCCGGCAATTAAGGCCGTCACGGGCAAAACGTGGGCACGTGAACGAGGCATTTATGTACAGGGTGTCCCTCTTATCTCTGCCACCCGAAATAGCTCGGTAATTATCGACGTCACAAAAAAATGTTTCAGACAAAAGTTGTACGGTGTGAAGGGGGCCATCAAATGCGATGAATTTTATTTATTTCGGTGGAGGCACTGACGCACAGTGAAGGTCACCTCCACTTTTTTTTTAATGGAATGGTACATTTTTTTTCAACCATCTTGTGGAGCACCTCAAGCCGCATAAAAACATTAGGAGCTCAAAGTCGTTCAAGGTCATTCAAGGACACCTATTAAAATGAAATAGAAATCTAAATATCTCGGGTCCAAATATCCAAATATTTGGTAGTCACTACCAAATATTTGGTAGTGACTACCAAATATTTGGTAGTGCTTCGAGATATTTAGATACCATTCCATTTAAAAAAGTGGAGGTGACATTCACTGTGCGGCAGCGCCTCCACCGCAATAAAAAAAGAATTGGTCGCATGTGATGGCCCCCTTCACACCGTATAACTGTTGTGTAGAAGATTTTTTTGTGACGTCGACCATTACCGAGTTATTTTGGGTGGCATAGACATGAGGGACACCCTGTATATATTGCATATACGAAGCTCGTGGTTGCCTTGCTGGTCTCGTCTCTCAGCCATGGACGATAGGGAATAAGTCGGATATACATTGCGACAAACGTACGTATTGGTGTACACAGTAGCTCGATGTACGTCGCGATTATGTAAAAGATTCGAAAGGGCCCGTCACGAAATTCTGAATCGCGTTAACACACACGGAATACGACTGTATGCCTTTTGATCGTCGCGTAATATGCTAGAAGTGAGATCTTGTGTGTGTATATATATATTGACACAGTATTAGGTGCGCTCTCGGCAGCTCGCCCAATATATTTATAATTGGCCAGTGGCTTTAATCTCTTCATAATAATCGCGAGTCGTGTGTCTCCTCCTCGAAACGCACCGGCATCTGTTTCCTGTTCGCCGAGTATCCAAATACGTATGCATACACATATATATACACACACACGTATATTCAAGTTCATCGATATGTCGGCCTGTGAGAAATGTTGCGTCCCGAGACTCCAAACGAGATTCTCACGTATGGGTCAGTCCAACTCCTTTGGTGTAAATTCCAATCCTCATGCACCTTCCGCTAGATAGATTCAATTGATACGTGACCAAACAATTCTGAGAATATTCTGAACAATTCTGAAAATTCGGGAAAACTTTTGTAAGTGAAGTTCGGGATATTGATTCCCGTGCAGAAATTGTCAATTGGATTCTCACACTTGTCCCCACTGTCTAATAGGGATCCAATGGGTCATCCATTGGATCCCTATAATCAAACGTCACGCTCGCACACTAGATTCTAATCGGGATTCCTCATTGGAATCCAATGTACGAATCCAATTTGAATCTTCAAGGATTCCCATATTATCGAACAGAATCCGATACGGATCTTAATGGATGCCATCGCATTCTGTACGTTGAATTTTTCAAACAGAATATATGGATATACAAAATAAGTGAATCTCATTGAGCGGATGGAAAAGTCTGAATCGTATCTCAAAAAGTATAAATCGCTTAAAAAATTACCTCAATAATCGATTTGAACCTCATCACTGCAAGTTAACTGTAATGATCGTTTTTTTAAATTTATTTTACTGTACTTTGACATAATATCAACATACACGTAGCGGCTCATGAAGCTCGCAGGTTATGTCTCAACACGCCGAATTTTTTCTCGTGCCTTTTCACATATTTTTGACTCGAAAGTATTGAGAATTCTCAAACGGCTTTTATCGCGGAACAGCGCAGAATCCAATTGGGTGCCAATTCATTTTTAGAAATCCAACGAATTCCGATTGAGGATTTCAAACAAAAAATCCTCAAACGACGTCAATCCGTAAGTGTTTTACTCCCCTCGGGTCTCGTAGATTCTGCATGAAACGGTCCGTGCACCTGAGTAACTATATATAATTTATACACGTATACAAGTGCGCGTATGTGTTGGGGTGTACGTCATAAGGATGGCAACGCGCACGAAACGTCGAGCGAGCATAATGTAATCCATTAAACTCGCGCTGGTCATTTTCCCAACGAGAGAGAGAGAGAGAGAGAGAGAGAGAGAGAGAGAGAGAGAGAGAGAGAAGGGGCGAGGGAGAGAGAGCGAGATCGAGACAGGAGCAGCTCGGTTACACCCAACGACCCGAACGCCCGCTCGTCTCACTTTATCTGCATTCAAGATATGCGCTCGCACTCTGTCCCTTGACTGTATAATATTACATATGGAGTATCTCGCTGTCCGGTGAGCTCGCGAATCACCTGCTCCTGAATTACTTGCACTTGATATGTGTATATACATATATACTTATATGCATACGTGGATATGTGCGAGTATACATTCACTGGAGAATTGAGAGAAGTCGAGAGGCGTCGGAAACAGGTAGCGATAAAGTGACGATCCATAGGGACTCGAGGTATAAAAAAAAACGAATAAGTTTATAAGTAATGATGTATACGCTCGCCACAAGAGATTGAGCAAGCCATCGCAAATTTTGTTGGTGGCACTTTTACATCATATCATTATATATATATGCGTACGTGGGGATATAGGAAAAGGTGGTTTTAAACACTTTCGACTTCGGAAACCATCTTCTGCCTATAATCAACGGTACGCACGAAGAAAAATACAGAATCTTTTCTCGAAGTATCCCGATTTACCCGTGCAGGTATTTGTCAGGGAGTCTACTATCAAATCCCTATAGGGATTTTATAAAATACCTATAGGGATTTTATAAAATACCTATAGGGATTCTATCAAATTTCCCGATTGACGTCGTTTGAGATTTTTTTTTCGAAATTGTCAGACGGAATCTGTTGGATCTTCCAAAAAAAAAAAAATCCTTTCGTAATCCCGTGCATAAATTTGTCGGGGAATCCCAAGATGTACGCTTATCTCTATAGGAATTTGTTAGGGGCACCGCACATAAGGAGTCCTCAATGGGATCCAATTGGATTCTGTACTGTTCCGCGATAAACGCCGTTTGAGAATTCTTACCACGCTCGAATCGGAAATATGTGAAAAGTCTGAGACAAAACCTGCGAGCTTTGTGAGCGTGTAAGTGGGTAGTGATATGTCAAAGTGCAGTAGAGTATATAAAAAAACGATAACTTCAGAGAATTTTCAGTCATGTGATTTAAATCGATTTTTAGAATATCAAGCGATTTTTACTTTTTTGAAAGATAGCATCTATACTTTTTTAAGATCCACTTATTTTTATATCTATGTATGTTGTTTAACAAAATTCGACGTGCGAAATGCGATAGGATCCAAAAAGAATCGTATTGGATTGTGTTCAATAATATGGGAATCCTTAAGGATTGACATTGAATTCGTACATTGGATTCTAATGGGGAATCCAATTGGATCCCTACGACAATTTCTGCAAGGGTATTCGTAGTCAGCACTTTATAGATCTGAAGGGTTCAGAATTTTCCCATATTGCTTATATTTTCCATATTAGAACGTACATTCACTACAGTGAACTAAATAGTGTATTGTGAAAATCACATTTTTCTTTTTATAGCGAGACCCTGCTGAATCTCTGCTCTTTATTTGTGTTTATAAATATGCAGGATCAAAGAGCGAGAGTTCCCTTAGAATTTGTTAACAAATGAAATTTATTTAAATTAGGCAACGTCGATAACGATCGCGAATTGATCGCAAATGAATTCGTTAACGATATCGTCTACGATCTTCTCGCTTTTTTATTGTTGTTCTTTCACGACCGTCTTCCATCGCGTCTTTTTCCGAACCCCTTTTTTCTCGTCTCCGTTTTTCCAAATTTTTCAAACAAACTTCTCCTCAGTCTTTCCACTCGTTCCTCTGTCAGACTAAACCCCATTTCTTGTTCCTTCATACTTTTTTTTCGTTTTTGGTATCTTAGATTCCACATCGATATATATAGACACCGCAGCACACACAGACACATGCTTATAACTTCGTTGAAAAAAAATCTATAGCAAGAAAGTATCTAAAACGCCACTGAACGGAATATCAATATACCAATTTAAAAAAAAACAACCCTGATCGGAGATGCAGTGACAGCATTGACGGTACCGATAAATAATAGTTACCGTTAATGCACTCACTGCGCATTTATTGGTTCTAAACTTAATTCCCGCTGTTTTTTGATGTGGTAAGTGTTGTCGCTCCGCATTTATTGGGTTCTAAACGTAATTTCCGCTGTTTTGTGATGTGTTAACCAATTTCCCGCTTTTTGAATCAGTCCAAGATTATGTAAACGTTTGCTAGCAGCCATTTCAGTAACGCTCAAGGGCAGGGTAGGGGTTTCGGCGTGAAAAAAAATACTTTTTTGCGATTTTTTTTTCATCTATATGGATAGAGTAAATATATTGAAACCTTTTGTACATTGTTAAGTGTCATTTCAAGAACATTCCGTGAAATTTGTACGCGAAAATATCCACAAACAAGCCGGTGCCGCGATTTTCTCGAAACCACTTTTTCAAAGTCCGTGTTCACTGCCATTTGAAAACTACATGACCGATTTATTTCAAACTTGGTACACACTTTCTACATATAAAATACCTCCCCCCAACGGTCAGTTTGAGATTTTTTTACATTGAGGGGGTTTTCCACCCCCAACATGGCGGAATTTTTCGTGAAAAATAGCCCTTTTCACTTTACATGACCACCAAAAATTTAGAAATGAAAAAAAAAAATTATCAAAGACCGTTGGGGGGAGCATTTGATGATACTTTGACTAAATTTTGATGGTACTTGATTTCAGATAAGTTCTAGCTGAGATACAGTGAACACCGCAAATCGTGTTTTTCCAAAGGCGTTCTTGGAAAAGCTTTGTCACCGGCTTGTTTGTGGATATTTTCGCGTACAAATTTCACTGAATGTTCTTGAAATGACACTTAACAATGTACAAAAGGTTTAAATAAATTTACTCTATCCATGCAGATGAAAAAAAATCGCACAAAAGTGTTTTTTCACGCTGAAACCCCTACCCTCCCATTAACATATCAGACAATTATTTAAGGGTGTTATGTGATTTAGCCGTCGGCAGTGAAGTACGAGGAGAGCGCCCTATGCTTATGCACGGAGCCGATTGACTGTTACCAACTGTTAGCCTTCAAAAAATCGCCAAATTAAAATTAAAACGTGCGTTTCACAACTATTTTTCTACATCTATTTGTAAAAATATGCATTTTTGAACATTCGGCGATTGCATCAAGTGTTTTCATTACTTTGTACAATTATTTTCTATAACTTTTTCTCGCTCAATTAACGTGAAATGAATTGGCAGCGTCTAAAATCGTGGTATATCATAATACCCAGGTTGGCAGAAGTGTCGCGAAGTTAGAGACATATGCGCCCCGTTCGTAACCTCAATATTGGCCCAAGGAGCTGTCGAAAATAAATATCGGCCCGAGTAAAAAAAATCGCTGGAAAGAAAAAGTGTGCACTAAAGCTGTCTATAATCTCGAGGAAATCAAAAACCGTGATAATTTTCCGATGTTCTAAACAAAAATGTATGTATGAAAAAAAAATCCGCGTTATTTAGTCTTTGCCTAGAAATGTCTAGAAATGTATCATTTCTGAACATAGTTATCAAATTAATATTAATTAATTATTACTATTTAAGAGAATAAGTACCAATAATATTCGTTGTTAATTATCCTGACCGAGTAGGTTGAGGTTCCCGGACATAATTACCGAATATCGATAAGATAGGTAGGATTTGTGCCGTCTACGACGTTGCCATGATTGCACAGTCTAATATTTTGTGTGCTTGATTTTCGCACAAATTCCCTGTCAAAAACATTGATAATTTTATAAAGGATCTTCACCGAGAAAGGCCTCCAATTCTTCATCCTCAATTTTTTTCGGCTGGCCTGGACGTTCTTTGTCTTTAAGGTCAAAATCGCCACTTTCAATCGTCTAAACCAATCTCTGCACGCTGTCTCAGATAGAGCATGTTCACAATAAGCTTCGTGAAGCAAGCGATGACTTTCAGCAGCACTTTTTCTTAAGTTAAAACGAAAAAGCAAAGCTTCCCGCATATCCTGTTTCGCTGGTTTAAAACCTCACATTTTCAATACTATAAAAAAAAGTAGTGTGTACAAATGAATTCACTCTCCAATACTGAATATTGTCGGTCATGTCGAATACTTTGACACAGTATAGTTTTAGTGTTACTTCGATGAAAATAATACTAGTTACGCCATCTAATATAAAACAGCGGGAATTAACTTTAAAACCAAGTAAGAGTACAGTCACCACAACAACGTTATGGTGCAACGTGTGCTCTTCCCGTCTCTCACCCTCCCTTATGTACATCTCTTTTTCTCGAGCTACCGTACATTATCCGGCAAAGTCAAAAGTCCCGCGGCAGGGGGTGACGAAGAGTGTGTAAATCATGGGCCAAGTGCGGTCACCGAAGAGCGGGAGATCTACTTCGTCGTAATCATCATGGGAACACTTTTGGGGGGGTTCGGCGAGGCGACCGTTAATAATGTAAGGGGATCATGGTGAACACGAAATTCCGTAAATCCCGTTTGATCCTTTGACATAAAACAAACACTCCCACCGACATCGACGCACGGCGTTGTATGTATGGGCATACATAGGACGGGGGAAGTATGTGCTGCAAGCGTTGGGAGCCCAACAGGATTATCTTAATTCCTCGTGCGAGTTACAAAACAAATCGAACTGTCTGCGCTGGCAACGTATGATGCATCGTTGTGAATTGGTCGGAACATCAGATTTTTCAAAATATGCTGCGCAATATTTATCGAAATAATGAAAATTCTCTTACCAGATGAGTCACCACGGATCGTGATATGGAAGTTTGCACCGTTAGAATGCGATGAAACTTAAGGGGCCAGTTCACTTTGGAGCCACGAAAAAAAGGCTATTTTCGCGATTTTATTTGAGGATTTTGTAAAAGATATGAATATAAAAGTTGTTGGGCTTGATAAATAAAGTCTTGGAATACATTTAAAAAAAATTAATTCATTTTTAAGTACAGAAACTATAGTTTAACGTAATGCCTCAAAAAAAGGTGGGCTAGGTAGCTCCATCCCAACTCGGCAACGGCTTGTTTGAAACAAAAAAATCAAAGTCCATTAGATTCAGTATGACACCAGCTACAAAATGACCCTCGGAGATAAAGTTTTATCAAAAAATAAAAAAATGGCAGATGAAAAACGAAAAAAGTATTTTAAAAACGAGTTTTTTCGCAGTTTTTCGCAAAAAAAGAGTAACAATCAAAATTTTATTACCATCGAGGGTCATTTTGTTGCGAATCATGTTCACAATATGTGGTTCAAATTTCAAGAGAATCGGTTTATTAATTTTAGAGATACGATGGAGCTAGATTTTGAAAACGTGGTTTCGAGAAAAACGCATTTGAAGTTTATACTATGAAAAACTCTTACCTAAACTCAATCGGCAATTCCTGCACCGTACAAAATCCGTTCTGATTGCTCATCATCGTCGATTTCTTCAAGTCTTGCTTGCTTTCGATTTTTTGAAATTTTTAAAGTGGTCTGTCCCCTTTAGGTAATCCTATCGCCAGGCTTCTGTCCATAGTGTTTTCATTTTTTTTTGAGCTTCACTAAATATACTAATAATCGTTTCTGTAAACTTTCAGGGTCGGTTATCGACCTAATTACAGAGAAAAAAATATAAAAATTGCGTATTTTTGTGAAGGAATTCCGAGACGACATTCAAAAACCCAGTTTTTGGTCGTTACAAAAGTGTATCTAATAGTGAGAATCCGTCAGATTCTTCAAAACAATCAAATTTACATACTCAACACTTGTAGTAATCCAATGCTTTTCGGAAAAAATTACGCTATTTGACCTAATTTTTATGTAATATAAATAGATGTAGTATAAGGACGTGACAGCAAGGCAACAGCTGACTGTAGTCCTAACCTCATCTCACTCATTTGAATGTCCACGCATATTTAATTTTTAACCGACATATTTCGCCGACACAAATTTGCCACGCTTT
Organism: Ophion ellenae; assembly: GCA_963210295.1. Lineage (NCBI taxonomy): Eukaryota > Metazoa > Arthropoda > Insecta > Hymenoptera > Ichneumonidae > Ophion > Ophion ellenae. Next base: position 44,931,412 of record OY723387.1, read on the forward strand.
TTACCAGTCGTGGCCCAAATATGATGCTTTATATTTCCCGCACCTGACATCGTTTTGACAGATCGACGTTGAAAAGCATAGAGGTTAAACTCGCCTGGTTGAGTAAAAAGAGACGGAGATAGAACCAATGTTGCCGAATATCAAACCTAAAAATACTGCGCGAATCGTTGGAATAACCATTTTTTATTTTTCTAATTAATTGTGAACATTCATTCAACAGTTTACACATGGCAAATTTTAGTTATTACATTTTTTTCACATATGTTAAAAATGTGAATTGTACAAGTCTCAAGTATGATCAGTGGTATGACTAGTGTCAAGCGATAGGAGTACCTTAATTTGTCTGAATTCCTTTGATTTCTATTTACAGATTCTGCCAAAAAAAACCTCAACTATTTTTTAAGATGCTTATTCCGTGACCAACAATCTAAATCTACAAAATATTATTTTTGCATGGTAAGGGGGAATAAGAAGATAAAAATAGAAAAAAAAACTCTCGTTGCATTCTGGCGATGCACACTTCAATACTATCACGAATCATATAGCAATATTCGAAGTGACAAAATGATTAGAATCGGAGTTAGTAAAAACATAGCGTTTTTTTTAATCCCCAATTCGATATTGACTTTGAATACGCGTTATTGAAAAATACGTTTGTATTTTTAATTTTTTTATGTTGTCTACTTTGTTTTTATGATGCCCAAAGTTTATATCTTTTCTGAGCGGCCTGATTTTGTATTTTCTTTCAGATGGGGTTGAAGTTTGCATCGTTGGAATGCACCGAAAATCTTTTCTAAGTATTTCTTATTTTCAATATTAATGAACTCCATATTTTCCAAATTTCTTGTAAATTGCTACATAAGAATCCTAAAAAACCTTTCCGTGATTTTCTTAGCTCCAATCGCCATAGAAAATTTAGGAAATGGAAAAAATCGATTTCGATGCATTCCAACTATGCAAACTTCAACTTCATCTTTTCTGATAATATTTTACGAGTAGTGTTAATTACAATGAGCGTACAATGTAAAAAGCAATGAAATTCATTTTTTTATACTAAAAAGTGTTATTAGATTTTTACTTTTTTTTCTACAGCAGTTTTTTTTCTACACACACAGTTGTCGAGAACCTTAGTAATTAGATCCGAAAGATGTGAGCACAGTGACCACTTGTGCGACAATCGTTTCAATTGGTTGAAAATTGTTGGCACACGCGTGGCCATATCTACTCGAGAAATGATTTTGTATTTTATTTTTCTCGTTTGTTTTTTCATGCGTCTGTCTCCCCTTTCGGGCAGGCCGAAACAATGTGTTTCTCACTCACAAATGTACGTGTACTCGTCTATACAAACGCGTTCGAACGAACGACTCTCGTTTTGTACAAGTGAGAATATCGTTGAAAAGTGGGCTGCGCGTTTAATGCGCGCTCACGATGGATTTATTCGTGCTACAATGGCAGCCGTTTTTGCAGTACTCCCGCCACGCTCTTTTTCTGGGCTGGGAAAGGGTCCTTCGGCAGCCCCTTTAGTCCTCACGGAGATGTAAAGTGTACCCTTGACCATTTTATTCGTTTGCATTTCGAAGCAGTATACATGAGCATATTAGTCAACGTAAATTCGAACCGATTTGGAATTATCAAATAAATATAATAGCTCGGTATTAAGGGGTTACACCGAGGTGGAATTAAAAAAAAATCCAAACAGACCCAAAAGAAAAAATCGATTTTTCGTTTTCGACGGATTCTTATAATGTAAGCTTTCAAAAATATTCTCTGAAAATTTCGAGTCGGTCCGTTGAAATTGGGGCAGTTATGAGCGTTTATGGGTAGATCCGCTTACCGCTTTACCGTTACAGGTAAAAACTATTAACGCGTTTTTTCTCGGAATTACTTTTTCAGAATCGGTGACCAAAATATCTCAAAAACAACTAAACCGATCTGCTTCAAATTTCATAAACATTTTTTGTATATCAAAAGGCGGTCCTTAATGGACGGATTTTTTTTTCAATGCATACTTTTTTTGATATCAAGGAAAATAGAGTGTTTTTTTTCACCGAAATTTCGACGATCACTTTCGATCGGCGCCCATTTTTTCAAAAATCATTATTTTATTGAATCCTTCGATTAAAGACTAGATAATACTGTACAAAAACTAAATTCATTTAGTTTTTTATTTCAGATGCTTTGTTCCCGAGCAGGAGTGGTCACCGCGAAGGACCTTTTTTGCACAGCGGTCTGTGCAATTTACTGTATCTCCGTCGTTTATAAATATTTCCGAATAAAAAAATTGTCAAAGATACTTGAAATGGTACTCTTTACTATAAAAGGAGTTAAAAACCCGCACCCAATTCCCAAAAAAAATTCACGAAAACACCACTTTTTCGGCCCCCAACTAGGTGTAACCCGTTAATGGACCACGGAGATGAGTCTGACGTTTGCATCGACCCAACGAATTATTTATTTTTTCAATTTTTCAATTTATTATAATTTCCTGTACCTTTGAGCTCTAGTTTCTTAAAAAATATCGTAGTGTGTTGCATGTTTTATCGAGGGCTGAATGTTGAAAATCCTATCTCCCGCGGGTTGGAGATAATCATTTCTTCATTTGCGTTGTATAGACCGCGGCCCGAAAGAAGCCCTAAAAAAATGTCAGCGATTTTCATTCTCTGGAACCCACCCTTAGCAGGGGGTGAAAGTTGAAAAAAGTCCTATCTCCGGTGGTTTGGAGATAATCATTTTTTTTTATTGGCGATGTATGTACCGTGGCCCGAAAGGAGCCTCCAAAAAGCCCAGCTGTTTTCATTCTCGGCAACCCACCCTTATCGGGGGTTGAAGGTTGAAAAAAATTCTCTAGTGGAACCGGAGTATATTTTTCAAGTGAACGTAAAAAGTTGGTAGTGACCTTCGATAGACTTAAACTTATCGCATTTTCCTTTAAAGAATCGAAAAAGTTCCTTTTCTGTCAAGTCCGTTCCATAGCTCCGTAGAAGTGATTTGGTTTAAAAGAAATGCGTGGGTGGTGATTTGCTTGATCATGCATGGGGCCGTGAAAATAATTGGCCGCACAACTTCAGGGTTAATTATGAATAAATGGTCAATTCTATACGCTATTGTGATTGGTTTGCTTGTCAAGAATCGGCATTCAGCCAATCTGCATTCATTGTCGTATTTGTAATAAGAAAATTAACGCATTTAAGCACAATTAATTGCAATAATGCAAACATCCAATTCATATCCCTTTGATTAATAATTTAGTGTTCTCATGAGATTATGAAGGTTGGCATGAAGCTTATATTCCATCATACTATGCCTAACGCTTCATAGCGACAGAAAAATGTAATTTTTCGAAGAGCATTTTGGAAAAGCGAGTCTATCGTGCAATTGGTCATGTTTTGAACAATTATATGAGTAATTAAATAATATAACCACTCCCAATGACTGCACTTGCCACAATTGTCCCACCAGTTATCAACGTTTAGAAACAAAAAGACTTCCGGTCCAACGAAAAGTAGTCACCCCAACTAGAAATATTCTTGCTTTCCCTGACCGCAGATCCAATCCACAAAACAATTTTCCTTCCGTTGAACATTCACCACTTTCTCTACATCTTGCTGCCTGATGGAAGTAACGGAACAACCTGCGAATTGCGTGTGCAACTATGCAGGGTGTCCTGTTATGAATGGATGACCCTTCAGTTTAGTAAAAGTCCCACGGTTTTCGAGATAAAGATCATCTGCTTTTGGTTTTTCGCATGCCATTTCTACAAATGATAATTTTTTACCCGGTTTATCAAAAATACTCTTGGTTATTTGTTTGATCTAGAAGAGTCTTCTTTTTAACCTTGAATGTTAACGAAACTTTGTGAAAAAAATCTTATCCAGAATATTCATATGAACCAATTTAAACATCTGACATTGACAGTCTACGGTGTAAAAAAATGTACTACGCATATCGTGCCAATTACTTTTAAAAGTTGCTTAGTTATTATCGATTCATATCATTTGTAGAAATGCCATGCGAAAAACCCAGAGCAAATGATTTTTTTCAAAAAACAACATAAAGCCCAAAATTTCGAAAACCGCGGAACTTTTACCAAATTTCACTTTGGTAAAAGTTCCGCGGTTTTCGAAAATTTTCCAGCATATAGTAGGACATGGTCTTACCTATCGACAGTTGCAGGAATATCCATTCATAACAGGTCATACCCTGTAAACTCCACCTCAATTCTGACTCGTTAGGAGAAAAGTCACGATAAAACGAATTACTATATTACACACCCAAAAAAAACCAATGGAGCGTCCCAATTGGGAGCATTCTCCTGTCTCTCCTTTTCGCCGATTGGTCCTCGAAAATGGGGCCGGGTTGAAATTCCAAATTTGAATGATCACAACGCTCAAAACTCCGATAATATACGACCCCGAAAGATCAAAACTCCAAAAGAATTTTACACGAAGGACCAAAACTCCGAAAATCTGAACACTGTCGAAATAATTCGGCTATGGAAGTTTTGAAAGTTTCAAAATGTTCAATAAATCGACGAATTATTTCAAGAATTTTTTTTTATTAAGAAGTGATTTTACGTCAATTTTGAAATTGGTCTAGACAATGTTTTACGTTCTACATCATTTACAGTCAACTGTGTAGACTTTCGCTGGCATAGTCTTGACGGACCTTGTAATTTCGGAACATTAAAATTAGGAATTTCAAACCGTCGGCGCATTCAAAGTTCGGAATTTCAACCCGGCCCTCATGTCAAGATCATGCCAGCGAAAGTCTACACAGTTGACTGTAAATTATGTAGAACGTATAACATTGTCTAGACAAATTTCAAAATTGACGCAAAATCACTTCTTAATAAAAAAAAATTCTTGAAATAATTCGTCGATGTATTGAAAATTTTGAAACTTTTAAAACTTCCATAGCCGAATTATTATGACGGTGTTAAGATTTTCTGAGTTTTGATCTTTCGTGCAAAATTCGTTCGGAGTTTTGATCTTTCGGGGTACTCTTCTTCCGGAGTTTCGAGCGTTCGAACCATTCAAATATCGGAATTTAAACCCGGCTCCATCTTGAATTTCGGAACATTAAAATTCGGAATTTTAAGCCGTCTGAGCATTCAAAGTTCGGAATTTCAACCCGGCCCCTCGAAAATGTGATCTGCCCGAAGCTTCCTGCTTTTTCCGCACTGCACAGCTCAATCGCCGTCATCTCGTCAATGGAGACGGGCTAAAAGTTCCTACATCGGGAATGACGATCGAAACTGTTCGAGATTCGAGTTTTCCACACATATAGGTGTACGATACAGAGAACGAGAGTAAAAGGATGTAAAAGGCATATGCGCGCGGTAGAAATGCCTCTCGTTATCTGTTTAATGGAGTGAGAATGGGTAAAGGCTGTTTCTCATCGCGTATGGTTAAGCCTCGCGCATAGAGCCCGCTCTGCTCACTTCCCATGTCCGCGAAACAATAAGAGCTAACCGCGTTTATTTGCGCGCCGTCATCGCTCGTCGCCTCGGCCCCGCTCCATTTATTCATCCCCGCAACGACCATCTCACCGCGTGTATATATATATATATATATATATATATATATATATATATATATATATATATATATATATATGTATACACGTGTTTCAGAACTTGCATTTTCCTATGGCTGTAACATTGCGGTGTCCGCAATCCATACACGCGATACGCGATACGGATGAACAACCCCCTCGAGTTCTCGCATCACTTTTATACATCCATCCTCGACAATCGTGTAGCCAACTCCTCCCTATCTCTACACATATACGTATGGTAGTCCAGTCCGGTATATATACTTCATATACACCCCGCTATAGTGCTCATTCTACGTGGATATACGTTGTAGAATAACGTGCCGGGCTGTCATTCGATTCGGTAGTTGATCCAGTCTCTGCCTATCGAAGACTAATCAAGCAAGTTCCATTAATATTGTTCGTGATGGAGAGTCATATGTAACTGCGACTTTGTACGCTGTTTGGAAGGATATTCAAAATATCGGTAAATATTCGGTAGTGAAGCTCCTCCCCCTGAGGCTAGAATCAGGTTAATTTTGTTAAGTTTGTTTGGGTTTGTTGGTTAACCCAAACAGACCCAAACAAAAATAAGCCTGATTCTAGCAGGAGCCCCACATCGAATATTTACCAAAATATATTTGCTTCGATGGGATGAATAGGTAATTCGATGTAGAGCTTCGATGTGTTCGGAGATGTGGGATCGTATAATCATTTTGTGATACTATAATGTGAACCTAGAGGAGTTGGAGAATGATCATTGGTACGCGGATAATCTTCGGGTTTTAGGTCTAGGATAATCAATTTTCTTGGACATTTTTTTTAAGGGAACACACCACTTTGACGGGCCGATGAAGGTAGTTTTTCCTGATTTTATTTGTGTGGGGGCGTATACGAATTACGTAACGCCATTTTCTCGTATTTTCGCCCCCCCCCCTGTCTCTATTCCGTTACGTAACGGGTGCGTTATCGCCAATAATTGCGATTTTTTTCGTAGACATGACTAATTATAAAAGGATCGAGTTTATACTTATTTTATTAAGTATATATTCATCTTGAAAAATCTTTTAAATTAACCGAGATGTATGCCCTGATGTGACGACGAAAAAAAAAAAATTCTCTTCGTTGTCCTATCGATATCTTTATGAAAGGTCATTTGTAAATAAAAATTCAAAAATCTATCGATAGCTATACAACTGTAGCTATCTTTATGCGTGGCCGTTTTTTATTTTGTTTTTTTGTTTTACAAAATACCGCCGGTTTGGACATTTTTTTCTATTTTCAAGGCCCTTTTTTGTATTTAAGCAGTCTTTAAATATAGTAATTATCAAAATTTGAATAATGGGCTACGTACAACCTTAGTCACTGCGATTTAAAAAATGTAAAAAAAAAAATTGAAAATCGGTTCAAAATTGAGTATTCGCTAGGACAAGGTCGAAAAAGGGAGTTTCGAGAAAAACGGGTTGGAAGTTTTCGTTCCGTTTTTCTTGATATAAAGTTATGTTTTTTCTAGCATATTGATACTGACATTAAAGTATTTAGTCCTGGGCGATATGATGGTTCTTCATCTTCATTATGTTTCACAAAATAATAAGCGACTGCACTTCATCTATTGTGAACGATGCCACACCTGTAGGGACTCAGGGCACTAACCGGTCGTGCTACCTGTTTTCACTTAAGTGACTGTAACTCCGTCAATTTTCGGACTCGTGACGAAAAATGTTGCCAACATATTTTTGAATATATGTACTTTAATGAATTATAAAACACAAAAAAATGGTCTTCAAATGTTGCTTGGGATAAGGGGGAAAGCTACTGTGCAAGGTCTTGCACACTGACTTCCCCCCTTAATTCACATTTAATATGGAAAGCTGTCAACTTTCCGCGGTAAAATTGCGTGCGAGTTTTAAATTTAAAAGTTGAACATGCAGAAGATATGCTATTTCTGGCAGTTCTAAAATCGTGACGTAACGCAACCCCCCCCCCCCCCCCCCCCTCCCCAATTGCGTTACGTAATTTGCGTACGCCCCCTGTACTAGATTATCTACTTGGGATTTGAAAAAGGTATGTTATTAAGCATACATTGAACTTATTGCGTGTACGTTTTTATGAAAAAGAAATTAAAAATTACCAACGTTATTGAGATATAATAGAGCCTCGTTATAAAAAATGTCGTCCAACGGCTGAATCGTTCACTTGACAATGGTTGTTCTCAAAAATAAAAATCAAAAAGTTCTATAATCTATATAAATGTGGTTCTTGTTGTACGTAGCCGTTCTTTGAAAAAAAAATGTTATTACAAAATGGCGGGGATTAAAAAGGTGTAATTTTTACGGAATTTTTACTTATATTAGGGGCTTACGAAATACTAAATTTCAAAGAAAAAAACGGCTACGTACAATGATAGCTACTTGAATCATGGAAATTTTGGTTTTCTAAAATTAAAAATCGGACACTTATAGCTAGATAGATTATGATTCCGGCTAGGTCGAGAAAAGTCGTATCGAGGAAAACGCGATTGAGAGATCAAGAAACGCGGCAGTGTCTTGACGCCAAGTAATAAAAAAAGAAAACGTTTACCCCACTGATTATTCGCTAAGATGGGATTTTATCCGTCACTTTTGAACTTCGAATCGACGCCACGCGAAATCGCGTCGACGTATCGAAAATCTGATGACATTTGACAAGTGTAATGCGATTAAGTATACTTACGTCGATCCTTGCGCTACCTACTCTCACTAAATCGTCTGTCACTTGGTCAATTTTTAATATTTTTACTTAACATTTTTTTCGCATATTATTGAATATGTAAACTTTGTGAAATTTCGAAAAAATCAATTTCTTTCACCCCTCACAGTGGTTTGAGAAAATCATTTCTGAGGTACCACTTCAAATGTACCTTTCTAGGGCCTCGCGGACTGTATGCAAAGAATTGGACCCACTAAATTCCTCTTTAACTCACAATCAGACTTTTCCAATATATTTTGCCAAGATGGTTATTTTCCGTCTTTATTTCTGAAAATGTGATGTTCCTCTCGCGCATACCGAAAATGAATATCCAAGACGATTGCACAATTGATTGCCTCAATCATAACTTCATTGGGTAAAATTCTTTAACGGTATTATCACAAATCCCTATTACATTATATATTTTCAGATATTCAGAGCGACAATACGTTCGGACGAAAAATATAATCAAAGAATTCGCGAAAGAAAAATAAAGTTTATTATTTGATTTACTCGGACTGTTCCCACTTTATCTACTTCAACGACTTCATTAGTCTCAGCGTTTAAAATTAATTGAAAAGTAGGAAAAGGGCAACGGTGATCTAGACAAGCCTGTGCTCTGGTAGTCGCAAATATTCTCCCACGTGGGTGTGGAACAAAAAAAACTAGCTTCACACCCACAAACATATGTCGAGGCCCGGGCGAATCGATGCTGGTCCAATAAATAAGTAACTCGATCCCCCGGTCGCGCAACCCTTTCGCAGTTTAAAATTTTATAGAGCAGCTAAGGGGGCGCGGACGAGTGTGTGAAAGTGACCCTCGACCTAAAATACTTACAATTTATTTTTCAGCTATGAATCGTCTGTGTGTGTGTGTATTTCGAATGGAGTGAAAAGTACCTACGTATTCGCGTAGGCTTTGCTTGTGGACGTAAGTGTGTACATCTAAGTTTACGTATTTATTTATATAAATTACGCTTTCCTGCTCATTACGGAGGTTGGAGCGGTCCAGTTGAGTCAAATTACGGTTTATGATTTTGTATTTCAACGAACCTCAAAAAAATGCCTAAGAGGTACAGATTTATTCCGCAGTTGCTAATTTTTCATAAAATATATAATTAAAAAGCAAAATTATGCATTTTTGCATTTTTATCATGCGAATAAGAAAAACTTTTGGGTTACTACCAACGTGAGAAAGTATAACATTGTCGATAATTATTGTGAAAAAACTGCGTCGGTCAATTTTTTATACAATTCAGAATGAAAATATGAGTCATTTATATTGATGCTTATACAGCAACAATGGTCTTCATTCACTGCAAAGATTCGTAGTCTTTTATCAAACCTTGATGGATCAATATTGAATGAATATGATTTACGATGGGCAAGATGGGCTTTTGTGCAAATGTTTACAAAGGTTTAGAAATTAAAAGTCTAAAATAAAGGTCTAAAATCTCTTACGATGAATAAAACTGAAAATGACAGCAAAGCGATAAATAGTTGTGTGTGTGTGCGTGAACCCGTCATGTTGATGATGAGTTCAGCAGGCGGTCCTTCCAATGATCTTTATATAAATATCCTTTCGTTTACCGATAAGTGATTTTGAAGGCATTAGGGCTTGCACAATGTTGAGTAAGGATGTTGAAGAAGTTTGCATCTTTTAAATGCAATAGAAAAGAATTTTTTTTGAAACCCTACAGTTTTTCGCGAATTCCTGCCATGGAAGTCACTCAAAAGTTTTTTTTATTGTCCTAATAAAGACCTACGTACCCAAATCCGCAAAGAAGGATTTTAGATAACGACAGAAGCAAATCACCGAACTGAACGAAATTTGAGTTGCGTTCTGACGATGCAACACTTCAATGTTGAGTATGCATTGGCTGCTATGAGGACGGTCCTCGAAGACGAATGCTTCAGAATCACTTTTCCGCATATGATGTATATACATAGCCCCTTTTCAAATAATCGTTCGCGTGTCGGAACTTGGTGCGTGAAACGTCGAAGTGCCAAAGGTATGTGTATGTACATGTGTACATCTATAAGAATTGCTCTATATGAGTATAAAACGCGTTTTGTATGTGTATATAGAAGCTGAAAGAAATACTGACGAGATTCTCAATGACAGGGAGGCGTGCACCGCGTCCGGCCCCTCTTTACCATTTCAATAGTGCCAATCGGCGGTGACAGCAGCAAACTGTAACATCACTTATGGGCGCACACACACGTACAAAATTATCCGATACCCATGGGAGTCTTGTCAAGCCTTATTCTATGGGATTCTTTTTTATTTGTGCTTTTTAGTATACTTGAAGGTATGAAAAAAAACGGCACTAAGAACCATTTATTACACATTAAAGTGAGTTTATTGATCGTTTTGTGCGATATTTTTGGGCGCCTGCGTTCGAAATTAAAAAGACGTGGGGTGCGCACCTTTTGTAGGGTAATTTAAGGGCCAAAGGGCAACTTACGCAGAGACGTTTTTCCTTCGAAACCGACGATTTTTATTTCATCCCAACAGCTCCGACTTGTGCTTTAAGGGGTTAGGCCACTGTGACGACCAGAAAATCAGGATTATTTAGAAGAATCAATTTTGAATGAATATGTAAAATGATTTTTCAATCATCTTTCAATCGTTTCGACGTTTATGTACATTATGGACAATTGTGTGTACATTAACCAAGTTGTGTACAAAATTTCACACAAAAAATTGGTTTGGAGAGTGACCAGGAGAGTTTCCATGACCATAAATTTCACACAAAAATTGGCAAAAAAACAGTTAAAAAAGAAACTTTTTTTATTTCATTTTGTCCGCCATTTTGTTATTTTTGCATATAAATTAATATTAGAGATACGGGATATAGCCACTGTCACACTAAACCTAAAACCATTCAATGTTTTTGTTTCAGATGGGCCGTTGTTCAGATTTTAAAAAAATCAATACATTTTCAATGCGTTTTTTTTTTTCGTTTGTAATTTACGAATGTTTTTATTAAGCCTAACAAAAATAGCGTTTTTTTCATGCATCCAAAGTATAGACAGAGCCTAAATAATAATAGATAGTACTAAATAATAGAACTAAATAATAAAACTAGAACTAAATAATAGATAGTAAGAATAGATAATAAAGAATTATTGAATGATAAAGAACTCGCTTCATCCAGCTTCAGCTTTCAGCTTCGCTTATGAAAAAATGTGTAACGATACTCGAAGCTATGTAGAATAAAGGCCACTAAACGGCATCTTCATTCTACAAACTGGTTATCCATAAAAATGGTCGAAATTCACCTTTTCTCGGGCTGTTGACTGGTACTCCCCCTTAAATACCTCTAATACCTTTTATCGTAGATTAACTCTAGAATTTACGATTGTGGTATAAATCGCTTTCCCATTCACTCGTATAAGTATATAGCGCTCCCCGATTTGTACTTTCACGAAATAAAGAAAACTTATTTGCCTGCATTTATTACGGTCACGCGGTGAACGATTTATAACGTTATTACGTCGTTCTCCAGTCTCCACGAACGTGAGAGAGAAAATGTCGATTGAGAATTTTTTTTCACACGATTACTAGTGAGCTAGGATTTTTTTCGATTGAAATATCACAGAGTTTGAAGAAAGTATAAAGTTGCTCGGGTCACGTTTTCCCACTCCGCCCATCCGGACGCTTTTTAAAGCGTCACCCCTTTTTTCCGGTGGCTCGCGAGGGATAATTCAAAATTTGTACATCCATCATCCCTTTTGGCGTCATCCCCCCTCCCCCGTCGGTATCATTCCCGCCCCACCTTAAACTCTTGGTATACATAGTGTAGACTCGTGGCTCCACTCGGACAAAAATCATCGTGTTGATGGCTCAAAAAACGGGGCTGTCGTGCCTTCTTATAAGAATAGATTATAGGCCCTTCTGCTTGTTGAGAATCACTGTGCGTGTATATATATATATATATATATATATATATATATATATATATATATATATATATATATATATATATATATATATATTTAGTAGCCCTTTCACACACGGCACGCGCCATCATAATGCCCGAACCCTCCCATATCAACGCCTCGAAAACGCTCGCGCACTTTACATTTAACTACCCCCTTTGAAATTTCGAGTTTCAACTTTTTTACGAGCAGTCTTAAAATTCGAAGTCTTCTGAAGCTTGCCTACATCATAAAGAGTATACGTAGACACACGCTCATCTATATATGTATGTAGTAAAATGGGAACACCACGATGTATGCGGTCACCCTTACCGGCAAATTTTCCGATTAAAATTGAAATTCAATAAAAATTGAAATCCAATTAAAACCAAAATTCAATAAAAACTAGAATTCAATTTAAACTAAAATTCAATCAAAACTCAAATTCGATTAAACCGAAAATTAAATTTAAACTAAAATTCAATTCAAACAAGAATTCAATTATAAAACTGAAAAATTGACTGATAAAATGAAAAATGGATTGATATTTCCATTATTTGCAATGACTTTGATATGTATACATAAATAGGCGATCTTGATATAATCCAAAAAAAGATTATCCACACTTAGTGTCGTTCAACTTAATTTTACGTTCAACTTGCCTCTTACTGCTGATTCAAAGTCTCGACCCTATTTAGCGATAGCTCCTTATAAAATCGTCTACAGCATGCCCTTTTCAATGTCCGTCCGCGTTGAATAGAGAATATAGAAGCGGCGAAGGAAATTATAATAATCCGAACTCCGTCTGGTGCCCATAGGATTACTTACGTATAGTGGGTAAAAATGGTCTATGCAGACTCTACAAGCGCCAGGATCAGATTGCACGCGTATTTTCCTGCGCTCGTTGCAAAAGCGCAACAAGCGGACCACTCGCATTTCGTCCCCATACGGAATACAAGGCTCGAGCTGTATCTGCTTCGAAACGCAACGGGAAGAGGTGTTTGATAATACGCGAAGACGAGCGCAAAAATCGAATCAGGGCGCGCCCCCGTCACCGCACCGGAATTGCATTAAGTACGCTCTCGCCTACATGACGAATATGGAGGTACGCGCGCTCATATACAAACAAAAATACGTCGCTAAAGATTAAATGCAGCTTTCGAGGTTTTGGAAAATAGATTCCAATGTCAGGTTCTTCCACGTGACAAACTCAAAAATGATCGATAAATGAAAGAAAAAGTTAAAACAAAATGTAGTCTTCAATTAACCGGTTAATCAATCGATGTCAAATCAACTAATGAGTTTCACGTGATGCCGTAACCAAGGTGATTTCAAAACATATGATCAAAAACTCGCAATTCACGCACTCAACCTGTGTTGCTTTTCCCGTGTTATTTTTCCTCGTGTGTTGCTATCAACGTGTGTTGTTTAGTCCAATGAGTGTAAATATGCGTCTGGTATGTTGATGCTACACGCTTTATGTGTGTTCGAATGAGCGTGTTATTGCTGGGGACAGCTACGTAGGTGTGCAATGGTAACGCATTACGTGTTACCAAATGCATAAGTGTGTAGAATCAACATGGAGACGCGTGTCTAGCCTTCATGTTGTGTTACCTTTACGTACGTGTGTTCAAAAGACACGTCTCAATACGATTCATACACGAGGGCTAATATGAATCGCTATATGGATTCGTTAGGAACACCGCACATAGGGAGTCCCCATTGATATCCAATTGGATTCTGCACTGTTCCTCGATGAACGCTGTTTGAGAATTCGTACCATGTTCGAATCGAAAATGGGAGAAAAGTCACGAGAAAAAACGTGGTGTGTTAGAACATAACCTGCACGTTCGTGAGTGTATACGTGTGTGGTGATATGATGTCAGAGTGTACTACAATGAATAACAAATGATAATTGCAGTGGATTGTCAGTGTTGTGATTCAAATCCATTTTCAAGATACACTTTTTCAAGCGATTCATAGTTCTTTTTACAAATCCACCTATTGTGTATATGTATATATATTTTGTATAGAAATGTCAAGGTAAAGAATGCGATGGTATCCATTACGGATCGCATCGGATTCTGTTCGACAATGTGAGAATCCGTCAGGATTCGAATTGGATCCGTACATTCCAATAGAGAATTTCGATGAGAATCCAGAGTACGCGCGTGATGTTTCCGTATAGGGATCCAATGGGTCATATCCAATGGGCCATATGACCCATTGGAACCCTATCAGGAAGTAGGGCCAAGTATGGAAATCCAATTGGATCCCTACGACTATTTCTGCACGGGCAATTGATACGGGGCTGAATCGTCATGATTGCTCAAACGATATAATGGTAGATTCCGATCCTCTCTCCGATCGACACGACGCCGTCATTACACGAGAGCATCGAATATGCCGACAAAAATACACCTGCGCGGATCTAACGCTCCCGCAACCCTCGATGCGAATCGGTATAACGCACTTGAGTGTATCGCAGCTGCATTAATTCTTGACTGCACCTGCGCATTGACAACGATCATCTTCAATTTTTTTTTCTCTCCGGATATACCTATGATCGGCCCCAATCGATTCACCCCTTCAATTTTGCTAAGCGACGCGACTCGCGGCATCTCTTCGATCTCTGTCCTCCCCATACGTATACATTACACACGTGAGATGCAATTTACGATGTAACGATATCGTGGATGTCTACACACACACATATATATATATATCTTCGCTTATTATTCATGATGGAAATTTGGCTCGATGTTGCTTCTCTCGTATGTCATCATTATCATCATCATCACCATCAAGTCGCACATCGTTCTCTTTCTGGTTCTCTGTTGATCTGCCGAGAGCCTCTTCAATTCCATCCGAAAATAATAAGGCTTGGCGGGATTTATAGGATGGATGGAAATCGTACAAGGAAGAGAGAAAGAGAGAGAGAGAGAGAGAGAGAGAGAGAGAGAGAGAGAGAGAGAGAGAGAGAGAGAGAGAGAGAGAGCGAGAAAGGAGTATGCGGCACACTGTCTCATAACTCGATGAGAAATATCTTGGCTATCTTTCACCAGACAAGTAGCAAAAGACAGAGAGTGAGAGAGCAAGAGAAAATGGCGGTAGGAAGAGTCTACGGAGTGAGCGATCGTCTTTTAGTATCACGACGTCGACTAGCTAACGTTTGGACTCCAAACGCCCTCCCCCGCGAACATCTTGCCATTTTCCGTGCTGGTGGTGCTCCACCAACGCCCACCCCTGCCTCCTACCTCCGTTCCCGCGTCCCCTTGGCGAAAACCGGAAATTACGTCTGGGGTTCCATCTCCGGTGTTGTGCCAAGTTGCGCCTTGCAAACTCTCGGCGCCTGGCCGCGCTCTCACGACTCGGCAACCGAGAGCGAGATGAAAAGTTCGCCGCGAGACCACTAATGTGCGAGGGAGTAAGAGAAAAGAGTCTGCGCAGAGTGGTTGTACGTACGCGAAATCACGACGTTGAGGTTGGTATGGGCGACCTATAGAAGACGGTTGGACGAACCCGCAGCACCAATCCCACCTCCTGCGCTCCAAGTTATTAAAGTTGTAATGCGCCCGAGCCACGCACACACGTACACACAGATGACGCCACGATATTTCCTTGTGTTTATAATAATAAAGTTTCCTTCGGTAACGCCGATAACGGTGAAGTAAAAGTTTTCCGCGCAACATGCTGCAGCTTCCTGCTACACCCTATGCTCCCACTACCCAAAATGCGCGAAGGTGTGTTCATCCATGTGTACGTGTACACGTAGGTAAGATGCTTACGCTTTAAACGAGTCGGCTCGAATAACTTTTCGTATTATCCACCGGGTAACATCGATATACGTTCTGCACGCTTGGCGACGTTTATATGTGTGTACGTACATACATATATACAGGATACACTAACCGACACTGGTGTATGGGTTCCAATTTCAGGTTCTACCACGTGACAATCTCAAAAATGATCTATAAATGAAACAAAAAAGTTAAGACCAAGTGTGGTCTTCAAATTACCGGTCAATCAATCGATGTCAAATCAACTAATGAGTTTCACGTGATGCCGTAACCAAAATGATTTTTAAAACGTATGATCTATAACTCGCAATTAAGGGGAGATATACACCTAGATGGTCGAGGTCGATGATTCAGAAGCTATGAACATTCCGTCGACCGTAGAAGACCTACACTATGGGCCTGGTATCGATGATTCCATGTAAGTTGACAAATTTCATGATTTATTCATTCCCAAATTTTCAAACGCGTTTTTCTCAAAACCACGTTTTTCAAATCGGTACCCAAAATTTCTCGAAAACCAATGAACCGATTGCCTTGAGGTTTTTTGTGGTTATTCTATACACCATTATCTAGTACTTGTCGTAGGATTTTTTTTCCGTTACTTAATGGTTGTTTTATAGGCAAAATAATAACTAATTTTTGGCCCAAAAGTCACTTTATGTTCAAACGTCCGCCATTTTGTCACAAATCGATATTTTCAAAATCGGCTATGACAAGTACTAGGTTATAGTATCTAATTTAATAATCTTTTTGGTTTTTTTTCAGATGATTTTTGAAGAAACGCCGGTGGGTACCGTATACGCAGATTTTTTTACGTCGCTCCAAGAATCATACAAAATCCTTGTATATTTTCGATATTTTTAAATAAAGAAAATTAAACACATTTTTGAATGAATATACTTTTAGATAATTAAAACCCCAATCCGAAATTTCAAATAGTTTTCCTTGAAAAATTTCACAGAAATGGCATTTTTTCCGGCTCCTAGGTGTATATCTCCCCTTAACACACTTAAACTGTGTTGGTTTTTTCCGAGTTATTTTTGCTGGTACGTTGCTATCAACATGTGTTGTTTAGTCCAATGTGTGTAGATATGCGTCTTGTATGTTGATTCTACACACTTTGTGCGATTTTAACGCATTACCTATTACCAAATGCATAATTATGTAGAATCAACATGGCGACGCGTGTCTAGTTTATGTTGTTATACTGCTACATACTTTGAACACACGTCAAACACGCCTAGTTTTTGCAGTGTGGCATCAGGAGGTATTGAGGTTTAGGCATGGAGAATTGCACGATCGAGCAACGCATAGAAACTGTAAAAATGTACAAAAACAATGCAGATGTTGCGGATGAAGTTTCATGGTCGTGTTATCTCGCGCCGCGGTGATGAGTATTGGCCACCAAGATCGTGCGATTTGATGCCATCGAGTTTCTTTCTTTGAGGTTTTCTCAAAGGAAAAGTGTATGCCAATGATCCACAGACCATTCCGGAGCCCAAGGAAGCAATTGGGTGCACCATTAATTAAATTAGTCCGCAATTATACCAAAACGTTATTGTAAATTTCGTGAAAAGAATGAATGTTTGCAAACAGGGACGAGGCGACCATTTATCGGATTTTGTGTTCCACACATAACCTCCATGTTTGTACCTTGTATTAAAATAAAAATATTTGTACTTTTTAAATGAATAATCCGTTTTATTATCAAAGTAAAATGTCAGGTCATTTTGAGACACCCTTTACTTGTGTTTATGTGTAAATGTTCCCTGAAAATTTCAAGATAATCGGATCTGAATTCACAGATTTATAAGCTGTTGTGTTGACGCCCGTCGGAACGCTCGAAGCGTCGCTTTAAACTTTAAACGCTTTTTTTCTCGAAAGTACGTTTTCAAAGTCGGCGAGCAAAGCATCAGAAAGTAATTTTTGATCTTTCGGAAGTTTTTATGGCTTTTTCCAGATGTAAAAATATAGTATTTGACCGAAGGATCTTTTTTCGATGTATACTTTCGATTTGATGAATGAAAAATGCCCATTTTGTTCGCAAGAATCAAGACTCACTTTTAACGGAGCCATTTTTGTTTGTTGATATTTCAGAAATTCCTCCGATTAATCATAAGATACACTAATACACCAACGAAACCTGTTTGATTGTTTAACATTAGATTACCTGGTTCAGATGGCATTGCTCACCGCAAACGATGTTTTCAAGAGGTGCTTCCCACCTTTACATAGATTATAATTGAATATTATTACACAAGAAAATTACAGCCCGTTCTTCAGATGACACTTTTTCGAATACCCAATATTTGTAGAAATTTATCATCGCAATTTTCTATTTGTGAATTCCGAAAAATAAGCTGTTGCAACTAGGCGTAACACGTTGAACAGCGTTGTGCATGGCCAAGTCTCGGACCAGTTGACTTTACTAGAACTCATACCCTTTCGCCCTGAATATTCCTGATAGTTTCAATCAAGTTTCAAGCACAACGACCTCCGCAGGTGCATTTGCATTCCCATCAAGGATTCATTTGCAATACGTTATTCGCTATTCCCGAGTTACCACGACTTCCCGAAGCGCTTTATCTACCGATAATAGATACGTACACCGAATCCCAAAGTACGACACTCCAATGCCATGCTCCATACAAAGTTTCATATTCTTGATCACCCGAAATATTGCGATCTCGAGATGGAACAAGCGCGTCTCGTATACGGTGTTTACACGTCGCCCACGGTGGATCACACGTATCTGTGTGCTCCGCGCGCAATATTAGCGAGACGATAAATCCCAAGGTGTATTTCCAGGCCTCGTGTACAGAGTGCGAAACAGAGGGAGAGATGGTCAGACAGACAGAGGGAGGAAGAGAGAGGGTAGGTCCGATAGGTAAACTCGGAACACGAGGATTCTCCGGTTTCGCTAGCATTGGATACTAAGTTGCGGCCAACACATAGGGAGCGAAACCGGCAGCAACGCCCAAGTCATTTCCTACGGCGACAAGCTGCAGCTCCTGTGTGTGCTTTATTATACGGAATCCAGAGGCTGCGCTTGGCATATACCACAAACATCCCGCTCGACCTCTTGTTCATCAAGAGAAACTGCTGCCGTTCCTTGACTCCGGTTAAACAGAGACAGAGAAAGAGAGAGAGAGAATCATCCCAAAATCTGGAGTTGTACAGTGTGGTGGAGTCTGCATACAACGCCGAATGTTGGGTTGCCTCGCGTCAGGCGACCCCTGCGCCATAGATGGGGATGGCAAGGGCCGGGGAAAGCGACGATAGAAGAGTCTCCTCCGGGTCTATGCTCGCGCGAGGGTAATAAAGCCATCTTGCCCGTTCCAAGTTCGCGAGAGGCGCGCTCGCGCACGGCCCAAATCAAGCCAGGGGGTTCGGCACACAAAACCTCCCTGCAACACCCGCATATGTGTGTGTGTGTGTGTGGGTATATATGTATTCTTATATACGCTACTGGGTGAAGGCGGCGGAGAGGGTGCGGCAGTTCCAGAAGAGGGTGGAGAGGATAGCGATCTATACTGCTTCGGTGCACCCCCTCTCGTCGTTGCCAGGCAACCCGTCGTGTTCAACCCCTTCCGCGCCACCGTTCTCCTTCCATCGTATCCTCGCAAAAGCGCAGAGATAAGGGAGCAATTTCTCCCTTCCTTCACTCCAGACTACCTTCGTCGTTTCCCCTTGCCTCGGTAGGGCCTTTTGCTCCCTTTCTCCCTCCGTACGATCTTCCGTAGCTCAGCGATGTATCCTCTACGGCTTGAGGCTCTCTCTCTGCCTCCCTCTCTCTCACTCTGTGGGGCTGAGAGGGTTATGTGTATGCAGTGATAGCTATTTTCCAGATATTTCAGTGTGGAAGACGCTCCCTCGCTTTTCCTCCCGGTTAGAGACTGGAGAGGGTCTTGACTCTTGTCTTCGCGTTTCACGAGAACGGAGCAGCCTCCATCTTGTCCTCGCACGCCCGCAGGCTATGTACCAGAGAATATGAGAGACAGTGTTGGTAGGCATGGATGTGAGCCGCCATGTACGTGCGTGCAAGATTACCAAGCAATTCGACTGTATACGGCTGATTCGTATCACTACCATAGAGCGCGATTTCTAGTTAACGCAGTATCCTACACCGGGAATACGGTCAAGGCATGCGAGAAGTGGAAAATAAAACGTTGAAGAAAGTACGTTTCGATCCTCCGGAGATTTTCCTTGGGTTTAATGATCATTTGCCGGGGGTCTACATTGGCAGCAAAATCCTATCTGGATCGCAAGGAAACCCTGCATACCGGTCCGGGTGTGAAAGTCATGTCTATGGGAACAGGAAATTTGTCAAACAAGGTGTCTTGACTTCTCTTATGTGTAATTCAGAATGAATCTCTACCTTTTGGGATGCCATTGAGCTGGTTCGCAGATATTGCGATCAAAGAACCAGCTTTATCTGAATGTTGCCTTCATTTTCATATACCGTTTTCTCTAGACTCTCATTGATCGATAGACTCTCATTGATCGATATGCTAATACCCAGTGAAGGTTCGTTGTTAACGTCCGAGATGACGGAGTCTCTGATCAAAATGGCGGAATACCTCTGCTAGCTGCTTTTCCTATTTTCTTAGTACCTTCCTAAAAGCTCATTGGAGTTCCTGCCACTGCTCTGTAGTATGTCCTCCATCCCCGCATTTTCTGTCTCCCTAACTCTCATTCTTTCTCTACACCCATATACTGTTACCGCAGGGCGATGGCATAAATCAAAATCTCTCGTACAATCCAATTTACGCTGAGGTTAAAGAAAACCTTCTTCCCTCAACGTTTCGCTGCTGTCTCCCTCTTACTCGTGATCTCTCTTTCGATCTGATTTTTCCCTCTCTCTTGGTTCTTTCCTTATTTCAGCTCGTTCTGCCCCCGCTCCCCTGCCGAAGCGGCAAAAGCTCGCTTCCTTTTTCCCTGCAAAGTTGCCTCGTGGTCTCTCTCGTGCTTTTCTTCCTTCGTCTTTCTCTGCTCCCGGTGCTTCTCTTCCTCCCTTCACCCTCTCTGGGAGTACGCGCGGAGAGAGGCAGCCCGGCGAACTGATAACGGTTTGATGTATGGCCCAGTGACGTCACTGGTCGAGGGGAAACCCGGGGCCAAGAGCAGATTACACAAATCGATAGGGTTACGAACAAAGGAGAGCTGCTGCTGCTGCTGGGCCGTCGGCGAACTTGCGCGCCTCCTTCACGACGGAGAGACCAAGCCGTCTATATCTTTGGCTCTCTCTCTCTCTCTCTCTCTCTCTCTCTCTCTTTTTCTCTATGTACTTCGAGCAGCAGCCCCTGTTTATACTTGTCCGTACCGACGACTTCCTTCAATGTATGCTTTTTAAAGAGCTGGACGGGTGAAAGGACGGGGCGAACGAACTCTTACTGTGGATTTCATCAACAGTCACTGCGCGGCCTCTGTAATGAGCCAGCGCCAAGTCGTGAATGAACGTGATCTCGATCCGTATCTGCTACCACGCTGATACCTACCTTTGGTATGTTAAACCTGGAGACGTTGATACTATTAGGAAAACTCCGTACACCTCATTCTTGGCGGGATAATATTTTGTAAAGAAAATTCACATAGCTGGGGTATTTGAGTAAAATTAGATAGATTACAGGATCCAAACATTATTTTTAAATAATGTTTGGATCCTGTAATTTTTCGTCGTAGGCACGATACCCTGTGTGTAAATTGCGCGTTATGGCGTTAGGCCACAGTAACGGGTATGAAATCATGTGCGAATTGAGCAATTTTGTTCGTATGAAAAAGTGATTCACTCATAAAATTAATTACACATCTATTTAGTATGAATGTCAAGCTGTTAGAAAATATATATTTTTTCGATGTACAAAATGGCCGACTACTAATATTTTCTGTTGTTATCTTTTTTTTAGGCGCTCCGCGGCGTGACATTCAGCATCCACAATTTTTTACCTAGAACAAAAAACAAAAATTCTCGTCTATCTTCATTAGAATACCTAGAGAACTACGTACGGAATTTAAAAAATATTGTTTTATTCCAAAGTTGTAGGTATTTGAACTTAAGAAATTAATTTTCAGTGAAATATTTCGTTATAACTGCTCATAAACTGCTCATAAAATGAAAAGTTTTCGATTAATCAGAAATTCCGTACGTACTTCTCTGCGAAATGCAATTAAGGACATAAATTCAAAATTTGAAGTAAATCGAATGAAAATTGTTGAAGTTATTTGTCACGCCAATTGGAAAAAAAGCTGTTTCGAGAAGTTTCGGGTAGTCACCTATTTTGTACATCGAAAAAAAAAATTCCAACAGCTTGTTATTCATACTAATTAGATGTGTAATTAATTTTATGAATGAATCACTTTTTCATACGAAGAAAAATTGTTAAATCCGCACATGATTTTATATCCGTTACTGTGGCCTAACCCCTTAAACTGATGGTCTTAAGCATGAAAAAAATCGGCCAAGTGCGAGAACACGCATGACGTACGGTTAGGTAGTTATTTGTTGGTGCAATTATTTGAAGCATCATTTGCATATTTTTTCACAATCTTGTGTTACACACTATTTTCGGTTTCATTTAGTAACCCACCAATCATGATACTCCAATGGCGCAGGCGGAGTGAAGAGGAGATACCCTCTCTTGATATTTCATCATTTATTAACGAGGCTTCAAACATCGTGCAACAAAGTTATCGCGACAGTACTCTTATGTTTCCATGAAGTTATCAAGCGATAATTCGGTTGTCCATATCTGATGACATTGTGTCATCTTACAGCGAGGTCTGGTATGCCAACTTACCCATAAGTGAATGCAGATTTTGTTTATTTGTTGTGACAAAAACTTTGGAGTTCGAATATCCGTTATGCAGTATTTGTTAAGTACAATGACCCTGAGTTTCGAATAAATTAGTTCAACTGAAGAAAATCTCACTCGACGGGTATTTTTGGCACCAGATAATAACGTGGTCAATTTTTTTTTCATTAAAAAATCTTAAAAACACGTAAAAACTTTGAGCCTGTGACAGACGGACATGACGAAGTTACAAGAGTTCCTTATTTCACCACGGAACCCTAAAAACTACGCCTACGTCTTCAGGGTCATTGATTCAACGCAGCCATTTTCCACCGGCACAGCCGCTTAAAGTTGGCGAAAAATACAAATTCCGAGCCCACCGAAACAAAACAAAAACGACAATGCGAACGGAATATTTTGTCGCAATCGGCTGTAAAAACTTGGCCGTAAAAGTCGCCAAGTCTTTTTTCCCCCGTAAGACGCGTAGCTCTTCGTCTCCGCGCCCCCGGCGCGCGGCAGCGAGAATCTTTCAGGGAGATGAAGTGCAGAGCGAGAGAGGACGGGAGCTTCAGAGACAGAGAGAAAAAACGTATCCCAGGAGTTTGCCCCGCTTGTGTAAGAAGAGTGCGGCGTACACAGAGGCCCGCGAAAGAGGAGGAGCGTGCGGCGAGAAAGGAGGCAAAAGAGTGGAGCAGCCACGAGGGATTTTAAAAGAGGGAAAGAGATAGAGAGAGAGCAGCCGAGACTTCGCGCCGAAGAACGCGAAAGGTCGACCGGACACGAGATAGGGGAGGAAATAAAAAGGTGGCGGAGTCGAGCGCAAAGAAAGAGCGGGAGCAAGAGAGAGAGAGAGAGAGAGAAAAAGAATCTTCGTGAGGGTCGCCAGGAGGATTTAAGGCAAGGATGGAGAATAGAAAAAGAGGATGAGGAAGGTGGAGGAAGGAAGATCGAAGCTGTGTAAAGGAGCCCGCGGCGTCCTGCCGGCACGTCATTCTACTCCTGGAGGAATTAAATTTTTATATCTTTCGTTGAGAGTTTGAGCGATAGAAGGACGAAGCGAGATAACGAAAAAGGGAGCTGCAAAAGTAGCCGAGAAAGATGGAGTGAGGGAGTACGCGAACAGCATCACTAGAATCAAGGGGAAACTGTGTCCGACGATAAATATATTACGAACGAGCAAGAATGAACAAAGAAAAAGATACGGATATACACACCTTGGGAAGCATAAAAGTCATCTGTAATTTGCGAGCTGCGAATTTTAATACACCTTACTACCTAAAGATAAGAATAGTAACGATGATAACGATGCTGATAAAATGATGATAATTTTTTATTTTCATTCTCTGGATTCTATCTTATTGGCCATCGAACGAATTCTTTCTCCCTGACAAAGCGACACCCCGAATTTTCCACTTTTCGCTCTTCCTGTCTCTTTTTCTCTCTTCGTTCATCAGAAGCTTCTTCAATACAACCGGGCAAAGAGAATCCGCCTTTTTTCACGTAACGAAGAAACCTGGCTGGGTAAAGCTTTTGGACGGGGAAACAAGTGGAAACAGACAGCACGTAACGGAACAGGGTGCTGTGCAAAGGCGAAAAATGGCGGTAAGACTGATCCGCGAGAAGAATAGGAGAGGTTTTCGAGGTGATGGTAAAATTCGGACGAAAATATATATACGGGGTACCTCGGTTCCATAAAACGTTCGAGGCCGAAGGATATCTATGTGGAGCACTATTACACGACGTACCAGAGAAGGTAAGCGTTACCAGTGGGTTAAGGGAAATAGGAGAGGGAGGGGGAGGGAAACGGGCGAAGCTTCTGTGGTACAAGCATCACCGAGCACGGGAGATAAAAATGGAGATGGAATGATAAAAGGGAGAGGAGACCTCGGGTAGGAGAATGAGATAAATAGCGAGAGGAAAGAGGGTGGACTATAAACCACGTAATCCGCACTAAAATGCTCCATACCAACGTAGAGACTCGGTACGTTTCGTATACACCCTTAACGCAAACCGGACACACACATGGCGACCGTGATGGGGAGAGAATCCGCGATGGACCCTGCCAAAATGTACTCGAGAGAAAATGACCCCCCAGGGGGACGTATATATGCCATATTAAGTTATAGCACGAATATACTCACGGTTGAGCTTTGGTCAGGCGACCCTCGGAACTTTGCCTCGATAGTAAAACGTTTTTTTTTAATTCCCGGGGAACACGGAACTCGAGAATTTTCATCCCCGAGCTAGGAGGTCGAAGATTCTTCGCCGGAAGTTTAGATTGTAGAGATCGCGCTCGATTTTTTACGTACGCCATATTGTGCAGCGGAAACGTTGAAGGACCGTTGCCAAAAAATGAGCTGAATCGTCAGCAGACTAGTTAACGCTTGGAATTGATGCGGTATGCATTGCATTGGACTGAGAAAATGCAGTTTTTGTGGGAATCGCGAACGCCTAAGGTAAAGAATAGTATAGTCAAACGATTTGACAGCTATTTGACCATTTGACAGCTTGTTGACCATATTATAATTGCCCGGCCAATGAACTCTGGTCAGTAACCATATTATGATTGCCCTGCCAATGAACTCTAGTCAGCAACCATATCATGATTGCCCTGCCAATGAACTATAGTCAGTTGTACTTTCCTATCCTCTGCCATTGGCGTTTGTAAATACCACGAAGACCATTTCTCAATGCGTTGCTGCACAATCATACGTTTACCGAAAATCCCATTTTTTACCCCACTGCTTATTCGTGGAGAATAAATCATGGTAACTCATTCTGCTCGTGACAAAAATAACTTCAATACCACGGGATTTGGTGCAACACAAATTTATTAGTGCTTCAGTGTCATCAATAGCATTTTTACTGCCACTGCAGAGCAAAAGATACAAATCGCTTAAGGGGTTAGGCCACTCTAGAGGCCGAAAAATATGCTTTTTGGGGGATTTTTAAAGAAAAACTACAAAATAAATCGAGATTACAAAAAGGGTGTTTACCATGCATATCAGTGACTGTATACAATAACTTTTTTCAAGCGATTAATTTCAAAATGGCGGCTGTGCAGCGTTTATCTCAAAACTGCATTTTTTAAGTTGGCCGGAAACATAACTCAGACAATTTTCAACCGATTCACTTGGAATGTTCAATATATCTTGAAAAATACATTGTCTATGGAAGTACGTAGGATTTTTTTTTATATTGCATAGTTCATTTGTTATTATTTATTATCTGACGATAATTTTTCACTTTTCAAATTTCGTCTAAAAAATCGTCAGATAATTGTTAATAACAAATGAACTATGCAATATAAAAAAAATCCTACGTACTTCCATAGACAATGTATTTTTCAAGATATATTCAACATTTCAAGTGAATCGATTAAAAATTGTCTGAGTTATGTTTCCGGCAAACTTAAAAAAATGCAGTTTTGAGATAGACGGTTCACATCCGCCATGTCGAAATGAATCGCTTCAAAAAAATTATTGTATACAGTTACTGATGTGTATGTTAAACACCCTTTTTTGTAATATCAATTTATTTTGTAGTTTTTCTGAGAAAAAAAATTCCCAAAAAGCCTATTTTTTCGGCCTCTTGAGTGGCCTAAGGCCTTGAGGGAGACTTTGTCCTTGGAGTGCCATATTTCAGGTGTTTACATTATATTTTTTTTAAAGGAAACGAATAAAGCTTTTTGAGGGCCGTTTTTTTCTTGCTTTTATTCATGACATACAGAACGTTAACAAAAATTTTTTTTGAAAAAAAAGACCAAAATGGCGGCCGTTGCAGCTCCGCGAAAACAGGTCCTCAAATCGCGGGAGGTAAACGGCTGACATCACTCCCTCAGCCCCCTCATCAGCCCCCTCTTTGTTGATCTGAAACACAAATTCAAAGCATATTATCAATCTGTGACCCTTTGGTCATGGAATGACGGATGGGTTTTGCGTTTAGTACAAATTTCAGAAAATGGCGGCAATTTAAAAAAAATCGAATTTTCGCGTTTTTTTCGCATAAAAAGATAAATAGAAAATGCAAAAATGTATCTATCGAAAAAACGATCCGTCATTCCGTGAAGACATATTTTCTGAGTATGCTCTCCAAATTTCAGGTCGATATGTTAATTACAGCGGTCAGGAGAATGTCAGCCATTTTTAAAAACGTGTTTTCGAGAAAAACGCGTTTAAAGTTTTGTAATGTGTTTACACAAATGTGTTTATAATTACCGCTAATCGGCAATGCCTGGTCCATAGAGGCATCCCTCCTCTTCTTCTAGCTGCTCATGTTGAGCCGCTAACATCTCCCGCTGCATTTCAAGGACAAAGTCTCCGTTAAAATGAGTTTGTAAGTTTACGTCCAGTGGGGGAAATTGTTCGTATTAATTGCCGCAGAGTCGGCTAGAACGAAACACAATGTTAATATGATTGGATCGGAAAAACTCCCTGCACACATCAAACTTTCGATCGGTGCGTTTGATATTATGGCTTATCACGTTTTCCAAATTTTATTTCAAATTTTCGATTTGCGATGACGCTGACATAATTGTATCCTTCTATCTTATTCAATCGGCACCCCTGCCTAATCTTTTTCATAATACTAGTGTACACCTTCATGACCATTGGAGAAAAAAAAAATGAGGAATCAGGTCTCGTTTAAAATATGGGATATAGGGGCTACACGTAACAGGGGTAAGAAGTAAAGCGAGTTGCCGCCACGCTATAAACATTATATAGCAACTAGATATTAAGTTTTCCAACTCTTTGAGTAGTAGCGGACGCGCACATAACGGCTAGTCCTCGCTCAGGAGCCGCACGGAGAAGTCACGTCACTGCGGCCCATTTTACCAGGTAAACGAACTTTTTGACTATCGCAATGTTTTTATTTATGGTTTAAATAAAGTTATTGAACAATGTTGATATTTTTTATTCGATGCTTTGTTTAATTAGCT
Organism: Ophion ellenae; assembly: GCA_963210295.1. Taxonomy (NCBI): domain Eukaryota; kingdom Metazoa; phylum Arthropoda; class Insecta; order Hymenoptera; family Ichneumonidae; genus Ophion; species Ophion ellenae. The sequence goes on from OY723387.1 coordinate 44,959,124, forward strand.
GCGATATCAGCTTGAGTCGGTTACCGTAAAACTAATACATAATTAAACAAAAATACAAATGTGAAAAATGGAAGCATGGGGGTAAAAGTAACAAACTGACGGGGTAACAAGTAACTTGTCAATACTTGCACCGCAGCGATGGCAGGTTTCTTGGTTTTAGCTTTAAAAAAATAACGCATAGAAAGACAGTTTCATACACAGTAGTATAGTGGCACATCGAGCCATTGTTGTTTCGTTTTAAGGGCTTACACGACTGTAAACGTCTAAAATAATGTAATTTTTCGCGATTTTTTTTTGCTGGAAGGACAAGTGAGAGTATACTAATATTCAAGGATGTCATTAGTCATATCTTCAAGTGCTCAAAAGTAAAAATGTTTATTAAAAAATTATACAAAATGGTGACGCTGGAGCCATTTTCGCGAAGCTGTTGAATTTGAGACGCTCTGCGGCACGCAGTATAACCGACGCAAATTTGGATTTAGAAAAAAAATATAACCTATTAATTTACATGAGTATAGCTGAAGAAATACGTAAGGGATTTTGAAAATATGAATATTTGTGTAATTGGCAAGCATTCAAACTAAAAACTCAATTTTCGACCAAAAAAAGGACACTCATTTGTTAATAACTAATGTTATAATAAACTCATGAAAAATCCCGTACGTGTTTCTCTTCGAAATGTTATTTTGAAAATGTGTTCAAAATTTGGAGTGAAACGAATTAAAATTGTTGGAATAATGCTGCGTGCTATTTGGAAAAATTGTGTTACGAGAACAACAGTTGACGTCTCGCACACGGGCCTGTATACTTTGTATCACAATTACCAAACTTGTTCCCCCTTATTATAGATGGTTCAAAGCATCTCCTAAACCAATTTAAGAAAAAATTTTTTTGAAAATTCTCCAGTGTTGTCTCTTAATTGCCTCACATTTCGTGCGCATACCTACTCGGTTTCTATGCGTTATTACAATAACATCGTATAGTAACATTACAATAACATGCGTTATCACAATAACATCGTATAGTAACATTACGTATGGTAACATTACAAAAACATCGTATAGTAACAACCTAAATACACCAAGGTTGTATAGTAGTAACCTTAGTACACTAACGTTGTTAATCCGATGCTTTCCTTCACCGTACGGGCATCAGTTACTTTACTACCTTATAAACAACTGCTATATGAGGGCCCATAAAATACGTAGTGAAAGAGGCACCACTTCGCAAGAGCTATATGAGTTGGCTGCAAAAGAAGTTTTGGAAAAAAAACCGTAAATACAGATCAGTTGTTCGTGAAGACATTTCCCACGTTACTCTTTTCAAATTCGTGAAGTAACTGAAGAAAGGTGTTCCAGCAGAGACCATAGAAGTTGAAAATGTGACTGATGTGCCTAAATAATTAATACTTAACTTAAATAAAGAAATTAGAAAAATGTTTATTAGTTTAAATCGATTGAAAACTAGATGTATTAAATGCTGTTAAATCATGCCCCTCCTGTTACAACCTGCCGCAGCCATGTTACAACTAGCCCCGAAACGGGGCTTAAAAGTAATACCGGAATGTTTTCAAAAAGCGGCGCTGTTCATTATCTATTTACGTTTGGTACATGTTTTTTCTTAATTGTAGCGAGATAAATTTCCTTTAACATGGGCTAATAATCATTTTTATACAACCAGCCGGTCAAAGATACGAGCTCTTAATTAAAATTTGCTACGTTTGACCCCTGCCTCCCCCCCCCCTACTGATCAGTTGTTGATTTGCGGGTTTTGTCGGTATCGATTTTTTGCATGACCAATTACTTTTGTACAGCCGGAAATACGATATCAGTGCCTTTAATGTTATCCTCAATCCATCGATCGATCTTCGCTTCGAATTCCGATGTTACAATCTCGTGCCATCCGCCCACTCGACCTTTGCCGATAAACGTCGAGGTGTGCGTCTCAAAGCCGGGTAATTCGTTGACCATTGGATTCATGCGAAACGTATCAATGTGCAAATGCGCCGCGAGTTGCGCAACTTGCTCTTCACTGTAACTCTTGCCCAAGAATTTGGCCACTTTCCTTATCGAGCCCGGCAAATCCTAAAGTAGAAAAAAAGTATCTCGTTTTTTGAACTCTCAAATGCTTCGTCCATTGTGATGAGTGTGCGAACGTACGTTTCTCAGATCTTCGTAAAAGAGGAACAAGAGATTCGGATGATGGCGTAGGGCCCAGGCTTCCTTGATGTGCTCCCAGTAGGGAGCGTAAGGTAGGACTATAAGACACAAAACGTTACTTCACGTTTATAAATAACTAGCTTTCTGTAAGTAATTTAATAAAATGGAAAGAAGATTCGAATGGCTGTGCAGAGTAATCAGAAAGCTAATTATCTAATTGCGTCAGGTCGTCATTTACGTTGCAACGATTTTTTTCGTATTGCAAGCAACCTTGCGGGTGAGGTAACGTATGTATAGATTTTCGAACTTTCTTGAATTTTTGACGTGACGTACGGCGAATATTCTAGAACTTATTGCCACGGCTATACAAGTATCGTGAGAGAATCATATTATCGGTAGTTGACGAACATGCGCACGGATCTGGTGCGCCACGACAGCGGAAGAATAAAGATGAAAAATATCACTTAAGGGGTCCTCTCACTTTAGACGCTAAAAAGGCTATTTTCATGATTTTTTAAAATAGGTTTATATTGTAGATATTGATATAAAAGTTGTTACACTTAATAAATACACTTTCGAAAAACATTTTTTAAAATGTCCTAAAAAGATTGTAGGTCTGCCCTGTTGATGAAATCTCGGAGATGGGTCATCAGAAAGAAAAAAATCAAACGGTTTTAGATTCAGTATGATAATGGCTATAGCGCATATCATACGATTTTTGGTATATGCAAAAATAAAGAAAATCACGGACATTTTTCGAAAAAACAAAAAAAACGTGTTTTTTCACCATTTTTGACAAAAAATAGTATACATAAACTTTTTTTTTAATCCTTGATATGCGCTATAGCTATAGTTGTAAAGAATATGTGTTTCAAATTTCATAAGGATCGGTTCAGTAGTTTCGAAGATTTTATCAACAAGCCGTCGAAAAACGATGTTTCGACATAAATGCGTCTAAAGTTTGTTTGGGTTACATAAATGCATGAAATGTTGTTTAAAATGTATTTCGAAAGTGTATTCATTAAGCCTAACAACTTTACGTCAATATCTATAATATAAGCCTATGAAAAAAAAATTGATGAAAATAGCCTTTATTAGCGTATAAAGTGAGAAGACCCCTTAAATTCATCACTGTAAATCTAATTTATATGTTCTCATAATTAACGTGGTTTTTCTTTGTAGTATGTCACTAATTGAAATATCATTACTTTTCGATTCTACACAAAAGTGTACGACGGTAAATGGCATATTTTAAAAGTCGTCGTCACACGTTAACCCTTCGTGTGTACACTACATTTTTCGAGACATGGTGTGTAAACTGGGTCGTTTAGGGTGCAGATGGGTTTTAAAGTTTTCTAAGGCTTAAAAAAAATCTACAATATTCAGGGTTGCTTGTCAAAGGGTCTACTATATGGCCCAGAAATTGCCAAAGTCAAAAGTTCAAAACCGTTGTTAATGAAAATAGAAGTATAGTAATAAATGCGGAAAAATGGGACATTTAAAATTTTGACTGCTCCTTTAAGGTTGTTGCAAAATCATTTTTGAAGGGTGGGGGGAGAAACGAAGTTCGTATGCTAATGCAGTATGTGACGTCACCAGTTCCAACTTATTGTAACAAAATATTAATGACGTGTTCGACTGATTGTGAATATCGCGAAAATGTTCAAAAAGAAGGCAGATAATCGTAATTATTATTTACGTATTTGGTATTTTATAGGAGTTAGGATTATCATAAAATTAAATGTTGGTGTTTAAACATCCTATTAAAATAGACACGAGCTTTGGCAACGTCGCACTTTGGTTCTGTCGATATTCAAGGATGTCAGGCTGACTGCAGTGACTGTTACAGGTCGCAGCTGTGTTACGCGCATTTCGTACCGGTCGGCGTTTTCAGTGGTTATGTTAGAGCAAGAGGAGGCAACAAATGATTTTTTTAAAAGATTAGTGCCCCGCAAAGTTTCCAATGGAAGAGACGATTTGTCAGGGCTCGTGTCCACCAGCATCGCTCACCGAAGTTAGAAAAAAGGAAATACATCATAATAAATAAATGAACAAGCCCATTAGTCCAGTAAAAGAGACGAAAACCCAGCACTTTTTAGCGTAGAATATGAATTTTTGCCTGAAGGTAGATGGCTGCATACTGAATGAAACATAAACGAGTGCAATAAACCTGCGTTCTCCTTTTGCCAGTATATTCAGAAAATATACCATAACGATTAGGCGAATTTTCATTAATATCTATTTACCCCAATATTTTTAAGCAACAACCTTAAGGACCCACGGCCAGGAGTGAAAAAAATGTTTGAGTAATCAGAGGTAGGACAATGATTTTAGAAATAATACAATGTTTCGTCGCTGCAATTTGAACGTCGAAACGATAAAATAATCGGGAATTCTATTTTGAAAAAAATGAAATATTTTTCATTAAAAGATGTATAATTTCGTTTCACCATTAGCAATGTAATCCTCCATACACTTCTGCAATCCATGTGGGTATACGGGAATGAGTCCGCTGGTAAGGAAACGTGCCAGCGAGACTAAGGTATCTTTAGGATTCCGAGCAACGTAAACTATCTGAAATCGTTAAGTATTGTGAAATTCAATTGTTTGTTGTGATCCTTGGAAATATAAACGCGTAATTGTATACCTTGCATCCGGAATCTAAAATATTTTTGTGCACCGATAAGGCGAGATGTGTTTTCAAGATTCTCGGAGACGTCATCTCCTCGAAGACCTCGTAAGAGTGCTTGCTCGTGTCGACCGGAACGGCTTCCAAAACTTTAGGATCGTCGCGACTTGGTCGTAAAAGCCGACAGTGTTGCCATATAACAGGAAACAAACTTACCCTTAAACAATGCACTTTTTTCATTATTCTCTCATTTATAAACATGCACCGTGTAAATTGTATTCGTTATTTGCGGATGATCCAACTTACGAAAACTCGGGTGATCTGTCTGCTAAGTGGAACTTCTTTGCAGTCTCAAAATCCAAATTGTTAGCGAGTAACCATACGAGTTCTTGAGTGAATGTCGTGCCTAGACATATATTTTCTTCTTACAAGATTGTGCTTTATCGTAGACTCCATTGTACGAGGTCTTCCCCCTTATTACATGCCCTACCATATTCCACTATTCATCTCCACCTTTTCTATTTTTTTTTTCTCGTGTTATTCTGTTTGAACATTCGACTTACCCTAATCTCCACATAATGTGACTTCAAACCTAAATTCAAGGGCTTCTAAGTTCAATTTTTATTGAGTCACTTTTCAAACTTTTATTCTACTTTCATTCGCTATTCATTTATCATTTTTTTAAATTGTAAATCAGCGGAGATTTAAATTTGTGATAATTACTTTTTAATAATATGTTTATCATAGCATACATTTGTAAGTATCTGTTACATAGCAGTATTGCAAACGATAAACGTAGACGACAAAATATACGGAAAAATTTGGTATCAGTCAATGACAAAGCTTCGCTATATGCAAAAAATGTCTTTGGTATCTTACCTGATCGTGGCTGCGTCACTATCCACACGTCATCCGGTCTTACTTTATAATCGCGGAAAGCTTCGCCATATTGAGCCCATGTCAATGGCAGTAACCATCTTTTTCCATCGACCTCAAAATCTTTGAAGAAATTCTCTTCCTCAAACTCGTTGATAGTCTCGTAACTTACCATAATTCGAGTAACCAATGATCACTAACAAACGACGAAATCGGCTTTGAGTATAATGCCGCAAAAGGCGACTGTTGTACGAGAAATGAAGTACCGGGTGGACTTTTTTATTATGCGCTGCTCGTGACGCTTGATAAGATATCCTCATGTGTATTTGTGAATACGCATTGTTATTTAGCCTCATTGTTATTTAGCCTTTAGATAGCCTCATGTGTATTTGTGAAAACGCATTCGTTATCGCTTGATAAGATATCCTCATGTGTATTTGTGAATAATTTACGATTGGTCGTTGCGTATGGATAATCAATGTGGATCGAATAATCGGAAATCTCGTCTCCTTCAAATTGCTGCAAGGAAAACATTCCAGAAGAAATGGAAAGGTATCCTCATATCGGTGTTTTGCACGAATCATGCCATCGGCACTCCTTATCTGCCAATTTCAGACGATCTCACCAAACGGAATTTATAATTGTACGGCAAGTATAATTGTCGATCGTGATTATACGAAGAGTCTCGTTCGAACATAATTAACTGTAGTAATGCTTGTCATACCAAAATTCACAACGTTCTAGAACCTAGGGACTTTTTTAAAGTAACTAGGAGCACCCCTGTGTTTTGCTATGGTCACGCCGAACTTTGACTTACCTTTATGATGTTTAGAACATGCTACTGGAGTAATTACACATTTTGAAGATTATTCCTGAGTTCGGGAGTGACATTCACCTGATCGTTCTCTTACCAATAGTGGCACTGCAGTTCGAAAGGTATCCAGTTGCTGTTCCCATTTCTGGACCATCTCCTCCGATCTTTTTTCCTCTCGTTTGCTCTATCTCGATCTCGAGCGAGAACGCTTCCTTTACTTCTCTTTTGGCATCTTCTTCTTCGTTTTTTCCAAAGTTTTAAATTCCTTTATCTTTCCAGTGAGATATTCTGCGCGTGTTCGGTTTTTCGAACAATGAAACAGCATGAAGGTAAGGCCATGTGCCACACGCCAGAAAATTTCGACGCGGCCTCTCGTTACGTCGGTAGCGCAGATCTCGTAGTTATTAGCTACGAGTCGCTACCGACGGACAGCGCAGCGATCGCGAATTCGGTCTCGATGCTTCGCACTGAGGCGAAGAGTCGAAGCCAAATGAACGGCGATCGCTGAGCGCGCGCGCATGTGTGTGTGTTTGCTACGCCGCGGCAACCGCGTGGAGAAAGAACGGATGCATTCTCGCACGCCGTTCGGTCGTACGCAAGCACCTTACGTCTATGTGTGTATCACACAATTCATACAACTATGCGTAGCGACCATGGTACGCTTGTATCGGAAGCATGCGCTCGCTCGGCAGGAGAGCGGTGAAACTTTGTTGCATTTTGCTTTGTATATGCAGCCATCGAATCGATTTTTTTTTTCGACGACGGCCACAACCAAAAGACTCAGGCATTTTCCCATACTTATTTATATCATTTAAACAAATAAGCTCGAGCACAATTTGTAACATCGATGCTGCTTATCGTTAACGATATCGATCCCTGCCAAAATTTTGAGCGACCGAAATTGCTCGAGACTCACTCTACAAAAGAGTGGTAAAATTTTACAATGCTCATTATTTAAACAAATGCGTTCAGCATTTTTATCTCTACCAGGGTTCATATTTGGCAGCATTTTTGCTGGTCAGCTTCTCGAACAATCAAGATCGCTAGCCTCGCTCTACGGAAGAGCGGTGACATTTTGCGATCGCGCATTGTTTAAACAAATGCCCTCGAATCGATTTTTTTGTCGACGGCGGTCATCGGTGGAAATTTATTTATGGTTGAACTTTCTAGCAAACGGGGTTTGCTAGAGACTCGTATGGTGGAAGGGTGCTAGCACTTTCCCATTCGTTTTTAATTAATTTAAACAAATAAGCTCAAAGACTATTTGGCATCACGATGTCGCTCATCGTCGACGGATTCAATCTCTGCTAATATCTCGAGTCTCGACCGAGATCGCTCGAGACTCACTCTACAAAAGAGTTGTAAAATTTTACAATGCTCTTTGTTTAAACAATTACGATCGGCATTTTTTTCTCTGCCATGGCTTATCTTCGGCAGGTTGTCTGCGACCGACCAAATTCGCGAGCGAACGAGATCGACCGGGTCTCACTCTGCGAAAGAGTGGTAAAATTTTATTATTGCTGCAAAAAAATACGTTTAGCATTTTTTCTCTCTGCCAGAATTCATCTTCGGCAGGTTTCTCCAAAGATCGATTTTTTTTGCAATGACGATCGGAGAAGTCTCGCTCTACAGAAGAGCGGTAAAATTTTATTATCGCGAATTGTTTAGAGGTCATCGGTATGAAATTTTCGAAAAATCGTTTTGTTGGAAGCTTTTTTAAAAAATTCTTGGAAACTTGAAAAATGTTACGATGCTCTTTGTTTAAACAATTGGGATCGGCATTTTTTTCTCCGCCATGGCTTATCTTCGGCAGGTTGTCTGCGGCCGACCAAATTCGCGAGCGAACGAGATCGACCGGGTCTCACTTTGCGAAAGAGTGGTAAAATTTTATTATTACTAAATTATTTCTAATTATGCTTAAAAAAAATCGTTTAGCATTTTTTCTCTCTGCCGGAATTCATCTTCGGCAGGTTTCTCCAAAGATCGAATTTTCTAGCAATGACGATCGGAGAAGTCTCGCTCTACAAAAGAGCGGTAAAATTTTACAATCGCAAATTGTTTAGAGGTCATCGGTGTAAAATTTTCGAAAAATCGTTTTGTTGGAAGCTCTTTACAAAAATCCTTGGCAACTTGAAAAAAATTACAATGCTCTTTGTTTAAACAATTGCGTTCGCCATTTTTTTCTCTGCCATGGCTTATCTTCGGCAGGTTGGCTGCGGCCGACCAAATTCGCGAGCGAACGAGATCGACCGAGTCTCACTGCGAAAGAGTGGTAAAATATTATTATTATTGTTAAAATAAATACGTTTAGAATTTTTTCTTTCTGCCGGGATTTATCTTCGGCAGGTTCCTCCAAGGATCGAATTTTCTAGCAATGACGATCGCAGGAGTCTCGCCCTACAGAAGAGCGGTGAAATTTTACGATCGCGATGTTTAAAAGAGGACACCGGTGGAAAATTTTCGAAAAATCTTTTTTTTTGGAAACACTTAAAAAGTCTTTATAACCTCCAAAAATATGATGAATATTCATTTATAGCCGAAAAAAAAAACAGTTTTAAAGTGGTTTTCGAGCTATTTTTATAGGAGAGTGTCCGGCGCTGAAAAGCGTCTTCGGCGATGCCATGCCGGTAGTCGCAATTCTCAACTCTTGTAAGCCTATGTGGGCATAAATTCACCGACTAAAAATAGTTTTATCTTCGACCAAAAGGTGGCATTAGATTACGGAAACAAAACTTCTTCAGGTCTATCGCCTAACCGTTAACTTCACACACGTTTTTCTCCAAACCACGTTTACGAAATCGGGACGCAGCAGAACTTGAACAATTTTCGTCCCCTCGACCAATCCAATTTCTTCAATTTTTCAAAGTGTTTTTTGAAGCGCTGTATCAATGTGAGAAATGGTCGCATCGAGATGAAAAAAAGCATTATGAAGCTTCAAGTTTCTAGTTTCGAGACCTGTCGTCAAAACAAATGTGTGAGCTACTGTAATCGCGCAATAATAAAAAATAACGAGAAAATTTATTTCCAAATTTTTTGGTTTTTTTTTTCAAGGGTCCACGCGCTCGAGAATGTTATTTCAGTTAAATACATGTATAGGTCAGTTAGCTTGTTTATTCAGCTTCTATTTGGTTTTTTTTGTTTCTCCACGACAATTTCTTGCTGAGATATCCGACTTTGAATGTAAAAAGAGCCTTTTGTCTTCGATCACCATTATCCCAGCAACCAATGATTGCACGGGCAGCTTTGAAAACTTAAATAAATTTCCAACACGACCCTTCCGTTGTTTTTTAGAAAAAAACATTTTTTCACCATTAATATTAATTTGAAAAAGCACCAAAAACTGACTGTTTATGGTTTTTCAGTAAATGTACAATCCTTTAAGTATTGATGGAAAGACTAATGTTGCCCCGTTGTTTTTCTGCTTAATGTACCCCCAATAGCTCTGTAAATTTTCAATTTGATCCATCGAACCATTTTTTCGGTTCGATTCATCAAAGTTTTACAAAACAAAGGAAGAAGTGTATTGTTCTTAAACATCTTGTAATCATCATCAGAATGAAAAAACCAATTTTCTTTGACTTTTTTCAAAACTTTGACCTAGTTCCTTATTAAAGTCAAGAAAAAGAAAATCCGAATAATTTCAATTTTTTTTTTTCAAATTTGTCAAACATTTCAGGAAACAAGACTGACTCATTTTTACACGATTCGACCTTTGCGCACCATAATTTCACTCATCTTTAATTGCATTAATTAAAAGTTGAAAGCTGTATTCACTAGTCGATCTGAGAACTTGTATGAAATTAATTCTCGATATTTTCTGCGACGGTTATTAGGGTTACAAAAAAAAATTTCTTCCAAAACTGATCTTTTTTTAAAAGAAAAAACCAATTAACATTTTTTTAACTAATATTTTTTTGGTAATTTTTTTCTACGTTTCGGTAAATAAATTAATCTAAAGTTTTTGTAAACTGTAACGTTTTTCAATTTTTGTTCATGCCTAGTTTGAAAAAAAACTGTTTTCTGGAACCCTAATAACCTTCGTAGAAAATATCAAGAGTTAATCGCATAAATGTTCTCAGATCGACTATTGAATACAGTTTGGGGTTATCAACTTTTAATTAATGAAGTTAAACATGAGTGAAAATATAGTGCGCAAAGGCCGAATCGGGTAAAAAATGAGTCACTTTTTGTCCTTTTTTCAAATTAATGTTAAGGGTGAAAAAATGTTTTTCTGAAAGATCAACGAAAGGGGCTGGTGAGAAATTTATTCAAGTTTTCAAAGTTGCCATTTAATTTCCGTTGCAATCATTGGTTGCTGAGATATCGATGAACAAAGACAAAAGGATCTTTTCTCATTTAAAGTAGGATATCTCAGCAAAAAATCAACGTAGAGAGACAAAAAATCCAAATTAAAGCTGAATCAACAAACTAACGGACCTATACATTGAGTTACGTGGAAAAAAAGTTAACTAGCCCCTGAAACCTTGAAAAAAAAAAACAAATAAATTTGGCAATTTTTTTCGTCCGCTATTCTTATGATAAAGAGAAAACCACAGCTCACAAAAAAAATTTGCCAAAAAATCGCGAAACTAGAAACGTGAAGCTTCGAAGGCTTTTTTATCTCGACGCGACCATCTTTCACATAAATACAGCGCTTCAAAAAACACGCCAAAAAATGAAGAAATTTTCTGTTCCTTTAATTATTTGGAGTAGTATATAAAAATTATGGTCGAAAACACGAACTTTTTTTCAAACTCGTTCCATTTTTTTAATGATTATTTCGAAATTTCTCCCCGCACTTGACTTCTAAAACTAACATAATTAACAAAAATATTTCGCTCTTAGTTCCAGGATTAAATTTTCGATAGTTCTACTGCGTTCCGCGGAGAGAGTATGAGGTTGAAGTTTGAATCGTTGGAACGCAAAGAAAATTAATATTCGTGAATTCCTTTAATTTATTTTTGCAAATCTTACTCACAAAAATCTTCTAATTATTTTTTAAAATGTTTATTTAGCGATCTACAATAAAAATCTTTATAAAAAAGATTTTCTATAACAATAAAAATATAAAAAATAAAATGTAAGCAAGAGATTCGTTCCTTACATAAAATGTAAGCAAGAGATGTAAGCGTTCCAACGATGCAAACTTCAACACTATGGAGAGGGTTGACTGAAAGCCAGTAGTGCTATAGCAACTCGTACACCGCGATTTTCTATTCTTTTAAATCAAGAGCGTGCGCTCTTGATTCTATCGATTGATTTCTATCGATTTGATTTTTTCTTTATTTCTATCTTGATTTCTATCGATTTTGTCCAAATTTTAACCAGACATTGTTCATATTATTATGCAAGTTTGAGTGAAATTTCAGAACAGTTGACTATTTAGATTGGGAGATAATGGATTTTTCAATAGCAACTTTTAACACTGCAGGGTCTGCAGTGGCCGAAAGTCAGGTCACATAATTCGACGTACCATTCTATTGGGTTATTCATTTTGAAACAAAATTATGATTAGATAGCAAACTAGTTAGGGAACGAGTGAAAAAAGTTTGGATTATCTTTGCTATTCAGTTTTGCTAAAGACGTTCAGTAACGACAGAATAACTCTCGGTAAAAAATATTTGTCCCCTATAATAAGAAGACATTATGCAACACCGTAGAACAGTATGTATATGTCGAGAAAAAAGATAATTATCGTGTTCCTGAAGTTGAAAACTTTTAACGTAACAATAAATATTTGCATTATAAACATTAATATTTTATATTGCTTATGTTATTGCCTTGTGTCTTTTTATAGAGGACAAATATTTGTTACGAAAAATTACTCTGTCTAAATTTCAATGCAGACCCTGCAGTGTTAAAAGTTGCAATTTCAAAACCCATTATCTCCGAATCTAAATAGTCGACTGTTCTGAAATTTCAATGAAACATGCATAATTATACGAACAATGTCTGGTTAAAATTCGAACAAAATATATAAAAATCAAGAGCGCATGCTCGTTCTACCTTAACACGTTCAACCGTTGAGCATTCAATTCTGTTGGGCTGAAGGTTTCGACCCATCGACTCTGAGTATGAGATGATGGTAGCCATAACCATTGCAACGCAAGAAGGCCCTAGCGTCCTCGCCCTTTGTTTTGAAACGTACATACGTAAGCGAAAGGCCTTGCACAGATTGGTGGTGCGATCCATGGCAAGATATTGTTCCTTGAGGTCAGCCTTGCTGGTGCTCTCAGAGAGATTGGAGACAGCGGTGATATCCTCTCGACACTGGGACTATTGTGGCTGCGACGATTGACGCGGTTTCTTATCCTCGGCAGTACGTACTTGCTGCACTGGATAAATCCGATGGTCCATCTAGATGGTAAATTCGACGCTATTTTAGTTCTGGTTCCTACATGATAGCCCAGGTACCGTACCTACCACGTGTGTGCGTACCGTATCGGTACTAGCATTAGTATGGTGAGGATATGCAACCGGTATATCTTACTATTGCACAGTGTACCGGTACCATACGGTGCGAAAAAAAACTTCACTCTATCACACACTATTACACATCGTTTGAAATATATTTCGAACGAATGTGCGAGGTTATAGCTCAGGCTTTCGACTCGTCAAAAATAAATTGTTCCGGAAGGAGGCGAGCGCGGTCGGTAAAAAAGGGCGAAGTGAGCTGCGCGCCGCTAGTGAGAAAACGGATGAACTGAACGCTCGCTCCGGTAACTGATATTTTGAGCTTAGTCGATACATTTTTGTTACATTTATGTCAAAATTTCAATATGCTTTTTCTCCGCCATTTGTTCATAAAAACAGGTGAAACAAAGCTTAAAATGTGTGCTTTTTTACGGTCCAGAGGATGACGCTCAGAAAATCACCGAAAATGCGATGCAATGGTTAATAATTCACCATTTTTCGCAGGGTAACCACAAACTGTAATTTTTTTTTGTCAATTTTGGATAACGGAGGGTATCATCCCCTCGGAGCAAGTGTCCTGCATGCACGCAACAAATTTCATTCCAATCGGTTGTTCCGTTTGAGAGAATTCTTTTTTCAAAATTTCGAAGCGATCGGAGGCATGTGGCACATCGCCGTAAGTCAAAGCGCGCCGTGATCATAACAACACTCAGGGGCGCCACTTGTTATCTGTAAAAAGTCCCTAGGCTGTGAAACGTTGTGAAGTTTGGCATAACAGGCATTACTACAGTTAATCATCGAGAACGAAACGCGTAGTATGGTTGAAAACACTAAATATAAATACATTATATATAAAGTAAAGTAAAAGTGGCAAGAGTTTGTTGGCAGGGCACTCGTAATATAGTGGTTTCAACTATATATGTGCGCGCGCGTGTGTGTGTGTGTGTGTGTGTGTATGTGTCTATGGCTAAAATCACTATATTACGACAGTCGTTACTACTTTCTACCATCGGTGTTTCACCTAAATACCATGGGATTTGGAGGAACACAAATTTATTGGTGTTTCAATGTGCCAATCAATGGCACTTTTCCTGTCAATGCAAAGTGAAATAAACAAATCACTTAAGATAGTACGTACACGAACCTCCTCGTTAGAAAAAAATTTGATTTTTTTGTATGCCGTAGTAGAGACATAAAAAATGACGTCCGCGAAAACTCTGCAGGCCTTACCGGCTAAATACAATAGTAATTCATTCACGAAATCAATGCATTTAACCCGCACCATATAGGAAAATTGTGCGGATCGAACTTTGGAACGGAAATAATGATAGTTCCCGATTATATCAGAGCTATACGAAAAGCGACGAATAACAAGAAAACTGTCGCGGTTACGTATGTTCCATAAAAAATATAGGGCACGGGATATTTCGAGCAGACATCATCGATTTAATCGACTCATTTTTGCGTTCGCTAGCCGCGTCTGCCGCGTCTCTCTTGTTACAACATGCACATTACACACACGCTACAACACACGATTACACATACGGTAAACGAACCATGCTTGGCATGTATCGAAAGCACCTGAATACAGCGTTGCCACGGATATTGCCAGAATTATGACATGGCGGCCTGTGACAACTCAAGTCAAATCTGATTGCGATTTTACTACACTTTCCAAACTATAATACAAACAGTTATCACATGCACTTTCAAATAATAATTTTCTGTATCATGTTTAATATTGTACCCAATTACATTATATTTTGCTTTTTTCAGGTTCGATAATTTATAGATTTTCTGTTGACTAGTCAATCCGCTAGTACTACCTTAATATAAGTTTGTAGGTTTAGGTCTCATGGGAAAAACCTGCGAATTTATTGCCGCAGAGTCTGCTAGAATTGTTCGAAACACAATGTCAATATGACTGGATCAAAAAATGCACAGCCCATGAAAATTTCGTATCGCGTATTTTATATTGGCTTATCACATGGTTCGAATTCCATTACGAAGTTTCGATTTTCAACCTCCTATAAAACAATTTTAACCCTTTTTCTTTACAATCAGCGGCCCTATGCAACATTCCTCACTATAAAGGTACACATCCACGACAACTGGAAAAATATTATGAGAAAGCAGGTCCAGTCTAAAGTAGTGATCATTTACGGATTTACGGTCTTTGTTGGTATCGATTTTTCCGCCTAATTAACTATCACTGTAGACCCGGAAATACGATACCAGTGCCCTTAATGTTCTCCTCAATCCATCGATCAATCTTCGCTTCGAACTCCGGTGTTACGATCTCGTGCCATCCACGCACTCGACCCTTGCCAATGAACGTCGGGATACGCTTCTCGTAACCGCGTATTTCGTTGACCATTGGATTCTTGCGGAACGTATCGATGTGCAAATGCGCCGCAAGTTGCGCAAACTGCTCCTCACTGTAATTCTTCCCCAAGAATTTCGCCACTTTTCTTATAGAGCCCGGCAAATCCTGAATTTGAAAAATACGAATTATTTTTTTGACACTCAAATGGCGTTTAATCGCGTTTCGGTGAACGTACGGATCTCAGATCTTCGTAAAAGAGGAACAGTAGATTGGGATGATCGCGAAGGGCCCAGGCCTCCTTGATGTGCTCCCAATATGAGCCGTAAATTAGGCCTATAAAAAGGTTCAAAACTTTACGTGACGTTCATAAAGAACAGAAGATTATCTTCTGTAATTGATAAGAAACAAAATTAAACTCGAACAGGTGTGCAAAGTAAGCACAAAGCTAATCAACTAATTATGTTGCGTCGCCATTTTAGCTAAAACGATTCTTTTCGTATCATATAGTTCGTATCACGTTCATATGGACTATCGACCGTCTCGAATTTCTGACGGAACGTTCGTCGAATATTCTAGGACTTATTGCCGCAGCTATAAAAGTACCGTGAGACGATAGCATTCTTTTTTTTTTTTACAACCATGCCCATGGACCAGTTGCGCCAGGAAGTATCTTATTATTGAGTTTATCACTGATCGATCTTATTTATACGTTCCCATTTTTAACCCGGTTTTCCTTTATCGTATGGCGTTGGTCGAAGAATCTTTTTTTTTTAATTCGCCCAAAGGCGTACAGCATTGAGTTACATATTTTGAAAATCGTAGGCACAAAACGTTAGAACTAAGCTTAAATAATGTTAGATTTAAAAAATTAAGTTAGAGCTTAAATAATGCAATTGTATAATAGAGAGACAATCATTTTTTTACTAAAGCAACGTTTAATATTTTCAATCCGAAAGTCAAAATAATAAAATTAAATTAAATTCCATAAGAAGTAAAGGAAATATTTCCATTAAAAACTGAACATTTTCGATTTTATTTTGGAATATGACCGATTTTAATTTGGCCCTTACCATCAGTGGCAATGAAATCTTCCATACATTTCTGCACCCCATGTGGGTATAAGGGATTAGGTCCATCGGCAATGAAGCGTACCCTCGAGACTAAGGTGTCTTTAGGATTTCGAGCAGTATAAACGATCTGAAATCGATAAGTATTATCAATCCAGTTTTTCGTACTGTTCCTTGGAGATGTCAAGCTTGGGTAAACGCTCACCTTGCATCCGGAATTTAAGAGATTTTTGTACACGGACAAGGCCAAATGTGTTTTGAAGATTCTCGGAGACATAAGATCTGCATAGACCTCGTAAGATTGCTTGCTCGTATCGACCGGAATGGCTTCCAAAACTTTCGGATCGTCACGACTTGGACGCAAAAGATTACAATGTTGCCACAAATTGGGGTACAAACTGGCACTGGAACAATCAATGTTCGTTATTTTCCTATTACATACAGGGTGTTCGGAAAGTCGATGCAAAGCCTTAAGGGGGTGATAAGTCACCTCGTTAGGAACATATCTAACCTAGGTTACCTCAGTCCAAAGTCTAATGATTTCGAGTTATCATGATAAATATAGTTTTTGGAAAAATTCCCAAAATTAGGTACTAACTCGTTTACCGCTTATGTTAATGCTATTTTTTTTAATAGCATTAACATAAGAGGTATTTTTATTTTTTGACATGAACTCATCGTCTTTGGCGTTTTTCATCATATTTTACAAATATACGCTTTGACATGTTATTAAAAAAAGTGCTTCATAAAGGTGTGACAATTTTTGTATCGTCGTCATATCTCTGGAGTGGTTTTTTCTTTTACTACATGTTGCATACCGTCAGCCAACTTTACGTGAAAATTTGAATTGTGGGCGTCCGGGTCTGTTGCCCCCCCCCCCCTGCTTTCTCAAATTAGGCCCTGTATCACATATTAATCGTATTCGTTATTTGTTAGTGAACCAACTTACGGAAACTTCGGCGATCTGTCAATTATGTGAAACTTCTTTGCAGTCTCAAAATCCAAATTGTTGGCGAGTAACCACACGAGTTCTTGAGTCAATGTCGTGCCTGTCGATATTTTAGCTTCGTCAATTACGTTAATTCAATAACTTTTGGGGGCAATCATCAGAAGAAGAGCTTGCATTATATCTATATTAAGGTGAGTGGGAAAAAATAAGGATAAAACGTTCGGTCTATTACCTTTTCAAACACTTTTACTAACTAGTATAATAGTAGATAGTTACTAAAATACTAGCGTTGGATAATTTGGTTCCTTAATCGATTTACATAATAAATTCCCCCACATGTATCAACAACTTATGAATACTTCTCATTGTCAAATCTAGTCCATGTTTGCAAAAGCTGCTCCTTTTAAGGCAGGAGTCTACTTTGAAACCATGAAAAAAACGCTATTTTCGTGAATTTTTTCTGAGAATACTATTAAAGATATCGATATGGGGTTTAAACTGTTCAATAAATACACTCTTTAAGTACATAAAAAAAAAATACGAAAAAAATATTTTTCGTATTTTAGCCGCCATTTTGTTAATTTTGCACGTATATAAAATATTCTAGTTAGGTCGGTTCCTGAAGACATACTGAACATGAAACTATTTGATTTTTTTGTTTCAGACCATCCGTCGGGAAGATTTCACGACCACGGCAACGGTACCTGCTTTTCGAGGCGTTGGCTTTAAACATATTTTACGTGTACAAAAAATGAATAAAATACATTAAAAATTTTTTTTATGTACTTAAAGAGTGTATTTATTGAACAGTTTAAACCCCATATCGATATCTTTAATAGTATTCTCAGAAAAAATTCACGAAAATAGCGTTTTTTTCATGGTTTCAAAGTAGAATCCTGCCTTAAAGTGCGTTTTCCTAACCGAAATATACTTATGCTTACAGAAATTACATCTTTTTGAATGCTTTATATCACCGTGTGACAGTTCTGTAACAAACCATCTAAGTCCTCACAAAAACCCATATTGACATTTTATCTTTTTTTTTAAATCAATGTCACACCCCGGCTACAAACCGTTCTATGGTTTTTTAGTGTAATTCATGCAAGCTCGATGGCG
Source organism: Ophion ellenae (assembly GCA_963210295.1). NCBI lineage: Eukaryota > Metazoa > Arthropoda > Insecta > Hymenoptera > Ichneumonidae > Ophion > Ophion ellenae. The sequence continues at coordinate 44,977,474 of OY723387.1, forward strand.
TTAGTGGGATCCAAATTTGTTCGAAGCTGACACATCGCGAGATTGCAAGATTCATGGCTGTTACACTTCCTTAATTACTTCATAACTAGGCGCCTGATTAAATTGGTCAAAAACTTAATAATACCTGTTTTTTACTTTACTAAAGTCCACCATATAGTCACTATTATAAATATATTATAAATGTATTATAAATATTGTAACTAATATACTAAATAAATACCTGTTTTTTTACTTTACTAAAGTCTACCATAAAGTCACTATTATAAATATATTGTAACTATTATTAAATAAAGATTTTTTTCTATTCGCCGAGAATACGTCAATTCTTCAAATAGTTGTGATTGTGTAAAAATAATGGAATTTGATGTAAAAAAAGATTTTCAGAGATGTAACAGTGAGCTTCGAGAATCTTCATATAGATCTGAGAAATATTATTGAATTATTACATTATCCAAGCTTGCACGTAAAGAGTAAAAGATACTATTGTCTGAAAGGAATAAAAGGCGAACCTTTTCGTTGACGTACCCTAATACACATAACTTAACATCAAAGTGAAGTTCGAGGGCTTTAAAATTCTCTAGACGGCAATCTTTATACAATCTATATTTATTTGCTTCTTATACTCTCATTCCACTTGAACTTGCTATTTAATTGTGCATTTTTCGATCCTAAGATATTTACAAATATTAACCCTAGAATGGTACACCTTTTTGCCTTCTCAAGGCACACTGGGCACAAATGTAGCCCACGCGTTGGCCCCGATTATCGGGGTTATAAATAGTGAATAAATGTTTTGGTAGCACAGATTTTCTTCTTTTTTTTATCGAGGAAGACGATGATATCATGTCAAAATTTCAGAAAATTCGAAAAGTGTGTCGAAGTTTGATCCGAAGTGAAAAAAAAATTTAATCGGTAAAATTGTGTACATTTACAAAATTGGTGGGGCACGAATGTATCCCAGTGTGCCATTCTATGGTTAATTACAAGTTATATATTTGTTATATTATTAATCTATAGGCATTCGTTAAATGGCAGAATTTCTAAGGAGGAACGTTCACGAAAATAAACGGAATAATTATCGTGACATTCGACAAATTTTCGAGCAGATGCGTCAAAATGATTTTTGGTATCTTGCCTGATCTTGGCTGCGTCACTATCCATACATCATCCGGTCTTACTTCGCAATTGCGAAAACCTTCGCCGTGTTCAGCCCATGTCAACGGGAGTGACCACCTCTTTCCATCGATCTCAAAGACTTTGAAGAAATTTGCACCCGCACGTTCCTCGTCGATAGGCGTGTAATTTACCATAGTCAAATAACAAATCGACAACTAACCAGCGACGGAATTAGCTATGAATCGAATTCCCCGCAAAGAGGCCTTTTTATACAAGAAAGCACTTATCGGGTCGACTTTTTATCTTTATGCACCGCTCTAAATGGCATATCCCTTATCGCTTGATAAGATAGTTAAACATACTTGTTCGTATTCATGAGTGACATCGTTGCATATTGATAACCGCCGTGGGATCAGATAATCGAAGCTCTTGACTCGTTCTAATTGCTGCAGGAGACTAATTGAAAGTCAAGTGGAGAGGATTTCCCTGATAAGTTTTTCATCGATTTCGTCATCGACACGTCTTGCCTGCAAAATTCCCATCCTACCATCAAATGGAATTTTTCAATTCATGGAACGTAATAGATTATTGTTGAGATTTAAGCCACGCGAAAAGTTTTGACCGCAGCGAATCTATCGGACCGATTTGTAATTGCAGCAGTGACCGAGCTGAAACTGATGCTAAAAAATTAAGAACAAGTCAGAAGTGCCATTTTTGTACCTCAGCTGGAGATCAAATGGACAGTATGCAAATGAGAGCATAGACGAGCTTACTCGTGAACTGGCTATATAGGATCCAACTCCGGAACTATCAATAGAATTCGGCCACTCACATAGTTCCACAACATCATTACTTGTCGCTGATGTTAAATCGTTTTACATCTCGGAATGCAACTGCCAGGATGTGCCATCGTGGACAGTACATGCTAATCGTTGCGGTACAATGATAGTGATATCTCCTGAGTGATCGACAATGACCTAATGACGTACTCGAGCGCGCAGTACGTGCGACAGTCACCATCAACCATGCGCATTTATCCCCACGTGTGTGCACACGGATAAACGAGCATCGATCAAACTAATCCAGTACACAAGACGATATGGGGTGTCCGTTCTCGATGCATGTTTAAGGCCTCGCGTTTGTTTGCTCACGATGGGGCTTTTTCGCTACGAGGTTTTAATCGCAACCAGGTGAGGCGAATAACTAATTCCACGGGCATGATCTCCAGTGATGATACGGAAGCAAACTGTGATTCTTCAACGACATATACATGCGCTTTAGCCTACAGATCCATCAGCTTAAAACGCCTGAGGACTGAAGTGAATCCAATACATTCACCCTTTCTACATCAAATGATCTTCATTTCCAAATGAAGTTCTCTAAAAAAAAACTCTGAAGACAGCTCATACAGCCTCTACCGTGATCCGTATAACTAATGACCAAAGCAAATGATTTCAATGTTGAAACTACTTGCGTTGAAGATCATAATGACACAATTGTACAATTATAACGATGACACGAATAATGATCATGATAACAATAACAAAGGACATACGAGAAAGAAGAAATGATCGTCTTCCCCTTGGGGGAGTCATCACGTTTGCATTAGTGACGACTGGCTTCTGCTAGGCAAAAAGAGAGAGAAACTGCAGCAAAGGGTCCCTTGCAAAACGTTATACAGATATATGTGTATATACGTACATGCATCACGACAGTTGAGCGAAACGTATGCAGAAGGTTCAAGATGAAGGCTGCTTTGTATAGGTGGTAATCGGTAAGCAGAAATCAGTTGTTGGGTGGCGCCTTAACCGTCCGCTTGGGGAGACTCCCTGATTTCTTTCAACGGCCGCTAGGGGCCTCCACTCCCCCCCTTCGCGGGCCGTCCTTCGTCGCGGGAGGACGCAAAGAAGGAAAGATGTATGTGCGAAGAGAGAAAACGAAATGAGAAGAACAATCTCGTTCTCTCTTTCTGTGCTCCTTAGCACTCACGGATCGAGTCCTCTTCGCTCTCGCGCATTTACCGCAGTAATCAAAACAGCCGGCATTGTGGCCAGTGCGCTTGAGCGGAGTCGCGCGATGTTTCATGACGCCACCGCTGGTGGGCGCGCTTGGCATACTGTACCGAGAAATCTCTGCTACTATTTCGCGAAGGCTGCCCATCTTCCTCATCAACGGGGCTCTGTTGGCTTCGACACGCAGCTGTGTCTCAAAACGCGCTTGTGAGGTTTAGTAGGCACCATAGTCCAGTAAAAGAGACGATAACCCAGCACTTTTTAGCGTAGAATATTAATTTTTGACCGAAGGTAGATGATTGCATACTGGAAGTAACCCCAATAAAATGTTGTCCCTCTACTCGCCCCAACCCTAAGAAATCGGGGTTGAAAACTTAAAAATCGCCGTATCTCGATAATTAAGGGGCTATACCAGTGTGAACGCTGAAAATTTGGGTGTTTTTCGGGAATTTTTTTTAAGAAAAGTACTCAATTAAATGTTTCGGAAAATTAACAATATATTTGGCTATGTTTGGCCTATATTACATAATTTTTTCATAGCAAAATATTGAGATCCTAGCGACTTATGCGCCTTCGGAGGCGCCAAAAAAAAGTTCCTCCACTGCTGACATGATTCCGGCCGATTGAGTAGCTGAAATCGAAAAAGGAAAAAATGTCGTTCAACTGAAAGGTATTTCCTGTACAATGACGTAGGACTTTCAAAAAAAATATCGAACGAAATATCAAAATCTAAAAAAATGGCGTAGTTATGAAAAAAGTCGGTTTTCTTGCCTATAAAATGGTCGTTTTTTTCAATGCCAAATCGTGAATTTTCATCCAATCAAAAATATCCTACGTCATTATAGAGTAAATATATTCAAGAGTACTCAGTTCATTTCAAGTCAATCGAATAATTCCTCTTTGAGTTACAATGTCAGCAAATTTGAAAAATCTCATTCCATATTCGTGAAAGTATAAAAATCTTGAAACTATAAAAATCTCATCTCATATTCTTGAAAGTATAAACTACCGAAAAAGGCAAAATAAATCGTTTTGTTGAAAGTGTCACACTGGTATAGCCCCTCAATAATAGCCCGATCAAATAATGTCGACTCCGCTCGCACACGCATCAAACCCGAATTTTCAAATCGTTTTTGTGGCGCTATTGTCAAAGATAGGGGGCTGGATGTCAGATAACTTTATACGAATTTTATTATTCCAAACAACTTTTGTTTGAAATCTTTTTTGATCGGGCTATTAATTATCGAGACACGTCGATTTTTAAGTGTTCAACCCCTATTTCTTAGGGTTGGGGCGAGTTGAGGGGCAACATTTTATTGGGGTTACTTTCGGTATGCAACTATCTACCTCCAGTCAAAAATGCATATTCTACGCTAAAAAGTGATGGGTTTTCGTCTTTTTTAGTGGATTACTAGGAACCCTCGCAACTTCGACATGTTCGCTCGTCCGTCCGTTACAGCAGAGCTTCCCTCCCTCTATTCGTGTAACTCTTTGGTTAAAAAATGTAAAATAATTCGCGGAAATAGCATTTAGTGAACACTTTCCAGAAAAGTTAATGTCGTTAGGTCAGAACAACTGGTACCGGTGGAAAAAAAACTATTTGTTATTGAACGAGGCTCTATCTACCGAACTTGTGGGGTTCTACTCGAAAGATTTTGCATATAAAATGTCAATAATTGTCGATGTTTTTAAAAGTAGTTCGATAAGCTACAGAGTAATTGGCTAATTGTTAAAAGTGATGAATAGAGTAATTGGCTAACTTTTCGAAAGTAATGAAGTTTTTATTCAATACTAAAATTATGGGCGTACCCTATTAAGCTGCAGAACCGCAATTTAAGGGGTTACCCCCACTTGCGATTTTGAAAAAATCGGTTTTTTTTATTGCATTTTTTTTGAAGTATCTGAGAATATGTCCTGAAAATTTCAAGTCGATCCGAACAAAATTGACTGAGATATGAGCGTTGAAAGAGAAGAATCCGCGTTGAAAGAGCGTTGAAAGAGAAACTTTAAACGCGTTTTTCTCAAAATGGCATTTCTGAAGTCGGTGACCAAGATTACTCGAACACTAATGAATCGATCTTCTTGACATTTTGCAGGCTTATTTAATACATAAAAATGTAGTCTTTAATCGTTCGATTTTTTTTTCGTTAAAATCGAACCATTAACTTTGACTGTCCGCTATTATGTGAAAAATGAATATTTTTTAAAATCCTCCGATTAAAGACTAGTTTATACTGATATTTGATTAAATCCATCCGCATTTTTTTCACCGATGATCCACTTCGCCGCAATGTTGGTCACCGCAAACCGTGTATATAAAAACATTATTTCATTGACGGCCATTTGCCACTAAACAATGTAATATTTTTCAATAAAAAAATTACTGAAAGTTCTTCAAGATGTGTTCTTTAAGATGGTATATTGATCGATTAAAAAAGTTTTGTAGTTTTCTTTAAAAAAGTTCATGAAAAAGGCCTTTTTTGCGCTACAAGTGGGGGTAACGCCTTAAGGCAAAGTAAAAGCTGTACCACGCGATACGAGTACCAGAGAGATAGGTGCAATTTTTGGAGAGAAATTTCGCGGTGATGGATAATATTTAGGACCAAAATAAAGCCTCTAGCTCTGCGTTGATGAATTCTACAGAGCCCGATGCTTCGTTTTTCCTGAAAAGCTTAACCATCCATGAGAAGGCTCTGTCCGAACAATGGTAAGATTGACCTCGTGCATGCACTCAAGGGGGAATATCTCTTTATTATTTTACAGTAATTATTCTACATAAATAAGTTAATACATTATTTTATATAATTAAAATTTGATGTACCGTTAAAAGGGGTTGAATTACCCTTAAGGGTAGATTTGACAGTTTTTGGCGCTATTTCAACAGAGCGGCAAAATACGTTTTAAATGTGTGCGCATTTAAATGCGTTTAAATTTGTTGTTCAAGTTAATTATAATGTTGCTCAAGTCGATGTTGATCTCAATGGAATTATAAGACTCATTAAGTGCCTACTATTATAGGCACTTAATCAATCTTATAATTATCATTGAAATCAAAATCAACTATTGTACCCTACGTACTTGATATTTTTATGTAAAATGTTTCCTTAAGAAAGATGACAATTTGATTGTGAAAAATCGTTGTTTTTCTTTTAACTCCATGTATAACCCAAAAAATATCGAATTTTTTTATCAAAATGATGTCGAAGTAACCCTTAATTTTTTACATAAGTTGCATTTTAATGTCTTGTCAAAGAAACCCCGCACTCGAGGTTACTTTGACACTTTTAAAAATATACAGAATTGTGGGGGGGGGGGGAGGGGCTTGACTTTCTTATACATTTGACAGACAAAGGACACATTGTGCTATTGGAGCAAAAAAGTTGGAATTTAGCATGTTAAAAAAAGTAACCTACAAAAAACTTCCCAAAACCTATTCAAAGTAACCCCATTTTACGATACATAATATAAATTCTCAAAAAAATATATATTTTTTCAAATATGTTTAAATGTCAGCTGCACGATAATTGCTTCGGAGACCGTTGCCGCCTGAGTTGTTCCTCGATGTAGAATCTAGCGGCTGTTGCATTGATCTGAAACATCAGCGCCGAGATGTTTTAGATTTCTAAGTCCCACACTCTCCATGTGAACCTAAAAAATACGAAGAAAAGTAACAATCCGAAATATGGTATGTGTTTAAGGGGTTATATGGCTTTCGAAGCAAGAAAAGCATATTTTCCCTATTTTTTTGTAATATAATATATACATTATTTTATTTAAAATGAGGAACTAAATAAATTGGCAAATAAAATCTTTTAAATTATTTTAAATATTATATAAATTAAATTAAATATTATTAAAATTAAATTAAATATTATTAAAATTAAATTAAATAAATTATTTTATGGACAAAGAGCAACATTTTAATAATATTTTTTTTAAATGTCATCTGAAAATTTGGAAAATTCAGCCGGTGGGACCTGGTTTCCGGAGACCCCTAAAAAGTGTCCTCGTGGTGGTCATGATAGCTTCATCTGGAATTGAAAAACCAACTTTTTTTCTGTTAGTAGATAAGTATAGCTCGTGATTGAAAGAAGGATTTTTAAAAAAATGTAAATTTGGATTTTTGGCAGAGTTGTATGCAAAATAATAATTTTTTTTGGTAAAATTTACCCTACGTATAGCCTTGTAAAATTAATTGTAATCGAAAAAAACCTTCGTTCAATCACCAGTCAATGCTATTTTAAAGAAGTGTGCAAAATTTTAATAAGATCGGTGCATTAGTTTTTGAGCTATCGTGTCCACCGACTTCAAAAATAGTATTTTGAGGAAAATGCGACATACCTGCGGCGCTCCCGGTCGGTTTTTTCGAACGGGGAATTCCCAAAGGCTCTCTATCTTAGACTTTTACTTGGATTGACTTAAAGCGTTACCCCCACTTGTAGCGCAAAAAAAGGCCTTTTTCATGAATTTTTTAAAAGTAAACTACAAAACTTTTTTAATCGATCAATATACCATCTTAAAGAACACATCTTGAAGAACTTTCAGTAATTTTTTTATTGAAAAATATTACATTGTTTAGTGGCAAATGGCCGTCAATGAAATAATGTTTTTATATAGACGGTTTGCGGTGACCAACACTGGGGCGAAGTGGATCATCTGAAAAAAAATGCGGATGGATTTAGTCAAATATAAGTATAAACTAGTCTTTAATCGAAGGATTTTAAAAAATATTCATTTTTCACAAAATAGCGGACAGTCAAAGTTAATGGTTCGATTTTAACGAAAAAAAAAACGGCCGTCTTTTGGCTATAAAACGGCCATTTTTTTCGAAAAAAAAAATCGAACGATTAAAAACTACATTTTTATGTATTAAATAAGCCTGCAAAATTTCAAGAAGATCGGTTCTTTAGTGTTCGAGTAATCTTGGTCACCGACTTCAGAAATGCCATTTTGAGAAAAACGCGTTTAAAGTTTCTCTTTCAACGCTCTTTCAACGCGGATTCGTCTCTTTCAACGCTCATATCTCAGTCAATTTTGTTCGGATCGACTTGAAGTTTTCAGGACATATTCTCAGATACTTATACCTCGAAAAAATGCAATTAAAAAAATCGATTTTTTCAAAATCGGAAGTGGGGGTAACCCCTTAAAACTTTCGGAGAATATTCTAGACACATAGCACTATCGGATAACATAATTTTTTGAAATGTTTTTTAAGTGTTAAAAATCACGTAACCCCTTAAGAAACGTTCTATTTTTCATGAAATTTTAATGGAAAAGTATTTTTTTAATCATTTTTAAAGAACTTCAGGTTCACGTAGACGGTAATTATGTTATCTAAAAGGGGGCGGAATTTCGATACGATCGATCGAATAGTTTTTGAGTTATCTTGTACGAGGTTCACGAGAAAGCGGTTGTCAGGAAAATTTGAAGTTTCAAGACCCAACGATTTTGTGACTAAATGACCTACCGATTAATCTACTACTCCGGGGCCGTAAAGTAGTCCCTCAGCTTTCTCTTGGAATTCTTTTTTGGCTATGAGTATTCTTTGCGTTATAAAGGAATCTCCCCCCGTCACCGGGTAGTCCAACACCCACGTGATGGTTTTTTTTCACTGAATTTGGAAATTGTGTGTATCGTCGAAAAGTGAATAAGAGAAAGAGACAGAAAAAGGGAGAGAGAGAGGGGGAGAAGGGCTAGCAATAGGCTGATATTTCCTTTAAAGTTGCGAATCTCAGAAAAAGATATTGTACCTTTAAATTTGATCGTGAAATATAACGATGTGGCATTTGCGACGGAGGAATTGACGTTGCGGTAATTCGAGACGGGGATAAAGCTATGTCAGCGGTTCTATACCCATCATGAGGTCCAAGAGAGAGAGAGAGAGAGAGAGAGAGGCAAGAGGGTGAAAGCAAGATGTTGCTTAAGTTTAACGGGCTGTGACATACACAGTGTTTCATAGTAACACCGCTAACGGCAACGACAAGGACCACTCACGTCGTACGAGGAAGTTTGTGTCTCGGGCACTCGCCCCGTCTCGAGGCAACCCTCGCCGACGTTTTTTTTGCTATCCCAAGTCTAATTGAGCTCGTCGAAGCAAGTCTGCTCGTGCTCCCTCACGACGAAATGAATTACGGGGCGCCTCTCGCGATTCGCCCCATGTTTACTATACTCAGCATTCGGCCGTGCTTCTCGTTGTGTCGATTATTATTCCATATCCGGCTATATCTATATTTCGTGTGTTGAATTTCGATATCAAGTTTACGCACACCAAACTTTGCTCAATCGCTTCGGAGTGTTCGCATTTGCCGAAAGACGACGCGAGTACAACCAAAAATAAACTCAATTGAAAGAGCGTTTTCGCTTATTTTTGTTGCTTTTATGAAGAACGCTTTCAGAATGGGGGACGGATAATAATTTTCTGAACATTGGTGCAGTATGGGATGAGCTTGGTACTCCATATGGAAGGGGAGTATGAGGGGGCTGGAATGGAAAGTAGAAAGAGGCATAAACAGTGCAACCGAACAAGGGATACAATACGATTGGAACAAGATAGATGCGTCGACATACCGCTAAGAATTAGAAATGAAGAAAGCGGGAATACACATGGAAACATGTTGGGTGGACAAAGCGATCAGTGAAGAGACGAAGAAAACATGGGCAAGGATAAGGTGTGTGTGTGGTAATGTAGGGAAGGACGGAAAGAGGGTATACCGACCCTAAATGCAGAATATACCACGAGGCGAACGAACATTCGAGGCATATCTGCGAATGTGGGGAAGCGAAAAAAAAAGATTAATAAAGTAATAGTGGACCAAAAAACTGGTGCGATGGTCTAGTGGTTAGCGTGCTCGCCACTAAACCAGCGGACCGGGAGGTCCCGGGTTCGAATCCCAGTCGCGTACATTTCGTCGTGAAATGTTTTTCTTCGGCATTTCGCGGCGAAATAAGACTAGTTCCACGACTGGGGGGCGAACTCGATGACCGGCTGTATTGGTATAGGTTTTCCGCAGTTTCCCTATACCCATGACAGAAATGTCATGATGAATATAATACAGAGGGGGAAGTCGGCTGCGGCCGCAACAGGGGGGAACAGGGAGAAAGATGGAGACAAAAAGGAATAAACAGTAGAGGAAAGAACGGTCATAATGATGGGAAAGAATAGGTAACAAACGCGAAAAGCGTGTACCTAAGGAAAAAAACCAATAGTAATAGTGGACCAACTGGAACAGTGGCTAGAGGATAGTAAGGGGGTGGTATTAGAGCGCAACATTGAAGCACAACTAAAAAGGCAAACGGCAAAGGAACTATGCAATTAAATACGACAATTTGAAAAACTAGGAACTTAAAATAGACATAATAAGAGGAAGAGAAGGGCACTCATGTAAACACCCTCAAAAGGGTGCAGTATGACTAATTGGTGCAGTATGACTAATTTCGCATATTCGTTTTTTCATTTTTATCCTTAAGGAGAGATGATCGACGTCGAGGATTTAGAAGCTATGAACATTCCGTCGACCGTAGAAGACCTACACTATGGGCCTGGTATCGATCATTCCATGTAAGTTGACAAATTTCATGATTTATTCATTCCCAAATTTTCAAACGCGTTTTTCTCAAAACCACGTGTTTCCAATCGGTACCCAAAATTTCTCGAAAACCAATGAACCGATTGCCTTGAGGTTTTTTGTGGTTATTCTATACACAATTATCTAGTACTTAATATAGGATTTTTTTCCGTTACTTAGTTTTTGTTTTATAGACAAAATAATAACTAATTCTTGGTCCAAAAATCACTATTTATGTTCAAACGTCCACCATTTTGTCATAAATCGATACTTTCAAAATCGGCTATGACAAGTACTAGATTATAGTATCTAATTTAATAATCTTTTTGGTTTTTTTTTTCAGATGATTTTTGAAGAAACGCCAGTGGGTACCGTACACGCAGATTTTTTTCCTACGCTCCAATGATCATACAATGTCCTTGTATATTTTTGATATTTTTAAATAAAGGAAATTAAACATATTTTTGAATGTATATACTTTTAGATAATTAAAACCCCAATCCGAAATTTCAAATAGTTTTCCTTGAAAAAATTCACAAAAATGACCTTTTTTCCGGCTCCTAGGAGTGTATCGCCCCTTAACCAGGCTGCCGTCATATGGAAGCAGGCGGTATCTACAAAAAAATCGAAAATGCGTTTTATTATACAGAACTATGAGAAATTTTGTACTGATTCCAACGGTACCAAAAACGAATTTTCGATTTTTTTTGTAGAGGCCGCCTTCTTCCATATGACGGCAGTAGGGCCCAGCGTTTTTTTTTGGCGATCTAGATAAGTCCATTGAGTCAAACTTCGAAACTTTACTACATCGTTTTCGGTATTAAGGCGTTACCCCCACTTGTCGCGCAAAAAAGGCCTTTTTCATGATTTTTTTTAAAGAAAACTACAAAACTTTTTTAATCGATCAATATACCATCTTAAAGAACACATCTTGAAGAACTTTCAGTAATTTTTTTATTGAAAAATATTACATTGTTTAGTGGCAAATGGCCGTCAATGAAATAATGTTTTTATATACACGGTTTGCGGTGACCAACATTGCGGCGAAGTGGATCATCTGAAGAAAAGAATGCGGATGGATTTAGTCAAATATAAGTATAAACTAGTCTTTAATCGAAGGATTTTAAAAAATATTCATTTTTCACAAAATGGCGGACAGTCAAAGTTAATGGTTCGATTTTAACGAAAAAAACGGCCGTTTTTTGGCTATAAAACGGCCGTTTTTTCGAAAAAAAAATCGAACGATTAAAGACTACATTTTTATGTATTAAATAAGCCTGCCAAATTTCAAGAACATCGGTTCATTAGTGTTCGAGTAATCTTGGTCACCGACTTCAGAAATGCCATTTTGAGAAAAACGCGTTTAAAGTTTCTCTTTCAACGCTCTTTCGACGCGGATTCTTCTCTTTCAACGCTCATATCTCAGTCAATTTTGTTCGGATCGACTTGAAATTTTCAGGACATATTCTCAGATACTTATACTTCAAAAAAATGCAATAAAAAATCGATTTTTTCAAAATCGCAGGTGGGGGTAACCGCTTAAACAATATTGGAACCCAAAGAATTCAGTATGGTTTCTAATGAAAAATAGTGAATTTAGTAGCTGTTAATATCGCTTGCAGACATTGAGGCATTACATCTGTGTGGCTCACCGAAAGATGAGACGTTTTGAAATTTTTTTAGAATACTAGAAAAGCGAACACAATGAGGTTAGAGGGTTTTTTTCTACATGTGTCGACACATACAAAAAAAAGAATTTTGTTGCGACAAAAAAATTCCTTAATTTACATTAGTTTCGCTTGAGAAATATGCACGATTATTTTTAAAAAATATGGTTTTCTATTCGCAAAATGACATCATTGTGAATAGAAAAAAAAATCGCTACAAAATCGGCCTTGCTTTGTTGATGAAAACAAACATTGCTGATGAACCGTGAAAATCGTGTGAAATTCTTTAAATAATCTATCTAAGGAGCTACCATAAAAATTTCATTTCATACGTCATGTGTTGACGTATACAAAAAAAGTTTTTTTAATTAAAAAAATCCGTTATTTACATTAGTTTTGATGCAAAAGTACGCAGGATTATCAAAAAATGTGTTTTTTTTTCGAAAAATGACATCGTTGTGAATCGAAACAAAAATCGCTACAAAATCGGCCATAAGAAACCAAAATTGTTGATGAACCGTAAAAATCGTGAGAAATTCTTTATATAATCTATCTGAGGATCTACCTTTAAATGTTTAAGTCAATCGGATGAAAACTGCCGGAGTTATGCTTCCTGCCGATTTGAAAAACGTGCTTTCAAGCAAAACGCATTTCAAGTTTCAAAGTCCACAAGCCGAAATTGAAACTCTTATTTAAATTCTGCATACCCACCGAGGCGTCTTGATGGTAGATCTTCTGTTCTTATATTATATATTTTTTGTACAACGACTGGACTAAACGAGTCAAAATTGCTACTTTCACCATCCAGGCTGTTTCGTGCGTTTCGGAGCGCTCGGAAGCGCTTCGGGAAAAGAGCTCTGAAATTTCATTTGTCAATTTTTTCGCGGGCAATTCGTTTGTGTATCATTCTTGTGATGTTTATACATCATTTGAGCCGGTAAAAAACAAGAACCAAAAACGATCTCCTTCTCAGCTTTGTAACGCTTTGAGGGAGCAAGAGCACTTGCGGCAAGATAGTTTACATTGCTAATGAAAATGTGCGAAAACCCCCATTTCCATATCGAAAGAAATCATAATATTATACCATTAATAAAAAGTGTATTTATTATATTATGATGTATTATATTACAATTTTTTTTAAATCATTTACGATTCATCATATTAATCGTAATATGATAAAGAATGATTGCTCTCATATGAGTATGATTTATCATGTGACGATTTCTTTCGATATTACATGCGATTATGCAGTATCGTAATATTACGATTTCTCCCGATTTTACACGCACATAACACTTTATATACGTGTTAAAGTCGCGTTAATCTATCTCTAAAATCGCAACTCTGAATTTGTAGAAAGAAAAAAACGAACAAGTTTAACATGAACTGGAAGAAAATTTTCATACGAGAACACAACTCGTAGGATTTGCAAATAGCAACTTAGCCGCTATAATTTGTCGATAGACTATACATTTGAAAAAGATGTTTCTCACACATCTATCCCGCATTAATTTTTCAATTGTATTTTGTATTAATTGTATTTTGTATTCTTGCTGTTGCGTTCTCACATTACGACATAGCATGGCTAATGAATAAGTGGTGGGGAATTCATATGGTCACCACCTTGATTCAGAATGAGACTTTTCGCGTGCAATATTCGCTGTCGTTAAGGGATCATCACAGTGTAAGATTTTAAAAAAATCGATTTTCTTTTGCATTATCCGATAGTATAGACGATTATAAATATGGGCCTGGCATCGCCGATTGATCGTAAGTAGACAATTTATATGAAAATTCCGGACTCGAAACTTTAAACGCGTTTTTCAAAACGGTGTACACTCTAAAAGGGAAAGTTTTCAAGCTATCCATTTCAAATTTCGACACAACATTCTTCACACCATTCTTTATCTTGCTATGGAAGCTTTTTTATCTTCATTCGATACTTTTTTCAAACCACCGATATTTTGTCAATTTTTATTATAAAAAAATCTCCATAGCAGGATAGCAGCTTATATACTGATTAATAATCTTTTTACAAATTTTATTTCAGATAATATTTACGGCCACAACCGTGTACAACGTGAGGACTCGTTTAACGTTTTAAAATTTATTTTCTGTTCTTTATGAGTGCTTTGATTTGACATAAAAAAATCAGCCTGATTAGCGTATTTTAACCATCGAAAAAAAAAATCGAAAGACACTTTAAAAAAGTTCCCGAAAATCACCCAAATTTTCAGCGTTTACACTGGTATAGCCCCTTAACTACCAAATGCTCATTGAAATGATCGGTAGGCGTTATTTTTCCAATATCCTTCGAATCCTCGAAATATGTTCTCGGTATTCATCTGATTCTGAAAAGCGAATGAGTCCATATGAAAAAAAAAAAACAGACGTGACTTTCCATAAGAGAAACGTGCTAAATTTGCGGAATTTCGTTTCATTCATTTCGCCCAAACAGCCGGTTATCTTGCTTCCGGTTTCAAGCCCACGCGCATGTTCGCATTGTCTTTAGCGTAGAAAGCAACATCAGCGGCGATGTAATAATCGGGTACGTGTACGTATGAATTTAGCTACGATTATTGATACGATCGATTCTATTCAATGGTAGGAAATGTGCGATACGGAATACGACTGACGGCGGCAATACAGAACCGTCTATTGTAGCGCGTCTATCATGGTGGCGCCACCTAGTGTGAAAATCTTGCGGCCAGATGAGACTTCGGAGCTTACCGAGCGAGAATGACATTACAATGGCATTTGGACTGATTGTTAAGAGTAGCAAAAAAAATGACATTGTTATAAAATCCTCAACCGATGCGTACTCCATCATTTTGCTTTTGTTCGACGTCTCCACCACTAAGAGGGATCGACAGTAGTTTGACTTATCGACCGCTGGAATATTACCATAAGCGAAGTGGAGTGCTGCATCGATAACAAACTCGCCATCTTCTATGCAAAGCAGATTTTCTCTTTTCAACGATAAAGTATCTTGGATAAAGTTTGAGGACATGCATCACACTTCCGGTCGGTAAAATTCCTTTGGCCAAGTTTTCTCGGCCGAAGATAGTCGTTCTTCGTCTTCAAACAAAGCAGAGGGTGTTCATTTTCGTTCTCCGAATTATCAGTCGTCTCGGACAACATTGAAAATTTTCAAATTATTCCTCTCGCAGTCGTGGCCACTCGATTCATACGCGCCGTGCCCTCGAGAAGATATGAGATACCGACCGAGTTGCAATGAGTGCGGGGCAGCAAGATACTCGTTGTCGAATTGTTCGCCAAACAATTAATGTTTCGAAAAAAAGGGACGATGATCTTGTGCTTTATAAGCTGAACCTGATTATTCTCGTGTTTGTTTTCGAAACAACGATCATTCGGAAGAAAGCTCGTGAACGCAATTCTTTACCAACTGATCGCGTTTCGCACCGCCTCAACGAATTATACAGCACCGACTGGAATATGCATTGCTTCCGGCGGAAACGTAGATCGACTCAGTCGGTAAAAAAGATCCTCTTTTACGGAAATGCAAGTTATCAAAAAGTCGCAGTCTGTATTTCCAACAATTTTACTACCGACCGCTGTACAAACTAATCCCAATCGGGAGTTGCGTAGGAACAATTCTATGGCGCCATCTATCCGAAACGTCGAGAACCCCTGCGGTACAAACACGTGCCAACCAAACGTAACCTCCCAAAACAAATTTATTGACGGTGCAATCAAAGTGCTCGTCCTAACCGTGTAACAATTATTTCCTAAAGGAAGCACCGAATTGTCACGTCAAAATTAATCGCGATGTTACGAAGACAGGCGCGTTTGAGAAGAGAGTATCTCTATCGAAAATCCCTTCAGGACAAGTTGAAGAGTATACAAGATAAGAAGGAACGCCTGAAACAAAGCTTGGAGGAGAATACACCGATTCATCCGGATCTGCGTAAAACAGCGTTGCACTTGCAAAGGAAGATCGAGTGGGAAGATGCGGGACCACAGATGGCCGTGGCAATGGGCACGGAAATGGGTGGAACGACCGGCACGCACGAGGACGACGAGTATCGCTGGGCAGGTGTGGAAGACCCAAAGATCGTTATAACCACGTCGAGGGATCCAAGTTCGAGGCTGAAAATGTTTGCGAAAGAGTTGCGTCTCATATTTCCCAATTCTCAGCGTATGAATCGTGGTAATTACGAAATGAAACAATTGATACACGCTTGTCGAGCCAACGACGTCACAGACTTCATTATCGTACACGAGCATCGAGGAGTACCGGATTCCCTCATAATATGCCACTTGCCTTACGGGCCTACGGCTTATTTCACAATGACGGACGTTGTCATGAGGCACGATATACCCGACATTGGCACCATGTCCGAACAATTTCCGCATCTCATCTTTCACAATTTCAAGACAAAATTGGGTACCAGAACCATGAGCATACTCAAGTATCTCTTTCCCGTGCCCAAGGAGGACAGCAAGAGGGTCATTACTTTTGCCAATCACGACGATTACATATCCTTCAGACATCACACTTACAAGAGAGTCAACGGCAGGGAAATCGAGATGACCGAAGTCGGACCCAGATTTCAACTCAAATTGTACCAGATCAAATTGGGAACCCTCGACAGCGTCGCTGCCGCTGACACCGAATATGCCCTCAGGCCCTACATGAATACCAGCTATAAGAGACGATTCCTTTCGGAGGACGACGGCTGGCGACAGGAGGATGACATATGAATTTTTTTGTACAACCTGCCATAACTGCAATCTCTGAAAAAATAGCCTTTCGTAAAACAAAAAATTGTAGTTTGATTTCGCATCCTGTATTATCCTAAATCTTAAAAAAATTGTAAGTTCCTCTGCGTGAAATTACCCTTCGAAATGGTTCACTAATGCAGACGTACTCTACAAGATTTAAACATTTTTTATTGCACGGTTAATCTGCTTTACGTTCACTCTTAAGATTCTCGGTATCTAAAAAATTGATTTACAAGTGACATTTAATCGTACGTGTAAGTAGGAGCGGGCAAATTACTGTAGAAAGTGGATTTGAATTTCCCGCCTTTGGCCGCTGATTTGGTCCGCCATGCGCGCTAGTGTACTCCCATCCCATTGTCCGTGGCAGTTGTTATTAAAAACATCGTATAAACAATTGTTCATCGATCGTGAAGAGTGTAACAATCGTAAGCGCAAATTTCCGTTTTCGGTAGTACAGTAACAGCGGTAAAATCCACTAGATATAAACTCACGATGCAAGCTGACATTCGTAAGCCCGCGAAAACTGAGAAGACACCGCGGCGCAAAAAGCTTCCCGAGCAGCTGAGCGGCGCAATGGACTTGTTCGCGTCACCCCAACGTCCGAAAACAGACGGTGAGAGAAGTTTCCAATTTACGCACGAATGTTTTTCAGTGTTTAGGCAGACCCGGTCGATCGTTGGGTTTAATCAGTAAACGTCTTTTTCGCATGAATTGCTCGAGTATTTCGTTAAGCACGACTTTTTTTCCTGTCAAAGTGCACAGCGTCGGTCATTGACGCTAGTGCCCCGGCGACACGTTGCGGTTCTCCGCGGAACCTCCGCCGTACCTACGCCGAGTCTCCTCCCCGTTCTAAATGTAAACACATTTGAATGCAATTGCAATTTTGCCGAACGACGCGATTAACGATCGATTGAAAGACAAATCGGAATTGAGGTTCCTCAGAAAATCGTGAATTTCTATAGTGCTCGAAAGAAAAATAACTTTTCTCGCATCGCCACTGTGCGTACTTTTACGGAACTTTCGCAGCATGATATTGTTCTCGATACTGTATGAACTTGTAGTCACGCACTGTTTCTCGCAAAGCCTTTCGTAGACGTTTTACCTCACATCGCTACTCGTCATTTTGAGTCGTATTTTCAATTTTGACACCCTATTTTATCCGACTCG
Organism: Ophion ellenae; assembly: GCA_963210295.1. Classification (NCBI taxonomy): domain Eukaryota; kingdom Metazoa; phylum Arthropoda; class Insecta; order Hymenoptera; family Ichneumonidae; genus Ophion; species Ophion ellenae. Next base: position 44,995,747 of record OY723387.1, read on the forward strand.
ACTATTCTGTCTTCTTTTCTCAGAGTGTTTCTGCGTTTTTACACGCAATGTGTATTCGCATCGCAGCAGATTGAACCGCCACCCAAGCTCTCCGAGAGAGTTCCGCACTTGTTATTTTAAACAACTTATTGTTCAGAGTCTATGCATAATTTTTCTCCCCGGAACCTACAACATTTTTGATAGATTGTTATAGCCACGATAATCCATCCATGTTGCTTTACGAACGTGAGAAAAAGCACGCATCTTCCTCAAAATATCATTTTCAAGACGCAAGCACGTAATTCGTATAGCTCGATAAATTCGCCTGTTTTGGTATCTTACTTTGAATTCTTGTCATAGCCGTGTAGTAGTTCATTTGACCGCAAGAGTAGTTAGGGATCACCCAAGTATTTTGGGCTCTGCAATTTTCTTGGCAAGGTACAGTCCGCTCTATCTTTCAGATTTAGAGGTAACCGGAATATCGCGCAGCGGCAGAGTCAGGAAAAAATCCTCCAAGCTTATGGACTTTGAGTCGCCGGATGATTTGGCTGACAAGCACAAGCGACAGAGACAATTTCAGGCTCAGCAGTTGATAGATCGTTTCGACGCTCCGCTGACGTCGTCGCCATTGGCTCAGACCAATACTCCCGGACATGGAGCCAGAAATCGAAAGAATTCGGGCTCTCAGGGCCTCGCGCACGGCATCAAAGTTGAACCGATGCCCAGCGTCTCGGACACAGAGGCGCAATTTTCCGACTCGGAGTCGGACGAGCACACCGGACTGAACGAGGATGAGAGATTCAGTTCGGAGTCGGCGAGCGACGACGAAGTGGACCCTCTGATGATCGACGATAAGGAGACCGGTTTCCGGAAATTGGAGCCTCCGGGACAGGAAACGCCGTCTCAAGCTAACAGTCTTTATATGCTCGAAAAATGCAAGAAGAAACTCGTTATCAAGGACGGCAAGATCATCGGCCGGATGAAGGCGCAACGCAAGGACAAGGGGGTGAGACTAGCCGAACGAGCTTTGCACGATTTATTGGGTAATGAATAGTGTTGCACAAAGATAAACTGGATAAACGTTATCGGATCTTTTCAGAAAACGAGGTTCACCGCGTACATGCTGTGGGCGAAACAAATCAGACAGGAATTGATAGAGCAGTGTCCGTATATGGGTAAGACCGTCGCCCTTTAAGCAAATAAACGAATTGCCGCGATAGGGCTCCTTATCGACCCGGCATTGAGATCTCAGATCGCGAATGTTATTAGCTACTTGAAATACTCCAAAGGTATTGTTTCGATGGTTCGTTAGATTTTGCTGCAATATCGAAACGATTGGGCGAACTCTGGTCCACGGTACCAAATTTGGAAAAATACAATTGGCGTAGGCGGGCCAAACGCTTAGCTGCAAAGCCATATATTCAGCCCACGATGAAGACCGACGAGCCTATGTGGAAAACGCCGGTGGCAACCTCGCGAAAAAAATTTATCAACAAAATCGGTACGTAAAGAAGTCGAGAAGTTGATAGAGTTCCATTATCAATTCGGAGAAGTTCAATTTTAAGAATTCGTGATGTTTAAATATTTCAGGCATGTAATTTTAAACTACCACTCGAGTTGCGAAATTATATAGCTGTTGAATTTGTGGAGAATCTTCTTGAACGCAGTGACAGAGAATCAATCATCACGTGATGAGATGTGTATTAAATTTCAAGGAGAATGCTACTTGCAAACTATTCCAGACTAACCAAATATTTAACCCGTGAACGAGGCTCTAAGTAACTTTCAACGAACAGAACCTATACAAATATCTCATTAATACGTGCCGAATTAAGGAGTTTCGCGACAATTGACAAAATATTACCATTTGATTTGAATTTATACAGTAAATTCTTCGTCACTTACTGAATGTACCCTCCAAATGTTGAATCGATCGTCTACACCGTTTTTACAAAATGTATAATTGAAGAAACGATTTTCAACATAGGGAAATGCCTACGCTTATCGCTGAATGGCAGTTTAAAGCATGAAAAAGTGTGAAAAAATGGTTAAAATGTTATGCAAAACCGTCAAATCATCCCTCAGCACATTATGACAATGTTCTCATCAGTGTCACAATGTACTCCTTATGTTGTGTGATCATAGGCATCTCCCTATGTTAAAGAGTTTTTTTTTTCAATAGAAAATTTTATAGAAGCGGTGTAGACGATCGATTTAAAGGATAACACCACCCTAGCGGCAGAAAATAAGGCCTAACTTTGACAATTTATTTTCGGAGTATGAAAAAAAGAATAGCATTTTTGTTGAGAGGGTCTATTTAACACATATTAAAGTATGAAAAAAATATAATTTTCATACAAAATGCCAGCGACAGAGCCCATCTTGAAAAACGTGTTTTTTACAAATAGCTCCACGGGAGGTACGTTTTCTCGTAAAGTATAAGACCCGGAACAAACACCAAAACAAATTATAATCTATTTATTATTAGCTATGGAACTAAGTAGGGATTTTTTAAATCAAATTTTGAAAAAAAGTGCACTCTGAAAGAATTTATCGATTTTTGGCCAAAAAATAAGCAGTCAATTGTTCATAAAAAAAGTTTACATTTAATTTAAAAAAAAAACGGCTACGTACTCCCATAGAGAATGTAATTGTGACGCTACTATCAAAATTTCAAATCGATCCATGTAAAGGTGTTCGCGTAATCCGTCCTCCCAATTTGAAGAAAAGTGGTTTCGAGAAAAACGCGTTTAAAGTTGTTCGAGGCGCCTGAAAGAAGTCCGCTGCGGAAAAACGATAGCGGAAACTTAAAAAAAAAATTCGCTACAGGACCAATTGCATATTATTTTTATGACCCCAAAGTATTTTTTAAGCAACAAAAAACACGATCGTACCAAAATCCTAGAGTGGTGTTATCCCTTAAAATTTGAAGAGTGCATTCAGCATATGACAAAGAATTTACGGTATACATTTGAAGCAAATGGTAAGATTTCGTAATTTGTCCCGAAACTTCGTAACATGCAGATTTATAATAAACAGCGGATTTATTATTAATTGAAAAGACAAACAAATTTGAAAACACTGCACGAAACTCTACCGAAATAACTCATTTCTACAGGCTGCTTTCGTGAAAGTTACTTTTCTATAAATATTTTTGTCGCAGTTATTTTTGTTAAAGTTATCCATTGCTATTGACGATTTCAACATGACTGTCCTGCAACATATATTTTTCCATTTTATTTCCATACGTGTGAAAACGAGCAAAGAACGAACAGCGTAGCTCAACGTTGAAAATATTGAAAAGGATATATATATTTTTTAAATGTTGAGAATGATAAATACAAAACGATTGTAGGGAACGGGAAAGATCCAAAAGCGTCGCCAACGAAGAAGACAATACATTTAGGTGTACCGTCCATGGTCGGTAATGTTCCAATCTCGCCACCGTCTAGTCGCGCCGGCAAGGATTTGGTCAACGAGCCTATTATTGGCACCGGAATGTACAAAATCGTGGGAACCGAGCCCGTCGACGTTGCAGCGCACTTGAAACTTCTCGGCGAGAGTTTAACGATTATCGGGGAACGTTTGAAGGAGCACGAGGGACAGATAGCGGTATCCGGCAGTGTCTCGGTTCTTCTGGATTCGCTTCTTTGCGCTCTGGGACCTCTGACGTGTCTCACGCAGCAGATCGCCGAGGCGAACGGCGCGAATCCGGAAACACTGGCACAACTGCTCGACAACATTGCGTACATAATGCCCGGCCTCTGAACATGACGCCCTGCCATCGACTCGGCATAATTCGTCTTGTTCCACACTTCGTGAAAAATCAACTTTACTATTGTCATGCCGCAGCGTTCGTTGTACAAAATTCATTGAAAATCGACACACGATTCGCCGAGTACAACGTAGCGAAATTGTATAAGCGAACTGGGGAAAAAAACAAGTACAAAATGTAATGAGGGCGAGAATAAATATGTACATAGATAAGCTTTCTTGTAGGATGATGATGATGTTGATGATGATGACGACGATGGTGGTGATGGAGAGACGTACGACGACAACGATGATGAAGCTTATTGTTCGGGTAGAATCGGTGGACACGTGCAGAAGAGATTCTTGTCACCGTAGATATCGTCGATCCTTCCTACGCTTGGCCATATCTTTGGAGTTCTCTTGAACGACTGAAAAAATCAATTTTAAGATAAGCATATCATGCCTTGTTTTCCATATATTGGAGGAATATCGCGTGAATGCTGTGACCAAACTCACTACGGGAAATGCGGCTAATTCTCGCGAGTATGGCCTGTTCCATTCGGATTGAATGACCTGTTGTTGTGTGTGCGGTGCCATTTTTAGAGGATTCACGTTTATGTCCATCTTTCCAGTCTCTATGTCCTCAATTTCTTTTCTGATAGCTAGTTGGATTTTGAAGATAAATTACTTGCTGTTCACAGATTTATCACGATTATTTTGGGTTCGGTGTTTGGCACAATATGCAATATTTTTTGTTGTCATTTAGAATCCGAACTCCAGCGCCTTCCAGCAACGTTTTGATGACTTCTATAATAACCTTGAGTCAGTTGAAGATCAAATAACCGCACAATTTTTTTCACCTATACTTTAAGGCGGGATATACATTTAGACAGTAAAAAAATAAGCAATATTGAGCGATTTTTTAAACTAAGAAATCATCATTCGAAGTTTATCAAACTTTAGGTATACTTTAATAGTATATTCAAGTATACGAAACAATTTATTTAAATTAATTCATCATCAGAATGGCGGAGCTGTTCCCGTAGACCTTGATTTGCAATAAAGTTCAAACGTTTTTTCAATTAGAACATGTATAGTTTCTATGTGACGGTAAATAAAATTGAGAAAATGCAAATTTGAGAAAATAGCAAGCATTTACAAACAAAAATCAACATTTCACGCAACATTTCTGTAAAATGTGGATTAAAAAATTAGTTTTTTTTCCAATTGTTCAAAATCGGTTTTCGTCAAGTAGAAGGTACCAATATTATCAATATTTCTACCAAGTTTGAACTCAATCGAGTTGATCGTTTTTGAGAAATCCTGCACGCCAATTTCGATAATGCAGTTTTGAGAAAAACGCGTTTGAAGTTAACGCCCGCTCCGAATCCGAGCGGTGAGGCACAGCGTTGACGGTCTGTAACGTTTGAAGTTTTTCGAATTTCGCTTTGAAATTTTAGAATAATATTCTACATATATAGTTCTATCGTTTAAAGAAAAAAAAAGAAATCGATTTTTTGATCGTTGCAAATGTATATCCCGCCTTAATGTCCTACTTCAACGCACCCACATCTTTCAAAAACTTTTTTGAAACATGCCTCCTCTTCTATACTTTAATTTCTGTCAGCATTGCGGAACGGCACGGAACTGGTCGAAAAAAAGATATTCGCTCAATTTATCAGTGGAGTCCGGATCCTGAATAAGCGTCCTTTTTTTAAAGTGCATCCTTAGCGATAAGCTTTGAAAACTACCGGGAATATTTTTTTAAGCTGATTTTTATGGAAAAAAGCCCGCATAGTCGCAGGAACGAACTGTGGAAACAAAATTAAAAAGCAAGTAATTGAGCGAAGAGCAAATCTTACATATGAGAGCGTCACAAAATCTGTCGAGTTCTACTTTATCCTCGGATTCCGTGGGTTCCGCCATGAGTGTGCCGGCTACTGGCCAGCTCATGGTCGGCGCGTGGAAACCGTAATCCATGAGCCTCTTCGCGATGTCGACAGCTTCGATGTTGGCAGTTTTCTTGAGATCCCGGATGTCCAGTATGAACTCGTGCGCCACGAGACCCGTTTCGCCCTTGTAGAGCGTCTTGTAATGCTTCTCCAATCGCTTGCTCATGTAATTGGCGTTTAATATAGCGACTTGGGTGGCTCTGCGAAGACCCCGCGGTCCCATCATCTTTATATATGCCCAAGAAATTGGCAAAATTGCGGAAGAACCGTACGGTGCTGCCGAGACAGCTCCCAGGCCGGAAGTCTCCTTCAATTTGCCGTTCGTCGAGTCCACCACCGGATGACCCGGAAGGAACGGTATCAGATGACGTTTCCTGCGATAAATAAGCCATAAGAAACTAAAAAATTGATCAAGTGTCTCCGACGAGCCACGCAGCAAATCCTCAAATATATGTTCTAGATGAGATTCTGTGCCATTTTCTCATAATGCTTCTTATTATATATGAAAGTAGAACGACGTTCTTTAAGGGTTCGGGGTACTGAAAAAAAAATTAAAAATCCCTCGTCGCTTGAGGCAACTCAAATTGAAGAGGAAGGTCCCAACATATGCTGCAGGAATCGCAGATTGAAGGTAAACTTATGATTACAACGATAAAACTGCTAGTGAAACTTTGACACTTCGTTTGTAAACATTTTTCCGATACCATCCGTCGGTAAACCTGGGTATTTCAAGTCTTGTCGTTTTTTCACCCAGTTAATACATTCGGAAAGTATTTAAAAAATGCTTGTGTTCTAGTGTTCGAAACATTCAATTTAATATATCAATCATAAAATTATAGGAAAATAATGTTTTCATATATTTTTTTGTTACGTAAATGAAGCAACTCGGTGGGAAAGTAGCCTTGGCTCGGACACGAAATGCCTAGGTTTACAGACGAAGTTTTAAATGCGTTTTTCGCGAAACTGTGTTTTTCAAAACGGTGCACACGATTTATCGACATCTAATGAACGGATTGACTTGAAATTCGGTAAACATATTCAGTGGAATATTAGTTTAGTCTTGCCATTTGTTTTTTCATTAGTTATTAACAACATTGATGTTATTTTTAACCCTTAGCAGTCACACTTAGCTAGAATGACGTTATAGTCATACTGGATCCATGGGACCCAGGCGTTTTAAAATTGTTATAAATAATGAAATAATGCATTGAGCGATATGAAAAAATAGTGAGCTATAATTTGAACTTTAATACAAGGATATTGGTTAAAAATCAAAAATTAAATTTTAAATATGCAAAAAAAAATTACGCATAAAAAAACGTGAAAAATGGCTTTTTTTTACAAAAATTGCTGTAACTTTTGTAATTATTGACAAAAAAAATGGTTTTATAATCTGGAAACAATGTACTTTGAAATAGATACAGCGGTTTCTGTGGACTTTTCGAAAAGTATATTTATTTTATCCAACGCAGGTGCGCTTTAGAAGGAAATAATGAAACGCTTACGCATATAAAAAAATGTATGTTTAGTTGGAAAAAAAAAGTTGTACGGCATCAAAATAATTTGTTTGGGTCCCGTGGACCCAGTGTGACTATTAAGGGTTAATTGAAAAATTGCAAGGTAATCGCAAAATTTTTGTTTTGACGATGGAAACACGGTTAAAAAAAGGTCGGTCAAATGAAGCCAACATTATCTCTTTTAAAAAAATTCGTTTTTTTTTTGTTTCAGATTACGAAGCTGTGATAGTGGTTTAGCCTTGACCGACGTTTTTCTTAACATTTGTTTATTCATTAGTTATTAACAACAATGATGTTATTTTTAATCGAAAAACAAACTCAATTTTTTTTACCCTGGGAATATAACAAAAAAAGCTCCGTCAAGTCAAGCCAATATTATCTCTTTCAAGAAAAAAAAACTCGTTTTGTTTAGGATGACGAAGCCGTGATAGAAGTTTAGTCTTGACCGACGTTTTTCTTAAAATATGTTTCTTCATTAGTTATTAACAACAATGATGTTATTTTTCATCGGAAGGTCGAAAATAACTTCAACTTTTTTTTACAATAGAAACACGACAACACAATAATGCTCGGTCAAGTGAAGCCAATATTATCTTTTCAATAAAAAAAACTCACTTTTTCGTTTCAGATGAGCAAGCCGTAATAGTAGTTTAGTCTTGACCGATGTTTTTCTTGACATTTGTTTCTTCGTTACTTTTTAACAATAATGATGTTTTCACCGAAAAATTAACAACAAAAAACTTTTAAAAAATGTTCAACGATGGAAACACAACACAAAAAAGCTCGGTCAAGTCACGCCAATAAACTTTTCAAGAAAAAAAAACTCGTTTCTATTCGTTTCAGATCACGAAGCTGATGGTAGTTTAGTTTTAACCGACGTTTTCCTTCTTAACATTCGTTTCTTCATTAGTTATTAACAATAAGGATGTTATTTTTTATCGAAAAAATCGAGAAAAAACCTCACAATTTGTTTTTTGACGATCAAATCACAACACAAAAAGCTCCGTCAAGTCAATATTATCTCTTTCAAGAAAAAAAAAACTCGTTTTTTGTGTGTTTCAGATACGAAGTCGTGACAGGCAAATGAGCATGAGCGGGTTTTCGAAATGATCAAGTATAACCGAGTAATCTTACACTCCGATAGGTCCCATGCCGGGTCCACCTCCGCCGTGAGGTATGCAGAACGTTTTGTGAAGATTCAAATGAGAAACGTCGCTGCCATAATCTCCGGGTCGGCAGAGGCCCACCTGTGCGTTCATATTGGCACCGTCGAGATAAACTTGTCCACCGGCTCCGTGGACCATCGCGCAAACGTCACCGATCGTTTGCTCGAATACACCGTTGGTCGAGGGATACGTGATCATCAGACACGACAGATCCGTTCTGTGCTCATCGATCATCTCCTTCAGATGGACAATGTCCACCGAACCGTCTTTCTTCACGTAAATCGGCTCGACCTGCATTCCCGCCATTTGGGCCGACGCTGGATTCGTACCGTGAGCCGAGATCGGTATCAGGCAAACTTTTCGATTCTCGTTACCGCTCGCCTCGTGATAACACTGAATCGCCCGCAAACCAGCGTATTCACCCTGAGCGCCGCTGTTCGGCTGGAAACTTATCCCATCGTAGCCTGTTATCGCGCACAAGTCCTTCTCCAATTCGGCGAACAACTCTTGGTAACCCCGCGTTTGTTCCGCAGGCGCGAACGGATGTATGTTCGTGAAGCCCGGCAAACTGCACGGCATCATCTCGCTCGTTGAGTTCAGCTTCATCGTGCAGGAACCCTGACGAGCAAAGAAAAAATATCTTAAACATCGTCCTCCCTTAGTCATCTAGTTCGGTGAGGATACACTTTTTGTCCCCCATTGAGGAACCCTTGTATACGTAAGATTTTTTTTGCGATATTTTTTGGGAAAGGCGTACAAAAGATGCTGAAACGTAGCAAATTTGATTTTTAGAACAATTCTGTCCGTATGTCCCTACTTGTACAGACTTCGATATATCAGGATGATCTTTTTTACAAGCGGACAGTATCGCTGGAGTACCGTCAGCATGACGTTTTCCGAAAAACGCTGTAACCCTTTAGATTTTATGGCGGGTTTAATTTTGTAGAGAAAAAGCTTGTAAAACGCTCTAGCTTCCTCATTTATTGACATATTGGTTTGTACTTTTTGAGTTTATTGGTTTGAGATTGGTTACTATTGGATTATTGGTTATACTATTGCAGATAGTATCTTTCTCTCTCTCTCTAGACTCTAGAGATAGACTCTCTCTCTCTCTCTCTCTCTCTTACTCACTCTTTCTCTTCTTTGTCCCTTCAAGGTATCAGGATTTTATTACGTAAATTAAATAACGGTGACGTTTCCATCGTTGGAATGCAATGAAAATTCTTTTCAATTTACTGTGTTTCTTTACGTTTATCATCATTCAACATTTTTTCTTTACATTTTAGGTTGTAGACCCCTTAAGAGATAACACCACTCTAGTATTCCGAAAAAATCGTTTTTTTTTACTTAAAAAATACTTTAGGGGCATAAAAACAATATGCAATTGGTCCTGGAGCGATTTTTTTTAAAGGTTCAATTATCGATTTTGCCGCAGCGCCTCGGACTTCTCGAAACCACTATTTTCAAACTGGGAGGACGGATTACTCGAACACGTTTGCATGGATCGATTTAAAATGTTTACAGTAGCTTAACAATTAAATTCTCTATGGGAATACGTAGCCGTTTTTTATTAAATGTGAACTTTGTTTTTATAAACAATCGTTTGCTTATTTTTTGGGCAAAAAGTCTATTTATTTCTTTCAACGTGCGCCATTTTTCAATATTTGGTAAAGAAAGAAAAATCCCTACGTAGTCAGCTAATAATATATAGACTTTCATTTTTTTGATTTTTGTTCCAGGTCTTATACTTTACGAGAAAACCGTCCTTCCGTGAAGCTATTTGTAAAAAAACACGTTTTTCGAGATGGGCCGCCGCCATTTGTATGAAAATTATGATACATTTTTTTAAATACTTTAATATGTGTTAAATAAACCCTCTCAAAAGAAATCATATTCCTTTTTTCATACTTCCAAAATATATTGTCAAAGGTATGCCTTATTTTCTGCCACTCGAGTGGTGTTATCCCTTAAGATAAAAAAAGTATTATTTTGCATGATCCTTTAATCCCTTGACTGTGAGTGACACACATATGGACAGCAAGAAATCGTGAAACTTTTGTGTTATAACACATGTGGGCATTGAACAAAAAACATGTTTTTAGTATACTGATTTGCGTGTTATTCGATAAATCATCCGAATTTGAGATCTGAGTTTTTAAATTCAAAATGGCGGATCCGATATGACGGATGTGTTTGAAAAATAGTTTTAATTTGATGAATATTAGTATTCTATGGTTTTTTAGGTCGCAGAATTCGAATCTGAAATCATATTTCCACGATTCGAAATGGTGGATGCAAATTAAATAGATAGTTTGATTATGACGAAAATTTGTATCTTTACATGTTCGTGGTCGCGAATTTTGAACTTGAGCCCTGACTCTAAAGATCTGACGCTTAGATACTTATGACGGATCAAAATTTAGTTAACCATTTATGGCAAATTATTAACCACAATGAAAAACGGAAAAGAATATTTTTAATGATTTCATATCCCGCCCAACCCAGTGTCCCGAATCAAGCACGTGGCGGTTGTTGACTCCGATTATATATTTTTTTGTACTTTTGTATTAAATTTTTTTTGTTGGTCCTTTTCGTATTTTTTATATTTAATTTTTGATTTTTCGTTTGGTTTTCTGTATTTTTTTTTGTTGGACTGTTTCGTCTTCAGGATTTAATATTTTTCAATTTATTATTTCCAGTTTTGAGCTTGGACAACGAGTAAAAAAGAATTTCGGTATTTTACTCGACAACGCGAACAATGTTTTGAATTTTTAGGGTATGGTGTGAAATCTTATTTTAAACATCAAAAGATACAAACATCCCTTAAAATCCCACTATTTTTCGAGCTCCTGTCACCATATTGCAACCGTCATTTTCAATTTCGAAAATCTGATTCCCATCAGAGTCTCATCCAGCGACCTTAAAAACCGCAGACTACTTATCTTCATCGAAATCAAACTACTTTTCGAATTGCCATCCGCCATTTTGAAATTTGAAAATCCCATATCAGATCCCGCTTCAGTAACTCAAGAACCCTAATACTGACGTAGGATAAATCTCATAAAACTATCAAATTTTTTTTCTGCCAGGCGGCACCCAAATCTCATTTTCGCCACACTGCTAAGGGCTGAAAAGGTTCTGCCTTGTTGGGCGAGAAAATGTTTGATTTTTCACCAATTTTTTATGCGAAAAGTATTAAATATTGTATGTTGATATTTGGAATGTTGACTAAGCGGTTTTATTGAACATGAAAATATTTTTTCAAGTTTGACAAAACATGGTAGTGGGAGGAGCCAGCAGAAGCAAAAAAATCAAACATACTTTTACTTTGTACAATATTGTGTATAAGTTGACCTAGAATCAAGAAGAAAAATTGAAAAATAAAAAAATAGTGAGCGATCGAAAGAAAGTTATTTTCTTTCCCAAAAAATTTCGCAGTTTTTGCTCACTATTTTGTTATTTTTCAATTTTTCTTCTTGATTCTAGGTCAACTTATACCCAATATGCTACAAAGTGAAAATATGTTTGTTTTTTTTTGCTTCATACGTGGCTCCTCCCACTCCCACCACAATGTTTTGTCAAATTTTAGAAAATACTTTCATGTTCAATAAAGACCGCTTAGTCAACATACCAAATATCAACATTCTATTTATAATACTTTTCGCATAAAAAATTGGTGAAAGATCGAACTTTTTTTGGCCCAACAAGGCAGAACCTTCCCTTGAGATAAAAAATAATATTCATTACATCCCAACAATGCAACCTTCAACATTGTGTGTACCATCGTAAAACAATAGTTTGGAAGAGCGAAAGTCAAGGACTCGCACATTGTTTCCTTATGAGTTAAATTCCCTCGCAAAGCTCCTCCACGAGGAAGCAATCACTGAAAAAAAGATTCGCTCATAGGATAAGCCGTCCAAGCAAAATAAAACGGCGAGGAAGCTACGTGGAAGTAAAATATTACACGATTTTTTGTCAATATCAATGCGAAATGGCATTTCACTGGTAGAGAAAGCATCGAATATTATAGCCAATTTCCGTGGATGAAGACAGTGCATGTCCTATGAGAAACAACATTTTCAACGTAACGAAGTGGCGATGTGAAATTCCTACCAATGGAATCATACTGTGAACGAGAGACACATCCTTGTTCTCCAGCGATTTCATGTACCGCACGATCCTCGTTTCCGAATGATGCATATTGAAGACCGGATGTTCCAAGTAAGGGGTAACACGTTTGAAACTCGAAGACTCGAGATCCCGGCCATCGGTTAATCCGGACTCCGCGATCTCCATGACGCTCGTGTCGATCTTGAAAACCTTGAGAAGATCATTCACGTCTTCGGGCTCGGTCGTTTCGTCCAGAGAAATTCCAATTGAATCATCGTTGTTGTATCTGGAATTGCGATAAGCGATTATGCCAGACGTGATCGTTGGGAAGGACTCGACAATTTTGTTGTCCTTTACCTCAGGTTTATCTTCGCTCGTTCGGCCATTTTTCTAACGGCCTGTTGGGACTCTTTGGAGGACACGGTTATCGTATCGAAGAAATGTTCATTGTGAACTTTGTGACCCGCTTCCGCAAGGCCCCTCGCCAAGACTACCGTCAGATTGTGAACCCTCGTGGCGATATCGCGAATACCTTGTGGCCCGTGATAAACCGCGTACATGGCTGACATATTGGCCAAAAGTGCCTGCGCGGTGCATATATTGCTCGTGGCTTTGTCTCTCCTTATGTGCTGTTCACGGGTCTGCAGGGCTAATCGAAAAGCGTCGTTTCCGTCGACGTCTCGAGTCAGCCCGATCATTCGCCCGGGCATTAGCCTCACGAGATTCTTGCGGCAGGCGAAGAAACCCGCGTGGGGGCCACCGTACCCCAACGGAATTCCGAAACGTTGACTCGTACCGATGCATATGTCCACCTTGAAGTCACCAGGTGGTCGCAATATAGCCAGGGACAATAAGTCAGCGGCTGCGCAAACCAACGTCTAGGAATTTGCAAGAAAAATAATGAATATATTTACCTTTGGTCGTAACACGCCCTTCGAAATTATTCGAGCAACAAAGGATTTATTTGTTAGTGGTAGATTAAGGGCTTACACCTGGGTAGGTAAAAAAGATCGATTTTTCATAAAGGTGCTCCTTTGAAAGTACTATCCTTTGAGTGTCTATCCTGTAAATTTCAAAAGGAAATTCGCAGTAATGACGAAGTTAGAGCGTTTTGTAACTGACCGGGTGAGCAACGACTAACGGCTGGGGCGCAGGTACTCAAAAGTTTAAGAGGCAAGGCCACAGTAGAATTTTTGAAAAATCGATTTTTTTCACGCTAAAACGGTGCTTTATCGTCATAAGAATAAGTTACTATTCGATTTATAGCAAGGGAAACGTTTTTCACCGACTTTGAGCGTATAACGTAAGCCCACCTCTGGCACGGCCAGAGGCACATAAAGCATTCCACGTCACTTCAGCCAGTAAAAAAAAATTCACAAATAATTTTGAAAAATCGAGTTACTTTATTGAAAAATATTCACCGAGTGTCGACATTTTTTAAAAATTTCTGACGTTTTTTCTCGTTGATTGCCATTTTTAAATATTTTTCCATTCAAATGGCTGTATCTTTGGCAGGATTTGACGTATTTACATTCGTAAAAAACGAAAATGTGCGACTTTTTCTAGCCTTCCAGAAAAAGAGTGTGGAGCACTCGCTGTATGTTTACCAGGTTTTTGAAATACATATGACATATGTGTCATATGTATTGGAGCCTTGGAGTGCTCCACACTCTTCAATCGAATATTAATAAAAAAAATATAAAAAAATGAAAATGGCTGTTACTTCACGGTGTTTAGGAATCCCATAATATAAAAACTAGTCAAAATCCGTTTTTCGTGTTCACATTTCGGGGAAATTTAAAAAAATAAAATAACAAATGTCTTTCCTTGAGAAATTTTTTTTTCCATACTTTGCCCTGAAACGGACGTTTGACTTGCTCGATAAAATCTAAATTCATTTTTTCTAGGAGGCTATAAAAAGACGCCCATTTTCGTTTTTTACGAATGTAAATACGCCAAATCCTGCCAAAGATACAGCCATTTGAATGGAAAAATGTTAAAAAATGGTAATCAATGAGAAAAAACGTCAGAATTTTTTTTTTAATTTCGACACGCGGTGAATATTTTTCAATAAAGTAACTCGATTTTTCAAAATTATTTGTGGATTTTTTTTTACTGGCTGAAGTGACGTGGAATGCCTCATATGTAAAACTTTAAACGTGTTTTTCTCGAAACAGCTTTTTTCCAATTGGCGTGACAAATAACTTTAACAATTTTCACTCGATTTACTTCAAATTTAAAAGTTATGTTCCTAATTGCATTCCGCAGAGAAGTACGTACGAAATTTGTGATTAATCGAAAACTTTTCATTTTATGAGCAGTTTTATACGAAATTTTTCACTGAAAATTCATTCCTACAACTACAACAACATGCAAATACCTACAACTTTTGAATAAAACAATATTTTTTTAAATTCCGTACGTACGTCTCTGGGTATTCTAATGTGGATTGACGAGATTTTTTGTTTTTTGTTCTAGATAAAAAATTGTGGATGCTAAACTTCACGCCGCGGAGCGCCTAAAAAAAGATAACAAAAGAAAATATTAGTACTCGGCCATTTTGTACATCGAAAAAAATATATATATATTCTAACAGGTTGATATTCATACTAAATAGATGTGTAATTAATTTTATGAGTGAATCTTATCGAATTTTATGATATAATCTAATACTTATCGAGCCGTTTTTCCAATACCTGGCAGAGTTTTTTTTTCATCATACGTACTGAACAATTTTGAAGCGAAAAATCGACTATTTTATTCCACTGACGGTCATGGCCCGAAAAATTAAATTTTTAAATTCCATAGTTTTATCTATCTACTTTAAGAAACAAATATTTTTTTTTATATAAAAAATTGCAAAAACTCGTCCCAAAAAACGACTGTAACTTTTTTACAGTTTGAAATTTTATAACCAAATGTTCACACAATGTAGATAAAATGTCATATTTTAAAATGTATATCATGGCTGCTCAATAAAATTCAGTGCTATACACAAATAAAATTCTCAAACCTAACCTTACTTTTCGCCGCCTCAGGTGTATGTAAGCCCTTAAGACGAATTGAAATTGCTTGAAATAACACTGGATGCAAAAAGTATTTCTACTTGTCACACGAAACTGTTGTTAATTTGGCTTTGTTTGTTTGTTCGTTTTTTCCTAAGATTTTTGTGAACAGACACCAAGTATATTTAGGATACGCTATCGAACACACAAACTTAAGAAAGCATTTTATTTTTTTTTCGTAGGATAATTTGAAAATTACGTGTACAAATACTTTTTACACCCACTGGAAGTATTTATCCAAGTATTCTTTAAATTCCAAATTTCTGTGATGAGGACCGAATTACAAGTATGGAATCGAAGATTTAAGGGGCTAGGCTACTGTGAAAATTACAAACACTCGTCGCTTGAGGCAACTCAAATTAAAGAGGAAGGTCCATCATACGGTGAATGAATCGCAGATTGAAGATAAACTCATGATTACAACGATAGGACTGCTAGTACAAATTTTAACGCATTTTTCTCGAAACTATTTTTTTTCAAATCGGTATACACGATTTCTTGGCATCCAATAAACGGATTAACTAGAAATTTGGTAAACGTATTCAGTGTGATAGTAGTTATACGTAAATCGTAAAGTCTGAAACGACGTTTTTCTTGTTAACATTTTTTCCATAAGTTATTGACAATAATATGGTCACTTTTCGTCGAAAAAAACGAGAAAAAGTTCCAAATTCTTTTTTATGATTGAAGCATGAGAACAAAGACCAGCCCAGTCAAGTTTCAGCCAATATTATCTATTTAAAAAAGAAACTCGTTTTTTCGTTTCAGATCAAAATCGAGTACACTGTTGACTGTCTCCCTTTCAAAGGTCCTTCACGAGATTACTTATAACTATTTTAATTATTTATATTTTTTTCTGAAATTTGGTACACAACTTTATTAATGTACATACAGGTAAATGTCCAAACGATTTTTTTTAAATGACCCTGACTTTCGGGTCCTCGTAGTAGCCTAACCCCTTAAACAATTGCTGAAACTCATACTGTTGGACGGATGAAAGTTGTATGCACATTTTTTAATAAAATTGTGGCAAACCAGGATGAATCACGATTTTGGGTGCGTGAAAGCGGTTTAGCGGAGCCTCGGTTTTAGAAAATCGTTTTCAGAGGGTTGAATAACCACACCGACGTCCACGAACTAATAATGTACGATATTAAAATTGATTTGTCTGTAATTTGTCTTATATCGTGAATCTCCATGATTTTAATGTAGCATCCCAACCTTTGAAAATACCAAAGCAAAAAGTGAAAACTCTCTTTCCATTTATACTAATTTACACTAGCAATGTGTCAAAAGAGCTAAGAATATATTGGGGCATCGATCTACCGAAACAAATACCCCGCCAGAATTGTTCAGACTGCGCCAAAAAATGATCATACGAGAAGCATGGCAATATGATCTACGCTGTCGAAT
The DNA here is from genome assembly GCA_963210295.1 of Ophion ellenae. NCBI lineage: Eukaryota > Metazoa > Arthropoda > Insecta > Hymenoptera > Ichneumonidae > Ophion > Ophion ellenae. The sequence goes on from OY723387.1 coordinate 45,012,702, forward strand.
ATTTAGTTCGAAAAGTGCATCAAAGAAGCAAAATAATAGTCTTTGTTAAGCATCGAGTGTAGTTTGAGGATCGAGCATTATCTAAAAAAATACACGTTTAAAATCTTTTAAAAAACAAGCTTTTATTTATAAACTCTTGAACTAAAAAGTAAAAAATAATTTTTACTGTATGAAGTTAAATAGCAAAGCTACGGAAGAATCCCATCATTGGTCACTGATCAAAGGCGCAGGCAGCACATAATAAAACTTACAGAAACATAGAACTTTAAAAAATGTCAATATTTTCTTAAAAGCTTGAGGCTTTATTTCAAGTGTAATCACGTTTCACGCCTCAAGCTTTTAAGAAAACTTTCAAAGTTCTATATTCATGTACGTTTTATTAAGTATGTACTGCCTGCGTCTTTGATCAGTGACCAAGGGGTTGTAACTTCATACACTAAATATTGTTTTTTACTTTTTGGTTTAATAGTTTACAAATAAAACTTTGTTTTTTAAAAGATTTGGTAATTCTTTAGATAAGTAACTTTTCCGAAAAATGAGCCTAAAATTATTTTTCTGCCATTTTCTCATTTATTGGGTTATAAATGATGATATTCAGCCGGGGGAAGCTGAAATTCACCCCCCCCCCCCCTCCCCCCATAATAAGTCTAAAATAAGGGTATTTTTTAATATTTCGAAACCTATATTGGGTGTGTTTGGGTTTTCGAAAAATTCGAGATTATTTTTATCAATTTTTTGCCCGTCAAAAATTTGTTGATAAAAAATGTAGCTTCCCCCGTCTGAATATCATCATTTATAACCCCATAAATGATATTTTATCGGAGAAATCGGATAATATTTTTCGGAAAAGTCACTTATCTAAAGAATAACGAAATATTTTTTACGTTTACTTTTTATTTTGTATTTTTCAGCATTAGAATTTGTTTAATTATCTGTCTTAATACCTCCACTTGTGCGTATTTATCTGTTTAATATTAAATTCCATTCACATTGGCTATTCACCTGCCCAATGGGATGCCAGCAAGTGCTTGAAAAATGGATCACAAATTTTGAACCGGAAAGACAAACGAGGTTAATTAAAAGCAGGTTAAATAAAAGCTTGTAAAAATGAGTATTTTTCTCCAAATATTTTCGTAACGAAAAGAAAACGTACTTTGTCAGTGTGAGCTTTCTCCACCACGTTCTCATAGTCGTAAATGGCTCCGGTGGTGTCGGGATATTGTATGAGAATTGCAGCAATGTCCTTCGCGCTCGTATCCACCTCAAAGACATTACCGACTTCGAGAATCAATCCGAGGGACGAGGCTCGGGTTGCAATAACGCTTATCGTCTGCGGATGTACTCTGTCCGATACGAAGAGCCTCTTTCGTTTGTTCTGCCTGTAGGCGAGTGCTAATGCTTCGGCCGCGGCTGTACCCTCGTCCAACAGCGAGGCATTGGCCACCTCCATTCCCGTTAAATCGCATATCATTGTCTGATAATTTATCAAACTCTCCAGTCTTCCTTGAGCTATCTCGGGCTGATAAGGCGTATACTGAGTCGTCCTGAAATAAACAATATGTATACTTCTTTCACTCATATGCATTTTGAAAACACGAGGCTCGTGTTTTCAAAATCGCCGCTGCGGGATATTCGAAAGAAAAATGAGCATTACCATCCGGGATTCTCGAATATGTTTCGCGTTATCGTGGGAGGAACGCAACAATTGTGATATCCCATCCCGATGTAACTTCTCCATACGTCGTTTTTTTCTGACATCGCAGTTATGCGTTTTATTAACTCGTATTCGGCTGTAAATCCGAGAGAAAATACGTATAGGTATAGAGGAAGTTTCGGACAAAATGTATAAAGTAAGAGACTGGTTACGGTTACAAGGAACGTCACTTAAGGGGTGCTCTTACTTTAGACGCTAAAAAAAGGCCATTTTCATGATTTTTTTGATAGGTTTGTATTATAAATATTGATATAAAAGTTGTTACACTTGATAAATACACTTTCGAAATACATTTTTTTTAAAGATTGTATTTTTGCAACCCAAACGAACTTTGAACGCGTTTTTCTCGAAACAACGTTTTTCGACGGCTTGTTGATAAAATCTTCGAAACTACCGAACCGATCCTTATGAAATTTTAACCACATATTTTTTACAACTATAGCTATAGCGCATATCAAGGATTTTTTTCAATGTTGATATTTGCTAATTTTTTGCTAAAAACGGCAAAACACGTTTTTTTTCGAAAAATGTCCGCCATTTTGTTATTTTTGCATATGTCAAAAATCGTATGATATGTGGTATAGCCATTAACATACTGAATCTAAAACCGTTTGATTTTTTTGTTTCGGATAATCCATCTCCAAGATTGCATCAACAGCGCAGACCTGCAACTTTTTTAGGACATTTTTTTATCTACAATTTTCGTCTACAGTCACTTAAATATATATTTAAAAAAAATGTATTTCGAAAGTGTATTTATTAAGTGTAACAACTTTAATATCAATAGCTATAATATAAACCTATTTTTAAAAATCACGAAAATAGCCTTTTTGAATCGTCTAAAGTGAGAAGACCCCTTAAGTGTCCGCCTTCGATTTTGTCGAAACTCATATACGTGATAAAGCATTAAAAACTATTGGACACGCATTTTTTTATCGGCGAAAAAACGGATTTAAGGGGGGAAACGACCCCTCAAAGGAAGGCGTGCCCCTTAATTTGATTTTTTTTTCAATACTTCTATAGTGAATTTTCCATCGCTTTACATTAGAAGAATTTTGGTTTTTGTTTCATTCAGATTGCAGAGTGCTTACCCCCCTTGAAACCGTTTTCCGCAGATAAAAAGAAAACGTGTATGACAGTTTTCAATGCTTCATCACATATATGAGTTTCACCAAAATCGAAGGCGGACACTTGAGTGACGTTTCTTGTTAGATACACGCGGAAAAAAATTACTTGTCCGCCAAAATCATTATGAATTATTGGATTAAATGAAAATTATTATTCTGCCAAGGAACATGACTTGAAGGGTGGGATACCTTAAGGCGAGGAAAAAATGTGCTGATTTTCATAATTTTTTTTATAAAAGAAAAGATTTCTTTACCATTTTTGAGACTTAGGGTATGTTTTATTACTACTTTTGGCTGTTACAATGGATGTTTTTTTCAATCTTTAAAAATGGCGGAGGTATGGCACAGTCTTTTAAACTGCATTTTCAAAACTGGCGTGACGTATAGCTAAGAAACTAATCGACCGAGTCTGACGAAATTTGGTATAAATCTTTCTAACCTTGTTGTCTGAAACATGACCCTGAATGTTCTTGAAAATGGAAAAAATAGAATTTTTGGTTGCTAAATGTAGTCATTTTTTCGGAAAATTCAATCTTTTTGTTTGAAAGTGTTCCGTTTAATCAATTTTCAACATTTTTCACTTTTTCTTGGTTCATATTCCGCGTATGAGCGTTAATGAAAGAAAAGTCTTTGGGTTTTTTTTTTTTCAAATTAATCCCGCCGATGCTACGTGTCACGCCGTCGGACAATATCCGGCACACCCGTTTAGGAGACCGTGCCTTACGGCCGCCATTTTTGAAGATTAATGAAAAAAAAATACCATGTAACATGCAAAATTAGTAATAAAACATACCCTAAGTCTAAAAAAGAGTGAAGAAATATTTCCTCTAAAAAAAAATCGATGATTTGCCTACTTGAAACCGTTTTCCGCCGATAAAAAAAAATACGTGTCTAATAGTTTTCAATGCTTTATCATATATATAACACTCAACAAAATCGAAGGCAAACAATTGAGTGATGTTCCTTGAAAGTACTCGTTAGTTCGATGGAATAAATTATTATCAAAATAACTGAATATTCTATTTTTTTCAATAAATAATTCATCGTCATCCCTCAATGACAAATTTACAGAGGACAATTCATTTTTTTCAATGTAGAAATCTCGTTGATTACATAACTATATAGTACTTATCAAGTTTTTTTTATTATCTATGATGCGAGTTTCCATTTCAGTCAATTTGATTTGAATTTGAGAATGTCTGAATTTTCGAACACGGCTGTGACGCGTGTAAGTTTTTTTTCAACCACATTATCAGTGTACAATAATAAAACGATAGGACGAGAAACGGGAAAAACGTGCCTCGAAGATCGCGCGAGTCTCAAGATCACGTGAACGTAGAGTTTGGAAAAAAAAGAAGAGGAAAGAGTTTGACCTAAGACCTCGAGAGATACGAGAGTAACATGGTAGAGCTTGAATCACCAGCTATGGATCACTTACTCCCGATACGATCAGTTTTATTCCACAAGTAGTTTAACGCAATCTCGAGCACCACGGGAGGTATCAATGACGTACAATTGCATAATTTATTATTGATCGATCGAACGGGAAATTAAATTATTAGATGTGATGATTATTTTCATTTTCCTTCCAATCACCGGGATCGTATTTGCGACCATCATAATTTACAAAGTGATCGTTAATGCGTCGAAATCGAGGCCTTATGATGAAAATGCTTGACGTTCGACAAATGTGAAGGAAAAACGCGACAATGCTGACTTTCGAAAATAGATATTTGCAACCCATTGACAAGTCTTGACGTTCTGTGTGCATGAAAAGCAACACTTTTTTCATTCTCTCTTTTGAAAAAAAAGCTTTCGAGAATTTTGAAACACGCTGTACTTATCAAGGTCCCCGTTCAATGAACTGGACACTTTCTGGAGTGTGGAAGGGAAACTTCACAGATATCCAACGAGCTCAAATTTTTATCGAGTTGCCGAAAGTGAAGGCAAAAAGTGTCGAGTGGAAATATTCCTGAGAAAGTGAGAACTATTTTTAAAAATGTATAAATTAATCTCAAATTACACAAAAAAACGTCATTTTTTGGTTATTAAGTATTTTTTTCGAATTTGTAATGGGCCCGAATTAACTTTTCAATTTTCAAAAGTTACTTTAACGCTTCCTTGACACACTGGGTTAATTTTACCCGGATAGTACAAAGTACAGAGTACAAAGTACAGGTCGATCGAATGGATAGTACAACCACTCGATCGATTTTTATTGAAAAAAATCCGGGACACACTATGAACATTTCTTAATATGTCTACATAATTAAAATTTGGGAAATATAAAATTGAATTTTAAAAAATTATTGAAATCGTTCAATTTTGGGCAAGTGAGCATTTTATTTCAAAATCGTCCGGGTTAAGGAGAGATGTACACTTAGATGTTCGAGGTCGAGGATTTAGAAGCTATGAACATTCCGTCGACCGTAGAAGACCTACACTATGGCCCTGGTATCGATGATTCCATGTAAGTTGACAAATTTCATGATTTATTCATTCCCAAATTTTCAAACGCGTTTTTATAAAAACCACGTTTTTCAAATCGGTACCCAAAATTTTAAAATTATCGAAAACCGAAATTATTTATAACCGAATTATCGAAATATTTTAAAATTATACAAAAATTTAAAATTATCGAAAACCAATGAACCGATTGCCTTGAAGTTTTTTGTGGTTATTCTATACACCATTCTCTAGTACTTGTCATAGGATTTTTTTCCGTTACTTAGTTTTTGTTGTATAGGCAAAATAATAACTAATTTTTGGCCCAAAAATCACTATTTATGTTCAAACGTCCGCCATTATGTCATAAATCGATATTTTCAAAATCGGCTATGACAAGTACTAGATTATAGTATCTAATTTAATAATCTTTTTGGTTTTTTTTCAAATGATTTTTGAAGAAACGCTAGTGGGTACCGTATACGCAGATTTTTTACGACGCTCCAAGGATAATATCCTTGTATATTGTTGATATTTTTAAATAAAGAAGATTAAACATATTTTCGAATGTGTATACTTTTAGATAATTAAAACCCCAATCCGAAATTTCAAATAGTTTTCCTTGAAAAATTCATAAAAATGACCTTTTTCCAGCTCCTAGATGTATATCTCCCCTTAAAATGACCCAGTGTGTCAAGGAAGGGTTAATGTAGAACAATCTGGCATTGTCAAGTTCTCGCTGAATTGAACTGACGAATTGAATGCGTCGGTGCGACATGTTAACAATGCACCTGCTATGCAAGCAAAATGCCAAACTATCGGATTGTCCTTACTATTTCCTTGAATGTAACATTGATTTAGACTTCTGGATTGATTTCATACTCACTGACTGGTTTGTCAATCTGCAGGTCTTTGTCCAAACGTATATTACTTGGTACAGCAGTTTGCGTTAATTCTTCCAGAGACTGAAAATGTAATTGACTTTTAAATTCACAGTGACATCTCAAAAATTGAGAAAACGTTGAGTCTTATTTGTAAGAATGGTATTGAGACAATTTTTTGTGGTATGTCATTGCTATACACATTAACGAAGATGTCTATAAAATGTAAAAAAATGTACACAATTGTAAATTATTTTGCAGGGAAATCATAAATGGCCCATTTTTCACAGTTGGACTTTATTTGAATAAATAATCGAATATAAATATATGACAAGCTATAAATGTATAATAACTTAATGTCGCCATTTTCAAGAATTATTTTTCAATTTCTGAATCCGAGTCTGAAAATGAGCCTTTTTCGGAGATGGGTTTAGCTCCGACAGAAAATGTAGGTAAGGTACATTTTGGGAAATTAAGCAATCAGTGTAAAATTTTAAAAAAAAATCGATTTTTTTGCATTGTCCGATAGTATAGACGGTTATAAACATGAACCTGGCATCACCGATTGATCGTAAATAGACAATTTATATGAAAATTCTACACTCGAAACTTTAAACGCGTTTTTCTTGAAATGTCGTTTTTCAAAACGGTGTACACTCTCAAAGGAAGAGTTTTCAAACTATCCGTCTCAAATTTTGACACAACAATCTTCACGCCATTCTTTATGTTGCTATAGAACCTATTTTTGAAATATTCATACTTTTTTGACGAAAAACCGTCGAAAAAACAGGCAAAATTCGATACTTTTTTTCAAACTGCCGCCATTTTGACGATTTTTATTTGAAAAAATCTTTATAGCAAGATGGATTTTTTTAAATCACGGAGGCGACTCCGTTTTTTCAAAGACTTTTTCAATCGTTAAAAAATTTAAATAGGCGTTTAAAAAATTATTTTCTCTTCTTCATGAGTGCTTTAATTTGACATAAAAAATCAGACTGATTAGCGTATTTTAATCATCGAAAACAAAATCGCGAAAATCAGCTATTATTCGACCCATCACACTGTGATAATTCCTTAAGAACAAATTTCCATCGATGAATAACTAATTTTTTAATTATGCAAAGAAAGTATGAAAATGTATCGGTTTCGTACACAATTTAATTTAGCTGAACCAAGACAAAGCCAATCCACGTTTCTATTGGACGAAAATCACTTACCTTGAATCCCACGAATTCCAACATTTCCTGTTGTTCGTAATCCCTCGGGCCGATATGTCTCGTTTGAAATTCTTCCCTATCAGGAAACAATTTTCCGAACTTCGACGATTGCACATTGCTTAAAGCCAATAGTCTCACGTGATTCTTAACGCCATTCCGCATTCGTAATAATTTCGCGCATCGTGACAGTCTCAGAGTGCAATACATTTTTCCTAGTTAATTTCGTTAAAATTCGATAGATGAAAATATTTGTCCTAATATCGCGTTTATGTACGACCGCCAAGGCGTCGCGTCTCATCCAGCGCACGAAACCTAAGTGGTGGAAAAACGTGTCACGAGACTTTTATATTCACGTGAAATGATATCTCAAAAGTGATGCCACAACTTTGTGATTAGAGCTTGAACTCCTGACCTTGCCGACTCACACGAAACTCCGGACAACACATGTCACGTTATAATAATTTATGTTTTTTTCTTCCTTTGGTGTATCAATAGTGCTGTTGCAACTATTACCAAGTCACGTGCGAATCTTACGACGAACAATTTCCCACGTTACAACTATGACAATCGATCGAACAAATATTCATCTACTTGTTCGTTTTGATGATATGATGTTGACATTTGCATCGTTGAAATTCCACGAAAATAATAATTCCAAATTGAAAAACAGCTTTTTTGGCCAATGTGATCTGTCAAAATCACTTAAGAGGAGGTACCTGAGTAAACGGCGAGAAAAACCAGGTAAACTTCGGGAATTTTTATCTTAAAAACTAATGTTTCGATTGGGTCCGGGTTTTTTTAAATTGGAAAATATGTACATTGAGGTATCTTTAGGCATTTTTTAAAAATAAATTCGTTGACTGGAAGCGATTCAAACGCCATTATCTCGAAACATAGTTTTCAAAGTCGGTGCCAGATGTATCTTGAAAACGGCTTGCCCGATTATGTCCAAATTTGGATACAATATTCTTCGATAGTTTTTTTCGTTCGCCCCGTAGGGGTTTTTCGTTTGATTGAACCATTGCTTCTTGATGCAATGTGTATGCAATACAAAATCGTCGGAAATTGCGAACAAAAACGAATGTTAAATTAAAACGGTCGCAATTCCGTCAAAAATGAAAATTTCAAAAAAATCCTACGTCGCGAACAAGAATAACTATCGAAGAATATTGTATCCGAATGTGGACAAAATCGGACAAGCCGTTTTCGAGATACATCTGGCACCCACTATGAAAACTATGTTTCGAGATAATCGCGTTTCGAATCACCCGCGTAGAAATTCTGATGGGGCCCAAATCAGGGCCCGATCAGGTTGCCTGACTGCCCTAGTAGGGCAGTAATAAGGCACCCTGAAAGGGCCCTACTAGGAAATGTAACGTTGTGTCACATATGGGCCTGACCTGATATCAGGCCCCTATCAGGTTGCCTGATCAGAAAGAAATGCATATAATATTTCAAAAATCCAAAATGAAATGAACCACTTAATTTAGAGTTCCACTACAATGAATGTGTATCATAATTCGTCATTCCCTGGCCTGCTGAAATGTTTTTGTTCGAAGAAAATATTTCGCCTATATGGGAATTGAACCTCGTACCTACCTGCCCAAAGCTAGGCACGCTGCCCCTATGCTACCGAGTGCTTGTAACATCTTGGTCCCAGATATGGCATAAGAGACCAAATGAATTCCTCTAATTATTTGTTGTATCACATAAAGTATATCAATTAGTTAATATCATTGTGACAATTAAAGAGGTTTATCGAATAACATGCTATAGATTTTTGAAACTTAACCTTCGCCTTACAAAGCTGCCGAAATCTTCTAACACGCATCCGAGTTGCACAATGTTTTTTGTCGTGATAGTCCATAGCGCCTTTTTTTAAATAGAATTCAGGAATGCATCGAAACTCTGAAGCTACGATGCTGTAAAATCGAAGTTTCCATGTGGAAAATAAGAGGTTATGTGCATCTATCGACTGCTAAGGCAGTTATAAGGCAAGCCTATTTATGGCCTCATCAGGGAAAGCCATAGTAGGGCCTATCAGGGCAAGCGTTGGTAGGGCCCTATCGGGGAAAGCCTTAGTAGGGCCACATTAGAGACAGCCTTAGTAAGGCCCTATCATGGAAAGCCTTAGTAGGATCTTATCAGGGACGGCCTTAGTCGGGCCATTTTAGTATAGCCTGATTCAGGGCGTAAATACTTCCGGCCCGATCGGGGCCGGATCAGGATGTCCGTAATAGGTGTTACCCGTATCACACCCCGATCGGGGCCTGATCCTGGTCAGGCTCACCCTAAGAAATTTCTACTCGGGCACTTTCAGTCAACGAATTTGTTTTTAAAAATTCCTAAACACACCTCAATGTACATATTTTCCAATAAAAAAAAACCCGGATCCAATCGGAATATTAGTTTTTGAGATAAAAATTCCCGAAGTTTACCTGTTTTTCTCGCCGTTTACTCAGGTACCTCCCCTTAATCATTTTTACGTGTTCTCATTAGAAATTCACGAGCTCAATTGGCAATGAAAAGGTTTTGGATAAAGGTAAAACTAGACAAATTAAAAACGAATTGAAGAATCGTTGCGTTCCAACGATGCAAACTTCAACGTCATTTGATGATTCGATTGCGCGATGTTCCGTAAATTCCGAAATTTCGGGATACTTTGAGCTACAAGCTAGTTCCAAAAGTCGTCTCCTTTCGTCACACTGAAAAGAGGATATGCCTGAAGTTCATTTCAAATCGAGCGGTTCGCGGAAACCGAGTAAATTGGCTTCAAACTATTGTTAACCAAACTATCTTTTGGAACACTTTGTCTAGACTCGTTCTTTCTTTTATCAATATTTCTTCGGTATTGGATAGCGTAATGCCAGAAATATATTAATCGAGCAGTGAAAAAGTTACGAAATGTTTGAAACACTTTTCATATTGTGAAATTTAATGTTTAAAATAACGCAATTAAGAGGTTAGACTACTGCGAAACTGACGAAGACTAATCCGTAGCTTGAGGCAACTCAAATTGAAGAGGAAGGTCCAACATATGTAGCAGCAATCGCAGATTTATGATTGCAACGATAGAACTGCTAGTAAAACTTTAAAGTTTTACTAGCAGTTCTAAAAACGCTCTTAAGAGCGTTTTTTTCGAAACTCTTTTTCAAAACAGTGAATCTGATTTCTCGACATCTAATGAATGGGTTGACTTGAAATATGATACTAACGTTTCCATCGTTGAAAGCCAACTAAAGTTCCGTAGCCCAATTTTTTGGCACATTTAACCCTCCAAAATCACTTAAACGTTCTACAGGATCTTTATTAAAAATCTTCAGTCTAAATACACTACTCCAAAAAATGAAAGGAACAGAAAATTTCGTCAATTTTTGAAGTGTTTTTTGAAATGCTGTATCTATGTGAAAAATGGTCGTATGGAGATGAAAAAAAGCATTTTTAAGCTTCAAGTTTCTAGTTTCAAGATATTTTGGCTAATAAAATGTTGTGAGCCACGGTTATTGCGCAATCATAAGAAATAGCGGGAGAATTTTTTTTCCACATTTACAGGGCTATTGGGGGTACATTAAGTTGAAAAAAAATCTGGCAACATTAGTCTTTCCATCAGTGGTTGTAAAGTAGTAGTAGATTTGCGGAAAAACAATAAAGGCATTTTTTGTACTTTTTCGAATGAATGTTAAAGGTAAAAAAAAATGCCCAAAAATAAACGAAAGGGTCTTGTAGGAAATGTATTTAAGTTTTCAAAGCTGCCCTTTGATTCCCTGTGCAATTATTGGTTGTTGAAATATCGATGATCAAAGACAAAAGGATCTTTGTGCATACAAAGTCGAATATCTCAGCAACAAAATTGACGTAGAGAGTAAAGTAAACTAAAAATTGAAATAGAGAGCTAAATAAACAAGCTCACTGACCTGTACATTGGATTAACTAAAAAAAATTCCCGAGCCCGTGGACCCTTGAAAAAGAACAAAAAATTTGGAATTTTTTTCTCCCGCTATTTCGTATGATTGCGCGATAACCGTAGCGCACAAAATTTGTTTGCCATATGATGCCGAAACTAGAAACTTGAAGCTTAAAAATACTTATTTTTTCATCTCGGTACGACAATTTTTCAGATAGATACAGCTCTTTAAAAACACTAATAAAATTGAAGAAATTTTCTGTTCCTCTAATTTTTTGGAGTAGTGAATCTAAGAAAATATTCTGGATGCTAATGGAAATGAGGAAATAATTTTTTTCTCTCAATATTTTCGTTGCATTTCAACAATGCACACTTCAACATCGTCTCGAAATTTGGTATACTTATTCAGTGTAATAGCAGTTTAGTCTTGACCGACGTTTTTCTTCTTAACATTTTTTTATTACTTATTAACAATGATGGTGCCATTTTTCCTCGGAAAAGCAAAAAAAGAATTCAAACATTTTTTTTTGCTCAATGAAGTACGATAAAAAAACGGCTCGGTCAAGTCTCAGCCAATATGGTGTATTTAGAAAGAAAAAAACTCGTTTTTTTTGTTTCAGATGAACCGAGTGGCCAACATAAATTACACCGTTCAGCCCCTCACGTTAAAAGGTCCTTCAAGAGATCGTTTATAACTTCTTTAATTATTTATATTTTTATATGAAATTTGGTACACAACTTTGTCATTGTACATACAAATAAATGTCCAAACAATTCATCAATCATCTTACTCATTCCTTCAAAATTATTTTTTTCAATTACCCCGTTTTTCAGGTCGTCACAGTAGCCTTACCCCTTAACCGCGAATATGGAATTGATTCAAATGGAGATAACAAGTATCTCATAATTTCCACCGAATTTGAGGGATAACAGCACGCTAGGATTTTGGAAAAACCTTTTTTTGGCTTAAAAAATACTTTGGGTCCATAAAAACAATATGCAACTGGTCCTGTAGCGAAAAAAGGGTTTTAAAAGGTTCAATTATCGATTTTGCCACAACGCTTCGGACTTCTTTCAGGCGCCTCGTACAACTTTAAACGCGTTTTTCTCGAAAAAACTTTTTTTGATAATAGCTTCATTTCGATAGTAGCTTCACAATCACATTCTCTATGGGAGTACGTAGCCGTTTTTTAATTAAATGTAAACATTTTTTTATAAACAATTAGCTGCTTATTTTTTGGGCAAAAAATCGATTTATTTCTTTCAAAGTGCGCCATTTTTTCAAAATTTGATAACAAAAATCCCTACGTAGTCCCATAGCTAATAATATATAGGTGATGTTTTTTTTGTTTTTGTTCCAGGTCTCATACTCTACGAGTAAACCGTCCTCCCGTGAAGCTATTTGTAAAAAAAACACGTTTTTCAAGATGGGCTCTATCGCCGCCATTTTGTATGAAACATTTTGTTTTTCATACTTTAATATGTGTTAAAAAAACCCTCTCAAACGAAATCCTATTCCTTCTTTCATACTCTCACAATAGATGGTCAAAGTTAGGCCTTATTTTCTTCCGTTAGAGTGGTGTTTCCCTTAAGACGGGATTTACATTAACAACGATCAAAAAATCGATTTTTTTTTTCTTTAAACGATAGAACTATATATGTAGAATATTTTCCCAAAGTTTCAAAGCGTAATTCGAAAAACTTGAAACGTTACAGCCCGTCAACGTTGTGCCTCACCGCTCGGATTCGGAGCGGGCGTGAACTTCAAACGCGTTTTCCTCAAAACTGCATTATCGAAATTGGCGTGCTGGATTACTCAAAAACTATTGAGCCGATTGAGTTGAAACTTGGTAGAAATATTGATAATATTGGTACCTTCTACTTGACGGGAATTGTTTTTGAAAAATAGGAAAAAAAAAAACTACTTTTTTACTCCACATTTTACAGAAATGTTGCGTGAAATGTTTTTTTGTAAATGCGTGCCATTTTCTTAAATTTGCATTTTCTTCATTTTAATCACCGTCACACAGAAACTATACATGTTCTAATGGAAAAAATGTTTGAACTTTTTTGCAAATCAAAGTCTACGGGAAGCACGCCGATTCGCAACTCCCGTGGCGACCTTGCTGTAACACTCTGCCACAGCTCCGCCATTTTGATGATGAATTACTTTTAAAAAATTGTTTTGTATACTATATATACTATTGAAGTATACCTAAAGTTTGATAATTGTAGAATAATTATTTCTTAGTTTAAAAAATCCCTTGATATTGCTTATTTTTTTCCTGTCTAAATGTATATCCCGCCTTAAGTGTTGAACGCGTCAAGTATCTTCGAGAAATAACTCACGAGTGGCTTTCAAATGAAAAAATACAATGTATATATATTTTGAATCCGTATTATGGTATTAACAATCTTAATCATATCACATAAGTGACTATCGTTGTTAGATAATTGTCCCTGAATGTTTCTTCGTTCACCAAAGAATAATTGGCGCATCGAATTACTCGGTAGTCCAACTACGACGTACGCGGTATATTTTTTTTTTCGGGTTCATTTCACAGCGGCCATATAGTGTCCACGCATGTACAAGCAAAAGCAGATCGCGTTTAAAATTCCAAACACAGAAATTGATCGTTGCTGAAAGCTCAGTGCAAATGGGTCGTTCGATAATTCAGGAAAAGAAACGAGATCTCATGAAAATTCTCACTTCATAAATTTGTCTTTATTTTCCGTGAGGATTTTAGCCGACGACTTGGCGTCTAGGAAGAGAGATCCGACCTCCTCGACATCTTCCTTCTTAATGTTCGTTCTACCGTTGACTTTTGCGGTAAGGGCAGCCGGTGTGAGGAGTTGAACGACGTATCTGAGGGTGGTTTTCGTTCCGAGTTCGGCGAGAGCCTCCAACGCATCGTCGTCGATCTGCAGGCCTTCCGTGACCGCGCGAAGATTGACGATCTGCGATATCTCGTTTTTCGAGTACGGCAGAGTTCTGATGATCAACAATCTGTCCAGTAGATCGAGAGGTATGCCGTGAGGTGCGACGATGTCCTCGGTGCCTCGTATAACGCAGTGGCCTCTGTTGGTGGCGAATATAACGATGGGGGCGATCGCGCTCTCGAGCGAACGATGTAGATAAGTGAAGGTCTCGATGTCGAGCATGTGTACCTCGTCGACGAACAATACACCCGGGACCAGCTCGGCGATACCCTGATCTATGTACTGATTGACAACTTTGTTGATCTCCTTTCGCAATTTGTCGGTAATCTCGGTTTTTCGAGGTTTCATCAATTGTCCCATCATCGACATTATGTCCTGATTACCCTGAGGCTTAGCGTTCGCCGTGTCGAGATCGTGCAAGGTAACGTCTTGCACGACCTCCTTCTTCTTGTGCACGTCGCCCTTTGGCAATGGCACGTATTCCTCAGCCTCGAGATCAAATTCCGTCGCGTAATTGTCGCTTCTGCCTTGTCTCTTCACCGCGCCGCTGTTCGCCTCAATGTAAATAACGTCGCCGGTCTCAACCTTCTCTTTCTGCAGCGACTGATAAACTAGCGGATCGAGCTTCAGCTGCTTCGTACCCTTTGCTGTCTTCAGTCCTATTACCACGTGGGAAACCGTTTTGCCGTAACCACCCATCGGATTTTCCGTTTCCAACGGTGTAAGCTCCGTAACTTCACCCTCGTAGATCTCCTTGGTCTCGCGGATTCGAAGACCTATTGCTCTGCGAAAATTTTCCATCAGCACCTCGGTTTTCTTGATCTCAGAACTGTACACCTCCGAGCCCACCATCGGGCAAAACGGCACTTTGTTGCCGAGCTCCTGAGCTATCGCCAGCGCTATCGCCGTTTTACCCGTACCCGGAGGACCCGCTAGAAGTATCGCACGACCGGCCATTTTCTTCGACTTTATCATGTCTACGACTATACCCGCCGCCTGAAACGTGAGAAGAGCCATTTAGGCCTTTGATTTTCGTAGGGGTCGTTTTATGAAGCAGCTTGGCAACTACTGGGAAGAAGACAACGAATGTCGTTGTCTGCAGACATTTTTTTGTTTTCGATGTTTTCTTTTAATATGCAAAACCTTCTTCGGCCGACGCAGGTCGTAAGTCTCTAGTGAGGATATATAAAAACGTTTAAGTAATGTTCGAAGCCTAAAGAGGCCAAAAAACAATTTGAGCAATTTAAAAAGTTACTCTGTTGCATTTGAATGATGCAATCTTCAATGTAATCACACCAAGGCTAAGTCTCATTAGGATGTATCTTTGTTAAAAAATGGTCAAGCACTTTACCAATGAATTTTTAGAGGATGGCGATTTTTTTCAGACATTGATATGTCCAGCGTAAGTTTGACCCTTCCTTGACACACTGGGTCATTCTGACCCGGATGAATTTAAAATAAAATGCTCACTTCCCCAACATTGATAGTTTTAAATATTTGTTTACAACAATTCAATTGTACACGTTCCGAATTTTAATCATGCAGGCATATTAAGAAATGTTTAAAGTGTAGCCCGTATTTTTTTCAATAAAAACCGACCGAAGGGTTGTAAAGATGGATGATGTACTAGCTTGGTGAAATTGATCCAGTGTGTCAAAGCCATGGCCATGTAAATGTGTCAAGGAAGGGTTCACTTCCAAGTTTCCATAAGTTCCGTCTAGAGAAAGCTTATGGAAACTATGGGTTGCTTAAAAATATATATTAAAATCTAGACAATTTAAGACAGTTTATTATGAAGAATTGCCAATTAAGCTGGAATTTTATAGTCAATGATCAGCAGCGGATATTTCTGCAAGGGATATTAACTGCAGAGGAATTCGGAATGTGTCACAAGCAACTTTGTTAGCTAGATTTACTAAGATTATAATGTATTTTTTTTTAAACTTGTGTAGTAGAGCTTATTCAGGGTGTCTAATTTTGACCAGAACTGAAATTGCATGACATTTAAGGATTTTTGAGGCAAGAAATGGGGATTTTTTCATGACTCTTAGTATGACTTTCTGGCATAGAAGTATACTTAATGATTCTACAGTGTGACCGATTTTCTAAATTTTTATATTTTTATTTTGCTCTTTCAAACAGCTGTGTGTTGTATGCCAATAAAAAGTATACGGAATGCACGAAAAGTCACCAAACTGTATAATACCATATGTAGTAAAATATGTGAGACAAACATAATTTCAAGATTGCTGTAAAGAAATATATTTTGGGACACATCTAGAAAAATGTTACATACATTTAGGAACTTTGAGTTATATCATTTAGTCGCTTTACACGAATAACAAAGAAAAACTAATATATGTTGAGAAAACGCGTCATTTTCTTCTACGTTTTTCTATTTTATTTTCTATCGATTCGATATTTGCTTCTCTATCGACAAGTACCACAAAGTTAGTTCATATTGAATATAGACTCAATGATAATTTAGTAGGGTATAATAATTCAGGTGGACTGGTAATTTTTCATGACATTTCATGACTTTTTCAGGGTCGAGTGTAATTTCATGACATTTAAGATTTTTCATGACTTTTCAGGTCCGTAGACACCCTGTTATTGAGATTTCTTAGCTGGACTTTTGTTGGACGTCTTTATATGTAATGAAATTACCATAATATAATACTCTCCCGTGAGTAAATTGAGAGTGTAATGGTCATGACCATCAAATTCTTTTATCTGCTCAATTGTTCATAGGATTGTCATATACTTCTGTAATGCTCGGACATGAAAATATGCAGTGAATGTGTGGAAATTTCTGGTCAGTTTCTATCGTATATAAATCACCCACACGATAAATCCAAAATATTCTGTATCATTTTCTCCATTATTCTTTTTCTCGTTACATCCCCATGTCAAATGGTGTTAAAGTTTACATGGTTGGAACACAATGGAAATTCTTTTCGATTTTCTTTCTTTCTTTTCGTCTATTATTATCTAAATTATTTTTTTGCAGATTTTGATTACCGATTCGCAATAAGAATTCTTTAAAATGTTTCAGTAATTTTATTATATATTTTTAAAAAAATATGGCAATACGAAACGAATAATTTTTGTTCGATTCCAACGACCGAAACTTCAATACCATCAAGTAGAACAACATACAATAAGAATGTTGCGGAAACTATGGCAAATTGAAGGTATTTCAACTCTTTAACGCCTTAGGACAGGGTTTCCCAACCTGACGTCCATGGACAATGTGAATAGAGATACAAAATTGACGAACGAGACTTATAGGGGGTCCGCCGTTAAAACGTTGGAAAAGGCTGCCTTAGGAGATTGATCCCAAATTTTATATCCAGGCTTGGAACAAGCAAAGTGATAATGCATTCAATTTACCGGGTAAAATTCACGGGCCAAGTTCCAAATGGTTGCTGTCGGATCGGAATTAAAAACAATCTAGAAAATACTTTGAACATTCTAGAACATGTGTGAAAAGTTGGTATGTCAAAATTCAAATGACAACATGTTTTTAAAAAATCATGAATATGGCAATTTGTCAAAAAATAAACCTTCTCGCTCAAAAAATCATAACTTTGTGGATTTTCAATACTTTCAAGTAAAATTGGAATAGGATACTCGTGAGACATGGTACGTCTAGGGAAAAATAGTGGCATAGTGGAACTTCAACCCTTGCCTCACAGAGGACCAACCTTTAATTGAAACTAGGACCCATAAATATTTAGACCCAAAGTTAGGTCTGGGTGAAATTTACCCACCGTGACCAAGGAGGGTTAAGGGTTAGGCTACTATGAAAATTTCCAAATATCGATAGTGGCTTGAGGCAACTCAAAGTGAAGAGGAAGGTCCAACATATGGTGCAGGAATCACAGATCAAAGGTAAACTTATGATTACAATAAAATAACTGCTAGTAAAACTTTAAACACGTTTTTCAAAGCAGTGTACCCAATTTCTTGACATCTAATGAACAGATTGACTTGAAATTTGGTACACTTATTCAATGTAATAGTAGTTTAATTGTGACCGTTTTTCTTTACATGTTTTCATTAGTTATTAAGAAAAATATCACTTTTTATAATAAAGTGTAGAAAAAATTTCAAAAATTGTTTTTTGATGATTGAAATACGATAACAAAAAACAGTCCGTTCATGTATTAGCCATTATTATCTATTTAAAGAAAAAACTCTTTTTTTGTTTCCGATCAACCAGGTGGCTGATATCAAGTGGATTTAGACATTTTTACATTTTCCCTGAAAAGTCGCAGCTATGAAAATTCTGCTAGTCACATTTTTCTGTTTCATCATTAATATTTTTTTTAAACGTTCGGTGACCCCCTGATTTCATTGACGTTACGGAATCTTTACATTTTTTTACACGTGTGAGCAGTTTATATCAGGCATCTAGAGTTATTTAGTGAATAAATTATTAGAGAGAAATGTGGCCAACATGTCATTTCGATAAAGTGCCATATAAATAAGACGATTTTTGGAGTCGTAATTTTTTGTTAAGTTTGGTAACTTGGCTTAACATTTTATCAGTATACTGAGATGTATTTTTACTTGATTATAGACAAAAATCAGTGAATTGTTAAATATTCGAGATCGTGAAAGGAATACCATCAGACTCCCATACATCCTTGAAAACCCAAAAATCTATTGTTTTCTTTAAAACGCATTGGCAAACTTGATGCAACTGTAAATGTTCGAACTTTTTGGCAGATGACAATCTCAAATACTCCGAAAAGATACCTGATACGCATATTGCGCTTCGTTCTCTCCTACTTGCACAATTGGACAATGATTGAAATAAGCGTTTTGAACATTGCACTAACCTCTCTTGCCATTTCCTGACCCACGAGGCCCGCGGCACTCTGAATCGCAATACCATTTTCATTGAGACCCAAACCCTTTATGTGGGTATGAGCCGAGACTCTTTGGGCCTTGGCCGAACTCTTCACTTCCTCGATCTTCATTCTCGCTGTACGTTTGGAGATTTTTCTCGTAATACACAACGTCGGCTGTTGGATACGCGTTTTATTGATAAAACAACCGGCGAAACTCGTGCCGTCGCGGAAGCGTGAGATTCACCTCGATTGTGTGAAGTTGGCTGCGTATGTTCGAGAACGATTATTTTTATTCGCTGCTCGTTCGGTGGTGGCCGTGGTGGCCAAAAATACAAAAAAATACCGAAGTTACGTTTATATACGTGACGTGGCCAATTGACGACGTTCCAATGGCAAACATTTCAAGATTTAGAATTATTTCGCATTGGGATGCAGAGAAGCTACTGAAACATGTATATAAGTATAAATGTGGGATCGACGGTCGGTAAGGTTGCTCCGTTGATAAGAACGGACACGATTCGACGTTCCGGCACTGAGTGACTCACGGGTGGCGCGAAAAGCAAGTTGTTGAGGAGTTATTAACGGGAGATATACACCTAGATGGTCGAGGTCGAGGATTTAGAAGCTATGAACATTCCGTCGACCGTAGAAGACCTACACTATGGGCCTGGTATCGATGATTCCATGTTAGTTGACAAATTTCATGATTTATGCATTTCCAAATTTTCAAACGCGTTTTTCTCAAAACCACGTTTTTCAAATCGGTACCCAAAATTTCTCGAAAACCAATGAACCGATTGCCTTGAGGTTTTTTGTGGTTATTCTATACACCATTATCTAGTACTTGTCATAGGATTTTTTTCCGTTACTTAGTTTTTGTTTTATAGGCAAAATAATAACTAATTTTTGGCCCAAAAATCACTATTATGTTCAAACGTCCGCCATTTTGTCATAAATCGATATTTTCAAAATCGGCTATGACAAGTACTAGATTATAGTATCTAATTTAATAATCTTTTTGGTTTTTTTTTCAGATGATTTTTGAAGAAACGCCAGTGGATACCGTATACGCAGATTTTTCTACGACACTCCCAGGATCATACAATATCCTTGTATATTTTTGATATTTTTAAATAAAGAAAATTAAATATATTTTTGAATGTATATACTTTTAGATAATTAAAACCCCAATACGAAATTACAAATAGTTTTCCTTGAAAAAATTCACAAAAATGACCTTTTTCCGGCTCCTAGGTGTATATCTCCCCTTAAGGCGGGATATACATTTACAACGATAAAAAAATCGATTTTTTTTCCTTAAACGATAGAACTATATATGTAGAATATTTTCCTAAAGTTTCAAATAAAAATTCGAAAAACTTCAAACGTTACAGCCCGTAAACGCTGTGCCTCACCGCTCGGATTCGGAGCGGGCGTAAACTTCAAACGCGTTTTTCTCAAAACTGCATTATCGAAATTAGCGTGCTGGATTACTCAAAAACTATTAAGCCGATTGAGTTGAAACTTGGTAGAAATATTGATAATATTGGTGCCTTCTACTTGACGACAATTGTTTTTGAAAAATTAAAAAAAAAATTACTTTCTTAATCCAAATTTTACAGAAATGTTGACTTTATTGTAAATGCGTGCCATTTTCTTAAATTTGTATTTTCTTCATTTTAATTACCGTCACATAGAAACTATACATGTTCTAACTAAAAAAATGTTTGAACTTTTTTGTAAATCAAATCCTACGGGAAGCTAGACTGCACGCCGATTCGCAACTCCCGCGGCGACCTTGTAACGCTCTGCTACAGCTTCGTCATTTTGATGATGAATTAATTAAAAAAAATTATTTTGTATACTTAAATATACTATTAAAGTATATTAAAAGTTTGATAATTGTGGAATAATCATTTCTTCGTTTAAAAAATCGCTCAATATTGCTTATTTTTTATCTGTCTAAATGTATATCCCACCCTAAAATTTAAATTCTCCAAATGTTCCAGACACTCATTTTCAACAGTCACCGATTATATTAATCTTGAATTCTTATTTTTTAAAAATAATTGACGAATGTTCTCTCGTCATTAATTCTCCAAAGTCACGCCAGGTGGCGTTGACGCGGGGCTTTCTACAACCCTCGCGCGTCTATTCGAACAACCTCGAGTTTTCGAGCTCACGAGGGATTCAGCCCCCAGCAGTATATTAGCGAGCCTCAAACTTCGCGGTAGCAGGATTTTTTTCCCTTTGCCTATAACAACTTCGTATTCTTTTGTGACTTCATAATACTTTACGAGTTCATCGTACAAAACGTGATGCTTATTAAGCATCAATGTTTACATTTTTTAACGGAATGGATCTGGAAACTTATTTAACACATATGATTGAAAATCTGTGTACAATAATCATTTCGAAAATCTTACGCCAAACTCCAAAATCGTTGAATCTTTGAAATGCTCCAATCATATCGGATATTAAAAACGTTACTTCATGGATCTTTGCTTGCGAATTTCGTTATTCGTCAAATTTCACCTGCCGCACAATTAACGACTGCGCGTGACTAAATTTTTCTATTCAAGTTCTGTACGAGTTTGTAATCCGCGAAGTGTTGAAACGTCTTGCATGCCTGAATTTTTTTTCAAACTTCACGGAAAATGCGATTTATATCGATTTGAAGATAACGAACGTAACGAGGCAAGAAGCGAAAATCTTGGTCGGTCGATTTTTTCGCTCTCAAGTGTTGAGCGCGTTGTATTTCGAAAACTGACTGTGAAGGATCAATTATAGAAGCGTACAGTGTGCAGTACGGATGGACCAAAAAAAATCATAAGCTGGAGAAAATAATAGTTGAATCGTTGCTTCGACACTATGTCAAAGTTCATAGCTACTGTGAAGGCGATAATAACGCGAGTGGTGTTCGCGTCTCACGGTTTCATTGCGATTTGGCAAGTTACGAATTTCAAGAAGAATCCACTGTACTGGTATCTCAGCTGTCCAATTTTGTTTCTCTTCTTCGAGGGTATATTCACCCTGACGATAAAGGCGAATCAAGAATGGAAATGGTGAGGGCGCACTCGTATTTTTCGTGTATTAAGGGAAGGTACCTGAGTAAACGGCGAGAAAAACAGGCAAACTTCGGGAATTTTTATCTCAAAAACTAATGTTTCGATTGGATCCGGGTTTTTTAAATAAAAAAATATGTACATTGAGGTATGTTTAGGAATCTTTTAAAATAAATTCGTTGACTGGAAGCGATTCAAACGCGATTATCTCGAAAGATAGTTTTCAAAGTCGGTGCCAGATGTATCTCGAAAACGGCTTGTTCGATTTTGTCCAAATTTGGATACAATATTCTTCGATGGTTTTTCTCGTTCGCTACGTAGGATTTTTTTGAAATTATCATTTTTGACGGAATTGCGACCGTTTCAATTTAACATTCGTTTTTCGTTCGCAATTTCCGACGATTTTGGATTGCATACACATTGCTTAAGGCGTTACCCCCACTTGTAGCGCAAAAAAAGGCTTTTTTCATGATTTTTTAAAATGAAAACTACAAAACTTTTTTAATCGATCAATATACCATCTTAAAGAACACATCTTGAAGAACTTTCAGTAATTTTTTCATTGAAAAATATTACATTATTTAGTGGCAAATGGCCGTCCATGAAATAATGTTTTTATATACACGGTTTGCGGTGACCAACATTGCGGCGAAGTGGATCATCTGAAAAAAAATGCGGATGGATTTAGTCAAATATAAGTATAAACTAGTCTTTAATCGAAGGATTTAAAAAAATATTCATTTTTCACAAAATGGTGGACCGTTAAGTTAATGGTTCGATTTTAACGAAAAAAAACGGCCGTTTTTGGCTATAAAACGGCCTTTTTTCGAAAAAAAAATCGAACGATTAAAGACTACATTTTTATGTATTAAATAAGCCTGCAAAATTTAAAGAAGATCGGTTCATTAGTGTTCGAGTAATCTTGGTCGCCGACTTCAGAAATGTCATTTTGAGAAAAACGCGTTTAAAGTTTCTCTTTCAACGCTCTTTCAACGCGGATTCTTCTCTTTCAACGCTCATATCTCAGTCAATTTTGTTCGGATCGACTTGAAATTTTCAGGACATATTCTCAGATACTTAAACTTCAAAAAAATGCAATTAAAAAAAATCGATTTTTTCAAAATCGCAAGTGGGGGTAACCCCTTAAAAAAGCAATGGTTCAATCAAATGAAAAATCCCTACATGGCGAACGAGAAAACCTATCGAAGAATATTGTATCAAAATTTGGATAAAATCGGACAAGCCGTTTTCGAGATACATCTGGCACCGCCTTTGAAAACCATGTTTCGAGATAATCGCGTTTGCATCGCTTCCAGTCAACGGATTTATTTTTAAAAAATCCTAAACATACCTCTATGTACATATTTTCCAAAAAAAAACCCGCATCCAATCGAAACTTTAGTTTTTGAGATAAAAATTCCCGAAATTACCTGTTTTTCTCGCCGTTTACTCAGGTACCTCACCTTAAATGTTAACCAATGTGTTTATCAACCCTGAAAAGGGCGCATGTACTATGTTTACGACACAAGGGATTGACTTTATTCGATTCAGCTAAACCACGATTGTGATTGAGATCGAAAAACAACCTAAACCAAACCATAGGGAAAAATCACATTACATATGTCAAATGTCATCAGTTTGTCGATTTGTCTATGCGTTTTTGCGTGTTGTCGATTCAAAGTTCAAAAATGACCAATAAAAGGCCACCCGAGTGTATAAAGAGTACGCGGCGTGTTCGTCAGTGGGATCGAAATCAGTGGGGTAGAAATTTTATTTTTTATCACACGGCGTCAAGACGCTGCCGAGTCTCTTGATTATGTTTTAGAGTATGCTTGACGACGCAGACATTTTTTTTACCTCGAATTCTTCCCTAACGAAACTATGTGCTAACAAGACGATTTTCCGGAGCATAAGGCTTTATACGCGTGGTCAGATTGGGGATAGTATTCCCACCTAAACATACACACACATACACTCGGCTAAAAGTTCCTATCTTATTCGTATCTCTTTTCATCGCTGGAACCTTCCACTCCGACAAACGGAAATTGAGCATTAGTTACTCCCGGACAAGCTGTCCTACCGATGTATACTTTGTATCGAATCTAGCCCGCTTCCACCCCCCTTAACGATGACACTGGAGAAAGCAGGTAGAAAAATATTGACCTCGTAAGGTGACCCGATTACACGTGGATTTTCTTCCCTCCAACGAAATAGGCTGCTTATCTATGGGTGGGTTTGCGAGCACGTGAAGAACACTTTTCACGAAATGACGGAAATTTTACGACAGTTTGCACCTGCTGGTAAATTGCATGCATTTCTTGAACCTATTTTCCTACAGCTAGGCCTTCATGATGTTCCGTTGAACATTTTATTGCGAGAGATATTTGTTGTCAGTAGCCTTTAGAGATTTGAAATCACGTCAGTTACAAATGAGCGGGTCGTGTCATTTTTTAATATCCTTTTTACAATTATCTCTGTCATTTGTCTTCAGGCTTCTCTGAATATCCTGTTGATTCTTCGTTGAACAGGGGTGCAGATTTTTTTCAATTTGCATTGAATTTCAATTTGCAGCATACAGCTCGATTTATTTGTATTACGTTAAAAAAAAGAACAATTTGTTCAGGAGGTACACAATGAAATTGTTAAACTATAAGTAATTGAGAAGCGATTTAATAAACACGTGCACTTTATGCTTTTGTTCTCCAAATCGAATCCCTGTGTTTTTTATTCGTAACCGACATATGGAGCAAAGCTATCCGAATAAAAGGCATTATAAAGTGATTAGAGTAAAAAGTAAAAATGATCGTAACGTGATGAGATAAACGCTTAAATTCACGATAGTTTGCATCATGGCTTTGAAGTTTGCATCGTTGGAATGCAACGAATTTTTTTTTTCGTGTTGCCGTCGTTTTATTGTTAATACTCAAGCTACAAAAATTATGAAAATATTTTTAAGAATTTTTAATAATAAACTATAATGAACACGTGCAGAAAAGGATTTTAGATAATAATAAAAATAAAGAAATGAAGAAAATCAGGAAGAATATTCGTTTCAATGCAACGGAAGTTAATTTTTCTTCCATTGCTCACATTTATTGCGCCGATTTAGGGTACGACAATCACCCAATCGATTTTAATCGATAACAAAAATCATAGAGATCAGAGTAAAAAAGAAGAAATGAAGAAAAAAACCTTTCGTTGCATTCCAACGATGCAAACTTAAACGCTATTTTGCATTTTTCAAACGAACAATATTGTGTTACACTAATAATACAGAAGTGGACCAACGGCTTAACATTTAACAAGGGAAGGTTGAGAAGTCGATTTCTCCTATTTCGATGTAATTTGGCATGATTGTAGAATGAGTAAAAATGGGCGACACGTATTTTTTTATGGCTTAAAAAATAAGTCGCGATCTTTCTTGCACCCCAAAACGCTAGATCTTGTCACAATGCCTTCACGTGTTTCCAAAATGAAATTGACGAACCTATGACTCTCCTTGTTTAGTAGCAGAGGGTAATCCTATAAATTCCTTACAAGGAAAGGTTGCGAGGTCGATGAAACTTGGCATGCTTGTAGAATGGGTAAAAATAAGCGACGCGTATTTTTTTTCATATCTGCGGAACCCAATATTTAAGGGGTGAAACGCACCCTCGAAAATTGGGGTGTTTTTCGTTTTTCATCGATAACGTTATCGCTCTCATCTCCAATGTACACGAAAAAATAAATATTTTTGCAATTTGAAATTTTTTAATATCTCGTACCGTTAAAACTTTATCGACGAAAAACGAAAAACACCCCAATTTTCGAGGGTGCGTTTCACCCCTCAAAAATCGAGTTCCGCAGATATAAAAAAATACGTATCGCCTATTTTTACCCATTCTACATGCCAAATTTCATCGAAATTGCAGAGATCGACCTCGCAATCTTTCCTCGTAAGAAATATATAGGATTAAACTCTGCTACTAAACAAGGAGAGTCACATGTTTGTCAATTTCATTTTGGAAACACGTGAAGCCATTGTAACAAGATCTATCGTTTTGGAGTGCAAGGAAGATCTCGTCTTTGAAATTACTCATTTAGCGGATTTCAGAATCAAATTGATTTCTAAAAACGAATATTGTTATTCCCCCGAGTGCCACATGATTTTCCTGTCCTGAAAATGAATACAAGAGCCATTAAGCAACAATAACGAAAAACTGATTTTAACGGAGACTTTGTCCTCGGAGTGCCATATTTCAGGTGCTTACATTTTATTTTTTTTAAAGGAAACGAGTAAAGCTTTTTGAGTGCGGTTTTTTTCTTGCTTTCATTCATGATATACAGAACGTTAAAAAAAATTCTTTTTGAAAAAAAAACCAAAATGGCGGCCGTTGCAGCTCCGCGAAAACAGGTACTCAAATCGCGGGAGGTAAACGGCTGACATCACTGCCCCCTCTTTGTTGATCTGAACACAAATTCAAAGCATATTAGCAATCTGTGACCCTTTGGTCATGGAATGACGGATGGGTTTTTCGTTTAGTACAAATTTCGGAAAATGGCGGCAATTTAAAAAAAATCGAATTTTCGCGTTTTTTTCGCATAAAAAGATAAATAATAAATGCAAAAATGTATCTATCGAAAAAACGATCCGTCATTCCGCGAAGACATATTTTCTGAGTATGCTCTCCAAATTTCAGGTCGATATGTTAATTGCAGCGGTCAGGAGAATGTCAGCCATTTTTTAAAACGTGTTTTCGAGAAAAACGCGTTTAAAGTTTTGTAATGTGTTTACACAAATGTGTTTATAATTACCGCTAATCGGCAATGCCTGGTCCATAGAGGCATCCCTCCTCTTCTTCTAGCTGCTCATCTGAGCCGCTAACATCTCCCGCCGATTTCAAGGACAAAGTCTCCCTTAACAA
Organism: Ophion ellenae; assembly: GCA_963210295.1. NCBI lineage: Eukaryota > Metazoa > Arthropoda > Insecta > Hymenoptera > Ichneumonidae > Ophion > Ophion ellenae. The sequence goes on from OY723387.1 coordinate 45,039,758, forward strand.
AAACTTCAACCGTTCACTTCTAACGAATGTTCCGAATACGGATCTGTTTCGGTGGCCAGGTTTTGTCCATCCGTATTTCTGTACCTGGGAAGCGTGGTGCCGGCGATCTGGCTTTTGGAATTGGACAAAGTGGATAAGCGGATGAGGGCTCGCGGCACGAGTCTCAACATCACCGACACTTTCGATCTGACCAATCTCGAGGATCTGCGACATTTGGAAAAAGCATTCGGAGTAGGAAACTTGACTTTCCACCGAAAATCGATTGATTTTGGCATCACGTGTACGTAACTAAAAATTTTGTTTGCAAAGGTCAACTTCCGTCTTCCGGAAATTCACATATCAACGGAAACATGGGTAACGCTGATCGAGCAATTTCTCATGTTGATTCTGATAATTGGTCGTTGGATGCTTCCAAAAGGCGATCTTACGCGGGACCAGCTCAGTCAACTGTTGCTCGTTTATATCGGCACAGCAGCTGACATAATCGAATTCTTCGACTCCTTCAAGGAGGACAAAATAGCTCGGGAAACGGTACTCGTTTATCTGACCCTGGGTATTTGGTCTTGGTCACTGATGCAATTTACGGTCGTTCTCACCGCCACGAAGTCACGAAAGTCCCGGCTATCATCGGGCACCGCGTTGAAGAGAAAAGTCAGATCCGAAACGACCTGTTGCAGCATCGACGTTTGGGGTATAGCCCTCAATATGCTCCTCCAAGATGGGCCCTTCCTCGCTTTTCGCCTCATTCTCATAATCCACTATCAAATCGTCAGTTACATGAACATATTTTTCACTTGCAAAAATACTCTCGTCATATTGCTACAGTTGTACAGACTCTACGTCGTTCAGAGCGAAAGCAGACACAAGATCAAGAGACGCAAACGGAGAAACGAAGTTTCCGAAATGCCAAGCATAAGCATCATCTCGCGTGGCGACATGTACAAGGATACCAGCGGAAAATGTTTTTCCGACGACAGGAGACGAAAACACAGACGCATTCGCGATATCGAAACGACATTCTCCAACAGCGAAGATTCCACCGAAGAACTGGACAGATACGAACTCTCACCGAAAAATCTCGAGAGAAGCAAAAGGTTTGTCTCCATTAACATTCGTGTAGTGTTTATTTTCCGAGAAGAAAATGGTCGATTCGTATATTGAAAAAAATTCGAAACTTGGTTTCGTATTGGTGGCTGCCTCCATCCTGACGATCCCTCGGAAGTATTTCGTTTGGGTGAAAAATATTCAACCTACATCGTAAACTTTGAGTACCAAGTGGGGTAGATCGTTTGTATGGTGGTGAAGTTTGCATCGTTGGAATGGGACGAAACATTTTTCTTAATTTTCAATGTCTTCAATTCTGTCATCATCGAACATTTTTTACGCACATCTAGGTTGTAGATCTTCAAGGAGGATCTTCAAAGCCCACTGGAATTTTCGTAGTGTCAGTGAAGAAAAAAATGGGCATTCGAAAAGAAATTATTTTCGCTTCGGTGTAACATTTTTTTTATTCTAGGATGATGACGTTGAATTTTGCATGGTACTGAAAATATATTTCTCTCGTATTCCCGTATTTTGTTTGAGCACATTAAGGCTATGAAAGTTGCCAAAACATTTTTGAGAATCCTTAAGACTTATAACCAAGAGTTGCAAAAAAAGATTTCAGAAAATAGTCGAAATAAAGAAATAAAAAAATGGAGACAAATTTTCGTTGCATTCCAACGATGCAATCTTCAACATCATTCGTTCGTTATGTTTTCTACAATTTGGGTTTTGTTTTTGATACGAACGTCTGGAGCAAATATAAGCAAATTCAATTCCGAAAGTCAGATAACTGCAAAATTGATCAAGTGTTGAACGGATTTTTTATTTGAAAAAATACGAAGTTTACATTATTTTATCAATTTTTACGAAAAATATTCACGATCGTTCTTCAGTGGTACTCTTCGTCTATAAAAAAGTTTAGCTCGATATCTCAAAATCAGGGGGTCTCCTCACTTCAGACGCTAAAAACGGCAACTTTTATGAATTTTTTTGATAGGTTTATATCATAGATATTGATATAAAAGTTGTTGCACTTGATAAATACACTTTCGAAATACATTTTGAAAATAATGTATTTATTTAAGTCACTATTAATAGTCGAAAATGGTAGTTAAAAAAATGTCCTAAAAAAATTGTAGGTCTGCGCTGTTGATGAAACCTCGGTGATGAATCATTCGAAACAAAAAAATCAAACGGTTTTAGATTCAGTATGTTAATGGCTATAGCGCATATCATACGATTTTTGATATATGCAAAAATAGCAAAATGGGGCACATTTTTCGAAAAAACAAAAAAAAACGTGTTTTTTTCACCGTTTTTGGCAAACACAATAGTAAATATAATTTTTTTCTTAATCCTTGATATGCGCTATAGCTATAGTTGTAAAGAATATGTGGTTAAAATTTCATGAGGGTCGGTTTAGTAGTTTCGAAGATTTTATCAACGAGCCGTCGAAAAACGTTGTTTCAAGAAAATCACGTTTAAAGTTTGTTTGCTTTACATAAATACATTAATCTTTTTTAAAATGTATTTCGAAAGTGTATTTATTAAGTGTAACAAATTTTATATCAGTATCTATAATATAAAGCTTTTAAAAAAATCATGAAAATAGCCTTTTTCAGCGTCTAAAGTGAGAAGACCCCTTAAAGCATAAATAAAAAAAAGTATACACCCATACACATATCCGGTGAATTTTCTAGAAATTTCACTTTTCGTAATTTTCGAACATCCATAGCATACTTTTATTGCAATTCGATATGGTTTCGATATGGACGCAAAAAGTTTTTTGAGAAACTATTTTCCCATTGAGTAATTTCAATGGACACAACCTTTCCAGGGCCTTGATTTCTTTCGTGACTCCTTCATTAATGTTATATGGTTATAAGGTTGGTTTGGTTATAATGTTATAAGGTTGGTTTGGTTATAATGTTATAAGGTTCGTCTCGAAAAATATTCGTCTAGTTTTTCTTTTCGGAGCGGAAAAAGCTCCATTTGTATATTTAAAAAATTGGGTTTTCAATTGGTGGCGCCAAGTATATCGCTGACATTGTATATTTGAAAACGGCAGAAAGACCCGTCAGGATACAGGATACTCGACTTCCAGTTCGCGAAACTCCTCGAAACAGGATAAGTTCAAAAAACGAGAGAACAAAAAAATTTCGTGCCGGCGCGAAGACTCCACGAGGAAGGATGCATTCAGCGAGGATGAGAAACGTGGTACCAAAAAAACGGGGAAAAAACCGTCCAGCAGGACGGACAGAAAGAATAACGAGGGAGGGAAAAATACAGTGAAGATCCGGAACGAGGAGTCCAAGAAGAAGAGAAAAGAAGATGAGAGCTCGGAATCGTCCTCAAATGAATCGACTGAGGACAGAAGTCAGAGCGCATCGAGCGCAACGGAATCTGAAAGAATTAGGTATTTCAATGCAACATCAAACTGGGAATATTTCAAGTTGAATGTTTTTATTTTTGCATAAAAATTCTTGCCTCTCTCTATTTATATTCCTGAAAAAAAAAAACTTCGGTTTCTCGTTCAATTTTGCAAAAGATTATTTTTGTCGAAAATCCTAAAATGATCCTCTGATCATGCTTTCTTTTTTCATGTACCATGCTTGTCAAGGTAAACAAAGATTCTCAACCCAAGCCAACCCTTAATTACAAAATATTCATCCAACGTCTTTCGAGACCGAAAAAAATGAGTATTAACAAAAAAAAAAGAAAATCCGAACCGCAATGGATTTGATTGTAAGAATATTTTTGTCATACTTTTTAACGAGGCACGTTCCGACATGCGCGAGAAACAATTTTTTGGATGACGTTGAAGTTCGCATCGTTGGAATGCAACGATTAATAAAAATGCTCATCCAAAGTCTTTTTTTTGCAAATCGAGGTCGTAAATCTCCATGAGATTACGTAAAAACGTTCAAGTGATTTTCACAGCCAAAATATTTGAACACTCAAAAAGAATTGATTTTCGTTGCGTTCCAACGACGCACGTGTCATCGTTATTTTTAGATCGGGGATTGCAAGTCGAAGAACCTTCAAACTCTAATACCAAGTCCTTTTTCGTTCAAGGCATGGACGTCGCAAACATCGAGTGAACAAGGATTGACAGCGGAGCCTCGGTATAGTGGCATTGCTATTTCTGTATGCCGCTATTCTCGTCGTCTGTATGCTCTTCATACACGCAGGCATAAACGACGGTATGGTAATAATCGCTACGAAAAGTATCAAGACACGATAATTCGAGACGAAAAATAATGGAAAGTTGACTCCGTTCGTCCGTCATCGAACCTCATTTATCTCCCGTGTATGTCTCGTAAGTGCTATTAAATATCCGCACGAATTCACCGCCTCCACTGTGCGTCGTATCAGGCGTGGACATTTGTGGAGGACATTTGACGTGAATCCTGCACTCAGGAAAGATAACCGTAAGTGAATAATCGTAGTGATCATTTCTTTCGAAGCTCGTAACGCGTTGAGCAATAACGAATAAATCCATTACTCCAATGAAGCATCGGCGAAAGAATCGAACAAAGTGTAAATTTAAATTGTACCAAACGTTCTTCCGTTGAGTTAATCTTGGGGGATTATTTTTTCTCGTTGCTTCTCGTAGACGTACGATGCGCCGGATAATGCTGGTTCGGGAGCAATATCACGAGCCCAGCCACTGCATATTCTGAACGGAATCCAACGTGTTCATGTACTGGTTGACATCTCCATTTTGTACACCAGCAGCTGCGCAATACAAGATGGCAGTGTCCTCGATCAGCTCCTGCAGCCATTTGCGCGGTTCTTCCGGCTTTGCCTCGACTTTTTTCTCATCTTTAGGGTCACGTGGTTTCGCAGTAGTCAGGTCCATAGCCTGAATATCATCGTTCGCCGTTTCCTTGTCACTGCCCGAAGTTATCGTGGCTGGTGCCGTGCGATGATTTCCAGCACAGGGTTGTCTATTAACGTTGAACGAACCGCGAAGATTCATGGCCTCCGTGACATCGTGTTCCCTCTTGATCCTCATGTTCTTCGGATGTTCAACGAAGGACAAAAAAGTGTTACGACCGCTCGGGCCGTTCGCGCATTGGTCCATAGTTTTGACGGTTTTCGCGCCACTCATTGTTCTAACGTTGAGGACATTCGCGGCCGTGTAATTTCGCATTCCCGTTGGCGAATTTCTCGCCGCCTTTTGATTGTACTCTGCCAGTATTTTGGCGATCTCCGCCGCCTGATTCGAGCAAGCGAATCTCGGTGTATCGTTGCTCCGCTCTTTCATGGAAGCACGGAGATTTCCGCTGCGAATCCCCGAGCAGGAAGGTCGCGAAGTCGTATTATCCATTGGCGACTCGTTGGAAGATTTCATGGGAATTTTCGTTGCGACCAGTGCGGTCACTGGACGCGTCAAGTAGCTGGTTGGTTTGAACGCTTTGGCGGCCGCATTGTCGTTCTCGTCGCTGGGCAAAATATTGTTGTACATCGACGACATTTCCATGAGGGCCTCGTCGCTTATGGCGTTGTCATCGAGCTTCGCAAACTTCGGATGGATTGCGCTAGCCGGGCAATCTTTGCTCTTCGTCGGATTGACCTTCGACGTCGTTGAATTGTTCAGTGCAGCGGCAATTTTCTCCGCGGCTTTGCCCGGCGGGTCCGTGGGCTTTAGAAAGATCAGAGTGTTCTTGGACGAGCGATTGAACACTTCCTGCAGTATGTTGCCCTGGATATTTCGCACGTTCGTAAAGTGAATTGTTTTGCGCGGTATGACGAGGCACTTTGGCAATTCGCCGGAAGTGCCGGTGTTGGGGAAGCCGCTTGCTTCTGGTATCTTGGTCAGGCATGCCGAGGAAGCCGGACCGCTTCCTGGTGCTACGATCGGAGCCAACTTCGCGTTATTGGTGACCTGAGGGAATTTGCCGACTTCCGGGAGATTCATCGGCAGCTTGGCATTGTCGAGAACATCGTCGCTTCGCGAATAAGCACGGATTTTCAGGTCGACGTTCCTCCTGTAGGTCGGTGTCACGACTCGCGCGCAGTAAGCCAACACCGAGTGGAAACTTCCGTGCATACAAGCCTGGAAGGAATTATCCTGGACGAAGGATTCCCTTTTGTCCACGAGGTCGAGACTTCTCGGAGGATTGTAGTAACGCATGCGCTCCAAGTTTCGTCTACCGTGAGAAATGGCCATGCGTTCGGGATTGGGATCAACGGAGACTACCTCGATGACCGGCTCTTCGATTATCTCGCGATACGATTCACCGTCCAAACTGACGAAGCTTCGCTCGTTGTACTCGTAAGCGAGGCCGACCTGCGAATGCCAAATTGGCCTCTCGTGCATACCGTGTGACGGCCACTCTTTCCACTCGAGGGCGTCGTTCGCAGTGGGCGCCTGATAAGTCGCACCAACCGTGTACAGCTTTCGCGTTACCGATCTTGTGTTCATGTAGGGCGTCGGGGCCGTTCTCGAGCGTTTTCTTGTTGCATTCTCAACGATGAAGCTCGATGTTCTCTTTACCGCCAACAGACGCTGACGCGGACGCGTGAAATCCTCGTCGATTGGCTTTTTCTTCTTGTTGCGCACGGGGTTGCGACGCACCTCAACGACCCTGGAACATTATCGAGTTGCGACGTAATCTTCCTGCTCGTATTCACATATATGTATTTTACAAAACGAGCCCCCCCACTGTATTGTCAAACTTATGAAGAAATGGCGTAAAGTGCGTCCCAATAACCTACATTGAGAAAAAAAAACCAACTGAATCAAACAAATGTATTGGTTGATCCAAATAAATGTGCTGCTGCGGAGTGCCACCGATATTTGAGATTGTTACAATAGTATAAAATATTGGAAAATGTGATTGATTCAAATAACATATTATTTTATTTGAAAAAGCTCTTCTGTTCTCTGAATATCTACATTGTCCTTCAAATAAATTATATTCTATTGAAATCATTCTACATACAATCCGTAGATGTATGGATGCAATAATTCAGCGGTTGCTACAACATTTTTTATTTCGTACAAAAATATAATCAACAGAATTAATTATTTCTTTACTGCATCGAAACGAATATGCCATGGGACGTGAGTTTTTCAATTTGTTTTAAATCTTCAATAAAAAGTGAGCATTAGAATGATCATCTACGATAATAGTGGAGAGAATATCAGATATCCAATGGAATATCCATGGAGAGAATATCAGATATTCAACTGATAAGAAGAAATAGTACACTTTGATCTTAGCCACAGGCCGAGAAGCGATACTCTTTAGAATTTCTTCGGCATTTAAGTAGATTTTCGGTTCGCGCTACGCTTACGAGAAACGCGCGCGCGTGCGGCTTCTAGCGGTTACTCCGAGAACTACGGGTTTCCTCACACCTATAATTTCGGTGGCGCTCGGCCATGATTTGGTTGAATTATTTCAACCAAATGCGCAAGAAACAAATTTTATTTTCGCATAATTTTTTAACCAATTCCGACATTTGCTCATTACTTTACAATAAAAATAAAATATCAATATTTTAACGAATAGTATACTTGGAAATCAATATCGGATATGGGGAAAAAAAATAACATATTTAATCAATAGAAATTTTATCTGAATCAAACGAGCGAAATTTAATTTTTCTTGTGTACTCGAATCAACAATGTTCATGTTATGAATTGAAACGCTTTTTTGTTTGTTGCAGAAAATGCATTCAAAACTATATCATTAGTCCGCGATAATTTTTTAGATAGTTTCAATAATATATTGTTCTCGGCTAACAATATATCTTTTGAATGAAAGAAAACTTTAAATTTTATCCTATTATTTATACCAACCATTTTACAATTGAATCAACGAAATTTCTAGTATCTATATTCTATATCTATTATATCCTATTCTATATATTATTGTATGAGCAGTTTGTGCTTGTGTGTTTGTCAATATTATTTTTAACGGGTCTAAAGATTCCCATGTAATGGGGAATAAATATATTGTTTTCGGGTACGAGAAAGCGAATTAACTGGATATGGTCTTTGTAAATCTTGATTTAGAGGATTTAATAGGATGTGGAAGTTAGCATCGTTAAAATGCAACGAAGGATCTTTTTTAGATTTTTCTCTTCCTTTTCTTAATCATCAAAAATCTTATCCTGCATACTTGAGCAGCAGATTTCAAATAAGAATCCCACGAAAACGTTTGAGTGGTTTTCGCAGTCTTAATTTGCCAAAAAACAAGTTTGGGCTATAAACCGTTCATTGCGTTCCAACGATGCAAACTTTAATATCATAATTATGAGGTCTTCTCACTTTAGACGCTAAAAAATACTATTTTCATGAATCTTTTGATAGGTTCATATTATAGATATTGATATAAAAATTGTTACACTTAATGAATACACTTGCGAAATACATTTTTTTTTAAATGTATGTATTTATGCAACCTAAACAAACGTTAATCGCGTTGTTCTCGAAACAACGTTTTTGGCCAGCTTGTTGAAAAAATCTTCTAAACTACTAAACCGATCTTTATGAAATTTTAACCACACATTCTTTACAACTATCGCTATAGCGCATATCAAGGATTTTGATTTTTTTTTATATTTACTTTTTTGCCAAAAACGGTGAAGAAACGTGGTTTTTGTTTTTTCGAAAAATATCCGCCATTTGGTTATTTTTGCACATATCAAAAATCGTATGATATGCGCTATAGCCATGAACATACTGAATCTAACGCCGTTTGATTTTTTTGTTTCGGACGATCTATCTCCGAGATTTCATCAACAACGCAGACCTAAACATTTTTTAGAACATTTTTTTAACTACGATTTTCCTCTATAAATAGTGGCTTAAACAAATGTAAAAAAATGTTATGTATATCGAAAGTGTATTTATTAAGTGTAACACCTTTTATATCAATATCTATAATATAGACCTATCAAAAAAGTTCATGAATATACCCTTTTTAGCGTCTTAAGTGAGAAGACCCCTTAATGGACAGATTGTTCTACGAATTAACGATCTACTAATAATATAATCGATTTGCCTGTGTTTCGTCCTACATAATTAATCTTGATGAATTTTCCTTACTATTACGATCTTTGGAAATGATGTTGAATCTTGCATCGTTGGAATGCAACGTTTTTTTCATTTATTTTTTCATCTCTTTTTTTATGCTTATCCAAAGCCGTCTTTTTTGGAAAACTGAGGTCGTAAATCTCTAATAAGAATTCATAAAAACGTTTGAGTTATTTTCACAGCCGAACAAAAAATCGGACAAGTACAGAGTGTCCAATAAGAAGTTGCTAAAACTAAATAAGTGTCTCTTCCCTCTATGAATTCAATAGGGGTCCCTTTTTCTAAGGCGCATACCTTAGGCCGCGCAGTTTTATTCCAGCCGTAGTTGAAACAAGTACGCGCGCGTCAAAATGAGTGAGCTCACCACGGAAGAAAAAGTATATCTTATTGAGTGCTTCTTCTCGAGGGGAAAAGTTTATAGTAATGCGTATAGAGGGTTTCGTACTAAGTTTGGAACTCATAAAGCTGCCAGCGAAAACACTCTGAAAAGGTAAGAATTTAATATTTATTCATATTCATCTATCACAAAACTTGTGTTTCAATTCAATTAAACTGCATTGAAGTAATTTTACGTTAATTTTTGTAGGATAATCGATAACTTCGTGAAGTATGGTACACTCCAGGACCGTAGACACGAGTTGCCAGGTCCATCTGTTACGATGACTACATCAGAGAAGATCAACGAAGTTGAGAATTATTTCAAACAAAATCCAAATGATTCGATTCAGAAAGCTGCTCAAGCATTAAAAATAACCAAATCATCATTACACAACATTTTGAAATATTTTTTGAAGTTTCATCCGTATAAAATAAGCAGTCATCAATTGTTAACTGAACATGCCATGACGAAACGCATGGAATTTTGTAACACTATTACGGGAATGTTTGAAGCCGAAGAACTTAATGAGAAATTCATTATTTATTCCGATGAAGCACATTTTTGGATGAATGGGTACGTAAACAAGCTAAATTACCGGTTTTGGGGAACGGAAAATCCCAACATATCGCTAGCGAAGTCCCTTCATCCACAGAAAGTAACGGCATGGGCAGCGATTTCAGTAAAAGGAATTTATTTGCAATTCTTGGAATCTACGGTAACAGGAGAGAGTTACAAACAGCTTTTGGAAACGAAATTCTTCCCTTATGCAAAAAAGAGGGGACTGGTTAAAAATGTTTACTTCATGCAAGATGGAGCGACGCCGCACCGGACTCATGAGGTGTTTGAAGCTATTCATCGCGTATATGGGACTCGAGTAATCGGTCTGGGGTACCCTAAACTTGCTCAAAGCGGACTAGAATGGCCTCCGTACTCACCGGACCTGAACCCTTGTGATTTTTTCTTGTTGGGGTTACATTTAAGTTCATTGATACGCTAAAAACCCCAGCACAGTAGAAGAACTGATCGCGGCCATCCAGGAAGTGGTTCGCGGCATTACGAACGATATGTTGGACACAGTTTTTCACGGTTTTCAAAAGAGAATTGCTTTTTGTGCACAATCTAACGGTTTGCACTTCGAAAATATCTATCATTAATCACTGTACTTTTTCGTTATTTTTATAAGATGTAATAAATTGACCTAAAAAATATTTGACTGGGTTTTATTTATGTGCGTTCAAAACTGCAGAGTTTCCTCTATTTAAAGCAATTTGGCTTTTCTGATTCTGTGCACGTGTTTTAAAATGGCAGTCGATTAGTTTCAGCAACTTCCTATTGGACGCCCTGTACAAAAAATTGATTTTCGTTGCGTTCCAACGATGCAAACTTCAACATCATCTTTGGAATAGCGAAATGTACAATAATGTTGAAGTTTGCATCGTTGGAACACACAGGAAATTCTCTTTTTACCTTTTTGTTATTATACCAAAGGTTTTCGTACAAATTTCCAAGGCAGATCTCTAAAGAAGCATCTCCAAAAATGATCGAGTGATTTCCGTAGCTAAGTTCTACTACAATAATTTTGGGAAAGTAGAAAAAATCATTTTCATTGCACTCCAACGATGCAAACTTCAATCTCATGATATACAGACATAGTATGTTGTCCCCCTGCTGTACATTATCGGTCGCTCTTCGATGGATGCGAGCCTATAATGAAGCCTAGAAAGCACAACGGATAATCTTATGTGGAATGATTCGTCGTTACTTTTCTAAAAACCGAAAGTAGGATACGCCTATTTTAAGTCTGCAGTTCTTGATCCGAAGCGAATATATATTTTTTTCATTCTGTTTATTTGTTAGTTTTGTCCCGAGAGGTGGCTTAACCTAACTTATGTACTTGCAAAGCCTTCCATCGAAGATGGTAGAAGAACGACATCTGGCGATCGTGCGGACAAGTTTGGTTATGTCTTTTGTTCCGAATACTTAGTATTACGGATTAAGGAGTTTCGATACCGTTCCTTGACTGCAAGAGCCGGGATGAAAATACAATGAGTTTTCGGCTGGCTGCCGACTTCTTGCGAATGAAATTTCATGTAAAAATAAAGTGTTATTGGACAATTTCCAACTCATAATATTGCTGAACAAGAATTCTAAGCCGGGATATCATATTTATAGTTATCATTTTTGCAATTAAACAGAAATATGTTGGAATTTTATTCAAGAAAACATAACCGATAGACTTGGAAATGGCGGCAGTTTTTGCCGTTGGTACGACTGGCCGTCGCTAAACCGTCGTCGGCTCCAGGTTATTTACACGGTGAAAAACGTTCGACGTTCAACGTTTTATAAAGTTATTGATTCGACAAGGTCGAGAAATAGTTCAAAATGTCGAGCGAACGAATATATAAATACATTTTATTATCAAGTTCAAATGCTGTAATACTATGTACGTTTTAAACACTCGCCGATTTTGAAATACCCGCCAGTTAATGCTTGACTGTGAGTGGCTCACTCGACAGGAGCGAGCAAAGGCAATCCTATCGCTTTACACTAGTCATACCACTGTTCATACTTGCGACTTGTACAATTTATATTTTTAACATATGCAAAACAAATAATTTGTAATAACTAAAATTGTCCATGTGTAAACTGTTTAATGAATGTTCACATTTAATTAGAAAAATGAAAAAAAAAGTTATTCCAACGATTCGCGCAGTATTTCTAGGTTTGATATTTGGCAACATTGGTTCTAGCTCCGTCTCTTTTTCCTCAACCAGGCGAGTTTAACCTGCATGCTTTTCAACATCGATCTGTCAAAACAATGTCAGGTGCGGAGAAAATAAAACATTGTATTCGGGCCACGACTCTCAAAAAGCGTGGAAAATTTGTGTACGCGAAATATGTCGGTTAAAAATGAAATATGTGTGGAAATTCGAATAAGTGAGATGAGGTTAGGACTACAGTCAGCTGTTGCCTTGCGGTCACGTCTCTTTATCGTAGCAAGTGGAAATAAGTCCAATGCCGGAATTTCAAATTAAACTTGATATTACATAAAAATAAGGTCAATAAGCCCAATTTTTTCTGAGAGCATTGCTTTACTACACGTGTCAAGTATGTAAATCTGATTATTTTTAAGAATCTCACGGATTCCCACTATTATATACACTTTTATAGCGACCGGAAATTGGGTTTTTGTATGTCATCTCGGAATTCCTTCACAAAAATACGCAATTTTATCATTTTTATTCTCTTCAATTAGTTCTATAACCGACCCTGAAATTTTACAGAGACGATTATTAATATATTTATTGAAGCTCAAAAAAAAATGATGTAAACCCTATGGATTGAAGCCTGGCGATAGGATTACCTCCACGCGGAGTTGCCACGTTTAACCTACAAGTTTCGTTGATGTCCGAAAACAAACCGTTCGAGCTCAAAATTCACATCTTTTTTCGAGTATTGTTAATAAACGAAGCAGAGAACTTAATTTTTTCACACGATATTCCCAACACTATAATCACCATTTGTTCAGTTAAAAAAAATTTAATCGTAGTATAATTCTAGCTCTTACAGCCCTACAACTAGTGTTTACGAGGTGTCAGATGTATTACCAAATACATAAAGGTTCAACTTGAATATTAACGGATTCATTTTTGGACAATTATGCGTCGCAAAGTAATCTTTCGGCGATATAAATCTCAATCGTCTACGGGTATTTCGATTATAGTCACGAAAGTCCTTAATCGGCAATGTAAAAGTGTCCTATTAGGACGGTGTTAAAGTTTGCAACGTTGGAATACAACGAAGATTTATATCTTCAGTTTTTCCATCATCCGAATTCTTATCCTGCATATTTAGGCTGTGGATTTTTTATGAGTCTAAAAACGGTTGAGCGATGTTTGTAGCCTGAACTCGCCAACAAAAATCGGTTTACCAAACATTCGTTGCGTGCCAACGATGCAAATTTCAATATCATTGACTTACCGAGGTCAGAAAGCTATAAAATTTCATCGTGCTGTACATTTCGCCGCATTATTAGGTAATAAAAAGGACGACAGTCAACATATTTGGGTAAAAATAGTTTGAGGTTAAAAGTCCGCGATGTCGAATAAGAAGTTGAATGGTGCGTATTGTAACCTCAAACTTCCGACATACTTTTCAACGCCATCTAAGAAAAAAAGAACAATTTCGAGTAAGTTGAACAAAAGAATAACGTAAAAAAGTATCGTGTACATAATGTGAGAGGGTATTTTCGTGATGGGATATTCGTGTGGCAAGATTTTCGGTTGATGGATCGAATGTACTCGCGAGCGCCCTCTCTGCGTGAACATTGTAATCAAATTCGCCACAAAAGCGGAAACTACGCTAGCCGTTCTTCCGCGCACTCCCGACCATGTTTACCCGTTCTCTTACTTTTTACTTCTGACGCTGCGATACTGCATCCGTCTAACTTTTCCCGCTGTGTTGTAGGACGCGGTGCTGCTGCTCTCGCTACTATTCGTGCCGGTCGAGTCTTTCGACGAATCGTGAACGTAATCACTGTCGTCCGGAGCGCAGTCTCTCGATGTTCCCGCCGCGGCGACGTCGCGTCGTGCGGCCTGTTTTATCAGTATCGTTCCCGGCGGTAAACGGGACAAAATATCGGCGCTTCCGTCGTCGTCGTCGTCGTCGTCGTCGTCGTCGTCTTCGTCTTCGTCGTTGGGGCTTCTCTGTGAGTCACGGCGATTGCCAACAGATAGCTCCGGGTTCGCGACGTCCACTTTGAACTCGCGTCTGAGCTCCATCTTGGATTTGTCATCGCTCAGCTCGATGACACGTGGATTATTGTAAAATTTCGGCGTGATTCTCGTATTATAAGCGTTACCGGCAGTACGCCCGATCGGTGCCTCGTCTAAGAGTATCACTTCCGGTTTTGCCTCAACGTTCCTCCCGTTACCGGATGCTTTCGGAGCTTGCGTCGCTTTCCACGTCGTCTCGTCGTATTTCTTCGTTATCACATCGTTGTTCTCGATGACAGCTACAACGCGCAGGTCTTCGTTGTCATGCACGTTCTTCCGTGCTCGATCTTCCGAGCTAGTTGATTTGGATTCCTCGTGAGAGATATCCTCTCGTTCTTTGGCCATTAAATATTCTATTGTAGCAAGAAGCGACGGTTATTCGAAAGATCGGGCGATATGAAAATTCGCGTATGAAGAGTCCAAGAGTTGTCGCTTTGGCGGGGATGTGATAAAGGAAACTTTAGATGGAAAAATACACGGACGATCCATACAGGAACTTCGGCGACGTCGGGCCAGTCAGTGGGTCACGGAGCTCTCCAAGATGTACAGCGAGGTTTTTTTCGTCCTCGCAGGTACGTCTCGGTGAACCTCGATTTTTTTTTTGCAATTGACTGCACGCAATTCCGGGAAGATGAGTTCCGCGTGCCAAATGATTCGTGGTTTTTCGAGCTTGTCGCACGCGGACACACGCGATTTTTTGTCTTATGCGAATCGATGTTAGTGAGGGGGAGAGGAAAATTAAGGACGAGTGCGGTAGTGGCTCGGAAATTCGGAGGAACCTGTGACGTTATTCTTTTGTTCGTCATTCCGCGATACGCTTTTCAAGTGTTTTCTTCTTTTTTTTCTTGCGCACGCTAAGTGACGTTTGCAGAACCACCTCTCGGCCAACTGGGACAAGTAATTATATGCCCGTATACACGGTATTCGGGAGTTTCTCGTAAGTCCTCGCCACCGTTCCGAGCGCCCTCATCGCCTTTGCGAATTGACAAATGATCGATTGATGCATTTTTTCGAGTCAAATAAATTAAAAACATTTGAAAAATAAATATCCGGTGAAAAGCACCGGACAACCGTAGATAATTATCCTTCTCATAAAACTACTCGCATTTTTTGGCATGTGTAACAAATTGTAGGAAGCGTTGTAACTACTATGTAAGAATTGTAAGCTCGCAAAAATTGACAATGAAAGTTAAGTGCCATTATTTTTGCAATATAGATCAGGAGTAATACCCTCGTTTTTACTTTTTTGTTTATTACTGCCTATTGATAATCGCTATTATGTTATTTTCCCTGGCTCTTATATTAATACTTTCGTAAATAAGTGCTAAATTTCGTCGCATGGCCGTTGCAGATGGCAGCACGAGAGACGGCGGTCTTTTGAACCTATTCAAATCGATTAAGGTATTCTTTCCGCGAAGGGGCATGAGCAGGGGGCTTCTAAATTATTGGTAAATTTCAGTGGCGCTTAACCAAAATAAGTCACAATCAATTATTATACCCAACGATAAACTGGAATTAAAAAATTCGCGAAAATTTAGTAGATTTAGACATTTTTATATTTTCTCTGAAAAACCCCGGCTAAGAAATTTCTCCTGCTAGTCACATTTCTCTAACTTTTATCGTTGATTTTTTCTTGAAACATCGGATGACCCCCTGCTTTTATTGGCGTTACGGAATCCCTAGAATTTTTTCTACGCGTTGACGAGTTCATATCAGGCATCTAGAGTTCTTTAGTGTACAAATTATTAGATAGAAACGTGGCCAGCGTGTCATTTTATAATTCGTCATAATTTTTCGTTAAAAGTTCGGTGTTTTGGCTAGAAATTTTGGGATGTTTTTTCACTTGATAATAGACGAAAATCAATTAATTGTTAAATATTCGGGTTCATGAATGGAATACCTTAAGGTGATGTGAATGGCTGAAAGAGATAGCAATAGCAGTGTTGCCGACGGAGTGAGAGAGACAGGCAGGAAATGTCTTTTACATCGAATAAAGGTTGTTATGGGGTTAAGTCAACATGTTACCATCGAACTGAAATTTTTTCTGGACCTTTATAACCATTTTGCTGATCACCCTGTACAGTATGAATACAATCCACAGCAACGTTTTTTATAAAAAAAAAAATCGGCATCGACGTATTTCGTGGGCTAATGACATTACGCTTCTGGAAAACTCCCAATCATTTTTCAGTACATTATTAATATCTGCTAAGTGAATGTTACCACGGAGCTGAAAAAATAGGCACGGTTCGACTAATTATCGGACTAACCGTTGGTACCGTGACAATGAGGATTCACAGTACCGTTATAAAATTATTAATTTTTTTTAAAGCGAATGTGTGCGAAAATCAAGCACACAAAATATTATACTGTGCAATCATGGCAACGTCGTAGACGGTACAAATGCTACCTATCTTTTCGGTATTCGGTAATTATGCCCGGGAACCTCAAACTACTCGGTCAGGACAATTAACAACGAATATTATTATTACTTATTCTCTTAATTAGTGATATTTACTTAATATTAATTTGATAACTATGTTCAGAAATTATACATTTCTACGCAAAGATAAAATAATGCGGATTTGTTTTCATACAAACATATTTTTTAGAAAATCGGAAAATTATTAAAGTTTTTGATTTCTTCGAGATTATAGACAGCTTTGGTACACACTTTTTCTTCCCAGCGGATTTTTTTTACTCGGACCGATATACATTTTTGACAGCTCCTTGGGCCGACATTGAGGTTACGAACGGGGCGACGATGTCTCTAACTTCGCGACACTTCTGCCAACCTAGGCATTATGATATACCACGATTTACGACGTTGCCAATTTGTTTCGCGTTAATTGAGCGAGAAGATGTTATAGAAAATAATTATACAAGGTAATGAAAATACTTAATGTAACCACCGAATGTTCAAAAATTGCCTATTTTTACAAATAGATGTAGAAAAATAGTTCGAAAACGCACGTTTACTATGACGATTATTTGAAAGCTAACAGTTCGTAACAGTCAATCGGCTCCGTGCGTAAGCATAGGGCGTTCCCCTCGTACTTCAGCCGCGACGGCTAAACCGCATAACAACCTTAAGGAGTAACCTATGGGTGGATAATCTTGGTCTTTGTTGAAGCACGATATCTAACCTTTAAAGCGCGCCTTTTTTTCGATGTGGCGCCACATCAATCGAATTAAATTAGCATATAAAATTCCAAATTCACGCTTGTTATTAACAATGTCAATAGTTCTGCAATAAATATTTATTCGCAAACACTAAAATATTCTTGAAAATGTCGTGACAATGTTGTTTTGCGTATTTATCGCAGAGTGAAATCATCGAGATTTATGTCCTCGGCGTATCAGCATTACGCCGTGCGGACTCGGTTGGGTCTACTCGATGCGCATGCAATAAACATCAAGTCAGATACGTAATTGTTAATTTACTGACAAATTCTTTCAGTATAACTTTCGAAGCTGTTAATATTAATTTCTATTTATTTAAAAAATCCTAATAATCCCCGAAACCACCGTCTCCCTAACTCTTTCTATTTCTTTCGACATTTCCCATTTAATTCACTGACAAGGAACATCCCTCAGGTGACACCCTTCGATTTTGTTAAAATTTGGATATGTTATAAAGCACCGAAAAGTAAGCGATACGTATTTTTTTTATCGGCGGAAAAACGGTTTTAAGGGGTGAAACCACCCCTTAATATAGGGGTGGTTCACCCCTCAATTTTTTTTGCAATGTCACTATAGTGGATTTTCATTGCTTCAGATTAGAAGAACTTTCGTTTTTGTTTCATTAAAATCGGTGGACTCCTTGTGTGTGAAACTGCTATATTACCCCTAGAGATGCCTTTTTTCGAGGGGTGGTTTCACCCCTTAAAACCGCTTTTCCGCCGATAAAAAAAAATACGTATCGCTTATTTTTCGGTGCTTTGTAACATATCCAAATTGCAACAAAATCGAAAGGTGTCACCTGAGGGATGTTCCTTGTGAGACATTGAACAATATTCATCGCTGGTAAATTACGCTCACTCGTGTATTCAAGGGGTTGGGCTACAGTGAAAAATTCAAAGAATCGTTCGTCCCTTGAGGTAACTCAAAGTGAAAAGGAAGGTCCAACATATGGTGCAGGAATCGCAGATTGAAGGTAAAATTATGATTGCAATCATATAACTACTAGTAAAACTTTAAACGCGTTTATCTCGGAACTATGTTTTTCAAAACGGTGTACACGATTTCTCGACATCTAATGAACGGATTGGCTTAGGGGGTCATCGCATGTGCCAAGACCAAATAGACGAAAAAAAAAATTTGTTTTGCCCAAATTGCAAAAAATGTGTGGGTGTTATATGGAGCCGGCATAGCAGACTAATGGTAAGTCAAGATTTTCTTTGTGTGAATCGTACTTAAACTTTTGAACGCATTTTTCTCTCGAAACTGTATTTTTCAAATTGGCTGCCATGATATCTCAAAAACTATTGAATGGATTTCGCTCAAATATTTACGGTATAGTCAGCACATCTATAGGCCTCACCCGAACTAGCCCCAGTTGAAGTTTGTATCGTTGGAACGCAACGAATTTTTTTTTCCTTTATTTCTTTATTTTCATTATTAACGAAATTTTGATATCTGCCATAGTTTTTGTAAGCTTAAAAAGTCGAAAAAATGACAAAACTTGGAACTTAACTTTTAAAACCGTGAGAAGAATTCAATTTTCAATGTTTTTAGTGTACTCTAGTTCTGGCAATAGCATCAGGTCTAGACATTAAAATGCCGTTTGATTTTTTTATTTCAGATTAGTAAAACCTCTAGAATCGTGGCAGCCGTCAACCAATTTTTTTTACACGTCAGTGTCTTCCGAATGGTGTAAAGTCGATTCAACTCGTTATTTTGGTTTAGTCAAATTCTGAGAGACTGTAAAAATATAAATAAATGTGTGGTAAAAATTCAAAGATAGTGTGTTTTAATGGTTCATGAAAAAAATCCCAAAAACGTGAAAAAAATAGCTGTCCCTACCACGGGACAGCTATTTTTTTCACGTTTTTGGGATTTGGCCCCGTTAAAATTTGGCACATTTATTCAGTATAATAGTAGTTCAGTCTTGACTGACATTTTTCTTCTTAACATTTATTTTTCATCAGTTATTAACAATAATGATCTTATTTTCCCTCGAAACGAAAAAAAAAACAATTTTTTCAATGATTGAAACGCGATAACAAGAAAGCTCGGTCAAGTCTCAGTCAATATTATCCATTTTGAGAAAAAAAAATGGTTTTTTTGTTTCATCAACTGGGTGGGCGAAATCAAGTACACCGTTGAGTTCACGTTCCAAGGTCCTTCAAAAGATTGTTTATAAGTTCTTCAATTATTAATATTTAAAAATGAAATATGTTACACAAGATTGTTAATGAACATAAAATATATGTCCAAACGATTTTTCAATCATCTTACTTATTCCTTCGAAATCAATTTTTTGAAAAAAAAAAAACCGGATTTTGGAGTTGTCACAGTAGCCTAACCCCTTAATTTCAATTAAAACATGGTTCACTTTTAAGAGTTTACATTCAAATATTCCAATTAAAACGACATACCGGCTGAATACTCACGGCATGAATAGTTGAGAAAAAAAGCTCGTTCGCCGAGCATTCGTAGTTATTATTTATTTTGTGTCTGTTGTCCGTGAGTTGAAACAAAGAATTGACGAGGAGGTAAAATATTGAAACAAGTTTGTATGTATTATTTTTATTTAAACGCTATTCCCAATAAAATCCTACTTAATCTAGCTAAAGCTAATCAGTATTATCAGCCACAATTTGCATTAATCTATAAATATATCATATGTACGAAATACAACTCGCTCATATTGCACGTTGACTAGTTATCAGTGTTCAAGAGCTCTTCGCACTATAACGCGCATTATACGGAAGTATTTACACAAGAAAATAATTTTTGTTGAATGCTTCTCCGGCGAATTTGACACTTTGGATGTGTTTTCCCACCTTACAGGTTTATCTTTTTAATTCATGTTGTCCGTTGTTAGAGTAAGTGTCGTTAGGATCGATCGCCTGTTCGGATTGACACCGAGGTTCGCCCAATTTATCCACGAGAGTCGAGCAGTGAGATCTGAAATAAAATGACAATGTTGCGAATCTTTTTTTTTCCCCATTGATTGTTGTGCTGGTATTTTTTCTGGTCGTACGAGGGGTTCGTAAGAACGTACCACTGGTGTTCCACTCGGCTCTTACACCGCTTATCTGGCCTCTGAGATATCTCTCGATGAATGTCAAGGGATCCAAGCCTGCTGCGAGGACCTCCTGGAGGAGGGCTATGTAAGCTATGGCCAGTCTAAGAGTGTCGATCTTAGAAAGGCGTTTCTCGTAAGGGAACGTTGGCACGTGGCCCCTCAGTGCGTCGAAAGCCGAGTTGATGCTGCTAAAAATTTGAATCACACTTACAATTCGAGCACCTTCGTCAACTAGGACACTATCTTCGGTACCAACGGGGCAATCTTTCTTTCGATAGATTTTTTTTTCGCGCCTCCAATGGAATATGTTAAGGGGTCTCTCACTTTAGGCCCTAAAGTGAGAAAGGCTATTTTTAGGAATTTTTTTGATTGGTGTATATAATATACTAATAATATAATAATACAGATATTGATATAAAAGTTGTTACACTTAAGAGCTTAGGCCACTCTAGAATTTTCGAAATATCGATTTATTTTCAACGGTCCCCTAGGACCTCAACAATGATATCCCAATAGATTATGGCCGGGAAAAATCTCTATGTACTCGGTTTTCGAATTTTAGTACGAGCTCTAGTACAATGATTTTCTACTACTCAAAAATTCAAACGCGTTTATCTCAAAAATGCATTTTTTAAGTAGGCCGGAAACATAATTCAGACAATTTTCAACCGATTCACTTGAAATGTTGAATATATCTTGAAAAATACATTGTCTATGGAAGTACGTAGAATTTTTGTTATATTGCATAGTTGATTTGTTATTAACACTTATCTGACGATTTTTTAGGCGATTTTTTCACTTTCCACTTTAGAAGCGCGCCATTTGGCCTAAAATAAATATATCAAAAAAATCCTACGTACTTCTATAGCAGTTATTATATATAATCGAAAAAAGTTCATTGACTCATTATAATTAAAAAAGGAGACGTCATCGCAAAAACGCTGCACAGCCGCCATTTTGAAATTGATCGCTTCAAAAAAATTATTGTATACAGTCACTGATATGTTTGATAAACACCCTTTTTTGTAATCTCGATTTATTTTGTAGTTCTTCTGAAAAAAAAATTCCCAAAAAGCCTATTTTTTCAGCCTCTAGAGTGCCCTAAGGCCTTAATAAATACACTTGCGAAATACATTTTTTAAAAAATTGTTCGTTTAAGTCACTATTTATAGACAACAATGATAGTTGAAAAAATGTCCTAAAAAAATTGTAGGTCTGCGCTGTTGATGAAATCTCGGAGATGGATCATCCGAAAGGACAAAAATCAAACGGGTTTAGATTCAGTATGTTAATGGTTATAGCGCATATCATACGATTTTTTATTTATGCCAAAGTAACAAAATGGCGGACATTTTGCGACAAAAACAAAAAAACGTGTTTTTTCACCGTTTTTGGCCAAAAAATAGTATATATCAAAATTGGAAAAAATCCTTGATATGCGCTATAGCTATAGTTGTAAAAAATATGTGATTACAATTTCATAAGGATCGGCTTAATAGTTTCGAAGATTTTATCAACAAGCGTTTCGAAAGAGAGACGGTTACATAAATACATAAAAAAAATTTTTTAAATGTATTTCGAAAGTGTATTTATAAAGTGTAACAACTTTCATATCAATATCTATAATATAAACGTATCAAAAAAATCATGAAAATAGCCTTTTTTAGGGTCTAAAGTGAGAAGACCCCTTAAGACGATAGAAATCAACAATTTGTGAGATAGAAGAATTACATTTTTCTGCATGCCCAGCGCCCGTAGAGCACTATCCGTATTTATGACAAAAATAATCTTCGCACAATTCCAAAAATGCTTCAACTTTCTCAAGTTTTTTTTTTATCGATGTGACATTTATTATATACGAAGTGCACCACCAAAGAGCGCTTGGGAGTAAATTTTGAAAAAAATGGTAGAACGATTCAAATTTGATGATGTATAGAATTTGTCGAATAAAAAAAATTCAGTAAACGCTTAGTCTTGAATTTTGAGCTAGCGAATTGAATTCATTTTCATAGAGTATCATGGACCAGTTTGGGTTTCCAACACTATAATTTTTAGAAAAATACATGACACTGTATTGCTTTTTTTAAATATTATGAAACCGGGCCATTATTTTTTACGTAAATAGATAATTGCGGATGAATGGTACAGAAAAAATTCGTGCAAATTATAAACTTGCATACTTCTTCCTTATGAATTAATTTCGATCGCAAAGAATCTTTGAGGAAGTTGTAGAAACATGGTCTTGAAGTTTGCATCGTTGGAACGCAACGAAAATGAATTCTTCTCCGTTGATGACATTACTTTTCGGCCGATTTTCGGGTATCAAAATCATTCGACCGGATTTACGTATTTTTATAACTGATTTACGACCTTAAGTTGCAAAAGAAATGTTTCGACAAACTTTAAAAATGACTCAATAGGGAAATCGTTGCATCCCAACGATGCAAACTTCAACGTCATGTTAAAACGTCATCATTGAAGATCCAACCTGCTCATCGAGAAATCTCGTGAGCGAAATAAGATAGTCAGGATACAATGTATCAGCTTTCTAAATGCGAGATTCTCCTTTTCCTTTCATCTCTACGAGAAAAATCATTCTTACCTTAGCATACGTCTGCGCTCGCGAATATTAGCGGCGTGTCTCTGAGCTCTGAAGGGACTACCGTTCGGGTAGTAGCTGTCTTCGATCCCGTTCATTTCGGTGTCGTGATCTGGGAGGAATAGTCAGGTATTTTAGCTATTCCGATATACGATAATAAAGCTGCCTGTTATTCACATTTAACGACTGAGAATAAATATTTAGACGTCACGCAGTTATCCGGATGAATGTTGAATAAACTTTCTTTAAGGGGTTACGTGGGTGTGAAAATTTCAAAAAATCCATTTAAAAACAATTCTATTATCTAATAGTACAATATCTCTAGAATATTCTCCCAAAGTTTTAAGTCGATCGGAGTAAAAGTCTAGGAGAGAGAGCCTGCGGGAATTCCCCCCGTCGGGAAAAACCGGCCGGGAGCGACGCAGTTATATTGCATTTGACTAAAAACACTATTTTTTAAGTCAGTGGACAGGATTTCTCAAAAACTAATGCACCGATCTTATTGAAATTTTGCACACTTCAAAATAGCATTGTCTAGTGATTGAAGGAAGGTTTTTTTTCGATTGAAACAAATTTTACAAGGCTACACCTATTGTAAATTGTACCAAAAATTGAACTATTTTGCATACAACTCTGCCAAAAATTCAAATTTTAATTTTTTCAAAAATCCTGCGTTCAGTCACGAGCTATACTTATCTACTACGAGAATAAAATTGGTTTTTTAATTTCAGATAAAGCTATCATGAGTTATCCTGACCACCACGAGGACACTTATTTTAAGGGCTCTCCGGAAATCAGGTCCCACCGGCTGAATTTCCCAAATTTTTGGATGAATTTTTTTTCAAACATTGTTGAAATGTGGCTCTTCTATGTCCTTAACATTTTGAATAAAGTAATTGATATATTTTTTTTTTTTAATAGAGAAAATATGCTTTTCTTGGCTTCGAAACCCACGTAACCCCTTAATTTCGTTTACTCCTGGAGGTAGCAACGTATTAAAGACGTCTCAAACATCGTGTCGCCCGTGAGGGTGCCATTTAAAGGACAAAAGGCAGCGGCGCTTTTAATAACTCACCAGTTATTAATAGCATTTGTACATCAGTATTTAAAATCAATAATCCGATGGTTACCAGTTATTAAAGTGGTGCAGTCTTTCGCTATCCAGGTAGCAATTTCCAAGAATTAGTTCAGAGGTCGTCCAGTGGGTACCAAATGTCCGCTGGGAAGTTACCTATGAATTGGGTCTGCTCATTTTAGCTACACTTTTCTACACTTCTCACACCTTTTGTAGACTTTCTATTACTGTATCTGATGAAAGTGTAGCGAAAACGAACAGGTCAATTAAAATGTATCCAAAAGTCTTCTTTTCAGACAGTTGTCACATTGAAGGTAACGTCCGAACGTATATGTGGTGCTCATCAGGGTGGCTGTTGGACAACTTTTGGAAAATTGCTACTTGGGTACCCATGAAATGCCAGTCGTGAATCACTTCCACTCACTCGTCCGCAATATATTCCAGCGATTACTCGGACACTTTGACGTATACATCTTAACCTTTATCCCGATTCGGTAGGTAGGAAAGTCGAGCTTTTTTCATTTTTTCAACGCCGCCTACGACGGATGAAGCGAAAGACAATGTTTTACCTGACGTCGATATCGGCATGTGATAGTGCAATGGTGAATGAGTGTGCGGTGACGCGTGAGCCACGTGTTGCGTTTGACGGCCTGCATAAACGCAGGAAGGCAATTCTGCAAGGTCCTCGCTGCTGATGTCGCTGCTTTGCTCAACGTAATATTGAGTACTGGAAACAAGTGACTCATTACTATTTCCGTGATCTTTATTATTATTATCATGAATTAATCGAGGCACAATTAAATGGACTAGGCATGAATGTGGGTAGGTCTGTAAAAAAAAGGCCTTGATTACATCGAATAATCGATTAATCCGTTTTTAGTCAATTCGGTATTTGCATCAAATAATGGATCTTTCGTCGAATAATAACAGTCAAATTGTTGGATCAAGTAGAATCAATGATGAAATTATGTTTTCTAAAACCACTTAATAGTCATAGACTGTTTCGTTACCATATGGGGCAAGATTTAAAGAAAAAAAGGCTTTCAAAGGATTCCGGCCTTTAGCAAATCTCACAACGCATAGCAGATCGTTGTTCAGATCATTTTATTTTTGAAGCGGAATGGATCTATTAAAAATGTTATTTATGCAGACAAGTTCCTTTGCAATGTCTGTGGGCACGATGCTAAGGATGTTGACATGAATTTCTCTGGGGCCAAACAAGATTATTCCTTTGACATCAAACATCGATAGATGAAGATAATATCGGAGACAATGAGGAAAGGCTTTTGATACATTAAAGAAAAGAATGATGATCTTTAAAAAATGATGATCTTTGATGATGTTTGAAAAACGATGACATTTGATGATCTTTGAAAAATAATCATCTTTAAAAAATGATGATCTTTGAAAAATGATGATATTTGATGTTCTTTAAAAAATGATGGTCTTAGAAAATGATCTTCTTTGAAAAATGATGACCTTTGATGATCTTTAAAAAATGATATTCGAACAGAACTGTTCAAAACAATTTCCCATCGAATGTGATAGAAAAACAATGTATCTTTTCAATTCGGATATAAGATAAGTCTAGTTTTGCGTCGTTCGCTCACTTTGTACAGGCGACGGTTGAATCTGCCGGTCTCGAAGCGGTTGCCACCCTATCGCGGCAATTACGTTGCCCTCGTTCCTCGTAATCGTAGGCGGGATGAGACGCCATGTCGAATATCGCGCACGAAGCCACGACTGACGAGTATTCCGTTCACGTTACCAAAAAAAGACACCGACCGATTTCTCAACCGAGCACAGCGTTGAAATTCGCAATGAAATAACAAAAGCAACCGTGTATTTTACTCCGACAACAGTTATCGTTCCAATGAATACAATTGAACAAAGTTAGATTAGTGAAAAATGGACTCTTTCGATCGGACCGAAGATAATATTCGACTAGTGATGATAGTTCTTGACATACTATCGTCCACGGACTATCAGAGTGGTCCCTGGGGAGCCAGGCTTATATATATGACCCAGCCAAGTCTTCCCCGATTTCACGTACAAGAGGGTGAATCGATAACCAACCCCTGGGCGGAGTCTGCGACCAATCCGAGCTGTGCAAGGCTGACATTATTATCAGCTTGTGATTCCATTGGTGAAAAGCTTAATAGCGGATGACAGGGATAGAGAAGATGTACATTATCTATCGCTTTTTCTCCCTTCCTCGTGTTATAAGCACCCTACCACCCCAAACGAACGAGAGGACCGCGGGGTGGTGGAAAACGGTGTGCGGATAACGAGAGACGAGAACAGAGACGTTCTGCAGTTTATTGTTACTGCCGTTCCAGAATTGTAGTTTATACCTCCAGTAATAGACGGAGTAGAGAGACGAGAGAGGTAAAGAGAGGACTAGTATAGCTAAAAAATAGAACTCAAATCGTTTCATTAAACATTAAGTTGGGATATACATTTAGACGGGAAAAAATAAGCAATTGTGAGGGATTTCTAAAATTAACAAGGAACATCACTTAAGTGTCCGCCTCCGATTTTGTTGAAACTCATATATGTGATAAATCATTGAAAACTATTAGACACGTATTTTTGTTTATCTGCGGAAAAACGGTTTTAAGGAAGGAAACCACCCCTTAAAGAAAGGCGTGTTGAGGGGTGGTTTTGCAGTTTCACTCACAAGCAGTGCATGAAGTTATAAAATAGAACCCAGATCGTTTCATTAAACATTAAGGTGGGATATACATTTAGACGGGAAAAAATAAGCAATTGTGAGGAATTTCTCGAATTAACAAGGAACATCACTTAAGTGTCCGCCTCCGATTTTGATGAAACTCATATATGTGATAAATCATTGACAACTATTAGACACGTATTTTTTTTAATCTGCGGAAAACGGTTTCAAGGGAGGAAACCACCTCTTAAAGAAAGGCGTGTCGAGAGGTGGTTTTGCAGTTTCACTCACGAGCAGTTCATTGATCTGAATAAAACAAAAACCAAAATTCTTCTAATGTAAAGCGATCAAAAATCCGCTGTATAATAATTGAAAAAAAAATTAAATGTTGACCCGCCGTTCTTGGAGAGGTCGTTTCTCCCCTTAAACAACTTTTTTCGCAGATAAAAAATACTGTCTAATAGTTTTCAATGCTTTCTCACATATATGAGTTACAACTGAGTCGGAGGCGGACACTTAAGGGGTTACCCCCACTTGCGATTTTGAAAAAATCGATTTTTTTATTGCATTTTTTTGAAGTATAAGTATCTGAGAATATGTCCTGAAAATTTCAAGTCGATCCGAACAAAATTGACTGAGATATGAGCGTTGAAAGAGAAGAATCCGCGTTGAAAGAGCGTTGAAAGAGAAACTTTAAACGCGTTTTTCTCAAAATGGCATTTCTGAAGTCGGTGACCAAGATTACTCGAACACTAATGAACCGATTTTCTTGACATTTTGCAGGCTTATTTAATACATAAAAATGTAGTCTTTAATCGTTCGTTTTTTTTCGTTAAAATCGAACCATTAACTTTGACTGTCCGCCATTTTGTGAAAAATGAATATTTTTTAAAATCCTTCGATTAAAGACTAGTTTGAACTTATATTTGACTAAATCCATCCGCATTTTTTTCTTCAGATCCACTTCGCCGCAATGTTGGTCACCGCAAACCGTGTATATAAAATCATTATTTCATTGACGGCCATTTGCCACTAAACAATGTAATATTTTTCAATAACAAAATTACTGAAAGTTCTTCAAGATGTGTTCTTCAAGATGGTATATTTATCGATTAAAAAAGTTTTGTAGTTTTCTTTACAAAAATTCATGAAAAAGGCCTTTTTTGCGCTACAAGTGGGGGTAACGCCTTAAGGGATAACACCACTCTAGGATTTTGGAAAAATAGTTTTTTTGGCTTAAAAAATACTTTGGGGTCATAAAAACAATACTCACTTAGTCCTGTAGCGAAAAAAAAATGTTTAAAGTTTCAATTATCGATTTTGCCGCAGCGCCTCGGACTTCTTTCAGACGCCTCGTACAACTTTAAACGTGTTTTTCTCGAAACCACTTTTTTCAAACTGGGAGGACGGATTACTTGAACATCTTTGTATAGATCGATTTTGTGGTTAGGTAGCTTTTAGTTGAAGGGTTGTTAAGGCCTTATACGGGGTGTTAGGAAGGTCGATGCAATGCCTTAAGGGGGTGATGGGTCACTTCGTTAGGAACATATCTAACCTAGGTTACCATAGTCCAAAGCCTAAGGATTTCGAGTTATCATGGTAAATATAGTTTCTTGAAAATTTCCCAAAATTAGGTACTAACTCGTTCATAATGTTCAAACAGACAATAATTGGCAACTAAAACTTATTTGTGTCTTAGCTGTATCCACACAACTAACTAAATCGGACGTATTGAATAATAAAAAAACTTGTCAAAAAATAAAAATACGTAAACGAGTTAGTACCTAATTTTGGGAAGTTTTCCAAAAATCATACGTACCATGATAACTCAAAATCCTTAGACTTTGGACTAAGGTAACCTAGGTTAGATATGTTCCTAACAAGGTGACCTATCACCCCCTTAAGGCATTGCATCGATCTTCCTAACACCCCGTATAAGGCCTTAACAACCCTTCAGTCGGTTTTTACTTGAAAAACTCAGGAATACACTTTCAACACTTCTTAATATGCCTGCATAATTGAAATTCGGAAAATATAAAACCACATTGTCGTGAAATATTATTGAAAATTTTCAATTTTGGAAAAGTGAGCATTTTATTTCAAATTTGTCCGGGTAAAAATGACCCAGTGTGTCAACGGACGATTAATGTATTGTTTCGATAGACTTATAAGACACTACGGCACGGAAACAGGAATATTAATTGTTCTCTTGAGAAATTAAATTGCTCGTGTCTATACGAGGATGCGACCATTCCGAATTTTTATTTCAAAATAGATGAATGAACAACGCAACTAGAAGAAGGAAAAAATAATTTTTATTACGGACGGACGATTATCAGTTTGACAGCCTGAGAAAATCGCGAGTACATGTGGCAGGGGATTCGGATAGCTCAGTGAAACTCTACAGCTCAAATATTAACACGCGGACGTGCGGTCGACTATGATCGCGCCGACGGCAAGCGAGTGATATGAATAGGCCAATATTCAAATGAGCGATGTTTGCTGGTACACACAATGGAAATGCAAAGACCGGGTACCAATTATGCAAGGTGTTAATGCGACCACAATAGTTCAGATAGGGTTGGAGGTACACATCGAGACGATGGGGAGAAAGTATTATCGATGGGCGGACGAGGTAGTACTTCTCGTCCGCTCCTCTCTCTCTCTCTCCTCCATCTCTCTTTCTTTCAACTCGGCATACAATACGAGGCCTCTCATTCATCAGACTTTCTCGAGAAATTCAAAACTATTGTAAGATCCTCCCATGCCATGAGCAGAAAATTATTATTGGAAGGTACGACATCCGTCGATAATTATCCTATTAGCTTATCCACGTACAGATCTTTGCCTAAAGGGGGTATGCCACTCTGAAAACTTCAAAAAATTGTTTCTTTTTGCATATTGTTATAGTGTGAACTTTCAAGAATATGTTAAGACCAACCGGACCCTGAAATTCTATAAATTGACGAAGTTACGCCTATTTTAGGGGAACAGTGTGTGTCGGGTTAAGGGGTTACCCCCACTTGCGATTTTGAAAAAATCGTTTTTTTTATTGCGTTTTTTTGAAGTATAAATATCTGAGAATATGTCCTGAAAATTTCAAGTCGATCCGAACAAAATTGACTGAGATATGAGCGTTGAAAGAGAAGAATCCGCGTTGAAAGAGCGTTGAAAGAGAAACTTTAAACGCGTTTTTCTCAAAATGGCATTTCTGAAGTCGGTGACCAAGATTACTCGAACACTAATGAACCGATCTTCTTGAAATTTTGCAGGCTTATTTAATACATAAAAATGTAGTCTTTAATCGTTCGATTTTTTTTTCGAAAAAAATGGCCGTTTTATAGCCAAAAAACGGCCGTTTTTTTCGTTAAAATCGAACCATTAACTTTGACCGTCCGCCATTTTGTGAAAAATGAATATTTTTTTAAATCCTTCGATTAAAGACTAGTTTATACTTATATTTGACTAAACCCATCCGCATTTTTTTTCAGATGATCCACTTCCCCGCAATGTTGGTCACCGCAAACCGTGTATATAAAAACATTATTTCATTGACGGCCATTTGCCACTAAACAATGTAATATTTTTCAATAAAAAAATTACTGAAAGTTCTTCAAGATGTGTTCTTTAAGATGGTATATTGATCGATTAAAAAAGTTTTGTAGTTTTCTTTAAAAAAATTCATGAAAAAGGCCTTTTTTTGCGCTACAAGTGGGGGTAACGCCTTAAGGAGTTATATACAGTTAAAATTTTCGAAAAATATATTTTTATTTTATTTTAATTTTCGTAATGTATATATATTGAAGTACACACACAGAAAACTTCTTGTCAATCCGGCGAATATTCTCGAAGTTACGCACATTTGTAATGACGTGTCAGAGCGTTCGAAAGTGCTTTTAAAACTTTAAACGCGTTTTTCTCAAAACTGTGTTTTTAAAGTCGGTGAGCAAGATTTCTCGGAAACGGCTGAACCGATCAGTCTCGAATTTTAACACAATCTTTTCAAGTATATTTTTCAGTAATTAATCGAAGGTTTTTTCTCACCGATAAATAGTTTCCATTTTATAAACAATTTAAGGCCTAGATTATTGTCAAAAATCGATTCTTTTTGAGAAGCCACCATTTTGTCAAAAATTATTTTTTTGCTTATTCCTTCGATCAATTACAAGATAATCCATTATATGAACGAAATATTTTTGGTTTTTTCATTTTAGACGATCCAGTCTAGAGATATCGTGCTCACCGCAAGCCGCCTTTTTTTAGAGGTGCTCCCGGAGATCAGCTATAGCAGCTTTCAAATTGATTATTTTTACTAATAAAATATGTTAAAATACAGTTAAAAGTTACCGTAATATTTGTACAAATTTTGAAGTTAATAGATTTAAAGGTCTTCTCAAGAACAATTTTTGAAAAATCGATCTTTTTGGGCCTCCTGACTGTATATAACCCCATAAGGATGATTCGCGTGTAACGAAAGCGAACATCAAAGCGCAAGGACAATCAAAAGAGGCCCGAACTGCCTGCAGATTGCCTAGATTAGGTGTGCAACACGATCTCGATGATGAGCAAAGACACTTATATGGTGCCGGAATCGCTGACTTGCGGTGAGACGACAATATTTCACAAGATCGTGTAAAATATGTACCAAAACTTTGAACGCGATTATCTCGAAACTGCATATCTTGACATGGCGGGATTGATATCTTGAGTAACTTTCACACTATTGACTTAAATTTGTACAGTTAGCGTTCAAACAGTAGTAATTTTCGGTTCAAGATCGCATTTTTTGATTGGATGAACCATTTCTTAAGGGGCTATACCAGGTGACACTTTCAAAAAATCGATTTTTTTTGCCTTTTTCGACAGTTTATACTTTCAAGAATATCATTATCATTTATATAATTTATATCAATATCATTTTATCTTGCAAAAATCGATAGTTAAATCTTTAAACGCGTTTTTCTCGAAATAAGATTTTTCAAATTTGCTGACATTGTAACTCAAAGAGCAATTATCCGATTGACTTGAAATTTGAACTGAGTACTCTTGAATATATTTACTCTACAATGACGTAGGATATTTTTGATTGGATGAAAATTGACGATTTGGTATTGAAAAAAACGACCATTTTATAGGCAAGAAAACAGACGTTTTTTTCATAACTACGCCATTTTGTTAGATTTTGATATTTTTCGAAACCCCTACGTCATTGTTCAGGAAATACCTTCCTGTTTACCGACATTTTTTCCTTTTTCGGTTTCAGCGACTCAATCGGCCGGAATCATGTCAGCAGTGGAGGAACTTTTTTTTTGGCGCCTCCGAAGGCAGCGCATAAGTCGCTTGGATCTGAATATTTTTCTATGAAAAAATTATGTAATATAGGTCAAATATAGCCAAATATATTCTCAATTTTCCGAAACATTTAATTGAGTACTTTTCTTCCAAAAAATTCCCGAAAATCACCCAAATTTTCAGCGTTCACACTGGTGTACCCCCTTAATGACAACGACTTTAGCATGCTGTTTTTCAAGAATGAGGTTTTCTTTGGAGAAGCCGTCATTTTTCGTGTTTTTCGAAATTTCAAAAAGTGGATCGTGAACCCATAGCCAGTTGGACATATTTGAAGAAAACATTTTTCGTTTTCGCTTTAGATTACATTTGAGCCTGGTAGAGATCTCGCCGTTTCCTGTCTCGCCGCTGGAGAACTGCAATGCCAACTGGAGCACCACGAACACTTTGAAAGATTTTCTTCCGAAAAAATTACATTGTAACCACAAACATGTGTACAACATGCTGGAGAAAAATTAATGTATTCCAACCAATGTGTTACTAGAAAAAAAATGCATCATTCTGACCCTTTAAATTGGGCTTCCAGAGAGGGATACCCCTTTAAATTCACCTCCCTCTTATGGAAGACCATGAAATTGGGGGACGAAGGCACCACTGAATTACCGGTCAAGAATATCTCACGAGACGTATTATTCGCCATTTGGAAATCAGAACTTGCTGTTATAAAGTCCGAAGAGTTAATCCTCTGTGGCTCACGGTACATTTGCATATTTCGATATTATCACCGATCGACCATCATCGCCGAGTCTCAACTCCTCCACATCATCCGATCAGTCCATCAATTCTTCGACTCTACAGATTCAAATCCATTTCACATTCAACTTGATCGCTTTAGTCGCAGGACTTTTGAGAGCCTGAAAAACGTATCGAGCCGTGGGACAAAGTTTACCAAACAAAAAGACACAGATATGTATCGTTTTGTCTCTTCGGCATTGGCAAAGAAATTTGGATGAGTTCGAGTGCCGAGCCGTGACCGATTTCGAGGGCTCCCGTTGTCACCCTCTATGGCCAACAAACGATTATTTATCTCAATTTGTCACGAATACGAGGGGTGCGAGATAGAGAGAGAGATCGACGCAGTGAGTCGGTCTCTCACTCGTATGGACCACAAATGTAAACCGCACACGCGAGTTATTCGTTTTCATATATTCGTATTTCCCACATGGAAAAATGTGAATTGTGAATCAGTTAGCCGGTTATCGTTTTTTGCACGTGGCTCAATATTGGTACTATAGGTGTACCATTGAAAAATCAATATCAATTCGCGGTCATGTCCAATTAGGCGTAATACCAATTACGCCGTATTATCGCGGGATATACATTTAGACAGGAAAAAATAAGCAACATTGAGGGATTTTTAAACTAAGAAATAATTATTCTACAATTATCAAACTTTAGGTATACTTTAATAGTATATTTAAGTATACAAAACAATTTTTCAAAATTGATTCATCATCAAAATGACGGAGCTGTGGCAGAGTGTTACAGAGTGTTAATTCGATTTTTTGATCGTTGTAAATGTACATCCCGCCTTAAGGGGCCAGTCCACTTTGGAGCCACGAAAAAAGGCTACTTTCGCGATTCTTTTTGAGAATTTTATAAACGATATGAATATTAAATTTGTGGGGCTTGATGAATAAAGCGTTGAAACACATTTAAAAAATTAATTCATTTTTATTCATTTTTCAGTACAAAAACTATAGTTTAACGTAACGCCTCAAAAATAGGCGGTCAAGGCGTCCATCACAACTCGGCAACGGTTTGTCTGAAACAAAAAAATCAAAGTCCATTAGATTCAGTATGACACCAGCTACAAAATGACCCTCGGATATAAAGTTTTATCCAAAAATAAAAAAATGGCAGATGAAAACGAGAAAGGTATTTAAAAACGCGTTTTTCGCAAAAAAGAGTAAAAATAAAAATTTAAAAAACATCGAGGGTCATCTTGTTACTAATCATGTTTACAATATGTGGTTTAAATTTCAAGAGACTCGGTTTATTAGTTTTAGGGATACGATGGAGCTAGATTTTGAAAACGTCGTTACGAGAAAAACGCGTTTGAAGTTTACGTTATAAAAAAAACTCTTACCTAAACTCAACCAGCAATTCCTGCACCGTACAAAATCTCTTTCGATTGCTCATCATCGTCGATTTCTTCAAGTCTTGCTTGCTCTCGATTTTTTGAAATTGTCAAAGTGGACTGGCCCCTTAAACGAGGCTCAATGGCCGTTTGAATTTTTGAGGCGTTACGTTAAACTATAGTCTTTGTACTTAAAAATGAATAAAAATGAATTACATTTGTTTAACGTATTTCAAGACTTTATTCATCAAGCCCGACAACTTTTATATTCATATCTTTTATAAAATTCTCAAAAAAATCCCGAAAATGGCCTTTTTTTCGTGGCTCCAAAATGGACTGGCCCCTTAAGGCGGGATATACATTTACAACGATGAAAAAAACGATGTGTCTTTACCCAGTCGTTTTATTTTTGTTGTTTCCAAGCCGTAGGAATTTAGCGATTTGTCGATCCGATAATTGGAAAGTTGGAGCTTGACGAGTGGAGACGGGGACTTTCGAGATTCATCTCCTCGATTTCCGTGCAAACATTTAATTCCCGATTACACCGTTGAAAAGAGGGAAACACAAGAGGGGGGGGGGGGTGGCGCACGTTTCTGTGTATACTTTATAACAGGCTCGACTACCCTTACGTCAGCACCAGCTAGAGAGAGAGAGAGAGAGAGAGAGAGAGAGAGAGAGAGAGAGAGAGAGAGAGAGAGAGAGAGAGAGAACGATCGCGAGAGAGACAGCAATAAGGGGATGGAAAGTGTACGTAGTTCCGAGAGTGTTTCGAACCCCCCTATAATAGAGATTTCACGCCGCAGGGCCCCCTCGGTTCTCACAGTAGGGGTCTCACATTCATCAATGATTTCCAATTGTCCATCACGTACCATACCCCCGTTCCAGCTCAGCTCCACCACGTACGTACAAAACTTTGTCATTTTGGATTCGTCGGATGGCAGGGAAGCAGGCGCGTGCCTCTAAGTATCTGTTTATAGTCTCGGGGGATCAATTCGTTTGCTAAATTATTTATTGGTCAAATATGCTTACGAGGTTTCACGTAGAATCGGACACGGTTTACCGTAAATCTGTTTGATATTTGGATACGCATAGGTGTGCATCAGCGGTTGGGAAAAGCAAACCACCCGGGTCGAAGTACCGGCCCGGCGCGATCCGGTAAATTGCACAAGCGCGAGGAGG
Organism: Ophion ellenae; assembly: GCA_963210295.1. NCBI lineage: Eukaryota > Metazoa > Arthropoda > Insecta > Hymenoptera > Ichneumonidae > Ophion > Ophion ellenae. The sequence continues at coordinate 45,075,215 of OY723387.1, forward strand.
GAGGGTCGATGATTGCAAGTGCGGAACTTCAAAAGTTTTAATCGAATTTATCCGCTCGACTAACCATCTTTGATGTTTATTTTCCAACGCTACGTTGAAAATGATGAAACAGGTAAAATACAATATCAATTTTATGTATTTCGTTTGTGGATTTTCGGTAGATTATACGTGAATTTGAAAAGCCTTCATAACTAGAGGCGGAACAATTTCAATATTTTAGTTTTTTATTACAAAAATCGAATATTCATTTTCGCGATAACAGAGGATCGGAGACAATTTTATGTGGCGCTAACTCTGAGACAAATATTTCTCGAGTGTTTCGCAAAACTCGTTAGCGGAATGTCAAGTTCCTTAAGGGGTTAGGCTACTGTGAAAATGACGAACACTCGGCCGTCGCTTGAGGCAAATTAAATTGAAGAGGAAGGTCCAACGTATAGTGCAGGAATCGCAGATTGAAGGTTAACTTATCATTAGGATAGAACTGATAGGAAAACTTTAAGGAGGTTGCTCAGCTATCGCGAAATAGTAAGAATTTGCTGAAATTTATTGAGGATATTTGCGAACAGGTGTTACGACTCCGTGTAAAATTTCAAATACTTCGTCTGCGTGATTGTTGAGTAATTAATGAAGTTAGGCTCTTATACACGGGCGACATAACAAAAGCTTCTTGAGAACTCTAATACAACTGTCGCTACATAATAAAAATAGCAAGCACTGAATGGAAATAGGCGGAAAACATTCTTGAGAATTTTATGAATAATTTCAACGAAGAGTACAGAGTTTTGCTTGTCTCGTTATCGAGATATTCGTGAAATAAAACAGGACATTTCAGCTGATTCGCGTAAAACGATAAAGCGCCGTACGTCACGTTGCAACGCTGCTGTCAAGTCGGCCATTTTGAATGGGCGCCAAAATTTGAAACGCACAAACTATTGCTTCCTTGCTATGAATTTCTTAGCGCGGTTTCGTGAAGAGTCTTGAAATATTTTGAATCGTTCTTTACAGAAGCTGCAGTGCATGTGTTTCGACATAACCTCCAAATCAATTACGCGTGGTCCCTCGACTGCGCATTCGTTTTCCGGCTCGACTACTTTTGTCCGCCGCTTTCCAGGTTGTACTCGATCCAACCGTCGATTGTACTGTTTTTCGGTTTGCATTTTTCCCTTCCGTCTTTTCATTTTCGCCGAACAAAAAAACGGAACTCGCGACGGATGTTTGACAGCTACGCGCTCACGATGTGGCGTTCGTATCTGAGCTCAGTGATACCAGTTACTGAGAACTAAATCGCGCGTTTGCCACATTTGAATTTGGTTGATAACTTATTCGCGATTTAAATAAACAAAAAAGATTAATAACATTTCTAAACAGTCAATTATATGAATTGCAGATATTTATTAGCTGAAATTGATTTATTTTACGTAACGGAAAATTTGATTATTCGGGGTTGGCAGCCGTTACGGGCGCCCGTGTTTAAGAGGAGATATACACTTAGATGGTCGAGGTCGAGGATTTTGAAGCTATGAACATTTCGTCGACCGTAGAAGACCTACACTATGGGCCTGGTATCGATGATTCCATGTAAGTTGACAAATTTCATGATTTATTCATTCCCAAATATTCAAACGCATTTTTCTCAAAACCACGTTTTTCAAATCGGTACCCAAAATTTCTCGAAAACCAATTAACCGATTGCCTTGAGTTTTTTTGTGGTTATTCTATACACCATTATCTAGTACTTGTCATAGGATTTTTTCCCGTTACTTAGTTTTTGTTTTACAGGCAAAATAATAACTAATTTTTGGCCCAAAAAACACTATTTATGTTCAAACGTCCGCCATTTTGTCATAAATCGATATGTTCAAAATCGGCTATGACAAGTACTAGATTATAGTATCTAATTTAATAATCTTTTTGGTTTTTTTTTCAGATGATTTTTGAAGAAACGCCAGTGGGTACCGCAGATTGGGTATACGCAGATTTTTTTACGACGCTCCAAGGATCATACAATATCCTTGTATATGTTTGATATTTTTAAATAAAGAAAATTAAACACATTTTTGAATGCATATACTTTTAGATAATTAAAACCCCAATCCTAAATTTCAAATAGTTGAACAAATTCACAAAAATGACCTTTTTTCCGGCTCCTAGGTGTATATCTCTCCTTAAGGGGGGATTGTCTTTTTTTTTCGCAAAATTTACCGCTTTTTGGGAATTTTTTTGTGAAGAAAGTATACAACGGAAAACTTGTGAAACTTGGCATATAGTTTTATTAATCTGTTTACTACATACAAAAAATTTTTTAAACAATTTCATCAAAAAATCCGCCTCCCACCCCCCTCGACGCGCGATGGTCCTTTTTTTATGGTGTGCACGATTTCTCAAAAACTATTCAACCGATTGCCTTCAAATTTGGACAGAATGCTCAGCTGACATCCTTTTATCGTTTGATGAAGCAAAAAAGCAATACGTTTAATAGTTTATTATTTATAACAAAAAATCGATCAATTTTTTTCGAAAAATCGATACTTCAAGTTCAAAACGTCACCAAATGGTCAATTTTTTTTTCCCTTCATCGAACGGTAGCTATATGTGTCTAAAGTAAAATGCTTTTTGGGTTTTTGTTGCAGGATGAACGTGAAGGCTGTAATCGTGCACACCATCAAAAAAGGACCATCGCGCGTCGAGGGGGGTGGGAGGCGGATTTTTGAATGAAATTGTTTAAACATTTTTTTGTATGTAGTAAACAGGTCAATAAAACTATATGCCAAGTTTCACAAGTTTTCCGTTGTATACTTTCTTCACAAAAAAATTCCCAAAAAGCGGTAAATTTTGCGAAAAAAAAAGACAATCCCCCCTTAAGCATATGCGTTCCCCTCTTGCTGCCTGCCCTGCTAAGACTCTGGGCAGCCTCCTTAATCGCGTTTTTCTCGATACTATGTTTTTCAAAATGGTGTACAGGATTCCTCGATATCTGATTAACGGATTGACTTGAAATTTGATACACTTATTTAGTGTAATAGTAGTTTAGTCTTCACTGACGTTCTTCTTTTCGACATTTTATTTTCATTAGTTATTAACAATGACGATGACATTTTTCCACGAACAATCGGAAAAAGATATTATTTTTTTTGTTGTTTGAGGCGCGTTAACTAAAAAAAAGCTCGGTCAAGCATTAGCCAATATTATCGATGTTGAGAAAAAATCGTATTTTTTAATTTAGATCAACCGGATGGCCAAAATCACGTACACCGTTGAGCCCCTCACGAGATTGCTTATAACGTCTTTAATTATTTATATTTTTTAACCAAATTTGGTACACAACTTTGTTAATGTACATACAAATAAATGTCTTCAAACGATTTTTCAATCATCTTAGTTACTCCTTCAAAATTGATTTTTCAACTCCTACGTTGACACACCGAGTCATTTTGGCTCGGATGAATTTATAGCAAAATGCTCACTTTTCCAAAATTGCAAATTTTCAATAATTTTTTTTTCAATGATTCAGTTTGATATTTTTGGAATTTTAATTGCGCATACATGCTAAGACATGTTTCAAGTGATTGGGGTAGAATATCCATAAGCCTAATTTCCATAACCAAATATCCATAAGTACAAATATCCAGAAGTCGAATATCCATAAGTCGAGTATCCATAAGTACGAATATCCATAAGTGAGTCTAGAGTAGAAATGAGTGCCAGAATTGGCGGGAGCTAGCGGAAAAGTGAGTATAGAGGGAACCCAAACAAACCCAAACAAACTCACTTATCTCTACCTCCCGCCATTTCTGGCACTCATTTCTACTCTATACTTACTTATGGATATTCGTACTTATAAACATCCGACTTATGGATATTTACACTGTAAAAAATTATATGAAATTTACCATACATTTAAGATACAAAGGAATTGAATTTTACGAACTCAGTAGATGAAATTAAATTTGAAACACTTGTACCGTAAATTTAAAACAGGAGCATGAAATTCTAACGTGAATATAGAATTTTATAGATGCAACATGGAATTTCAAAGACGAGTTTGTCAATTTGTGGAAAATCCATTGCATTAACCCGTGTCTTCAATTGAAAATTACTACAGATGTATAATAAATCAACTATAAAAAAAGAGCATTGACAATACAAAACAAGTTTGACATTTATTTACAGCTGCCTGAAAAATATAATATATGTGAAACTGAATTTTACGATACGTACAATGCATGATCGCAACAGATTACACGTGCATTATTTTTCAAACGCACAAGTATATTAATAATACGGAGCTACATTTTCATTTTTTCAATAAACTGCTTTGGATTTTCAAAATATTATCTGAAATTTCATAAACGGCGTCCGCATAAAAACATCATACACTTGTGTATTAATTTTTACACAGAAGCTTTTTACGGTGTATATTAAAGGTAATACTTTGGTTCCGTGAAATTAATACACACCCGTATGCTGATATTAGCAAATGGTTCTTGAATTTAATATACACTCGTATTTTGATATCAGCAAATGGTTCTTGATTTCAATACACTCGGATGTGATTATTTCTTTACACGTGCATTATTTTTCAAACGTACAAGTATATTAATATCACGGAGCTACACTTTTATTTTTTAAATAACCTGTTTTGGATTTTCAAAATCGTAGCTGAAATTTCATAAGCGGTATCCGCATAAAAACTTCCTACACTTGTGTATTAATTTTTATACAGAAATTTTTCACAGTGCAACTTATGGATATTCCACTTATGGATATTCGACGACAGTGGCTTAAAGTGTATCGCTGATTTTTTTCAATGAAAACCGATCGAAGGGTTGTTAATGGCAGGTGGATGAAGTACTGTCCGGGTCAAATTGGCCCAGTATGTCAGAATGGTAGCCAATTATAAGTGTGTCAACGAAGGGCTAAATAACCCTGATTTTCGGGTCGTCACAGTAGCCTAACCCCGTAAATAATTTGGCAAAGGCAACTTGGGATCGGTAAAAAAACATCCCTAATACGACGTTGAAGACTGTAGTTTTTCATCATCCATTGTAATTGGACTAACCATAAATTTGCCTATTAAAATATCTTTATCATATTGTTCTTATTATCGCCAATCATAAGATTAAAATTATTTTTCATCAAGAGTCCCGAAACCCATCCAAATTTGTTGGTTTTGGAGCTTCGTCCACCCAGGACTCTCAGCAGTTCACCTTGCGGCGAAAATATCTGAACGCGAGCGTTTCCCGAATCGCCAACGATTATATTGCCCTTGTTGTCCACCTCTACGACCTCCGGTGATCTGAAGTGTCGTCTCAACGTGCCCGATCCACCCAACGACTGTACGAGGACTCCGTCGTGGTTGAATATCTATCAACAAATTGCGTAGTGTTCGGAGTAAAAGAAAATGTCATATTTCTCATTTCAGTCAAGGTGGGAGCCTGGATTAGAAGGTCCGAAAGATCCTTTTCTTTAATTGCTCAAATTGATAGATTAACTATCCAAGAATATATTTACAAAGTTACAGAGGCCAATTGTAAATATTTTCGATGATACAAGACCAAAAGCAGAGAAGCGATTGATATTTGATATCGATATTTCCTCCTATTGAAAACTTTGAAGCGCGTTTTCTCCAGTTTTCATTTTCACGATTTTTCCAAATTGGTGGGCGTGATAGCAAAAAAACTAAACGACCTATTGAATCAAACCAAAGTTTATTTTTTTTCAGCATGAAAATCTCTTCCAAGTGGATTAAAAAAGTCGTTGAAAAAGTCTGTTAAAATATTTTTATAGTACGTTAAGGGGGTCGTTAGTGTGTCAGATCAAAAGAAGAGAAAACGGCCTTGCATGACTTCTTTGAAGAGGAAAGTGTACTCTATGGTCCAGGCACAGCAGATTGATGGTAAGACCATTTTTTTATTATTATGAATTATATGCAACAACTTTCAAACGCGTTTTTCTCAAAATACGATTTTTTAAAACTGCTGCCATGATATCTCAAAAACTATTTGATTGATTCTGCTCTAATTTATACATATATAACTACAAGTTGAACTAAAATAATTAAGATTGCTTCTTTAGTTTTCTTTTTATCAGCTATATAGACCCCAAAAAAATACGCAAAATTGAATTGTTTTTTCTAAAGCAAAAAAAAAAATTTTTTTGGATTTCTCACATTATTTTAGTTCCATCTAGAGCCTCAAGTCTCACGATTGAAATTGCATTTGGTTTTTTGATTTCAGATAAGCAGAACGGCCGGAATCATGGCAGCATTGGAGCATGTGTTTGAGCTTTTTATATATGTGTTCCTGTTGGGCGGTGTACCTCCGACTATATTCTATATAATGACTTCAAAAAATTCACAAAGTTTGTTTAAATGTTAATAAAAATGATATACAATTTATAAATTATTTTATTTTAATGGTTTGTCAAAAAAAATTCCCCAAAAAAGCATTAAAAAACGGCCTTCACACTAGACGACGGCCTTGAAGTGTTTTTTAACACATTTTTTTTTCAAACTTGAGAAAAGTTATAATTTCACGATTTTTTCAGCTTTTTCTTAATTCAGCCAGAAGAAAAGTATATGACAATTGAAAATTTTATTGGTTTATTTGGTTCAGTCAAGAATTACGAGCTGCATTTTTCCCGCCGATTGGGAACTACAGTGGCAAGACGCACATATAATAGGCTGATAAATCTGCAGTCATTTATTGTTGCGTGTTGGACATTTTTTTTCTATACATTTCAAATATACATGAAAAGATACCTCAATGTTTACTGGGCTCACTTGTTCCTTTCCCTTTTAAAAAGAAATCTCGAAAAAACGCTTTTTTGGACTTTATAATTCAGGCTCTCCAGGTCTAATCGCCTACCTTGACTTTGTGATTGCCGCAATCGGCAACGATTATATAATTTTCGGTAACCGCGACGTCCGTAGGCTGATTCAGATGATTGACGACTATACCGGTTACTTTGCCGGACTTTGTGAGGCCGTTTGCGCGACGTTCGTTAGGGCCGATACAACCGCGAAACGTGCCATTTAATTCAAGAATCTGAATTCTGTCGTTGCCGGTATCAGCGACGTACAGAAGATTGTAGGGCGCGTAATACGTCAAACCTTCGGGGCTTGATAATTGTGATTCGGCCTCGCCCTTTTTCCATATTTGTCTAACGATCTCGCCCTTGCGGTTGAACACAATAATGCAATTTTTCCATTTGTCTGATAAAAAAGAATAAAAAATGTATTAGGATGTTGGATAAGTTCTCGCTGTTTTCCAACAGATGGCGTTAGCAGAAGTGCGTGCGTATACTTTAAGGGGTATTCTCACTTTAGACGCTAAAAAGGGCTATTTTCATGATTTTTTTTTGATAGGTTTATATTATAGATATTGATATAAAAGTTGTCACTTTTTATAAATACACTTTCGAAAAACATTTTAAAAAAAATTATTTATCAAAGTCACTATTTATAGACGAAAATCATCGGAATCGGAATCATCCGAAACAAAAAAATCAAACGGTTTTAGATTCAGTATGTTAATAGCTATAGCGTATATCATACGATTTGTGATATATGCAAAAATAAAAAAATGGTGCACATTTTCCGAAAAAAGAAACAAAAAAAAACGTTTTTTTCACCGTTTTTGGCAAAAAGAATAGTAAATATCAAAATTTAAAAAAATCCTTGATATGCGCTACAGCTGTAGTTGTAAAGAATATGTGGTTAAAATTTCATAAGGATAGGTTCAGTAGTTTCGAAGATTTTATCAACAAGCCGTTGAAAAACTCTGTTTCGAGAAAAACGCGTTTAAAGTTTGTTTGGGTTACAAAAATACATTAAATTTTTTTTTCAATTTATTTCGGAAGTGTATTTATTAAGTGTAACAACTTTTATATCAATAACTATAATATAAACCTATCCAAAAAAATTCATGAAAAAAAACCTTTTTTAGTGTCTAAATTGAGAAGATCCCTTAAGGTGGTAACGCATCTATAAAAAAGTTCATAGCTTCAAAAAAGGTTCAGAGCTTGCTCATAGTACTTTTCTATAAAAACGTACTATGAGCAAGCTTAAAATTCAGTGTAAGTCATTTTGCCGAAGTATAAACAAATTTTTTTTTTTTCATAGTGTTAAACATGTCAAATTTCGTACCAAAAAAAAGTATTTGCGGGAAATTTTACTGCACTACTTTATTTTTGAAAAATCTGCAACTGAAGCACACAGAACTGTTGTTCAGACTTACGGCGACCCTGCTCGGTCGGAAAAACATGCGCAGATTGGTTTAGACTCTTAATGGGCTATACCAGGGTGACACTTAAAAAAAATCGTTTTTTTGCCTTTTTCGACAGTTTATACTTTCAAGAATACGAGATGAGATTTTTATACTTTCAAGATTTTTATACGTTCAAGAATATGAAATGAGATTTTTCAAATTTGCTGACATTGTAACTCAAAGAGCAATTATCCGATTGCCTTGAAATTTGAACTGAGTACTCTTGAATATATTTACTCTACAATGACGTAGGATATTTTTGATTGGATGAAAATTGACGATTTGGCATTGAAAAAAACGACAATTTTATAGGCAAGAAAACAGACTTTTTTTCATAACTACGCCATTTTGTTAGATTTTGATATTTTTCGAAAATCCTACGTCATTGTACAGGAAATACCTTCCAGTTTAACCATGTTTAATCATGTCAGCAATAGAGCAACTTTTTTTTCGGTGCCTCCGAAGACACCGCATAGGTCGCTTGGATCTCAATATTTTCCTATGAAAAAAATATTTATTATAGGTCAAATATAGCCAAATATATTCTTGATTTACGGTAACATTTAATTGGGTACTTTTCTTCCAAAAAATTCCCGAAAATCACCCAAATTTTCAGCGTTCACACTGGTATAGCCCCTTAAGGAAAAATAATTTTGATGTGTTGTATTGGAAGGTTCATGAAGACTTGTCAGATGCTAGCTGAACTTGCAGAATCATAAGGAGTTGATCACGAAACGTTTAAGGGGGGATTGTCTTTTTTTTCGCAAAATTTACCGCTTTTTGGGAATTTTTTTGTGAAGAAAGTATACAACGGAAAACTTGTGAAACTTTGCATATAGTTTTATTGATCTGTTTACTACATACAAAAAATTTTTGAAACAATTTCATCAAAAAATCCCCCCTTAAACGCGTTTTTCTCGAAACAGCTTTTTCACAACTGGTGTGCACGATTTCTCAAAAACTATTCAACCGATTGCCTTCAAATTTGGACAGAATGCTCAGCTGACATCCTTTTATCGTTTGATGAAGCAAAAAAGCAATACGTTTAATAGTTTTTTATTTATAACAAAAAATCGATCAATTTTTTTCGAAAAATCGATACTTCAAGTTCAAAACGTCACCAAATCGTCAATTTTTTTTCCCTTCATCGAACGATAGCTATATGTGTCTAAAGTAAAATGCTTTTTGGGTTTTTGTTGCAGGATGAACGTGAAGGCTGTAATCGTGCACACCATCAAAAAAGGACCATCGCGCGTCGAGGGGGGTGGGAGGCGGATTTTTTGATGAAATTGTTTAAAAAATTTTTTGTTCGTAGTAAACAAATCAATAAAACTATATGCCAAGTTTCACAAGTTTTCCGTTGTATACTTTCTTCACAAAAAAATTCCCAAAAAGCGGTAAATTTTGCGAAAAAAGACAATCCCCCCTTAAAAGAATTAGGAATGATTTTTTTTTAACAAAGCATTAATTTTTACGAAAGAAACAGCGAGGACCTGTTCAACATCCCAATACTTTTGTCAGATAATTAATAATCTAAGATAACAATCAATAGGATCAAATGTCAAGTGAACGTGACAGATTACCGAACGATGCAAAGGAATATCTTAGGCTATGTTGAAATGATGATGGAGAAATGTTGTAAAACTTGCCAAATTGTCGATCAAAATACTTTACCAGTGACGAAAAGCTCTTCCGTGCTTTCCACATAAGCAACACCCTGCGGCGCCATCATCTCTTTGCTCTGGTATCTCTTGAACAATTTGTATTTCTTGTCGAGAACAACGATTTGACGGGCACCGGGACAAGCGACGAATACATGATCCCTCCAAGGATCGTGCGCCATTCCCGCGGGTCGCTCGACGAGCTCTCGGCTCACGATGAATTTCGGTGAGAAACTTTTTTGCCTTCAAATTTGATAATACATTCAAACGAGAGAACATCATTTTATAGATGTATTTGGACAATTCAAAATAATTTAATGGAAACTCAAAAGATGAAAGATTGGGAACCGTTGTTTGAGTGTGAACAACATAGTCATTTTTTATTTTGAAATACCTTAAGGGGTTTTAAAATGTTGTGCCCAATTGATACGTCGACATTTCAAGATAATTCGATTCGAATCGTTGATAGAGTATTATCTGTTTTTTATTTCAATATACTTGAAGTACTTTCAGATTGTCACGCCCATATGGAACATCGCCATTTTGGATTACTGTAAACTTCATTCATCGATATTCGAGATATTGTAGAATAAATCTTGTTTCATCACTTCTTTATGATTCATCTAATTATACACCTAGATCCTGTGCAATCAATGTAATTAATTTTATCTTAGCGTTTATATACCTGAGGAATAGATCACCCTCTCCCCCCCCTGACGGAACGTCAACTGGGATAATCTGCGATTTATCTACCACATCAGAAGACCCGAGTTCCGGATTCCACGAGCCCTCTAGCTGCATGAGTTCCGTCGCTTCGCGATACAGAGCCACGAAGGTTTTCACCTGCAAGCAAAGACCCAAATAATTCGAAAAAATCCTCTAAAATGTTTACCCTGCCCATAATTCTCCTAGTACTTTTATACTTAAGGCGGTCCTCTAGTTTCTCGGGTCGAAAAAATCGATTTTTTTTTTATAAATCACATCTACAACATGTGTAGAAAATGCGTGCCAAAGGATTTTTCGATATTCGAAGTGGTTCACAAGTTACGGCCCTGGAACGGAGCAGGTATACGGAGCAGGTATACTTTCAAACGCGTTTTTCTCGAAACACCATTTTTCGAAACGGTGACCACGATATTTCAGAAACTACTGCACCGATCTTGTTCAAATTTATACAGCATCTTTAATATGTTATAAGCCAGCGATTGAACTAGGATTATCATGATTGCTTCGATAGTTTTTTTTGTACGAGCGAAAAACTTAAGAAAAAATGAGTAAAAAATAGAATGTAATTTTCAAAAGTGTATAAAAAAGTCAATTTTTGTAATTTAGAATTCACTCTAGTTCAATCGCTAGTCTTAAATATGAAGATTGAAATGCCGTTTGGTTTTTTGATTTCAGATAAGCAGAACAGCCGCAATCTTGGTCACCGTCAAGCACCTCTTTTACTTGATGTCTTCCTGTCGGCCACTATAACTTTTGTTCTATTATATATTTTGACTTTAAAAAATTTGTAAAGCTTATTTAAATGTTAATAAAGATTATGCAAAAACAATGAGATTGATTATTTCGATGCTTTGCCCGTAAAAAATTATTGAAAAAGCCGTAAAAAAACAGCCGAGAAACTAGAGGACCGCCTTAACCAAAGTTGTTCAATACATATTTTGTTCTTTCGAAATCAGTAACATTACACGGTGGAATTTTTTTTTCCGACGAAAGAAAGCGTAGCAATTTAACTTGATTTTTTTTCGATTAAACATGGGGAGGGGGGGGGGGGGGGTTGAATCTGAATCAATTATTTCCCACGGTGCATTGGGATTTTTTAAGTCGGCCGGAAACATAACTCAGACAATTTTCAACCGCTTCACTTGAAATATTGAATATATTTTGAAAAATACATTGTCTATGGACGTACGTAGGATTTTCATTTTATATTGCATAGTTCATTTGTTATTAACAATTATCTGACGATTTTGTAGGCAAATGTTCTCTTTCCATAAATTTGCCAAAAAAAATCGCCACATAATTGTTAATAGCAAATGAACTATGCAATATAAAATAAAAATCCTACGTACTTCCATAGACAATGTACTTTTCAAGATATATTCGGCATTTCAAGTAAATCGGTTTAAAATTGTCTGAGTTATGTTTCCGGCGAACTTAAAAAATGCAGTTTTGAGATAAACGCTGCACAGCCGCGATTTTGAAATTGATCGATTCAAAAAAAATTATTGTATACAGTCACTGATATGTATGATAAACACCCCTTTCGTAATCTCGATTTATTTCGTAGTTTTTCTGAAAAAAAATCCTCAAAAAGCCTATTTTTTCGGCCTCTAGAGTGGCCTAAGGCCTTAAGCTAGCCCGAAACAGACATGGGTGCAAGAGTAGTACTGATAGAAAATCGAGATAGGCCCATAGAGAATACTCTATGGGCCTATCTCATCACGCCAAAACGCCATTAATATTGAAAATGTATCAAAACTCGATCAGTAAACGAAATTGAATAATCTTCCCTCAAAACAGTCAACAAATGCCAGGACCAATCCGTCCGGGATTCAACTAATCGACTTTCTCTTCAACATCGTTCAGAACAATATTGATCCATTTTTTGTATAAGCGGATTTATAATTTTTTATAAAAGTATTAATCCTTTCTCGTCGGTTTCAATCGAACCGAATTTTCTTATTTGCGGCTGTGGTTTGTTGTTTTTCGAAGTAATTCCCAAAGACGCGAAAACGCGAGGAGCATCTAAAAGCGACGAAAAGGGGATCGAGTAATTTATAATCGATCGATTATCTCGCGTGCTTGTATCTTCCGTTTCATTTGATTTCCATGGATCGAACGGGAAGTAACCAGGCCGTGAAATATGCGAAGCAATGCGGTTGACGTCGTAGCCCGCAAATCGTGTGTTCATCGATGTGACGCTAAGTTGTGGCCAATTGAGAGGACGCACATGCAACGAAAAATCATTCCTAGCGCCGGAGCACACTTTTGTATCCCCCTTGCTTTCTGGCACTTACATACGAGTGACCTGGAACTCGGGAGAACAATTTCGGTCCCGCAAACCCCTGGAAGCCTGTACGGGATCACGTGCCGAAGCGTGCGGTCCCTTTGTCGTTCCATCTTCGTCTCTCGCGCGTAAAGGGCGGATCGACGTTTACACATATAAATACAACCATATATATATATATATATATATATATATATATATATATATATATATATATATATATATATATATATATATATATATATATATATATATATATATATATATATGTATATATATATATATATGTACATATGTACGTGTGTATCAAGCGTGCAGAGACACGTGTATATCAAATAGGATTGGTGACCAACGTTTCTGTTTGCACCGCTGTTGGTACCAGAACAACTTCAATGTCGCGGCTACTTGAACGAGATCTACTATCATAACAATCACGTTCTATAATGCCACACAAGTAACGCAATAAATTATTCAGGCGGATCAAAATTTTCAATTTTGAAAAGTCTCGATAGAATTTGAAGTTCACGTGAAGTTCATAATATTGAAGTTTGCAACGTTGGAACGAAATGAAAATACTTCATTGTTTCCGCTAACTTTTTCTCTGCTAGTTTGGACATTTTTTTATATGCCAGTTTGGACTAGCAGAGAAAAAATTAGCAATTGAAAAATAATGTTTTCGTTGCTTTCCAATGATGCAAAGATCAAAATTATAAACTACGCGGGGGCCGGGTTGAAATTCCGAACTTTGAATGGTCAGAACGTTCAAAACTCCGAAAGAATAGTACCCCGAGAGATCGAAACTCCGAAAGAATTTTAGACGAAAGACCAAAACTCCGAAAATCTGACCATCGTCAAAATAATTCGGGTATGGAAGTTTTAAAAGTTTCAAAATTTTCATAAAATCGACGAATTATTTTGAGAATTTTTTTCTTGACTGATTTAACGTCAATTTTGAAATTTGTCTAGACAATGTTATACGCTCTACATCATTTACAGTTACTGTGTAGACTTTCGCTGGCATGATCTTGACATGAGGGCCGGGTTGAAATTCCGAAATTTGAATGCGCCGACGGTTTAAAATTCCTAATTTTAATGTTCCGAAATTACGAGGTTCGTCAAGATTATGCCAGCGAAAGTCTACACAGTTGACTGTAAATGATGTAGAACGTGTAACATTGTCTAGGCAAATTTCAAAATTGACGTAAAATCACTTCTTAATAATAAAAAAAATCTTGAAATAATTCGTCGATTTATTGAAAATTTTGAAACTTTAAAAACTTAGCCGCATTTTTTTACGGTGTTCAGATTTTAGGAGTTTTGGTCTTTCGGGTAAAATTCTTTCGGAGTTTTGATTTTTCGGGGTGGTATATTTTCGGAGTTTGGAGCGTTCTGATCATACAAAGTTCGGAATTTCAACCCGGCCCCACTACGCGGGCACGACATTCCAGCGGGAATTGTTTAATTAAAAATTTCAGTCACCCGAATAATTTATTGCATTAGTTGCGTGGCTACGACAATCTCTGAAATATCTTTGAAGATCCTCGTTAGAGATCTACAACCCAAATTTACCAACAAGGATTGTGGGTTGAAAAAATTGAGAAAAACGTTAAAAGAATTTTCGTTGCATTCCAACAATGCAAACTTCAACAGCATCGAAGTTCCAATCGAAATTGATCGTTCTCAAAACCATGGTGCTGAAGTTTGTATCTCTGGAATGCGACGAAAATCCTTCTTTATTTTTTTCATTTTGATTGCCGTATAAACTTTTTTTATGCAGATTTAGGTTGTGGATCCCTAATGAGGATCTTCAAAACAATATTCCAATGATACATGTAGCCTAAACGAGCAAAAAAAAATTGGGCAATACGAAAGAAGAATTTTCGTTGCATTCCAATAATGCAAACTTCAATACCACGGATAATCCGCATTTTTGCACTGAGTGCGAAAACCATTTATTGATCAAATTATGAGAAATAACGATGCGTCGAAGAGATTTTGACACTAATATTTTCAAGCTTATCTTTAATATAATTTGTAGTCTGATCGGCTTACCCGGTCATTGAACATTGAAAATTGGTACACATTCTTGTTCAATATAAATTTGTGCTTTCTGCCACCATATTCAATTCCATATTATTTTATCTTTTTTTTCGACCAACTGATATTCTCCCCTTACCGTCAAAGACAGTTTGAGACGGGATGTCGATACGTTCGTGAAAAAAACCGCGCCAAAAATATCCGCTATACCTGTTGTCTATTTATCGTGGTTGCCTTTGTAATGGTCGTGGAGGAGTGAAAAAGACGTGAAGCGTGACAAAGTCACAGAAAGATTATTCGAAAAAAATAAATATACGTATGAAAGCTAAAGGGAGTACGACAAATATTTTTATTTTTTTTTAAAGCGCGATTGATGGTGGACTGGAGGATCTGGTCGGCCCTCGTCTGATTCACAGCCTCGTTTCATCGGTAAATTGGCCTTACTCTGTAACGGGAGGTGGGGGTCGTGTGTGCGAATCCAGCATCCTACGAGGCTCGTAATACATAACCATCGCGATATAAACATACGTGTTATAAAATTAATGATAGGCAAGTTAGTTACAGGTCAGTTGATTTTCCCAGGCTCGAAAAATAGGGGCTCTGAATTACATATATACCCAATTCTGTATTATGTACGCCTTGATGCCTTTGAGCTTCGCGACAATCGTTGGCCCCGTTTTGTCACTGTGGCTAATTTTAGGGACTGTTCCAATGGATCGACGCGTGCTATGTACTATTACGGATTCACACATATACATACGCGGGCAAGTAACGAAAGCTAAGTAGCCGAAAAGTTGTGGTTAACGATCGCGATTACACTTCGTCATGTTTGGGTCTCTCTCTCTCTCTCTCTCGCTCTCTCTCTCTCCCCCTCTCTCTCGCGCGCACTTCCAGGACTCTTTAAGCAAATCTTTCACGAGTCGATAAACTCAAATAGTATTAACTATGCCTTTCGCGTTTTTTTTGCCCGACTGCTTTATCTCGACCGTTTAAGGGGCTATACCAGTGTGACACTTTAAAAAATCGATGTTTTGCCTTTTTCGACAGTTTATACTTTCAAGAATATCATTATCATTTATATCATTTATATCAATATCATTTTATCTTGCAAAAATCGACAGTTAAATCTTTAAACGCGTTTTTCTCGAAATGAGATTTTTCAAATTTGCTGAAATTGTAACTCAAAGAGCAATTGTCCGATTGACTTGAAATTTGAACTGAGTACTCTTGAATATATTTACTCTACAATGACGTAGGATATTTTTGATTGGATGAAAATTGACCATTTGGCATTGAAAGAAACGACCATTTTATAGGCAAGAAAACAGACTTTTTGCATAACTACGCTATTTGGTTAGATTTTGATATTTTTCGAAAATCCTACGTCATTGTACAGGAAATACCTTCCAGTTTAAAGACATTTTTTCCTTTTTCGGTTTTAGCTACTCAATCGGCCGGAATCATGTCAGCAGTGGAGGAACTTTTTTTTCGGCGCCTCCGAAGGCAGCGCATAAGTCGCTTGGATCTCAATATTTTTCTATGAAAAAATTATGTAATATAGGTCAAATATAGCCAAATATATTCTCAATTTTCCGAAACATTTAATTGAGTATTTTTCTTCCGAAAAATTCCCGAAAATCACCCAAATTTTCAGCGTTCACACTGGTATAGCCCCTTAACGCTATCGCAATTGAGCTGTGTATACTAGCACCTACATCATGACACATTATGACAAAAGATATTTGCGGCACTATGCGATCGCGGAGATATCAACGAATTACACTGATATTACCGTTGATCATGCCTAGCGGTATATGCCTAATTATTTCAACGGTCCCGTTTTACACTCTCGACTCTGCGTGTAAAGCTCTCGTTGATATAAATTTATTCGGTGAGTCGATAATAATTCGTCAGCCTGAACCTCATCAACAGATGATAATTATTCGTCGTAATCAACGTCGCGTATCGAGAAATTTACATGCATCACGTCCAAAATTAATGATGATCATCAACAGTGCGTTAGCCGTCGCTCTTCGTAACTGAAAAATGATGTTTGGATTTATCTTTAAAAAAATGCATTCGACCATTGTGCTTTTCATCGTCTAATGCATAGATTCGGTGGAAATGAACAGTGAGCTCGGAAACCGCATACAAGTAGAGCGAATAAAAATAAAAAATGCGTATATTATGAATTTGCAGAGCACGGTCGGTCATTTTGTAAGAAATAGAAGAACTAAAAAGGTGGTTCACGAACCGTTCGAACAGTAAGTAATTTCTCTCAAAATGTAATTACTTTTGAGGAGACAATTTTCGGGCTCTACGCTGCAGCTTCACTGATCGGTATGCGAAATGAAAACATGCAAGGCCCGAACGAAAATTATTCGTTTTCCAGTGGGTCTTAGTATACGAAATTTAAAGACCAATGTCGTCTGCTTGGTAATTGCGTACTTCAATTTCTCGGAGGCAACCAAGATGAAGTACAATTTTGGATCGTTTGGACGACTGTCTTGGAAATCTGTGCAGCCATTGAGAGAATACGAAAATGATGAAAATCGTGATTTTTCTGCACTTCACCAATGGAAATACTGTTTAGCTTGCATATTACGAAGGGAAAGTGGGGTTACCGCGTCGACGAATCTTTATCGTGGAGTGTCCCTGACGTGAATTATTAGCCCTCGGCTGGGCGAGAGGATAGCGAATTCGCAGGGGTTCCCTCCCTTTCCCTCTCTCTCTCTCTCCTTCATCCATCTATCTGTATAACGCGTGTGAGAAGAGCGAGCTCGGGCGTGGCTTGGGGTCCTTCGAGGGTGGCAACAGGCGTGGCTCGAAACCCTCGAGGCTCAAAATTTCTCTCCCCCTCTAGCTACGATCGTTCCTGATATCAAGACAAGACCGGGGAAATTGATTTCATAACGAGAGTTGAGCTTCAAACATGTCTGTAGTTTTATTTATATATCTTCACTCGTCTCATTCTGTACATTCGAGGTATCCTATTGCCGCGTATACTCTCAATCTCCTTTCCCAAACGGAAACATCATTTCTCCGAGAACGGACGTTTCTCCGCGGTCCATTGGTTTCCTCAATTGCCATGGGCTCCTTACAATCATTTGTTACATATTTATGCTATAAACTCCTCCTGACAGATTTTTATAAACAGCTATGGAGACATCTCGCGGTTAAAATAAGTTGTGTCTTTTTCAATGGCCATAACCCGTATAGAAATTTGAGTCGAGAAAACTACTGCCCCTGATCTGCTTTCCCTAGATAATATCAGGCTCTGGTCGGGCCTTCCATCCTGAATCAGGTTCGCAGTGTAACGGATCTGCTAGGTCCTGATCCACCGTTCCCTTTCTGGGGAACTAATCAGGAACGGGCTGGAGAACAAGCGGTAAATGACCAGGAAAGTTGGAGGGAATTGATAGGGATATAACCAGAAACAAACGAGAAAATTAAAAATGACGTTTCAGCGTTTTTGGAATCTTTGAGGAGGTAAAATCGGGAGCGTATTCAATTTAGTATTTCAACGACATATTGTTTGTTGGTTATCTACTTGCTAAGGTAGTATATGAGTGTATACATGCGCTTGCTCGCATTTCCTGATAGGCAAAGAGGTAGAGAAACGTACACCGATCACTATCCGAGCGAAAAAGGCCTGGAGTGCAAGGGGTTAGTTTACAAGTATCGCAAAATCATAAGCGTAAGTGCACGCTGTAAGCATAGCACTTCTGTACGTGGTTCAACTCACAAGACGAACTTTTATCCTCGTACAATGGTTCCTTGCTTACGCGAAGCTCTTCGCTTGTAGCCACCTGGCGGATTGTTGGCGAAATACATTCAGGTAATGTCTTCCTGGCCAGAACGTAGATATTTCCCAACATGGCAACAAGGCTTCCAAAAACCACCTGCTTTACTTTTCGCCTCATCAAATAATTTGGCTATTCTTTATGCTCAAGTCATTAGTTATCGTAATCCCGGTATTTATGATAAACATTGCTATCCTCGTCGTTTATCATTGATGAAATGAACGCTTTTAATGATGAATAGAATTACAGCAGATGTATTAGTTTCATCCCAATCAATTATGAATATCTTTGATGAGGTGAAAAGCAAAGTAGCTTTTGTTTAGTTCTTATAGACAGGGTCCACTTTTCAGAACATGTCAATGTTCTGGCCGGGTAGACATTACGTGAAGATTGTAATTTCCAAACATAGACGGTAAGCCGTAAAAAAAGATTTTGCGATCTTCCCGATTTGTTCCATAGGAGGGCCCGGTCAGGTGAATTAGACAAGGCAAACCTGGTCAGGGCCGGGTACAAAGTAGGGAATGCCCTGTTACATTTCTGCACGAGTAGCGATTGAACTGTCGTGGATTTCTCGATTTTCATAGTGAAGATTTACAGTTGAATTTGTCCAGAATCGATAAAGGAGTATGTGAGATTGAAGATTGCATCGTTCCTGCGAAATTATTCCTTTTTCACTTCTTGAATTTCCCTTGGCAGGTTTGAGCTACGAAAATCACGCCAACATTTTGTAGGATCCTCATTTAGCATTTTACAACCTGAATCTGCAAAATATGATTTTGGACCTTACTGAAAATAAGAAATAAAAAAGGATCTTCGTTGCTCTCCAACGATGCAAACTTCAATCCCATTTCAAGATTGTGTTCGCGAAAAGAGACTCCTATATTGCAAAATTCTACAGGGAGTACTAATAATACAAAAATAATGCAGAATAAATAATACAGAAAAAGATTATGAGCACTAAAAAACGTGTAGTCTTCATGTTAAAATTTGACGTTACGAATAAGCGGTAAAAGATTATTTCCTTTACTATCAGTATTAAATACTTAAAAAGTATTATCGGTATTTCTCGATCAAGCAGTCACACACGTCATGTGTGATATATCTCAGTAGTCACAACTTAATTCTTCTCGCAATGTTTCGTCAACGAAGCAGTTCTCAAAAACAAGGAAGAGGTATCTTATCGGTCAATAGCAGCGTATCCGTCTATAAATGGCCACTCAAGATTAGTTTTATAAAGTGTTTTCAGATTATTCCTGACGAAAAATAAATTTTGCACTCATCACCCTGAAATAAATGAATGAATAACCGAAGATTTACAAAAAAATACTTACAAATGCAATGTGTTATGTACAACTTAACTTGTGTATTACTTAACTAATGCTAAAATGTATTGCAATTAAGGGAACCACATAAACCTTTCTACTTATTCCCTCCCATCACTATCTACATTACAACGACGTCGGCGCACCAATAACGGAAAAACATTTTGTCAACATACTCGTAAATAGAAGTATTAAAAACTATTTAAAGAGAATAAAAAAATGCGAATCATCTTATTGGAGGGAATAAAAAAGACCATCGTCGAATATTTCAATGTTGTTTTGGGCTTAAACAACTTTCCCTTCAGGCCCAGCAAAGGTTTGTGGAGCTGTACAGATTGAGGTCCACCAAATTCTGGGCTTCGCCCTCGGAAGAGACAAAGAGACAGAGAAAGCACGAGAGAGAGGGGCTGAGAGGGGGGGGGGCGAGAGGGAGAGATCGTACAGTGGTAATGGGCTGTCAGGAACAGACGTTCGTTCCTTGCTGCCTTATACTACACCAACACTGTTATATTCACTGCGTATCCTCCACTCCAGTCCCTCCAACCTCTAAAGCAGTAGCACGAACCGGTATAGAGTCAGCCCTGATGCTACCAAGTTGCCCTTTTCTCTATATACCTCCCGCAGATCCAATGTACCAAAACAGCACATTTTTGTTCTCTGTCTTTCTCTAATTTTATCTCCTATTCTCCGTCTCTCTTACACTCTTTCTCATCTTATTTGACATTATCGTAAAACACCCGCGAGTATTCAAACCATCCCCTACTTGAGAAAAGGTGGAATGGTTGCTTTCGTTCCTTCCCAAAAAATAAAAAATCACAACAGTCACACATGCATACACACACATGCGCGTGTACGTATATAAATATATTTGTACACGAGGCTTTTCCTCCTCTGTACGGTTAGCTTTCAGCTGAACCGGCCAACCCGCCCGTCCCGGAATGATCAATACTTGCCGAGATTCTGCTCAGGACAGGTGCGGAGAGGGGAGCAACCATATGATCCAGATTTCATTTTGTAAAAAAGAACTTTTTCGCCCGGATTTACTACAAGAGTACTTCATTTTCTCGGCTTACTATCGACAATAAATTTGAACATATATTTTGCCTACCGTCTGTCGTTTTTTACTCATATATACGCACATATAGGAAAATTTCGAGATATTCAAATAAATTTGTTGTTCTTGACAGGATTTATAAGTTTTTAACAAGAATTACCTTGGATTTGTTGTCGGTGAGTTTTTCGTACAATCCGTTAATCTGTTCCTTCACTTCGTTAGCAAGTCTAATCATTTGTCGTTGTATCTCGTTGGCGATTTCTTCACTTCGATCCGCTTGGGACAACAAGGTTCTGATTCTCTCCTCGCGTTCCTGCAGCAATTCAGCTATTCTCGCTTCTACGTCTTTCTCAACTGCACCCGTGCATTTGTCAACTTTCGACTGTCAATCAATCAATTCAATGTCAATTAGCACCGTCTTTTGTCGAGTAATACATCTCTCCACCATATTTTCGAACTGGTACGTATTGTGAGTAGGGTCAGAGTGGGATCAGTGGCTCATTTTTTTTCAGAGGTCTATAGCTGCCTAACCGTTCACACAATCTCAATGTAACCTTGACTAAACGTGACGTGTGTTCAATGGCTTCATTTTGTTAAAAGACATTCAACCGTCTAACCCAATAGATATTGAGATAATAAATATTTTTCAAAAATAGGATTCGATCCACTGTATACTTGGGGGTGTACACAGTGAAACATGCCCAATTTCGCAGTCGAACAAAATTTCAAAATCAAGCCAAATTTGAAGAAAATTACCCTGATCCACTGTACAGTTGTAGGTAATGGAGTGCTTTTCTCTATACAATGGGGAGTATTGTACAGTAAACTATTGAAAAATTAGTTAAAAAAAACAGCATATTGTGAGATCAATCACAATCATTTATTGAATATTAATCAACAATGAGTCAAGTTGATTAATCAATGAGTCAAGTTGTGTCAAGTGTGAGTCAAGTTGTGTCAAGTTGTGATTATACAATGAGTCAAGTTGATTAAGAGTAATCAACAATTAATCAACTCGTACAACCTAATGAGGTAGTACGAGTACCTAACTAAATCACAACGCGAAAATATTCATATTATAACTTACCTCTGTGTGCCTCGAAAAATTGAGCCACTGTGTACCGACCCTCTCTTTTTTTCTAAAGCGGGCACTGACAAGTTTCTATTTTTGTTAGGTTAACAAACACAATGCTCAAATACCGCAATATAGCTGTATATTGCGGGAGAACAATGACTTCGACCATAACTGCGATAGGTAAAGAAGCAAAAAAACATACAAACTCAGCTGGTTTTTCAACTTTTGACACCGAAAATAATATAAAATCACCTCTCACAACCGAATTGCGCGGGAGCGACTCACAGACAAGTTCAAACCCATTGGCATCTGAGGGCAGTTCTAATGTGAAAAAGACGCACATATATACATGCCCACTTCGGAGAAACAGAAAAGGTTCAGTGTACCCACTGTTTCCACTGTTCCCACTTTGACCCTATGCAAAAAAATTCCAGTACCCTCAAGTCTTCGATTTTTTTTACAAATCGATCGGACGCTGTTTCCATCCGTGATACGATTTTTTCGAGTTCTCCCTTGAGGTCATCGACGTGGGGCGGCCAACAAGTGTCACAAAAGTTCTGTCAGGTAAAGAAAATGAAGTATAAACGTTTACCGATCCAACAGAGTCTGGTAAAGAACACTTTGCATCATGAAACATTCGAAATTTTGATTAATCTTTAATGACAATTTTTTTCCTATTTGTTATTATTTGCTAATTTTAATTTGGTGCTCAATTATTATTTGTTTTCATTTACGAGCTGACCTGCTTGCAATGTTTGCATCGGTTGTCTTTGGTGCAGGCGGTCGAGCATTTAATGCAAAGAATCGTCGATGACGGAGATCTCGGAACAATTCCGTTAACAGACTTGGTAATGCGTTCCGGCAATGGAGCAAACGTGACGACGGGATTTCTCGACGCAAGGCGTAGCAAACCTTCGCCGGGATTTTCCATTACGTGGAGAAGACT
This sequence comes from Ophion ellenae, assembly GCA_963210295.1. Taxonomy (NCBI): domain Eukaryota; kingdom Metazoa; phylum Arthropoda; class Insecta; order Hymenoptera; family Ichneumonidae; genus Ophion; species Ophion ellenae. The sequence goes on from OY723387.1 coordinate 45,098,393, forward strand.
TTCGATGTATAAATTCGTTGGTAGAAGATTGGGCAATCGATCGGTTACCCGAAGATCGCACAGTGGACAAGTGAGAGCTAGATTAGCTGTAAAGTAACACGGCAGCAAGCTTGTTAATCCATTATCTGATAGTATCAGTATGGCCTCACGAGGTTCGGCTCGTCTATCGCTAACATGTTTCTTCCGTCACGCTCTATTTTAAGCTTCAAAAAGTCGAAATTCTTTTTCCTCATGGCGGTCGTATTTTTTTGGGCCAATATTTTATTCGGGCCATAGTGAAATGTTCGTGTAATCTAATTTATACTCGTGGCGAAATAAACCTTATACATGTGTACTTGTACTCTGCAGGTATATAGTTATATATGCGTTATGCGTATATGCGTCAAGCCCAGTCTAGAAAGATCCAGTCGACTCAACGTGACTCCCACGTTATCTTCCTCTTTCGCAGACAAAAGGCACTATAACTCGTAAGCAACGGATTTGGAATACTTACGGCTGTTGTCACCCGGATGATTCAATTGCTCCTCCAAACATTTTTGACAAAATGTATGCTGGCAGGGCATCATTCTCGGTGATTTCAATCGGCCTTTGCAAATCGGACATTGCAACAGATCTTCGATGGCACCCAATGATGTGCTGCATTCATATAATGCAACTTTACAAACGTGACAAAGTCCCACTGACCTGGTAGACTTGATCGACCAACTTTCAGCCGAGAAGTAATGTCAGTTAATGCGAAAATAAAACACAAAAAATGAAAAATACAATTGATTGATGGGAATGCAGGTAATCGCGGAACGTCCATCCAAGCTCTGAACAAATCGAACAAAAGCTCAGAGACAGCTCGATTGTCGGGCCACGGCGCAAAAGGCTTCTGAATTTCCGGCAAATTAATCACTAATCATTCATCACTGCTTTGTATTTTAATTGAATGATAATCATTCGAAACATGTTATTGCGTTAAATTTTTGCATAAACCAATCGCAACATGGTTTATCCAGGCTGAAAGACAGTTCGTATAAGAATTATTTTTTGAAATGTTTATCACTTGTGTCGTCTTATCCCTTTCTTCCGTCGAAGAAGAATGCCGTCCTCGTTCATGCCGTTGACACAGCCATCGGCCGTCGTAGATTTTTCATCTCCTTGTCGTCGAAGAAATTCAGACGGAACATTCTGCATTTCTTGCATTATTGCACTCGATTCCTCTATATTTTCTCCGTCTCTGTGCACCGGCTGCGACACTTGCCGCCTCATCATGGACTTCAACTTCGACGTCATGCTTTTTCAGAATTCAATTATTATGATTTAAGTACTGAGGGAAAATTGTGCACAAAATGGGGACATTTTCGAACGAGAAGTCATATGCAATGTTTTTCATTGGCGTTCAAAGACGTTCCAAAAATCAAAGTTCCATTTACCATGGATATTGTTATGGTATTAAGAAACATTTTATAAGTTCTGTATACACGGCAAATTTATGGTACAATTGGAGGCTGCGGACTTGTAGAATATTCCAATCGATTTATTAAAAATTCAAAGTGTGCCAATGACGTTGTATTCCTAATAAATAATACTAAATTTGGGCTTTAAGAAGGGAAGAAGAAAAAATTAGAAAATCGACGTATAACGATAAATATAAATATATTATAGAAAAGGACGAGATGCCATGGAAATATTGGTCAGATGAGGGAGTAAAGGGAAGGGACAAGGAAATATGGGCGAGGCTAAGATGTGGCAACATAGGAAGGGCGGGAAAGAAAGGAGAAAAGGATTGGAGGTGCAGGATATGTAAAGAAAAAAATGAGACATTGGAACACCTAATGATATGTAAAAAAGGTAGGGAGTTAGTATCAGAGAAAGCAAGGAAGAAAGCAGAGGAGTGGATGGAAGGAATGGATGAATTGGCAGTAAAGGGGGAAATCATAAATATGCTGGGAGGAAAAATTCAAATAGGGATATGCGAGTATTTTAGAGAAATAGAGGAATTATGTAGAAAGATGAGTAAGGAGCATGGCGGAGGAGAGATCGACGAAGGGGACGAATAAATGAAGAAAGGGAGAATGTGAAAATAATGCGGAATGTAGGAATGTAGGGAGTAGATAGTAAGTGAAAAGTTCGTTTGTGAAATTGTCATATTTTTGTAAAAAGCTTTGTGAAAAAGTTGTGCAAATAAAACTCGATACTACTACTACTAAATTTGGGCTTGCGCCGGACACCTGCTACCGAATCACTACAAAATCATTGCTGACCAATGAACACGCCGTTCAGTGCATTATTGCAAAACAAAGGTCTGATTAATGAATAAAGAATCCTCGAAATATCTGTTTTTGATTGGCTGTATTTCGACGCAATTGCTGTTTTAAGGGGTTAAGCTAGAGTGAAAAAAAATCGATAATCGCTTCGAGCAACTCGAATTGAAGAGGAAAAGCCAACAGATGGTGCAGGAATCGCATATTGAAGTTGAACTTATTATTACAACGATAGAAGTGCTAGTAAAACTTGAAACGTGTTTTTCTCGAAATTATGTTTTTCAGAACGTTGTACACCATTTTTTCTATAACAATAGCGGGTGGACTTGGAATTTGGTACACTTATTCAGAGTATTAGTAGTTTAGTCTTGCCCGACGTTTTTCTTCTTAACATTTTTCATCAGTTATTAACAATAATGTCATTTTTGCTCGAAAAATTAATGTTTTTGTCTTGTTGATTGAAACTTGATACCAAATAAGCTTGATTAGGTCTTAGCCAGTATTATCTATATCATCTTAAAAAAAACTCATGTTTTTTGCTTCAGATCAACCGGGTGGCCGAAATTAATCACACCGTTTGGCCCGCCACGTTAAAAGGTCCGTCGGGAGATTGTTCATAACTTTCTTAATTATACATTTTTTTTACGAAATTTGATACACAACTTTGTTAACGTACATATAAATAAATGTCCAAACAATTTTGATATCATATTTCTTATACTTTCAAAATTAATTTTTTTAAAGTACCGTGATTTTTGTGTCGTTACAGTAGCCTAACCCCTTAACGCACTAATATGATCTCCAAAAAATCGCTTAAAATCCATTTTACATCATCGTACCTGGTTGATCTTGATACCTTGTATGCTTCACGTCCCGAAAACATTGGAAAAAGAGGATTTCACACCGTAACACACTTATGTTAAATATCTACACACATGTGTCGTCCATATTACGAAATTGTACTTTCTTGAATGCCTAATGACATAGCATATTACGCATTAATCTTTACAGAATACCGGACAGTCCACACCTATCGTGCTACGGATAGCTAATGGAAATACCTTATCCGCATACAAACGTTATCTTCCCACTCTTTTTTTTTGATAAACGTATCCGACGTTCAATGTAAAATGTGAAGGACGATAAGATAAAAATGCGAAAATCGATTACACTTTATAAGAGCTTGACATAAGAATAATAGTTTAAAAAATGATAAATATATGTAGCACATTTTTCTAAGAAGGGTTGACAATGATTTGCCCGTAAAAAAATGGTACATATTCGCCATTGTGATACAGTACAAACGCCCATAAGATAATGTCTTTTAACGCATTGCCGTGATTAATATGTCGCATGAGTCAGCTTTCCGCTTCATTGTTTCTTTCCTCTAAACATTTGGCCTATTGTGTAGTTGAGAATTCGGTAACTGAGACGAGTGTTATTGAATTAGGAGTGAGGTCACATAAAAAAATGAAAATTCATTTCAGAAATTACCTAAGGGGTTAGGTTTCTGTGAAGATTTATAAAAATCGATAGTTGCTTGAGCCAATGCAAAGTGAAAAGGAAGGTCCAATATGCGGTACAGGAATCGCAGATTAAAGGTAAACTTATGATCACAACGCTATCGTCTATTCTATAACTGCTAGTCAAACTTGAGATCACAACGATAGAACTGCTAGTTAAACTTATGATCACAACAATAGAACTGCTAGTAAAACTTATAATCACAACGATAGAACTGCTAGTGAAACTTATGATCACAACGATATAACTGCTAGTAAAACTTTAAACGTGTTTTTCGCGAATCTATGTTTCTCAAAACGATAATTTCGCGACGTCTAATGAACGGATTAACTTGAAATTTCGTACACTTATTTAGTGTTATAGTAGTTTAGTTTTGAACGACGTTTTTCTTATTAACATTTTGTTTCATTAGTCGTTAACAATAGTGATATAATTTATCCTAAAAAAAAAAGTAGAAAACAAATTGTAACATTTTTTTGATGATTAAAACACGATCACGAAGATCAACCGGATGGCTCATATCAAGTACACCGTTCAGCCCCTCAAGTTTGAGGGGCCAGTCCACTTTGAAAATTTCAAAAAATCGAAAGCAAGCAAGACTTGCAGAAATCAACGATGATGAGCAATCAGAAGGGATTTTGTACGGTGCAGGAATTGCCGATTCAGTTTAGGTAAGAGTTTTTCATAGTATAAACTTCAAACACGTTTCTCTCGAAACAACGTTTTTAAAATCTAGCTCCATCGTATCTCTAAAACAAATAAGCCGATTCTCTTGAAATTTGAACCACATATTGTAAACATGATTCGCAACAAGATGACCCTCGATGGTTTTAACATTTTGATTTTTACTCTTTTTTGCGAAAAACTGCGAAAAAAACTCGTTTTTTTTTACTTTTTTCGTATTTCGTCTGCCATTTTTTTATTTTTTGATAAAACTTTATATCCGAGGGCCATTTTGTAGCTGGTGTCATACTGAATCTGATGGACTTTGATTTTTTTGTTTCAGACAAGCCGTTGCCGGGCTGTGATGGAGCTACCCAGCCCACCTATTTTTGAGGTGTTACGTTAAACTATAGTTTTTGTACTTAAAAATGAATAAAAATGTATTTCAAGCTTTTATTTATCAAGCCCAACAACTTTTATATTCATATCTTTTATAAAATCCTAAAAAAAAAATCGCGAAAATAGCCTTTTTTCGTGGCTCCAAAGTGGACTGGCCCCTTAAAGGTCCTTCACGTCATTGTTTATCACTTCTTCAATTATGAATACTTTTTTTATGAAATTTGGCACACAAATTTGTGAATGTGCATACAAATACATCTCCAAATGACGTTTCAATCATCTTACATATTCCTTCAAAGCTCAGTACCCTAACCCCTTGAGATCGAATTCCTTGGTTGTTAGGACTTCTATGGAGTAGCAAAAACCACTTCAACTTGTTCAGAATTCCTACAGAGAAGGAAGTAAGGTCGGAAAAGAATCGATAACAAACAAATTTTCAAGATTCTTTTGGACCCTACTTGTTGCGAATTATCCTTGTTCATTTTCCATTCGAATTACTGAACGAAAAACGGAAAAAGATTTATTCTTCATATATTTGCTGAACGACGCGATGAATCTCAAAATAGTCTTCGTGATCATATAAATCAAGATTTCAATAAACCCAGAAAAGATGGTATCAACTAAAATAATATGTTTTATCGTTTCCAGTAGATGTCAATGGCCTCGCATTTACTGGTTTATCTTTATTTTCAATAGCTATATGAATGGCAAGTTAACTCATACCTCAATTTCCATAAATGGCGCCGCCCAAGATGGCGAGTTAACCCAACAGATGGTTCCCAATTTTCAAAATCACCCAAACAGGTGATCCATTATTTGCCTGTCCTATTTATCCGCCTGAAATTCTATTCCCGAACTCTCGATTGTCATGTTGTGAAAACATGGACGATGACAAAGAAGTCACGTGGCTTTGTGTCTTGAAAGATTTTCGAAACATTGTTTGCTGGAGACATCAATTTTAAACGACTATTCACATGTTCATATCGTTTGGCTACCTTAGATGAATATCCACCCTTGCACTCCCGTGGTATTCGAAGCTTATATAATTGATCAAAATAGCGTTCAGTGAGTATTCTCGTTTAAAATTATGGCGGTTGCTGTGTTATGATCAGTTTCACAAAGAGAGGACGCCAATCAGGACCCACCGATTACGCCCAAACTGCGTGGGTCGAAGGGGGGGGGGGGGTCTCCACTTAACGTTCCTAAAATATTTCGCCTGAGTGGGTCATAGGAAAGGGTAAAACGCTCTCCAAAGATTTTCGAGTAGAGCTTGAGGAATATTTTTTCAACCATTTCCAAGTCAGCGGCGTAGCGCAGTGGTCAAGCGCATTGCCTATCACCCGCTAGCTTGGGTTCGATTCTCGCTGCTACCAATATTTTTTTTTTTCGCAAAGTTCAACTATTTATTGTAAGATTTAAATATACAAATAGTTAATTTGTATAATTAAGTAAAGTTTTAAATAAAAATAAAAATTCCGAAAATTCTTGCAATTAATTATGTATGCTGCTTTTTATTCATTATCAGAAATAAGTTTAGAAACATTTGAAACGCACATATTTTTCACACCAAGCACACTTTTTAAAAGCATTATTTGAGCAGTTACATTTTCCTCAACATGCTTCATTGGAAAGCATACTTCATTGAAGTTTTTAACTGCTTGAACATATTTAAATTCTACAATAAATAGTTGAATATTGCGAGACATTCGAAAATAAAAAAAAATAAAACGATAGCAGCGAGAATCGAACCCAAGCCAGCGGGGTGACAGTCAATGCGCTTAACCACTGCGCGACGCCGCTGACTTAGAAATTGTTGAAAAAATATCCCTCAAGCTCCACTCGGAAATCTTTGGAGAACGTTTTACCCTTTCCTCTGGCTCACTCAAGCGAAATATTTTAGGAACGTTAAGTAGGGAACCACCTTTTTCTACCCACGCATTCTGGGCGAAATTGGTGGGTCCCGATTGGCGTCCTCCCCTTGTCAAAAAAGAGCAGAGAAACGTACTTCACCTGTGACAAAATTCTCTTCACCTGACTTGATTCGATCAAAAACAATTGACATTCCTGGAGAAGACAAGGTGGCCAAAAAATGGCTTACTGGACGAAATTCGAGAAATAACAAACGGTGACCCGCCAAAATGGGGGACAAACCTGCTGAAGGTATTAAGAAATCTGGAGATGGAAGATATAATAATGATAAGGGAGCGAAAAGAAGTAAAAAAATAGACCAAAGGATAGAAGAGCGACTGGAAAACTTGAAAAGTTGAATTTTAAGGAGGGAAGAGGAAAAAATCAGAAAATCGACGTATAATGATAAGTATAAATATATTATAGAAACGGACGAGATGCCATGGAAATATTGATCAGAGAAGGGAGTAAAGGGTAGGGACGAGGAAATATGTGCAAGGCTAAGCTGTGGCAACATAAGAAGGGCGGGAAAGAAAGGGGGAAAGGATTGGAGGTGCAGGATATGTAAAGAAAAATATGAGACATTCAAGCACCTATTGATATGTAAAAAAGGGTAGGGAGTTAGTATCAGAGAAAGCAAAGAAGAAAGCAGAGGAGTGGATGGAAGGAATGGATGATTTGGCAGCAAAGGGGAATATCGTGAATATGCTGGGAGGAAAAATACAAATAGGGATATGCGAATACTTTCGGGAAATAGAGGAAGTGTGCAGAAAGATGAGTAATCAGCATGGGGAAGGAGAAATCGACGGAGTGGACGAATAAATGAAAAGGAGATGTGAAAATAATGCAGAGTGTAGATAATAAGTGAAACGTATGTATGTGAAATATTAATGTTTTGTAAAAAGCTTTGCAAAAAAGTATTGCAAATAAAGCTCGATACTAACTACCTAACTAACAATTTATATTCACAATATTGATAATGATTGATGTTTGTAGAACACTGTTGCTAAATTAACAAATTTTATTTCAATCGTGGTATTAGGTGTGTACCTAACAAGCTACGGAATCCAACTTCAATAATAACCCGATACGCACTTTGGCCCAATTTCTTTCAGCTACTTTATTTTTCAGAGTAGAAAAGCCGGTGGACTCAATCAGGTGGAGGTTAAATTACAATCCGCCGCCATTTCAGCTCGGCGATAATTGTCTTTCATTATCAATCCCTGATCGCAAGCATCAAAATAATTGCGCCACGGTGATTCTCTGTGATACGAGGAACAACGCGACGATAACGATTGAAGAATCCAAAAGTCTATCGAAAAAGAAAAACTCTCAGGGGGAGCGAATAATCTCGGCAAACACAGCGCCGTTTTCAGCCCTCAAAAATGGAAGAACATTATACGAGCAGCAGCTTTAGATATATATTTTTCATATAGACGTATACCATAAAATTTCGTGCTCTTTGTGACGGTCGAAACCGAATGATCGTATAGACGACATTTCAACAGAGAGAAAAAATAAAAGCAAATAAGCCATTGGCGTGGCCACGTTTCCCTCAGAAAAAAATCGATCCAAAATAATTAAATTCAAATAATTGATTAATTTTACTTGAGATTTACCCAAGCATGCATGCAGAAATAATTTACAGCTTGAACTATTTTCTTCGTCGTAATTTCGTAACTTGTATATAAAGTAGCTATTTCATTGCGTAAAGTAAATAGATATTTACTACCAACTAATAGATAATATCTATTAAATCTAGTAAATCTCAAACGCCGATTTGAGAACTTAGCGTTGGCTTATGCAGTTGCTGCATTTTTTAAATTGAATATGCAGAACGGAGAGGATTTATTCGATAATTATTTTAAAATCTTAATAATTGATAAGCCAGCCATATAAGCTGAGCGATGGTCATGAAAAACATACTTTCTTTTAAAAATGATGAAATAAATGTTGGAAATTTAAGAAAGCATATTAAGCGTGCATCACAATGTAAAAGGTTCAACAAATCGATCGTTTTTGTTACATTATCTATGAGTATAAACGGTTATAAACATACTGTTCAATTTTTGGGGCGAAATTCGGACTATTCCGATTGCTACAGCCTTTCTCAGAAAAAAGGATTCGACCAGCTGCGTGAGACCTGGCGCGGACGCGGACGCGTTTTTCTCGAAATGTCGTTTCTCACAACGGCGCACACTCTCAAAGGAAGAGTTTTCGAGCAATCCGTTTCAAATTTTCACACAACATTCTTCACGCCATTCTTTATCCTTCAATGGAAGCTTTTTTTTCGTTTTGCAATCTTCATATTTTTTTAACGAAAAACTGTCGAAAAACTAGGCTAAATTCGATACTTTTTTCAAACCGCCGCCATTTTGTCAATTCTGATTTAAAAAATGTCTATAGCAAGATAGCGACTCTCATACTGATTAATAATCTTTTTACAAATTTTGCTTCTGACAATATTTCCGGCGACAACCGTATACACTGTGAGGACTTTTTTTCGAAGGCACTTTCTACCGTTAAAAAATGTAAAAAAATAAATATCAACGTTTAACATTTTATTTTCTATTCTTTACGAGTGCTTTGATTTGACATAAAAAAATCAGACTGATGAGCATATTTTAACCATCGAAAAAAAGCGCGCAAGAAACTACTTTTCGACCCGTTACATTGTGATGATCCCTTAAAAAGGAGTACTGCTCTAGCTTATGTGAGGAGTTTTTCTGCCACGAGGCGGATAAAAACGTGGCTTAGAAGCACTGCTGAAGATAGATAATGAGATATTTAAAAAATCCAACTGAAAAAGTGTTCGTCCAATTTGCAAATAATAATAGAAAGCTTAGACTTATTTAATTGAGTAGCCACTACAGCCACGAAAAATTTGTTGATTATTTTTTGAAGTATTGCAAGGATTTGATATTAATGTTAACATGAACGTGTGATTAAAGCTTCATTTTTTGTGTGTTACGTGATTATCGCCAATGTATAAGCCTATGCTTGGGTGTTCTTTCCGAATCCCCAAGATCAACCTTTACTATCGCATCAGCTACACGTTGATTCTGACAGTATGCTTGTCTGCTTTATCTCAACCTTCTGTTTCGATAGTGAACGCGAGAACAAATCTTTTGGTTAAAAAATCAATGTTCAGTAAAAACTACAAATATGCATTTATTATTGTTAGCCATCGTAAATTGCTTGGTCGAATAAATTTATATTATGCAATAACTCTCAGTGAAGTTCTCGTCTGGTAGTTTTCCTGTGAGCGATGAACTTCGAGGTTCTTTGACTTTCTATAGACCTAACCACCTTACCTAAGTATATGGCCTTCGCACACGTCGATTCGTGATGAACGATGGGCAACATCGTTAGAGCTCCCAACTGTTTTCAGATTTTACCGCCATCTCCCGATTATCCGGTGTACCAATTCCCCCTCACTACTGTACCGGTTGAGCCATCGTGAGATACCGACTGAGCCCACACGAGTGTGAGACGAATAATCGACAATTTGTTTTCAGATTTTTTCCAAAACGATTAATTGTATGGTAAAAACAATTTTGCACTCTCTAGAAAATCGAACAGACTTGTTTGTTTCTTCTTTTTTCTAACCATCGTCGTCTGGGAGAGAACTTGGAAACGTGATGGTTACCGACTAAACGTTTCACAACTCACAATTTGCTCTACTTTATCCTATAGCGGCTGAGCAGGTCCCTTTCCGTTCAGCCCTCTCTCGGTATTCCGAAACATCTGCATCTACGATGTGAGACGTAGAAGACTCAAAGGTGTAATAGGTGTAATTTAGGAAATTAACCAAGTTCCGATGAAAATGCAATGCGCGAGTGAACAGTTCGTGAAAACTCTGATTACCACTGTGGATCTGATAGTATCACGAGAACGATGATATTAGCGACGGTGGATCGGAAAATGTGGAACGAGTAGTTAAATGCGTTTTTTACGCAAAATTTTGATCAATCTGACAGTCGTTGCGTTACTCTTACTCCTACTGTACTGCATTCAAACGTCGAATGGTGTTAATCGGAGCGAACAATATTTCGGATTACAAAATGCTAGCGAAAAAACGAATTTTTCATCCACCATAGTTACGTTTGGTGAACGAAAGAAAAGCACGGAACTATTTTTTCGTAATCGCACGAAAATCGGTTCATTACCCAAAGACACGAATTATTACAATGTATGGTGCATATTTACAAAAGTCACGTCGAATTCTCCAATGAGACGAAAGTTTCGCATATTTACAGACTCTCTGCTGAGACTGGCTTCGGTCGACATAGCCTTTCATGTGATCAGCGACGACGAGAGTCGCTCTATCGCCGAGCTTGTCGTACGAGGCGTAATGGCCTCGACGGGGAAATTCATGAAGGTACATTGCCCTTTGCATACCTACGAGCTTGATTAATAACATAATTTTTAATCCCGTACAACTTCTAAACGGCGTTGAAGTTTACATTGTTGGGATGCAACGATAAATCTTCTCGACTTTCTTCATTGCTTTATCTTTATTATCTTAATGTTTTTTCTCCAGGTTTTGATTACAGATTCTTAATAAGAAACCCCAAAAACGTGTTAGTAATTTTCGTGGCCTAAGTATTAAAAAAAAATGATTTTGAACTTTTCATTGTTGGAATGCAACGAAAATTAATATTTTCAAATTCAAATTCCTTTTGTTCGATGTAAATCACTCAAACTTTGGCCTGTGTGAATCACTCAAACGTTTTTAAGTATCTTTACCAGAGACTTACGACCGAGATTTGCCAAAAAAAACTTTGTATAATAATATAAATATGTAACTTCAACGTCTTGAAAAAATATCGCAAGCCGAAAAAAAAAATTTGTTGCATTTCAACTATGCAAACTCCAATATGACAGTTCTAAGCAAATACCTACACTTGTCGAAAGAACGTTGTTAAAGTTTGCATGGTTGGAATACGACAAGAGTTCAATAGCCCAAACTTTTTTTTTGCCAACTTGGGCCATGAAAACCACTCAACCGTTTTTTTTAGGATTCTATCTGAAATCAGCTGCTCATATTTACAGGATAAGAGTCTTGATGACAACTAAAGTAAAGAAAAATAAATTAAAAAGAACTTTCATTGCCAACTATGTAAACTTCAACATCGTTCGAAAGGATGTATTGTGTTAAGGTGGGATATACATTCACACAGGAAAAATATAAGCAGTATTGAGGGATTTTTAAACTAAGAAATAATTATTCTACCATTATAAAACTTTAGGTATACTTTAATAGTATATTTAAGTATACAAAACAATTTTTCAAAATTAATTCATCATCAAAATAGCAGAGCTGTGGCATAGTGTTACAGCAAGGTCGCCGCGGGAGTTGCGAATCAGTGTGCAGTCTAGCTTCTCGTAGACTTTGATTTGCCAAAAAGTTCAAACACTTTTTCAGTTAGAACATGGATAGTATCGATGTGACGGTAATTAAAATGACGAAATTGCAAATTTGCTAAAAAGGCACGCATTTACAAAAAAAAATCAACATTTCACACAACGTTTCTGTAAAATGTGGAATAAAAAAGTATTTTTTTTCCGATTTCTCAAAAACAATTTTCGTCAAGTAGAAGGTACCAATATTATCAACATTTCTACCAAGTTTTAACTCAATCGGCTTACTACTTTTTGAGTAATCCTGCACGCCAATTTCGAGAATGCAGTTTTGAGCGAAACGCGTTTAAAGTTCACACCAGCTCCATATTCGAGCCGTGAGGCACAGCATTGACGGGCTGTAACGTATAAAGTTTTTCGAATTTTGCTTTGAAACTTTGGGAAAATATTCTACATATATAGTTCTATCGTTTAACCCTTTCACACCTGACGGGACATATGTTGTTCCAGTCTGGAAATTTTTTGAAATTACGGCTGGGACAACATATGTCCCAGTTACCGGAAAACATAGGTGCATTTCAGTGGTAAGGAATTTGCACCCTTATTGAGCAAGTTTCAGACAGAAAAGTTATTTCCCCGTAATAATCACTTAGAGGAGAAATAACTGTTCCCGGTAATGAGGTGCACTAAACTGATTTTTTTCGCCATATTGAAAAGATTGAAGAAAAAAAAAATCTATTTTTTGATCGTTGGAAATGTATATCCCACCTTCAGCGAACAGCTGGCTATTGACATAGCCGTTTCTGAATTTTCAGTAACTTCATTGCTTCCATCCCATGGTCTTGATTATTCTAGACTATCTCTCATTGTTGAATAAATAGTGAATGGGTATTACTCATTGTTTCGTCCTGTCAGATAAGAAATTGTCTTTACAATACGGCTTTTACAAGGTATGAACGCAATTGAAAGTGGTTTAGATCAATGAGTTTTGTAAATGTTATCCAGATTTGGAAGGACACGGATGACGTTACTGAATATACACAAAATGAACTCGTATATCGTATTTAAATAATCACAGGTCACTGTGAACTGGCAAATATCTAAATGTTGGTGTTTTAAACTTTTTCTCGCAGGTGCAATATTACAATGTACACAAACTAGCCAAGGATCTGGAGTACATTGTATCGGCTATGTCACCGCATTTCAGTAGCAAGCCAGGGACTTATTACTCGGACGCTCTGTTCTTCTTGTCCCTCGGATTGCATCAAATAGCTCCTCGCGAGCAAAAATTGGCAGTTATGTTGGACGCTGATACCAAATTCAGAAGAGACATAAAGGATCTTTTCGAGGAATTCAATGATTTTGGTCCTGAAGCGCTTTTTGGATTGGCGCCTGAACTCACACCTGTCTACCGCCATGTTCTCTACCTCTACAGGAGTCAGAATCCAAAGACCAATTTTGGCGAGCCCGTTTCCCTGGGTGGTTATCCTGGCTATAACAGTGGTGTGGTGCTTTTTCACTTGGAGAGATTGAGAATGTCACCGGAGTGGGATCAAATAATCAGTGAAGACATGGTCAATCACATGACTGAGAAATATAGTTTCAAGGTAAAACAGCGTGAGGTTGAAAACATATGCCTGTCGGTTGCAACCACAGACATATTATAGTTTTCGAGATTATCTTTAGAGAAACTAAAGACATGGTGTTGAAGTTTGCATTGTTGAAAAGCAATGAAAATCTTTCTTCATTTTTTCATTTCTTTATTTCGATTACATTGGAGGTTTAGATTATGGATCTCTAATGAAGATCTCTAAAAATATTCCAATGGTATGAGTAGTCTAATTGCACCAAAAGAAAGAATTTCGTTGCATTCCAACGATGCAAACTTTAGTACTATTTAAGGGGTGAGACCACAGTAGAATTTTCAAAAAAACGATTTTTTTTCTCGCTAAAACGGTGCTTTATCTCCATAGGAATACGTTACTATTTGATTTATAGCAAGAACATTTTTTTCCACCGACTTTGAGCGTATAACGCATGGAGACTAGATACAGGAGCCTACACTCCAATGGAGAAACGATAAAAAAAAAAGCGTGCCCAAAAATGAAGGCAACAGGGATGGCGCTGCGATCGCGCGAAGGATTGCGGTGCTAGCTTCACTCGACACAGGCCAAACGCGACTTTGACACGTTACTAGAGCGAACGAAAAGACTGCGAAAAAAATGCGAACTTGAGAGCGGTCAATAACTCGATGGTTATTATATTCTTAATAAATGAGTATTGTTAACTTTTAAAAGTTCAATCTTCATTTATTATAATTGCCAATATTCCTCCACATGTTCCTACAGGTTTTTAAAGTTCTCACCTTTCGCGTTTACCCCGCCGTGTTTGATATCTCATTAATTAGTATGCTACCATAGAGTACGGAGCCCAGCAATATACAGAGTGTAACGCGAGAAGTGGAGCAAACGACGCATAAGGATGGGGGACCTCAATACCTATCGATTGAACCCCCATGTATGTTATGCGATTTTCAGTGGTTTAAAAGTTATTTTGGTTTTTGTTATTGTTTGTAAGATACTAATTTTATACGACAGTTTGTAAATGAAATTAAATTATTAAACGTACTCCCGTGATTTTTTTCTTTACGGAGTACAATAGTGGGCCTAACGTACTAAATTACTACTTTCACACATGAGTCGAAAAGTTTTCAAATAAAAAATTAAGTCCGTAAATATTTTTGCAAATCCAATTTTTCTACCAACTTTCAAAGGCTCGAGGATAAAAAATCATATAGGGTTGCTTTCTACAACTTATATATTTGAAACTTAATTGAAAACTACACACACGCACACGCACACACACACTAACATTGTCATGTATTATTATATTATTATTAGAGTATTTTCCACATGAAAATTACGAAAACAAAATTCAATGTGACGTCAAATTCGCGTTCGGTCTGAAGCTAGCACCGCAACCCTTTGCGCGATTGTAGCGTCATCCCTATTGCCTTCACTTTCGGGCATCACTTAAAATGCCGCGTTTAGGCTCCTGTATCTAGTCTCCATGGTATAACGTAAGCCCACGTCTGGCACGGCCATAGAGTACCTAAAACTCTAAACGCGTTTTTCTCGAAACAGCTTTTTTCCAATTGGCGTGACAAATAATTTCAACAATTTTCACTCGATTTACTTCAAATTTAAAAGTTATGTTCCTAATTGCATTTCGCAGAGAAGTACGTACGGAATTTCTGATTAATCGAAAACTTCATTTTCTGAGTTTTATACGAAATTTTTCACTGAAAATTCATTCAAATACCTACAACTTTTGGATAAAACAATATTTTTCAAATTCCGTACGTACTTCTCTAGGTATTTTAATGTAGATTGACGAGAATTTTTGTTTTTTGTTCTAGGTACAAAATTTTGGATGCTAAATGTCACGCCGCAGAGCGCCTAAAAAAAAGATAAAAGAAAATATTAGTAGTCGGCCTTTTTGTACATCGAAAAAAAATATATATATTTTCCAACAACTTGATATTCATACTAAATATATGTGTAATGAATTTTATGAGTGAATCACTTTTTCATACGAAGAAAAAATTGTTAAATTCGCACATGATTTTATACCCGTTACTGTGGCCTAACCCCTTGAAGAGCCACTTCCATTACTCAAAAAATCACAACTCGAGATTTTCGTGCATTATGACACTTTTTACCTGTAATAATCAGATCGATATTTTTATAGACAGATTGTAATATTATTATGTTCCTCTATTATTCTCGGCCCGAACATCTACAGCTTGAAATTTTGATGAATAAGAGATCGTTTGATATACATTTTGGACTTTAACGATAATTGTCTCAGATACAAGTCTATGAGAATAAATTCTTTCACGTAGGAAATTGAAAAACATCTTGCTGTATTAGCCAAACCGTTATTCAGTGATGTTTCATGTTTCAAATGCTTTCTTTGCTCGCAGGGCCATCTCGGTGATCAAGACTTTTATACTCTTCTGGGAATGGAACGGCCCGAGCTCATACACACCGTAGATTGCGGCTGGAATAGACAATTATGCACGTGGTGGCGAGATCGCGGTTACACCGACGTATTTGCAAATTATTCGCATTGCGATTCAGACATTAAATTATGGCACGGCAATTGCAATACACCCATTCCTGACGAATGATTAACGCGGTGAGCTTTCGTGTGGGTTCCCCCGTTCACCTCGAAACAATCCCTTGTAGATAATTGAAAATAGTTTGTATAAACAATTTCGAAAAATGTGCTGCTTTTCGGACTTACCACGCGTACGTCTTTCATAGCAAGTGACGCTTTCAACTGTGATTTTTGGAAGAGCACAAAATGTATAACGGCGGGCAGTATCCGAATGCGAAACGGTGGACAAAACATCGACGCCTTGGCCTAAGGAAAATGAGTAACATAGCATTAATTTATTGAATAATATAATATTATGGAATAATCGTAGTTTTTTTATGATACCGCGGTGTACAATCCTTGAACCTGAACTGGTGCTCTCATAGAACTACTGTAATAGACGTAATAAAACATTATTGACAAAAAAACAACGAATACTTTGGATACAGATATTTTTCATTACATTTTATTGCCAACGGTGCTCAACTTTTGGTACTCACCAAATTGAAGGATACCGAAAGTGTGCTGTGCTAGATTTTGCCTATCATTTCGCCGAGTTCGTGAACTCAAATTCTACAAACGATATACGGAATGTTAAGAATTGTTGAAGCTTTTAGTATCGGCTTTTTAATTTTATGTGTCAGCTTGAAGAATTTTTTGTTAATACTCAAGGCCCTAAGCGACTGTGAAAATTTCACAACGCTCGTTCATCGTTTGAAGCAATTCAAATTGAAGAGGGTCCAACATATGGTGCAGAAAATGCAGATTGAAGGTAAACTTACAGCTGGTAAAAATTTTAACGGATTCTTCTCGAAACTACGTTTTTCAAAACAGTGTATACGATTTCTCGAAATCTCATGAACGGATTGACTTGAAATTTGATAAACTTATTCAGTGTAACAGTAATTTAGTCTCGGCGGACGTTTTTTTTTCATAACGTCTTATTTTTATTAGTTATTAACAATAATGATCTTATTTTTCCTTGCGAAATCGAAAAAAATTCAATTTTTTTTTGCTGAATGAAACACGATAACAAAAAAAGGTCGGTCAAGTCTTAGCCAATATTAACTATTCAAGAAAAAAAACTCGATTTTTTTTTGGTTACAGATCAACCGCGTGTCCGAAATCAAGTACGCCGTTGAGCAACCTCATGTTCAAAGGCCCTTCACGAGATTGTTTATAACTTATTTAATTATTAATATTTTTTTACGAAATTTGGGACACAACTTTGTTAATGTACGTAAAATTAATGTCTAAACGATTTTTCAATCATCTTACTTATTCCTTCATTTTTTTTTAACAATCCTGATGTTCGGTTCGTCACACTAGGCTAACCCCTTAATCAATTTAGTCTAAAAACCCCGTCATTATTTCACTTGTGATGCCATGTACTCAAAGGGGAATGCTGCAAAATTGTACCTTATCATGTGACTCGAGTTTCTGGTTGTTCCCATTTTTAAACAAAATGGGCGGAAGAGTGTTTTTGAGGCGGTTTAAAACAGCACTGGCACCCCTAAAAAGAATGTTACGAGTATTATCGCATAAAAAATCGTAGTGGCACTTTTATCCACATTTTTTTTTATGATTAAGGGCATATACAAGTCGACATAACCTCACAAATGTTCCAAACCAATTTTCTTATAGATGGTTACATTTTTTAGGAAAAACAAAGCATTAGGCTCTGGAGAATTCCCTGACGCAGAGCTTGATGATTTCCTTTTGCCCTGAATATTATTAATCTCTGTGAAATCTCTGTTCGAAAATTTCAGTGATCTCTCTCGCATTTATGTCACGTGGTAGATCTTCTACTTTGCCTTAAGAGGGGATGACACCTCATCGCGGTCGGTATGGTAGAACAATTATAGATTCCCAAAAATCTCTGAAACAGCTCTTCAGATCCCATCGAAACTTTGCCAAACGACGTCAAATAGATAGACGAACAGCTGTCTTCCCCTCGAATTTTCTGAATTTGAGGAAAAAAAACTTATGATAAGCCAATCTACATTTTTTTTCTCAAATTCAGAAAATTTGAGGGGAAGACAGCTGTTCGTCTATCTATTTGACGTCGTTTGACAAAGTTTTGACGGGATCTGAAGAGCCGTTTCAGAGATTTTTGGGAATCTATAATTGTTCTACCATACCGACCGCGATGAGGTGTCATTCCCTTAAGGCCACAGCGACCATGCGGCCATGAGTGCGAGAGAGGTAGATTATGTACCGACTCTGTATTCCCGCCACAGGTTGATATTCCGAAAAAAACGAGAACGAACACCTTCTGCTGTGTTCAAAGACGAACAACGTTTATCTCTTTGTTTGCCCGAAATGTAATCGGTTTGGGAGAAAACTTGATCGTAGTACTTTTACCGACCGGAACTGTGACACGTGTCCTTACTGACGGGATCTTGTTCGCGTAGGATTAGCTCATTATTTAATACGAAGAGTTCGATAGTAACGACATACCGCGCGGTAGCGTTACACGAGTTTGAGGAATATGCTAATTCGTGCATTAAAAAATGTATACCCCAAAAATACTTACCGAATAATTGTGGAAACATATTTTCACGCAGCGACCCGTAAGTCCCTACAAAATGAAGTATACGTGGGTTTGTATCATATGAGCACTAAAAATCAATTGCAGTGCATCAAGAGAGGTCATTTTTTGATTAACTTTAATGCATTATATGTAACGTGTATAAATAGATTACAGCTGTGTTTGCAAAGACTCTTGCTTGTGTTACAGTTATTAAATACAGTGTTTACATACGTGCTTATATACAATAAAGTTTCGTCACGTATGAAAGAAACCCCGAATGCAACGTACCATTACCTGATCTTGTAGATGTAATAAATATTAAGGATGGATCGTATCTGCACGGCCATGTTACATTTAATGCCAGTTTGGTTTATCTTCTCATTGTTTCCGATATGATCGCAACGAAAGGGCAATTTCACGATACTCAATTTCTCATAAAGCACAATGAGCGCGGAGCCGCATGTCCAAGTTTCATACCTCGTTCATTCTTCAACAATTCGAACGACAAAGCTCCGCCTTAAGTCATTGCCCTTCGCTGTATTTTTGTTTGTTTATTTTTAAACCTGTTTAACATGATAATTCGTTGTACGATATATTTGTGTAATGTAAAATAAAAAGAATATACGTGTGTTTTACCTTTGGTCCCGTTGATAGAAACTTAAAAAGTTTTATACTTTGCGATATTTAGCACGCATTAGTCGTTATTGCTTTCGCGTTTTGCTTCTTATTTTTTTTTTCTGTAATCGCGTATCCATTATATCCGTCCGCAACCAACTTTGGTATATTTTCTATTTAATCTTTTTTTTTCCTTTTTTATGGATGTGACCAAAGCCAGCATTCTAGAACGGTCTTCGCGAGCTTAAAAAAAGAGAGAAAGAGAACTTAAATAAGGGCTTATACTTGAACTCTTATCCGTACAAGTGAGCAATGTTGAGTACGACCTACGACATAATAGAAATAAACAATTTTGCGTTTTTCTTTTTACACCGATGGACCAAGAGAGGTTCGTACTATGAACTAAAAGGGAACGAAGTAAATATATAATTCCAAAGGTCCATCGCTATGTACATTCGAATGGGAACAATTTTTTTTTTTGGAGTAAGCGACTCAGCCATGACTAAATAGACTCTTAACGCGATTTCTTTAGACGTCCAATAACCATCGTTGGATTTCGATAACAGCTTGATAAATACGTCAATCCAATATGGCAGGGTGTAATCCGATAAATCGTAAGGAATCATTGTTTTACAAATAATTTACAAGACTCGATTGACAATGACGAGTCGAAAAGGCGCTGTGGCCGAGTTTCGAACGTAACTGCACTCTCAAAATATAATAATAATTCCACAAAGCTTCTACCGAAACATTATGCACACGAGGAAAGAAAAAAAAAACAAATTGTCAATCGATAAACCGATATTTCTTTCGATATCGCGAGAAAAAAAACTTGTACGCATATGTAGCTAACGTGCCTTTTTGATGATGGCTAAATCCAAGAGACTTCCGATCAACCACATCGAACAATCAGAATAAAATAGTAATGACAAATTTGCAAAGCGCGATGAGCTTTGGAAAGTGTCAGTTATACGACGATTGGAGCACCCGAGTAATTTCTTAAGGGAGCACGTTACCTCGAGTCAGTCTAAAAAAGGATCAAAATCGCATTTGCTGTTACGCAGCAAGTAGCGTATGAAAAAAACTCAATTCACATGTGACAAATTGTACTTTTGAAACTTGTTTGCATCGACTTTCATTGAAAAACCATTTTTTTTTCTCGAAACTATGTTTTTCAGAACCGTCTTGTTTCTTGGATAAGCAACAATCCAATCTGACTGAAAATCGGCGCAAATAACAAATGAATCGAGCTTTTTCATCACACTAGTTGAATAAAAAAAAACATCAATGTGGATTTCAATTTAGACTCGTTCACGACAGTGTGTTCCCTTAAGATAAACCATCGTTAAATCGTAAAAGTAAAATAGCTGACTAATGCTTCCTTCACGGATAATTACTATTCTAATTCTAAATGCTAATGTATTTACATTAAACGGTTATTTATCGATTGAAATAGGTTCTTCCATCGGGACAGTTTGACGATATTTGAAATCTCAATGTTTGAAAAAAATGTTTTCGCAACGAGAGCAAAATGGAAACTAAATGTCATTCGATCATTTTCTTTTTTTCGTTTCATTTCGATAGATCCAATCAATCAATGATGTCTCTACCGGAATTTCGTATTTCCGCACTATCGAGCGGACGCCGATCAATCACAGATTGAGGCTCGTTTAGGACCGCATACTTTTGAGTCCGCCGCGTCCCCCGAAATTTCTTATTGACTCCAATAACTGATCCCTGGAGTCGAGGTTGCAAATCGGCGCGGACTTTGGCCTGGCCGTGCTATTTTTGAGCGTGACGCCGGTGATTATCGGCATTGTTGGTGGCGTTGGTGGTGGTACGTTTGAGACACTGTTCTCTCGACCTCGTGATACCGTCGCCTCATTCTGACTGGTTGAAATCTTGAAACCTTTGACAACGGGCATCAGACCATTCATCTTCGTAGTGGTGGTGTAACGTTTGGCGACCGATTCAATATTGTCCGTTCGGTTGTTGTCATTGTGCGATTGAATTCCCACAACCGATGTGTATCTCCTGGTCGCGCCATGATTCGCACTCGGGATCCCGTTCGAGACATGATTTCTCATCGAATCCGCGTGTTTCAAAGCATTCCTGTTTGCGGTCTCCCAAACGCTGGCTTGTCCATTGACCGTGCTTGGCGGATTTTTCATCATGTCGGGCCTCGTGCCGTAGTAATCCGAATGTCTGTTTTGCAAAAGTCGTTTCGGCTTCGCTCGGAGACAAACCTCTTGGCCAAAAGTCTTCGCGAGTTCTCGGAAGTCCACCGGCTTTGTATCGATCTTCACGTCGTCCTCGGGCTCGCGATTATCCGTTCTCGGGTTCGAATCCTCAACGGGAGTCTTTTTCAGAGCTACACTAGTCACGATGGGCTTGTCGATCTCGGCGTTTTGTGACATTTTCTTCATCTCCGAAAAAACAATTCGATTGGAGGTCGGCTTTTTAAAGCCCGTCGCTGTTGTATGAGTTATTAGCTTCTTGGAAAGTGCATCCTCCGATTCTCGTCTCGCGTTCATCGTTTCCTCGTGGCTCATTGTTCTTCTCATTGCTCCATTGTCCGAAAAGTTTCTCGGCAATGTATTTTGCTTGATTTGTTTTTGGTCGTTTTTCTCGTTGCTCGTGCCGTTTATATTAACAAATGATGCATTGTTGCTCGTGGCGAATTTATAATCCGTGTCCATCTTGAGCTGTACATTGACACGGGGCCTCTCCGACCAACTGCCCAGACTTATCGCCGGCGGCCCCGCGTACTTGTAACGCTTCATCGTCGCGTCGTCTGCTGGCTTTTGTGGTTTGGCCGCCTCGACTTCCGTTCTCGTTCCTAACGTGATTGACTTTGGCTCGATCGATTCGACTTCCTGGGCAATTTTTGATCTGCAACAAGAGCAATGCCAAAAACGGATTAGCACGTTGTAGCGGGCGGTAAAATCCATTTCTGAATATTCTTCATTCTTGCATAATATGGAATGAAAGAACAAACGATCAAAGATTCGTCAGAAATTAATTAACTAAAAAAATATTTTTCTAAAAACAACTGATTGCTGAACAAAATGTCGATCTCTGATTAATAAACGAAATTATTAATATATGACAAACAAAATGCTTACCCCGTGTGAATAGAATGATCTCTCTCATTCGGCGCATCTGGAACATTTTCCTCCGTCTGTTGATTGCTCTTCAACCGCGGTAAAATGTTTTTCAAGACCTGAAAATCGTCACGTTCTTAGTAATGTCATTACCGCAATGCGAAATCGGAAATCGAAGATTAAATTCGTTGAGGTATACCCTTTCGCAGAGGGCCACTTTTTGTCAGAGCATAAGCAGGGCCCTTCTGAATCATTGGTAAATTACAGTGGCGTTAAGGTAGTTCGGAAGAAAAACCGGAAGTCAAACCGACAATTATAACGATTTTTCTTTTTTTTTTCTTTCGAATGTTTAAAAGACATAGAATTTAATCTCATAAAAAAGTATTTTTATTTTGGTACCCATTAGAATGAAAATATATGATGATTTTCATCAATATTTACAATCGACATTGGTTATTGAGCACTCGGTTGATCATTATCGACTTTACTAGTGAGTTCATGTTTTAAGCAGTTGGCAACGCTACATAACCTCACTTTAGAAGAATTCAAAGATCACCTCTCAACGACTCGACAAATGTCAAAACATGACACAATTACGTGTAAGTGGTCGTTACTTATTTTTACAGAAAATTGATCTGTTTTTGTTCACGCAGATAAATAATAAGAAATTAATTGGGCAGTTTGTAAAGTATCATCTTCAGGTAAATATACAGAACGAAAACAGAAAGAATTTTTAAAGTTTCCTAAATAAAAATGTTTACAGCCGTTCTTCATATGTATATTTGTATACGCAATTGAAAAAAATTAAGATCTACAATCAACATATTTTTATTCATTTTTTATTCTTCGTTTTATTATTACTTTAATTCTATTCTTATTGTATTTAGCATGATCTGCACCGTCGGCATTCGGCGACATTCATATCGCATTCTGCGTGAATTGCCGTCAAGGAATTTCCCCTAGCAATCACAGCTGACGCTCCGATCACCGTTTAGAGAGAGACAGATGCCGCATAGCAAAATTTAGTAA
Organism: Ophion ellenae; assembly: GCA_963210295.1. NCBI lineage: Eukaryota > Metazoa > Arthropoda > Insecta > Hymenoptera > Ichneumonidae > Ophion > Ophion ellenae. Next base: position 45,121,942 of record OY723387.1, read on the forward strand.
ATTATTGTGAAAGAAATACACGGTGGATCAGCAACAATTTTTGCAGGTGAATTCCGTATTAATCGAAGATTCGAATAAGAAGTTTTGTTTGTTGGGTCAAACGACTAAATTTTACGTAAAGTTATCATTTCCGGCAAATTTTTCGGTGGTTACGTTTGAGTGCGTGTTATTAGGCCAACATTCAACGTTCATATCTCGGAAATGGTACGGTGTTTAAAACGTTCTATTTCAACGTGGTGTTTAAAACGTTTATTTCAACGTTCGTGGTTTAAAACGTTTTATTTCAACGTGGTTAATGACATACTATCTCTTTCTCACAGAAAAATAATAGTTAGTCGATTTTTAAATTGTTTCTTCCGAACCACCTTAAATAAAAATAAGTCACAATCTATTATTATGTCCAACGATAAACTGAAATAAATAATTTCGCGCAAATTTGGTAGATTTACACATTTTCTCTGTAGAGTCGCGGCTACGGAAATTCTTCCGCTAGTCACATTTTTCTAAGTTTTATCATTAATACTTTCGTCAACCATTCGGTGATACCCTGTTTTTATTATCGTTACGGAATTATTATTATTTTTTACACGCGGCAAGCGATTTATAGCAGGCATCTGGAGTTATTTAGTTTATAAATTATTAGATAGAAATGTGGCCAGCGTGTCATCTCCATAAACCGCCATATAAATGACACGATTTTTCAAGGCGCAATTTTTCGTTAAAAGTTCGGTAACTTGGCTTGAAATTTTACCAGTATACTGGTATGTATTTTTACTTGATTATAGACGAAAATCAGTTAACCGTTAAATATTCGGGTTCGTGAAAGGAATACCTTAAGGACAGATATTCACCTAGATGGTCGAGGTTGAGGATTTAGAAGCTATGAACGTAGAAGGCCTACACTATGGGCCTGGTATCGACGATTCCATGTAAGTTGACAAATTTCATGATTTGTTCATTCCCAAATTTTTAAACGCGTTTTTCTCAAAACCACGTTTTTCTAATCGGTACCCAAATTTTCTCGAAAACCAGTGAACCGATTGCCTTGAGGTTTTTTGTGGTTATTCTATACGCCATTATCTAGTACTTGTCATAAGATTATTTTTCCGTTACTTAGTTTTTGTTTTATAGGCAAAATAATAACTAATTTTTGGCCCAAAAATCACTATTTATGTTCAAGCGTCCGCCATTATGTCATAAATCGATATTTTCAAAATCGGCTATGACAAGTACTAGATTATAGTATCTAATTTAATAATCTTTTTGGTTTTTTTTTTCAGATGATTTTTTAAGAAACGCCAGTGTATATGCAGATTTTTTTACGACGCTCCAAGGATCATACAATAACCTTGTATATTTTTGATATTTTTAAATAAAGAACATTAAACATATTTTTGAATGTATAATCTTTTAGATAATTAAAACCCCAATCCGAAATTTCAAATAGTTTTCCTCGAAAAAATGCACAAAAATGACGTTTTTTTCCGGCTACTAGGTGTATATCTCCCCTTAAATAACATAAAATAAGACTGCAAATATATTCCATATACCTGGAGTGATTGCAATTGTTTCTCTTCGGACGGTTCTTCCTGCCTCTTTAATATGTTTTCCCTCCATTGCGAGAACTTTTCATTAGCTCTAGGCGCATCCTGATCCAAATTTGTCACACTGGTAGCTATCATTATTCGAGAATCATCTTTCTCGAGGTTCCTGCTTCCATTGCGTCGCCCGCCGTTCGCGTCCTCTCGGTACTTCACGTTGTTCGCGAGAGTTACGTAACTCTTGGATCTATAAACGTTTGTTGATTTTTCCTGTTCTTTACTGAATGACGAGCGCCTGAGCAGAGAGTCGTGCTGAGTGTGATGAATTTTTGTTTCGGGTTTCTTAAATTCCTCTTGGGATTTTGTAACACGATCTTCGCTGCCTACGCTTTCTACGGACACTTTTCCGTTCCTCGTGAAATCGTCCTCGATCCTGTTCGACGTGATTCTCGAATCGGGGTGCCCTTTCCCATTCTCAATCGACACTTTGCTCATATTCGAAAGTTCGGACTCGCGAACTTTGTTCGCCGTATTCGAAAGTTTCGGGGAATCTCGTTTCTCCTCAGTAGCCTCATCCTCGAAAATATTCAAGCTCTTCTTCCGCGAGTAGGTGGTGATTGTAAAATTGGACAAGGTGTTATCGATCGGAGCGATTTTCGGTGCTGAACGTGCGTTTGTTGTTTTTCGGCCGTCCTGCTCGGAAAGTCGACCGTTCATTCGTGGCAACGTGCCACTTTCGATTTTCGTCGACAGCTCGCTGATGATATCCTTCTTTAGTTCCGTTGTGACGTCGACGCTTCGACTCTGCGATAACGCATCGGGGGTTGGCTTTGGTTTTTCTTGGTGGCACGGAGTTTCAGCGTTCGTCGATCGTTGCGATTCCGTTTCTCGTTTCATTACAGGTGTGGGAAGCTGAGCAATTTCTTTAGGTGGAAGAATCGGCGATTGGCGCGCGATTGTATCGAGAATTGGCGTTTTTTCGTGTTCCGGGGTATTGGTGGGGGTCTCTTTGAAAGCTTCGATCGAGCGTAGGGTTATCGTGTCGTATCCATCGAAATCCGGCGAAACGTTGTCCCTGAATGCGCTCGGTGGAGCTGGCAGCTGATATTCCCAATCTGTTATCGATAAATCGTCCCCAGTCGCCGATACGTAATCCGACGTATCCTGTTGCGAATTTAACGTTGCGTCGAGACTAGTTGTCGCAATGCTCTTTGTCGACAATAATGTTTCGCAAACTTTCCTCTCAGTTTGCGTCGTTGGTTTGGGCTCGCATGCTTTCGTTTGAGCTTCCGAAATTGCTCGATTTCCATCGGACTCGTCAATCGTGAGATGCTCCTTCGAGATGTTTTCCGCTGGTACCGGCACTACTACGATTTCCGGTGGTAGGGGCGGCTCGGATATCGGGAGAGTGCTCGATAGAGTATCCGAGACCTTTTGCAAAAGAAGTTCCGTGTCCGACGGCCGATCACCGCTTGCTGTAACGATAAAGACAAACAGTTGAACATTGAACCATTCAATTTACCGACGAGGATGTGTCTTCGATATTTAAACATTTCCAAGGTCTCGATATATTAACTATATTGGGGCAGGGTCAAAATCTTATAGGAAGAAACTTCCACCAAAGTGTGCGCGAAGAAAACAACAGTGATGTGATTGAAAAAAAAAAGTAGTTTGTTATTTTCTAAACATTTACGTGCATAACGGTCAACGGTTACGGTGTTAAAAAAGAGAAAGAGAGAGAGATAGATAAATATAAAAGGAGAGATGATTACCGCTCGCTGGAATATTTTACTTTGCCTACAAGTTCAAAGTTATAAATTTATAACATGTTGGGTTGTTTGGGTATGGCGATTTTTGAACATGGAATTATAACGGATCACATAGTTATCGTTTTTCTAACCCCAGAATACACATAATGATTCGAATATGGGTATTAATTACAAATAGTCCTTCAATTCAAACTAAAAGTTTGAACGAAAATCTTACAGTTCGAAAGGTATGACGCATTCTGCATAACTATCCAAAACTACTCGAAAAAACACGCTGAGTAACATCTAAAACTGGCGAAAAGTAATCATCTCTCCGTGAGGTTAGTAAATCTAACGGCATGCACCTGATGGTTCTATTAATTGTGGTTCCCAGTTATCTCCGTTCTCCACCACCTTAGAATCCTTTTGACATCCAAGATTAATCGTATGCCTGACAAACGGTGGAAAATCGACAATATCATGTTTCAACTTCAAATTTTTGTCAAGACCGTTGGCATCCATTCCCTCATTTGTATGGTTGGCGTTCTCGTTGGTATCGTGCTTCACTACGTTTCGGGGAAAATTTGGATTCAAGGCGCAATTGAAATCCTCAGTATGGGAAGACAAGTGTTTCATTTGTTTCTCGAATGAATTAACTTCGAAGTCGTTGAAAGCTGACTGGCTTCTGAAGATTCTACGTTCTTTCTTCATCGGACGATTTGTCTTCGAATTAGTTGGATCATTGGCCGTCTTTTGCAACGCACCGAGATCGGATTTAACAGTCTCGATAGATTTTTCTTTGATCTGAGGTTGAACAGTTTCGTCGATGTTCGCTGTCAGATGGGAGCATTTGGGAATCGTCGAAATGACTGCGCACGACAATCCGTCGGACAATAAGTTACTACCTTCATCAATGTCCTCGTCAGGAAATTCCAACGAAAGACGATAAATATCGTCCAAGCTCTTCACGTGCTTGAGTATACCATTTTGCAAATTTCTTTCACTTTCCATATGCATTACGCTGCTTGCTTGTTTAGTCACGTCTATATCAACTGGGCAACCCGAGGATTTATTCACCTCTGCAAGCTTGACAACGCCGAACGATTCTGTATCGTCTTTGGATATTTGTCTATTCACATTGTTGCCCGAATTAATGCTTTCTTTGTTCTCAATCGTGGCTTCGGCGGGACGAGGCGTGGTAGAATCGTTTTCAGTGTGATCGAGCTCTCTACTCGTGGGTGTTGCGAGGATCGCATTTTCGCAAGCTCTTACGATACTACGGGGTTTTGGAGTCGGTGCGGAAGCTCTGCTCACTATTTTGGGAGGAAAAAATGAAAGAAAAAGAAATGAAGCAAAAATATACAATAACATGCAACAACCATCACCACAGAGTTACCGAGCGAAGCGGACAGTTCATCAAATGCATTGCTAGAATCCTTTGTACTTATGACAACAATTTCAGTTACAGCTATAATGGCTGGCTTCTTTCGAACTGAGGGGTTAGGCTACTGTGGAAGATTCAAAAAACCGTTCGTCGCTTGAGGCAACTCAAGCTGAAGACGAATGTCCAACACATGGTGCAGGAATCGCCGATTATGATTACAACGATGGAACTGCTAGTACAACTTTAAGGGGCTATACCAGTGTGACACTTTCAACAAATCGATTTCTTTTGTGCCTTTTTCGACAGTTTATACTTTCAAGAATATCATTATCATTTATATCATTTTATCTTGCAAAAATCGATAGTTAAATCTTTAAATGCGTTTTTCTCGAAATGAGATTTTTCAAATTTGCTGACATTGTAACTCAAAGAGCAATTATCCGATTGACTTGAAATTTGAACTGAGTAGTCTTGAATATATTTACTCTACAATGACGTAGGATATTTTTGATTGGATGAAAATTGACGATTTGCCATTGAAAAAAACGACCATTTTATAGGCGAGAAAACAGACTTCTCTTTCATAATAACGCTATTTTGTTAGATTTTGATATTTTTCGAAAATCCTACATCATTGTACAGGAAATACCTTCCAGTTTATCGACATTTTTTCCTTTTTCGGTTTCAGCTGCTCAATCGGCCGGAATCATGTCAGCAGTGGAGGAACTTTTTCGTTTGGCGCCTCCGAAGGCAGCGCATAAGTCGCTTGGATCTCAATATTTTTCTATGAAAAAATTATGTTATATAGGTCAAGTATAGTCAAATATATTCGTAATTTTCCGAAACATTTAATTGAGTACTTTTATTCCAAAAAATTCCCGAAAATCACCAAAATTTTCAGCGTTCACACTGGTATAGCCCCTTAAACGCGTTTTTCTCGAAACTATCTTTTTCAAAACGGTGTACACGATTTCTCGACATCGAATTAACGGATTGACTTGAAATTTGGAACACTTGTTCATTGTAATGGTAGTTTAGTTTTGACCGACGTTTTTCTTCCTAACTTTTTTTTCATTAGTTATTAACAACGATGTCTTTTTTTCCTCGAAACATCGAAAAAGAAATTCCATTTTTTTAACGATTGAAACGCTGTGACAAACAAAAAGCTCGGTCAAGTCTCAACCAAAATTGTCTATTTTACGAAATGAAGTCTATTTTTTTGTTTCAGATCAACCGGATGGTCAAAATCAAAAACACCGTTGAGCCCCCCAACACTTTCAAAGGTCCGTCACGAGATTGTTTATAACTTCTTTAATTATTAATATTTTAAATAAAATTTGGTACGCAACTTCATTAATGTTCATACAAATAAATGGCCGAACTATTTTTCCATGATCTCTCTTACGCGTTGAATTTTTTTTTTAATAACCGTGTTTTTCAGTTCGTCACAGTAGGCTAACCCCTTAAACTTTCGACGCTATACGTTTAATGTATTTTTATTTCCGTCGATGTTGAAAAGAATTCATTCTAGTATAGGTTGTCTGATCAAAGGTTCTATAGTGTCGAAAGTTTCGTCTTTTGACTAATCAGTAGGGTACCTGTAACGAAAACGGAATTAAATAACAGCAAGGAAGGAACAGAATATCACAGAACGCGAAACAGTGAAAATGTTGCTTGAGAAATCAAAATTCTAGCGCTTTGATTGTATAAAAGCAAAAAAGTCTACGCACACAGCGACGGAGTAGAATGTAATAAAAAATAATCACCAGAAGAGGGGGTGCAGGAAAATAGTACGAATGTGTCAACACATAGGAATGCAACATAAAAAATAATGTAAAAGGCAACAGTGTCGTGTAGTTCAATTTCGCAATTGAGACAACGTCTTACGCAATGGAACTAGGTAAAGCAACTTGTTTCAGACTATTTCCAATATATGGGCTTTTCCACAAGACAAGTTAATTGATTTTTGTCCGGGTTCTTGTGATCATTACACTCCTCAAGAGGATACATCTCGCTTTCATGTGAAACCAAAAAACCTTTTTTCTCCCTCAGGGCTATCTTATTTTTAGCTTATGATTTTTTTGGTGCTCATCAATGAGAAGGATGGATATTGACCTCGAAGAATGCTTCGCGAAAGGAGTGCGCTGGAAATTGAGTCTAAGTGGTGCTTCGTGACTGGAACATAAACGTGAAACAAGGCACCTTAGAAATTTTTCCGGCGCGTCTCAACGGGTTTCTTTCAAGTTCATGTCTATGCTTGGACCGTATAGAGGTCGGACGAAAATGGAACGATTTAATATAGACATGGAAAGTTTTCCTGCGCCAGCTTTGGGAACGTTTAATTGTTATTTGTAAATTATCATTCCATTGGCGGGTGTTAAAATTCACAGTCCATTTTTTCACTCGTTTTAGAACCGATGCGAGCACGAGTGAACCATTTTGATTAAGGCAGTAGTCTGGTCTAGAAATATGACAAAATCGATTTTTTCTTCATTTTATTATCCCTTAGACCTTTCTTAATACGCTCGTGAAAACCGTTTATTGATATTTCAAAAATTAGCAGAGTAATATAAATTATAAGCAAGCCCCGCGCAAACCTCATCTAACGGTATCAAAACTTTGAACGCGTATATCTCAGAACTATGTTTTTCAAATCGGCGCCCACGATATCTCGATAACTAATTGACCGATCTAGCTCAATTTTTGCACATACCTTCGTCAGCCTCTTTCTGAGGCCTGGTAGCAGAATTGAGTCGAACAATAACTTTGCCCACATTTTATAACTCGTCGAATACCCGAAAATGTATGAAATATCGTTAATCAAAGTTTAACAGGCCGCCATTTTGTAACAAATTTTTTTTAAGTACTAATTCTGCTATTAGTGCTCAGAATACTCATACAGATTGAGAATATATATATATATATATTTCAGACGCACACATCACCCAGAGTGGGCGCCGATTGAGGCGGTTTTCGGCGGACCATGCTGTAAAAAAATAAAAAACTACATGAAAATATTGAAAATAATTTTTTTTCATGCAGATACATTCTCTAAGGAACAATAAATACATATGTCAAATTTCATCAAGACAACTTCAACGGTTTAAAAGTTATTACAACCCAAAAATGACGTCAAAAATCTCGCTCTAGACGAGACTACTGCCTTAAACAAAGTTCAAGAGAGTGTTCAAATTTCGGTAATTACTATGAGCCGTAATTGCTCAACATTACGAATGTTAAGCGGTAAGGCCACAGGAGAATTTTCAAAAAATCGATTTTTTTCTCGCTAAAGCGGTGCTTTATCATCATAATAATAAATTACTATTCGATTTACAGCGAGACATTTTATTTTCACCGACTTTGAGCGTATAACGTAAGCCGACCTCTGGAACGACCATAGAGTACCTAAAACTTTAAACGCGTTTTTCTCAAAACCGCTTTTTTCCAACTGGCGTGACAAATAACTTCAACAATGTTCACTCGATTTACTTCAAATTTAAAAGTTATGTTCCTAATTGCATTTCGCAGAGAAGTACGTACGGGATTTCCGATTAATCGAAAACTTTTCATTTTATCGGGCACTTTTATACGAAATTTTTCACTGAAATTTCATTCAAATACCTACAACTCAATTCAAATACCTACAACTTTTCAATAAAACAATATTTTTTAAATTCCGTACGTTCTTCTCCAGGTATTCTAATGTGGATTGACGAGAATTTTTGTTTTTTGTTTTAGGTAAAAAATTGTGGATGCTAAATGTCACGCCTAAAAAAAAGATAACAGAAGAAAATATTAGTAGTTGACCATTTTGTACATCGAAAAAAAAAATTCAAACAGCTTGATATTCATACTAAATAGATGTGTAATTAATTCGATAAGACAATCACTTTTCATACGAAAAAAAATTGTTAAATTCGCACATGATTTTATACCCGTTACTGTGGCCTAACCCCTTAAGCAAAAACGTCATCAAACGAATTCGCCAACTCTGCTTTCAAGTATCGAGTTGAGCTGTACCAAAAATTGATTCCAATTCTCATTAGACTCTTGGCGACGCACGAGTCCAGGCGGAGGTGGCTCGAGTATGCTGAGTTTTTTATCAGGAGCAGCTTTCGATCCAGCGAGTATGGGCAGTGACGGTAATTTATCGATTTCATTTGGCACCGTAACAACCGGTGTGACTTGAATGTCTATCGGTTTCGTCGATATAGCAAATATCTGAAGATTACTCAGTGGCGGAGGCGATACATTCGTCGAATTTTCGTCAAACTGGTTGTCACGATCGACCGTGAGGTTCGAACGATAACTCGATACTACAGGATTGTCGTAATAATTCGTCGTAATGATATCACCCAATTTCGAGAATTTCGTGTCCGTTGCTGTGGTGAAGCTCCGAGATGACGTGAGTAGCTTGGGACTCTTATAATGATCGAGGATCTTTGTTTCGTTCAGAGTATGACGATTTTGAAAGCTCAAGCTGTGCTTTAACATTCGAGTTTTGCATCTCTCGTCGCATATGTAATTGTCGCAGTGAGGTCTGCTGGGGCTGTAACGAGCCTCGAGAATACCGCAAATAGGCATATTTTCGGCGTTCAACGCGATATCTTCGAGATTAACGACGGAAGGGATTTTCTCGCGTCTCTCGTGTGTTCTACGGTTGTTCTTACGACTTCGACGATTCAGCGGAGTATTCAAACTCGCAGGATCATCGTAGGACTTCGATGAAATAAATTTGCGGTATGCTCGAGGACTCTTATCAATCACACTGCTCCGGTCAGTTGCAATTTTTTTCGGACTGTCGAAAATTTCCGTTAACGCGTTGCATTCGTAAGATTGCATTGGGTTCTTCGAAAGGTTAAGCCGCGGATTTGTTTTGGCTTTCGAACGACTGCGACGCTTTTCGTCGTGTTCGTTGAGAAATAATCTCGGGGGTTTACCGGGATTTTTCTTAATTTCTGTTGCTTCACCTGATTCCGGTACATTGTCGAGATTGCTTTGCGACACGAAACTGTAAGCAGCGACGTTATTGTCGATGCTGCTCGGACTACGAGCTAGCTTACCTCTCTTCATTATTCTAGGGGTCTCTACATTCTCGGATTTCTCTAGCGACGATACAGGATCGGATTTCGTCTGAGCGATACTAGCTGGAAGTCCCAAGGACGATTTCAGCCTAATGTCCGGCTCTGGCTCCGAATGTCTCTCGATCTCGATAATGTCTTCGTGGTCTGCCAATGCGGCTCTGAATTCCGCGTCAATTTTGTACCCAATTTCCGACGATGGTTTCGAGCCCATCGAGTGAACGCCGATGTCCGAATTTGCCTTCGAACTGCCCCCAATGTCCGAATTTGCCTTTGACGATGCTGCAATGTCCGACGGCGATTTCGATATGTCGATGTCGGATGTCAACGATTCTTCGGAGTCGACGATTCGCTCGAGGGCCTGGGTCGATATTGCCGACGACAGTGGCCTCGCCATCGGAGGGGGCGGTGCAGCGCGTTTCTTTCGTACACCTGTAAAATTATCGACGCGATAGATTGTTAAAAAAAGATGCGACAAGCGGCCTGCCGGTTTTTTCCTGTGGCGAGATAAAAATTCACTCACTTGAGTTTGTATCTGGTGGCAAAGGAAGATGAAAATAATATACATGTATAAATTGTGCATTGCGTTGACATTATTGACATCGTATCGATAAAATTGACATTTTTATGAAAATTATGCATTATCTTGTCTCATGTTCAATACGTGGAGAAATTTATTGTACGAGCAAGAGTCGTCTAATTGTAAAATTTATCGTGAAAAAAGACCAAGGAACTTTTACGAAATAAAATAAATCGTCCATTTTCTGATACGAGAGATTCTGGGTTTTGAATAAATAGATTGACTTTTTCGAACTAATAATATAGTAACAACAGAATGAATTGTCTCTGGTTGATCTCATGATTTGGCTTCTTAATTTAGGGGTAATTGAGGATTAACGAGTAATTTGATTTAACATTTATTTGAAAATAATTAATTGAGGATTAAGCGGTAATCCTTGATCGATTAGTTAGTTGAGGATTCTTGATTAGTTTCGATAATTTTGCCGTAGTACGCTTCGGAAGTAACAAAGAAAAATACGATTTGCAATGCCCTTAGCCCGCCGTGACAGGACGTTAGTCGAATTTCCATCTACATATAATTATAATAAAGAGTATCTAACGTTTTATGCGAATGGATATATTCGCTGGTGATCTCCAAAGTGGAGGCTCGAATATTAGTGCAGTAAAAGAGACGACAACCCAGCACTTTTTAGCGTAGAATATGAATTTTTGACTGAAGGTAGATGGTCGCATACTGAAAGTAACCCCAATAGAATTTGGCTCCTCAACTCGCCCCAACCCTGAGAAATAGGGGTTGAAAACTTAAAAATCGCCGTATCTCGACAATTGATAGCCCGATCAAAAAAAATTCAAACAAAAGTTGTTTGGAATAATAAAATACGTATAAAGTTATGTGACGTCCAATCCCCTATCTTTGAAAACAGCGGCACAAAAATACGAGAGCACCACTGACCCAGACAAGAAATTTTGATATCCCAAACAACTTTTGTTTGAAACCTTTTTCATCGGGCTATTAATTATCGAGATACGGCAATATTTAAGGGGCTATACCAGTGTGACACTTTCAAAGAATCGATTTTTTTTGCCTTTGTCGACAGTTTATACTTTCAAGAATATCATTATCATTGATATCAATTATATCAATATCATTTTATCTTGCAAAAATCGATAGTTAAATCTTTAAACGCGTTTTTCTCGAAATGAGATTTTTCAAATTTGCTGACATTGTAACTCAAAGAGCAATTATCCGATTGACTCGAAATTTGAACTGAGTACTCTTGAATGTATTTACTCTATAATGACGTAGAATATTTTTGATTGGATGAAAATTGACGATTTGGCATTGAAAAAAAGACCATTTTATAGGCAAGAAAACAGACTTTTTTTCGAAAATCCTACGTCATTGTACAGGAAATACCTTCCAGTTTAACGACATTTTTTCCTTTTTCGGTTTCAGCTACTCAATCAGCCGGAATCAAGTCAGGAGTGGAGGAACTTTTTTTTTTGCGCCTCCGAAGGCAGCGCACAAGTCGCTTGGATCGCAATATTTTTCTATGAAAAAATTATGTAATATAGGTCAAATATAGCCGAATATATTCTTAATTTTCCGAAACATATAATTGAGTACTTTTCTTCCAAAAAATTCCCGAAAATTACCCGAATTTTCAGCGTTCACACTGGTATAGCCACTTAAGAGTGCTGGGTTTTCGTCTCTTTTACTGGACTATGTGTGCAATTTGTTTTCAGGAAAGAGCAACCGAGTTATGCATCCTTGGCCTTTCCAGCCATGCAACAATTGTGTCAAGCTTGTGACTGCCAATAGCTTTAACATTTTATAAGAATTGGCCGTTACCTGGCGCAGCTAATTTGCAGTTACCCTAAATAGCTCTTGTCAATTTTCATTTGTAGAAACGTAGTTTTATGATTATAGATTATTTGTAAAAATGGCGTAACATATATCAAAGTGGGTAAATCGACCAAATGTGATACGCACCGGCGGAGCTTATGGAAGAGCTGCTGACAGCGTGACTAAGCCCTCCGGAAGCCATAGCTAAATTGCCAAGACTCTTGCTAGCCTGGGACGTTTGCGCGAGTTTCCTTGGGATTTCGATCTTGCAAGGTGGTTTGCTTCGTCTCGGCAGAGTTTCGGGCATTCTTGCGCTCGAATCGGGATTATCACTGAGAACGGAGGCCTCGTGATAGCCCGAGCTGTCGCTGCTATTGCGACTGTGACTAATGACGAGTTTCGACTCGTCGTCGTTTTCACTGGAAATGGACGTCTGTACGGGAGGTTTCGGTGCCGGTCTCCTTTTTCTCAGTGGCCTCGATGGTGGCGCCAGCGGGCTCACGCTTCTTCCGGTCTCGTCGCTTCTCGCCGGTGACACGCTTCTTCCGCCAAGACTGTCGATGCTCAACGAGCTCTCCTTCGATTTTCTGAACATAAAACCAAAAACGCTCTGCTTTGCCTGCTGTCTTCTCCGCTCTTCCTGCCTCTGAAGCGCCATTATGTCCTGCGAGCTCAGCGCCGCGCCAAGAGTTCGTCCCTGCTTTGCGTACAGCGTTACTTCTTGAAGATGATAATCCTGCAGCGACAACGACAGATCCAGCGTTTCCTCGACATTCGCTGAAGATAAAATGTAAAACGAGGATTATGTTTACCGCTTGCGATTTAACGATACTGAATAAACGTTTATTCTCCGCGTACATCGTGTGAAACGAGGCTTGCAGCAGCCTTGAAGTAAGAGACCGAGAAATAGGCCTAGCAATGATTACGTGCTTTTGAGAAGAAGATGCAAGGTCGCAGAGGGCACGTAGCGATAGGGACATGAGTTGGAACGGTATGAAGGACCAACATTTTCTTTTGGCTCATACGACTGTGAATGAATGGAGAATATCAGTGTGACAGGCTGAAAAATGAGGTATTTTTTGGATTTTTTTTTAAAGGGTCGATCAAATTATTTGAAATTTTGTGTATTAAGGGGTTACCCCCACTTGCGATTTTGAAAAAATCGTTTTTTTTTATTGCATTTTTTTGAAGTATAAGTATCTGAGAATATGTCCTGAAAATTTCAAGTCGATACGAACAAAATTGACTGAGATATGAGCGTTGAAAGAAAAGAATCCGCGTTGAAAGAGAAACTTTAAACGCGTTTTTCTCAAAATGGCATTTCTGAAGTCAGTGACCAAGATTACTCGAACTCTAATGAACCGATCTTCTTGAAATTTTGCAGGCTTATTTAATACATAAAAATGTAGTCTTTAATCGTTCGATTTTTTTTTCGAAAAAAATGGCCGTTTTATAGTCAAAAAACGGCGGTTTTTTTCGTTAAAATCGAACCATTAACTTTGACTGTCCGCCATTTTGTGAAAAATGAATATTTTTTAAAATCCTTCGATTAAAGACTAGTTTATACTTATATTTGACTAAATCCATCCGCATTTTTTTTTCAGATGATCCACTTCGCCGCAATGTTGGTCACCGCAAACCGTGTATATAAAAACATTATTTCATTGACGGCCATTTGCCACTAAACAATGTAATATTTTTCAATAAAAAAATTACTGAAAGTTCTTCAAGATGTGTTCTTTAAGATGGTATATTGATCGATTAAAAAAATTTTGTAGTTTTCTTTAAAAAAAATCATGAAAAAGGCCTTTTTTTGCGCTACAAGTGGGGGTAACGCCTTAAGCCCCTCTCGTTCAAAGGTCCTTCACGAGATTGTTCACAACTTCTTCAACCCTACGTTGATACACTGGGCCATTTTTACCCGGACGAATTTGAAATAAAATGCTCACTTTCCCAAAATTAAAAGCTTTCCGTATTTTTTTTTACAATTCAATTTTATGCTTTCAGAATTTTAATTATGCAGATATATTGAGAAATGTTTGAAGTATATCCCGGATTTTAGTCAATAAAGAACGGACCAAAGGGTTGTAAAGGGCAGGTAGATGAAGTACCATCCGGGTCAAATTGACTCAGTGTTTCAAAATCGTGGCCAAATATAAGTGTCTCAAGAAAGGGTTAATCATTGATATTTTTTAATAAAATTTGGTACACAACTTTATTAAGGTACATGCAAAAAAAGGTCGAAACGATTTTTCAATCCTACTTATTTCTTCAAAATTAAGCCCAACCTCTTAACGGTTCAATTTCTTGGCTTTTTTAGGCTGTGAAAATCACTCAAACATTTTCACGTATTCTTATTAAACGTACAGAACCTCAATGTTCAAAAAGGCCCTCGATTATAATAAAAATAAAGAAATGAATCTTCAAAGTTATATCGATGGAAAGGTGTGCATTCAAGAAACTGGTTCTCTGCAGATTTCACCAAGGTTGAGAAAATGTAACCAGAAACATTAGGTTAGCGATCATAAAAAACTCTACCGTCCGCCGTACACTTACACAACGGGCTCATACGTGTACGGAATTTTCTTGAACTACATGGGCGTGTTCTTTAGAACATAACTATTCGAGGAGTTGAAAAACTTCGCATCATTTGTCCGACGAATCATCTCGCGGTGGTTTATCATCGTTGTCCCGATCTCTTGAATCGCAAATAACGAGAAAATTGTTCGGCAATCGGCTGGAGATGACGCTCTTATCCCATAAACCAAAAATTAATGGGTTGGAAATGCCAGAGTAATATGGCGCAAAGAACGCCGCGACATAAATCATTCGTAGGAAGAAAGATCGCGTATTTCTTTCTGGTGGATGCAATCAGCGTTGCGCATGCGGCAACGTCACCGGAATAGCGATATAAAGTTCTGGTTCGAAGGGAGGCCTGGAAAACTACGAGCGATGGAGCTATCCGGAGCTTTGCAAAAGTTCGACGAACGTTCCTAATGCATTCAGCCCGAGCAGTATGTATGTGTGTGCATTTATATATATAAATATATGTAACCCTGTCTCGCGCAACGTTCATCGCCCAGAAGCGAGAAGATTTAATGACCAGACTGGTAACCAACTGGCTGAGCCAATCCTGGAGATAACGATCTTAAAAGCACCTTCATGCAACGACTAACTAACTTAAATGCCTTACGTGAGCTCCGAGAGACCTTGCGCCGCGCACACACTCGGGCGTTTATATATCCAGGATAATAATTTTGAAAAATGGAATAAACGGTGATATACTTCGAAAAATAAACAAATAAAAATAAGATTATTTCATCACGCTTTGAGAATTACAATCTTGTCGATCTATTTATCTCGGTTTAAAAAAAAAATATATATATATATATATATATATATAAGATATATAATAAGATATATATATATATATATATATATATATATATATATATATATAAAAAGATATAAGATATATATACAAAACCAAAAAAGATATATATATATATATAAATAAAATATAAATAAACAAATAAAAATAAGATTATTTCATCACGCTTTGAGAATTACAATCTTTTCGATCTATTTATCTCGGTTTAAAAAAAATATTTGACTTATAAAATCGTAAATGCTGTGAATAGCATTTACGATTTTATATGTCAAATATATATATATATATATATATATATATATATATATATATATATATATATATATATATATATATATATATTTGACATATAAAATCGTAAATGCTATTCACAGCATTTACGATTTTATAAGTCAAATATTTTTTTTAAACCGAGATAAATAGATCGACAAGATTGTAATTCTCAAAGCGTGATGAAATAATCTTATTTTTATTTGTTTATTTATATTTTATTTATATATATATATATATATTTTTTTTTTGTTTTTGTATATATATCTTATATATTATATATATATATATATATATATATATATATATATATATATATATATATATATATATATATTCTGATATATCTAGTCGTCACATAGGAAATATAGTATATATGTTATTCGAGAAAGCATCGTTCTTTCTGCAAAAACTATAGTCAGTGATTATATGAAATCGATCGATCTAGCTCGTCCGCCAATGATATTTGGCTGTTTTCCAAAACGGTATACACGATTTCTCGACATCTAATGAACGGATTGACTCGCAATTTTGTACACTCATTCAGTGTACGATTTATTGCAAATTTTGAAACTTTTAAACCTTGCATAGGCGAATTCTTTTGACGGTGTTAAGATTTTCGGGGTTTTGGTATTTCGTGTAAAATTCTTTCGGAGTTTTGAGGGTTCTGACAATTCAAAGTTCGCAATTTCATCCCGGCCCCAGCTTGAATTTCGGAACATTAAAATTCGGAATTTTAAACCGTCGGAGCATTGAAAGTTCGGAATTTCAACCCGGCCTCTCTTTGGTCTTCAATTGATTTTACTAGAGCTCCGAAATTGTGGCAAAGACGGGTTAATCCTTCCAAACGAACCGGTGTTATTATTAGTTGATTGTCACGAGAAATGCTGGAGAACTGTCATACGTGGCATCTATCATAGATGTTGGCTCACCACCTATTGGACCTTACCCATTAACCTATTTTACCTATTGGACCCTTTTAACGATTGTGCGATCCGAGAGCACTTCGATCTAATTCATCTATTCTCATTCACTTTCCATGTATCGTCACCTCTGATATGCATGTTTGCAAAATTCCAGAGCTCTAAGTAGTCGGTAAGTGGGTAAAATGTCGATTTTCCGTTTTGCATCTCACACCAAGTCAAGTTGAATAAAAGCTTGTTTAAAAAGGAGGCAAATATCCGGAAGTGTCACTCCTGTCAGAATCGAGCTGATTTTTTTTGTGTGTTTTCTTACAGTTAAAAAACATCATATTTAATATTATTATGACTGCGTATCAACAAAAACAATGTCGATAAATATTTTTATAAAGATTTTTCAAAGATCACGTCGTCCGAATTTTGGGATATTACCACGAGCATCGCGCCATATTCTTTCAATATTTTGTGTATATGCTCCCGAATCTGCATCCACCCAAACAAGCAAACCCAAATAAGCCCAAAAATATTATGCGCCATTAAAATGTAACTTAATATGAGGTTTTATAATCATAAAGAATTCATAAAAAAATGTACAGCCTCTTTGTAGCGGGAGTGACACTTCCGAATACTCACCAAAAAGGATACCTCGACCGTAATCGCATTTTCCGCAGGACTAACAGCGAAACGACTTTTCAACGACTCGCGGCGAAATTTGTTCGTTGAAACGTACAAAACATCATTCTGCGTAGCTCTCGTACACAGTGGGGTCTTCTCACGATTCGTACTTCGGTCTCACGATGAAAGACACTCGGCGGTGCGCGGGGGGGGGGGGGGGGGGGGGGTTGAATGTTGGTAAAAAGATCCACAAAATTGGATTTCACCGAGTGGATATGTGCCACAACGAGTATGCTAGGTTGACATACACACACGCACGCTCGATAAACCCGTGTTGGCTTCCGAAGCCTCTCTCGTTTTCTCCGCCGCATGTTTCGATTAAAGTCACGAGGCCAAACCAGCCCCGACAATACTATTGACGGGCAAATAGAACGCTTACTGTGCGTAAAATTGTATTCCCTTTTCGCTACCGAGCACCGTCGATATTGAATTAAAGAGAATTTACAATTTATGTAAATGAAAGTGACCGAATTGACGTTGTTACGGCACAAATAATATACAGCCCGGTAACGAATATTTTGAAACTGAAGAATTGAGCCAAGTATTTCAATATATTAAGGGGGAAGATATCTTTAGGCGAGGAAAAAATTTGGTGATTTTTATGATTTTTTTTAAAGGAAAGATTTCTTTGCGATTTTTGAGGATTAGGGTATGTTTTATTACTACTTTTGGCTGTTGGATGGTATTTTTCTTTTATCAATATTTAAAAATGGCGGCGGTATGGCACGGTCTTTAAATATAATCTGAAAAACTAATCGACCGATTCTGATGAAATTTGGTATACATCTTTCCAACCTTATTGAAAATTAAAATAAAAGTATTTTTCATTGCAATATGCAGGAATTTCTTTCGGAAAATTCAATCTTTTTGTTTCGAAGCGTAACATTTCGTAGATCTTCAACATTTCTCACTTTTTCTTGGTTCATATTCTGCACATGAGTGTTAATGAAAGAAAAGTCTTCGTTGATTTTTTTTTCAGATTAATCCCGCCGACGCTACGTGTCACGCCATCTGACAACATCCGCCGCAATCCGTTTAGAAGATCGTGCCACACCTCCGCCATTTTTAAAGATGAATAAAAGAAATACAATGGAACAGCGAAAAGTAGTAATAAAACGTACCCTGTCTAAAAAATAGTGAAGAAAACTTTCCTTTAAAAAAAAATCATGCAAATCAGCAACTTTATCCTCGCCTAAAGGTATCCTCCCCCTTAAAACAGAACTTAAGGATTTAACACTCATCCAGAGGATGGGTGAAAACCATATTTTTTAGCTTCAAATAATACTTTTCGTCTCAAAAAAGTGTCTCAAATAGTGTTTCAATACTATAAAATATTGGAAAAAGTCATTGATTGATTTAAGTAACATATTATTTTATTTGAAAAAGCTCTTCTGTTCTCTGAATATCTACATTATCCTTCATATAAAATTATATTCTATTGAAATCATTCTATATACAATCCGTAGATGTATTGGATGAAATAATTAAGCGGTTGCTACGAACATTTTTTATTTTGTACAAAAATACAATCAATAGAATGCATTATTTCTTTACTACATCGAAACGAATATGCCATGGGACGTAAGTTTTTCAATTTGTTTTAAATCTTAAATCAAAAGTGAGCATTAGAATGATCATCCACGATAATAGTGGAGAGAATATCAGATATCCAATGGAATATCCATGGAGAGAATATCAGATATTCAATTGATTAGAACAGATACTACACTTTGATCTTAGCCACAGGCCAAGAAGTGATACTCTTCAGAGTTTCTCCGGCGTTTAAGTAGTCGGTTCGCGTTACGCTTACGAGAAACGAGCGCGCGTGCGGCTTCTAGCGGTTACTCCGAGAACTACGGGTTTCCTCACACCTATAATTTCGGTGGCGCTCGGCCACGATATGGTTGAATTTTTTCAACCAAATGTGCAAGAAACAAATTTTACTTTCGCATAATTTTTAAACCAACTCAGACATTTGCTTAATATTTTTCAATCAAAATAAAATATTAATATTTCAACGAATAATGTACTTAAAATCAATATCAGATATGGTGAAAACAATAAAATGACATATTTACTCAATAGAAATTTTATTTGAATCAAACGAGCGAAATTCAATTTTTCTTGTGTACTCGAATCAACAATATTCATGTTATGAATTGAAACACTTTTTTCGTTCGTTGCAGAAATTGCATTAAAAACTATATAATTTGTTCGCGATAATTTTTTAGATAGTTTCAATAATATATTGTTGTCGGCTAACAATATATCGTTTGAATGAAAAAAAACTTTCAATTTTATCATGTTATTGAAGTCAATAGCGTTTAGTTTGGACTAATAAATCCGATTATTTACACCGACGATTTTACAATTGAATCAACGAAATTTCATTCAATAACACCAATGATATAGGATCAATGTTTTTTTTCTCAGTGTACAAGAACAGAAGGTGAACTACGGGAGGAAGTGTTGAACTGAGATCCTATTTCTGCTATCCAACCAAAATAATATGTACCAGTTTGCGAGACACAGGTAGTTCTTAAAACTACCAAGCCGTGGTTGCTCCAACTGCGAATGATTTACGTCTTCACTATAAGTAAATATACCATAATTTTTTTCGAAGTCACTTCTCATAAGGTCGTCTAACAAATTATACTCGACCAAATGTTAACCACATGAATTGTACCAACTTCAATAGAATAGTAGAAGTTTAACCTCAACAAAAACCTGAACGTACAGTATACAACATTAGTATTGAGTCGAATTTGCGATAGTACTGAATTAACCACATCTATATTGTCAAGCCTTTAACAATAGTTAATCACTATTTCGGGGATAATAGATAGTCAAAAACGCCACCCAGATCGCATGTTTAGATATACTTCTCGCTTATAGCTGTGTTGACCATATTATGATTGCGCTGTCAACAAACCATAGGGAATTTTACTATCCCCTCTTTTACCATGGGCGTTTTTGGCAAATACCAGGTACTTTCAGTGTAAAGTTACACCTTTTTTTGCAAATACCATGGACTCTCTCAGTGTAAAGTTACAACTTTTTCGGGCTTCCGGACTTCCCGTTAAATCAACCACACGAAAAGTGGACCACATATACGAAAATTGTGCTCGATAATGGCCAAAAACGAACCAACCAAGCTCGGCGGACCTGGTCGATGTACACCGACTATTATTCAAGGTCATCAACCATTAAGATCGTACGCGTAGGCTCGTAGGAAAAACAACGTTATTCAAGAATAACGCGGTATACTTTACACCAGAAAAAAATTCTTTCAAGACCAACCACAACTGACACGAATACCGGATTTTTTCTTGCACACGTTCGTTCCGACGATTATAATAAGACATGTCATTAAAAATTATGAATCGTCAGTTAAAAATCCCCGTAACGCCGTGAAAATAGGTGAGCTAAAATCCAACTCGCGGAAGAGGAACTCGCAATTCTCGTACACGGCGATACAACGATGAAATACCACTCTGAGAAGGATGGCGAAAGTACACGGATACAGCGAGCGCGATGTTAACGAGCGTTCGTTTTGTCTGTCAGTATACACGAGTCACGAGGGAAATTATATATTCACGGAAGATGATGAAAGGGTAAAACACGAACAGAAACACGCACACGCTAACCCCCACATACGTGTATATTCGACACCCGATCTCTCGAAACTCAACGTTGTTGGACATCCCTTTTGAAAACCACCCTGCTATATACGCGTGTTTGTTGTACGCACGTATAAACATATAATTCAACTAGAAACTAAACATTTTTTATACTGTTCTGTCATATTGTGTCATGATCAGCCCCCTGGCACTGCTGGGTCTACCGTGTCCCGTTATTGTCGCCACGTAAACTAACCCGCCATGCGGCGCTAGTAGTCACCCGCATGACCCCCACTCCAGTCGGCAGCGTCTGCATAATTTGCATTCGACGCGTCTGAATAATTCATTGTTTAAAATAGAATTTCAAAAGTATATGTGTATATACGAAGGGATGCAATATTTACACTTGTTGCAATATCATGTGTTATACAAATATTTATTGAACGAAATAAACACATAATATTATTATTTATTAAATAATGGATTAGTCACGTTGTACAATGTTTTGCGATTTTTTTCTTGTCGAGATTGCTTTTTCTTTGTTCTGCGTTGGGACGTGTAGAATATTTCTGCATCCGCATCAATACGTAATATTGATGCGCACACTGATTGACCAGACTTAATGGATTTGTCTGTGGGTCCGATGGCTTTTCTCCGCAATTTCAGGGCTTCTGGATCTTTTGGAACATTGAAAAAATGCGATTTTTCCTTGTTTGATTGATAACCTGACGTGCAGCCAAGAACCACGCACGCAGGCATTCTCAAATATGAGCACAAAAACCACAAAAATTGTTTTTTATTTTAACGCTACACTAAAATTGTTTATTATTTTATCACTATGTGATAAAATATTTACGATTTTACCACACTACAATTTTTTTTATTCGAGAACAATGACAGATCGAGAAAACGAAAAGAAATATTCACTTGGTTCACGCGACGAAAAAGATGACGAAATAATACGGAGAGGTGCTTTGCGGAGTGGGGGTCATGCGGGTGACTACTAGCGCCGCATGGTGGATTAGTTACGTGGCGACAATACGGGGACACGTTAATGTTAAGAGTAATTTATCCCAGTGTCAGCCCCCTGGTCATGATCACTGTTGTATTCCGTCAAATTTTACGAAATGTTCGACGAATGGACGCAAAATGAAGTTACCATCGTTGGGATGCAACAAAAATTCTTCTTGATTGTCATTTTTTAAAATTATTATCGAAAATCTTCTATTTTGAGATTTCGATTATAGGTTCTCAATAAGAATCCTTAAAAATGTTTCGGTAATTTTCGCAGTCTAAAATACTGCGAAACGAACAAAAATATATATATATTTACATTTTCGTTGCGTTCCGACGATGCAAACTTCAATACCATAAGATGCTTGGGTACATTAAGGGGAGGTACCTGAGTAAACGGCGAGTAAACTTCGGGAATTTTTATCTCAAAAACTAATGTTCCCTTGGATT
Organism: Ophion ellenae; assembly: GCA_963210295.1. NCBI lineage: Eukaryota > Metazoa > Arthropoda > Insecta > Hymenoptera > Ichneumonidae > Ophion > Ophion ellenae. The sequence continues at coordinate 45,144,404 of OY723387.1, forward strand.
CGGGTTTTTTTAAATTGGGAAATATGTACATTGAGGTATGTTTAGGAATTTTTAAAAATAAATTCGTTGACTGGAAGCGATTCAAACGCGATTGTCTCGAAACATAGTTTTCAAAGTCGGTGCCACATGTATCTCGAAAACGGCGTGTCCGATTTTGTTCAAATTTCAATACAATATTCTTTGATAGTTTTTCTCGTTCGTCACATAGGGTTTTTCATTCGATTGAACCATTGCTTTTTTATGCAATATGTATGCAATCCAAAACCGTCGGAGATTGCGGACGAAAAACGAATGTTAAATTAAAACGGTCGCAATTCCGTCAAAAATGAGAATTTAAAAAAAATCCTCCGTGGCGTACGAGAAAAACTATCGAAGAATGTTGTATCCAAACTTGGACAAAATCGGACAAGCCGTTTTCGAGATACATCTGGCACCGACTTTGAAAACTATGTTTCGAGATAATCGCGTTTAAATCGCTTCCAGTCAACGAATTTATTTTTAAAAATTCCTAAACATACCTTAATGTACATATTTTCCAATTTAAAAAAACCGGATTCAATCGAAACATTAGTTTTTGCGATAAAAATTCCCGAAGTTTACCTGTTTTTCTCGCCGTTTACTCAGGTACCTCCTCTTAAGTAGCAGGAAACGATTCGTTTTCCAGGGTGCCGCAAGCACCCTTGAAATTATGTCATGTCTGTAACATTAAACGCATTCTCCCCCTCCCCCCCCCCCCCCCCGAATCTCTAGGTTTAAAAATCTGAAAATATAATTAATGAAAAATGAAGACAATTCATAAAAATGGCAGCCACTGACTACTTTCAAGTAAAATTGTTGCGATTATTATAAAATAATCGGTTTCGGAAAAGTATTCAAATCGGTTTTTAATTTGACAAGTTTCTATCTGCCATATTTTACTGTGAACACCTGTAATTACAGGTGTTTATAAAATACTGTTGTTCAACGAACGACACATTAATTGGCGAACGTTTTGATAGCAATGAAGTCTTGAAGGCGGGAATCTGAATTAGAAGGTCCGAAAAATCTTTTTTTTTATAGTTGCTTAAAGCGATAGAATATCGCTAGAATAGAAGAATATATTTACAAAGTTACAGAGGCCAGTTGTAAATATTTCCGAAGATACAAGGCCAAAAGCAGAGAAGCGATTGATATTGATATTTCCTCCTATTGAAAAATTTAAAGCGCGTTTTCTCCAGTTTTCATTTTCACGATTTTTCCAAATTGGCGGGCGTGATAGCAAAAAAACTAAACGACCTATCGAATCAAACCAAAGTTTATTTTCTTCAGTATGAAAATCTCTTCCAAGTGAATAAAAAAAAGTCGTTGAAAAAGTCTTTTTAAATCATTTTTATAGCACGTTAACGTGTTTTTTTTAACACATTTTTTTTCCAAGCCTGAGAAAAGTTATAATTTCACGATTTTTTCCGATTTTTCTCAATTCACCCAGAAGAAAAATATATGGCAATTGAAAATTCTATTGGTTTATTTGGTTCAGTCAAAAATTACGAGCTGCATCTTTCCCGCCGATTTGGGACTGCAGTGGCAATACGCACATGGAAGAGGCTGATAAATCTGCACTCATTTATTGTTTCATGTTGGAACGTTTTTTTATACAGTTCAGATATCCATGAAAAGATACCTCAATGTTTACTGGGCTCACTTGTTTTTTACCCCTTTAAAAAAATTTCCGAAAAAACGTTTTTTTGGACCTTCTAATTAAGGCTCCCGCCTTGATGTAAAAATTATCCGCGCACCTAGCCAGCTACCGAACCCTACTTCCGCGCACGGTACGACGCGCACTTGGCCGCTTTTCCCTGTCCATTTAAGTGACACTACAGGGGCAATACCTGGCGGGACAGAAAAAGCGGGGTAGGTGAGCGAAGCTGCTCAGGCGAACTCCGGTAATCCAGGTTACAACGTATGTACAGTAATGAGTCAGCAGCAAGTTAAAATAAAACGTAATCAAGTTAGGAACGATCGGAGCCGATGATTGGAGTTCTCTTCATCTTATTTGTATACGCTCGATACAAGAGATATAAACGTTTCGTTAATTCGTACCTTGCTCACATCACGTACCCAATGGCAAATCATAGAGTATCGGAGTCTCTTGTGGAGCCTCTCGGATCAATTAACCACTTTTGCCAAGCACATTCACACGAATTGTGCACATCGAGAGAAAGAGAGAGGGGGGGGGGGGGAGAAACACACACGCAGGGACAGACGAGCGCGTGTATATTAATCCCCACACACACCAATATTTCTCTATTCCCGCGAGTCTATTTCCACACATCCAAGTGAACACGTTGGGTAAACAGTGCGTTCTTATTCATAGCTTTCCCCGACCCCGTTATAAATTCCTCGCGATGTACCCCGAAAATACGAATTTTCGTTACCGTACAGCGAAATGTCTGGCACATGGGGAAACACGATGAAATTTCTCGCATTACATTGGTCGAGGGAGATGGTCGAAAAATGGGAGTAAAAAATGGTACGCTTTTTTGGAAAATATATTCGTCGATTACTTCAATTTAAGGCGGGACATCAGTGACGAGTCTAGAAAATCGATTTTTTTTTGCTTTATTGCAAAATATACATATTCAAGAAGGTGTAAAAAAATGTCAAGTTAAAATATTGAAAATTGACCAAGTCACGGATGATTTGGTGAGAGCACGTAGAGCGCAATGATTTACGTATAGTCAAATTTTCAATCGCGTTTTTCTCGACTTGGCCGGAATTATAACTCTAGCCATGGGTGTCCAATTTTCATATTTTTGAAACCGAAATTTCCGTAATTGCTGTAGTTACCGTTGTACGTAGCCGTTTGTAATTTAGTATTTTTTGTGCCCTCGAATAAACGTGATAATTTCACAAAAATCACACTTTTTGGACACGCACGGTTATACGATTTTTTTTCGAAAAAACGGCTACGTAGAACGAGAACTACGTTTGGATAGATGATAAAACTTTTTTATTTTTCAGACCAACCATTGTCAAGTTATCGATCCGGCCGTTGGGCCGCATTTTTTATACAGATGGTCTATTATACCTCAATAACGTTGTTAATTTTTTAAATAAAAATTTACAACAGTGGTTTTTTTCAAACCACCGGCATTTTGTCAATTTTGTTTTTCAAGGGGTTACGCCCACTTGCGATTTTGAAAAAAAATGGATTTTTTTAATTGCATTTTTTTGAAGTATAAGTATCTGAGAATATGCCCTGAAAATTTCAAGTCGATCCGAGCAAAATTGACTGAGATATGAGCGTTGAAAGAGAAGAATCCGCGTTGAAAGAGCGTTGAAAGGGAAACTTTAAACGCGTTTTTCTCAAAATGGCATTTCTGAAGTCGGTGACCAAGATTACTCGAACACTAATGAACCGATCTTCTTGAAATTTTGCAGGCTTATTTAATACATAAAAATGTAGTCCTTAATCGTTCGATTTTTTTTTTCGAAAAAAATGGCCGTTTTATAGCCAAAAAACGGCCGTTTTTTTCGTTAAAATCGAACCATTAACTTTGACTGTCCGCCATTTTGTGAAAAATGAATATTTTTAAAAATCCTTCGATTAAAGACTAGTTTATACTTATATTTGACTAAATCCATCCGCATTTTTTTTTCAGATGATCCACTTCGCCGCAATGTTGGTCACCGCAAACCGTGTATATAAAAACATTATTTCATTGACGGCCATTTGCCACTAAACAATGTAATATTTTCCAATAAAAAAATTACTGAAAGTTCTTCAAGATGTGTTCTTTAAGATGGTATATTGATCGATTAAAAAAGTTTTGTAGTTTTCTTTAAAAAAATTCATGAAAAAGGCCTTTTTTGCGCTACAAGTGGGGGTAACGCCTTAAGTACGTAAATTTGATTATTTTCAAGAAACTGATGGATTCCCACTCTTATATACACTTTCCTAGCGACCGGAAATTGGGATTTTGTATGTCGTCTCGGAATTCCTTCACAAAATCACGCAATTTTTTTCTCTGTAATTAGGTCGATAACCGACCCCGAAATTGTACAGAGACGATTATTAATATATTTAGCGAAGCTCAACAAAAAAAATTAAAAATCCTGTGGATCGAAGCTTGGCGATTACCTTAAAAACCACCAAAGTAGCGACCGAGGTATTTTTCCGTCAGTATTTGCGAAGACTGCCAAAGCTACCTGCGCGTGAAGACGTTCAATTGCTTGTCCGGTAAAGTAAGGTGAGTTCCACCTGGAATCTTACAGTTTTATGCTCGTCGACTGATTCTCCGCTGATAAATAGGAATAAAGGCTCGTTTGTCTCGTATAAAAATGAATGGCCGTCCATATGCAAATAGTTCGTACTCTCGAATACTCCATCGCCGTGGAGCAAAGGAATTGGCTCGATTATCAGGCAGGAAGAATAAGAGTGCGAGATGAATTGCGAGTCGTGATCTTCCGCATTGTAAATTCACGGCGTGGATAATGCGCGAATACGCGCAAATAAGAGAAACGAAACATTATCGGCGAAGAGCGCTAACTTTAACGCGAAATTCCGCGTGTACGTTTGTACGTTTGCCTTGTTAACGGTAGATTTCTTTATGGGAGAATGACGAGACGTTTACAAGCTACGAGTATATTAGCGATCGTACGAGCAGTCCGCGCTATTCTCGTTATTTATCGTCTCTTTGTGCGTATTTTTTTTTGTCCCCTCGCAGTAACGTTGTCAGGAACCGAAGTCAATTGGGTCCTTATCAAATCCGGATGGTTACTTTCCATCTTTGCCTCGATATGGCCGCTAGTTTTTTCTTCCACGATAAATTCAGAGGATCGGTGTAATTATTGAATTGTATCGTTTCACGGAAGATTACCGTCGAGAGGCATGAAAGATGCATGAACTTCGGGAATTTTTTTTAACATAAAATAAATACTTTTGGGAATGGGTTTCAAGGTATTTTGTTCTTTCAAAGGGTGTCTCAAAATGGCCTGACATTTTAAATTGCGCGCCATTTTTGTTGTGGCGAACATGGAGTACTAATCTTTGACAACTGGCATCAGGAAGTATTGAGGTTTAGTCATGGAGAATTGCACGATCGAGCCAATGATCCACAGACCATTCCGGAGCTTAAGGGACACTTTGTCCTTGAAATGCAGCGGGAGATGTTAGCGGCTCAACATGAGCAGCTAGAAGAAGAGGAGGGATGCCTCTATGGACCAGGCATCGCCGATTAGCGGTAATTATAACCACATTTGTGTAAACACATTACAAAACTTTAAACGCGTTTTTCTCGAAAACACGTTTTTAAAAATGGCTGACATTCTCCTGACCGCTGTAATTAACATATCGACCTGAAATTTGGAGAGCATACTCAGAAAATATGTCTTCACGGAATGACGGATCGTTTTTTCGATAGATACATTTTTGCATTTATTATTTATCTTTTTATGCGAAAAAAACGCGAAAAATCGATTTTTTTTTTAATTGCCGCCATTTTCCGAAATTTGTACTACACGAAAAACCCATCCGTCATTCCATGACCAAAGGGTCACAGATTGATAATATGCTTTGCATTTGTGTTTCAGATCAACAAAGAGGGGGCAGTGATGTCAGCCGTTTACCTCCCGCGATTTGAGGACCTGTTTTCGCGGAGCTGCAACGGCCGCCATTTTGGTTTTTTTTTTCAAACAAATTTTTTTAACGTTCTGTATATCACGAATAAAAGCAAGAAAAAAACCGCACTCAAAAAGCTTTACTCGTTTCCTTTAAAAAAAATAAAATGTAAACACCTGAAATATGGCACTCCAAGGACAAAGTCTCCCTTAAGGAAGCAATTGTACGCACCATCAGGGGATCATCACAGTGTAAAAATTTCAAATAATCGATTTTTTTGCATTACCCGATAGTATAGACGGTTGTAAACGTTCTGTCCAATTTTTAGTTCGAAATTCGAATTATTTCGGTCGCTACAGCCGTTCTTAGAAAAAGTGATTGGAGCGTGAGATCCCGCACTCCGAACTTTCAACGCGTCTTTCTCGAAATGGTGTTTTTCAAAACGGTGGCCACTCTGAAAGGAAGAGTTTTCGAGCTATCCGTTTGAAATGTTAACAGAACCTGTTGTATCTTATATTAAAATAAAAGATATTAAAATAAAACCTTAAAGATGTTTGTACCTTGTATTAAAATAAAAATATTCGTACTTTCCAAATAAATAATACGTTTTATTAATAAATAAAAATGTCAGATCATTTTGAGACACCCTATATCAATGGAGAGTAAATTCCAATCTTATTTATTTTAAAAAATCCAAAATGGCGGTTCCAGCTCTTGTTAAATAAAGTGATGCACGGCGGGTTTTATCCTGCGCAACCTTGCCAGTTCATTTAAAACAAAAACGGGTCAAACATGATTACACTGGACTAAATTTCGGGGGCCTTTTCGGTTTTTGTTTTCTGAAAAACCCCTGGATAACAAAATGGCGGTCGTTTGGAAAAAAAATCAATCTTTTGCCCTTTTTGGCGTCTACGGGCGAGAAAAAATGTACCAAATCAACTTTCGACAAAAATCCTTTTAATAGCGCAGAGATTCATGTAAATCGGTTCATCCGTTGAAGCTGTAGAGCACCCCGCGCGCTGCGAAATGCTGTTTCCATAAAAACGCATTTAAAGTTTAACGTTATAAAAAATTGTATTTAACGTTTGATTTTGACAAACCAAACGAACAAACCTACGTGTTCTAAACACTTCAAGGATGCAAATTATGTTTTGAAAAAACGAATTTTTCATCGTCATGAACGGTAACCTGTCCTTAAATTTACAAACTTGTATGGGCATCTCCTTCGCTAACGAGGACCGTTATATGTGGTCGGCAATCTAAATTTCATTTGCAAATGTCACTTTATCGGAAACTGGTTCATAATTTTGTTCATTGGCGTACGAGGTAACTTTCGCACACGTGTTCGTTTGTGATGTTGAAATTTGCATCTTCGGAACGGAACGAAAATCAATTCTTTTTAATGGTTCGAATTTTCGTGGCTACGAAAATGACTCAATCGTTTTACATATTGGATCAGCGTGAAAACGAAGAAATGAAAAACGAACCAAGAAATTATTGTATTCCAACGATGCAAATTTGAACGTCATGTTTATTTTAAATGCATTGCTTGTGTCACTTTACAACAGTTAGCACTGTTGCACATGAAGTTGGAAATAAAAATGAGGAAGTTTGCCCTGTAGGAATAACGCTGACTATTCAGTGGCAATGTTATCGACGTATGGGACATTCACCTCGAGGATGAAGCCGAACAGCATGAAAAGAGAACGAACATAAAGAGCAGCGAGAAACAAGAGGAGGTGGTTTAATTCACGGTTGAAGATCGGAACTCGAGAAATTGCCGTTTTAGTGGTCTCGAGGATTCGGTAACCGGTCCTTGAACCTGGAATTGTGCGACTCTTCGTCGTCTGTAAAGACTCTTGTTCTTGCTTTTCTCCCTCTCCTCTTTCCCTCTCTCTCTCTCTCTCTCTCTCTCTCTCTCTCTCTCTCTCTCTCTCTCTCTCTCTCTCTTTCTCTCGTCTTTCTTGCTCTGATCGACGCAAAATTACATCCTAGCAATCTTTTTTTCTCTCGAGTCCCGTATCTACGAGCTTTTATGGACTACATTTTTTACTTGTGGCGCAGAAAATTTTTCTCACCGGTGATACGATCTTGGCCCCGAATTGAGGATGTCGAATCGCAGGAGCACCTTAAATGGCATTTGCATCGAGAAAAAGTTGAAATATTGACATCTCAAAGCCACCCAGAATGTAATATGTTAATGCAACATTTTACATTTATTTACAAGGTTGCTCGTTTCCATTTTTTTCGTCCCCGACGCACATCTACTTTCCAGATTCTACGATATACATTCACCTTCATTTTTTTCCATTTACTTCAAGTAATATCTGGTCTTGAATTTCTACAGATACTTTATACCAACATTTTGGACACATTAAGGAATCATCGCTGTGTAAATTGTGGAAAAATCGATTTTTGTTTTTATTTTGCTTGATATCTATTGCATATTTTGTTTTGCATTATCCGATAGTATGGACAGTTATGAACATGGACCTGGCATCGCCGGTTGATCGTAAGTAGACAATTTACATGAAAATTCCGCACTCGAAACTTTAAACACGCTTTTCTCGAAATGTCGTTTTTCAAAACGGTGCACACTCTCATAGGAAGTGTTTTCAAGCTGTCCGTCCCAAATGTTGACACAACATTCTTCACGTCATTCTTTATCTTGCTATGGAAGCTTTTTTTAACCCCTTCGTTGGCAGAGAGAAGACAAAAAGTGCCCAAAATGGCAGGAACATTTTTGTATCCTGAAAACTTGTACTCCGGGGTTTTTGAGGGTGCTGATTACGAATCTGAAATCAAAATTCAGGAATTCACAATGACGAACAAATATGGCGAATGAAAATACAAATAATACAGATAGGTTTAGATGAAACTCGGTACCCATACGTTGTGTAGGTCACTGATTATGCGTCTGAACATTTTGAATTTTCAAATTTAAAGTTCCGATTCGTAATAAGCGATCTCAAAAATCCCGGAGTACTAATTTTCATCTACATGGAGTAACGTTTTTGATTTTTGTCCGACATATTGGCGCCGCCATTTTGAATTTCCAAATCTTGACTCTAAATTTGGATTCAGCGAGCCCAAAAGCCCCCGAGTGGGACTCCGACTGACGCACTATTGCGTCAATGCCCCACAGGGCACGGAATTATTTGACGCACTATTGCGTCAATGCCAACGAAGGGGTTAATCTTCATATTTTTTAACGAAAAACTGTCAAAAAACAGGCTAATTTGTTACTTTTTTTTTCAATCCACCGGCATTTGGTCAATTTTGTTTTTTAAGGGGTTACGCCCACTTGCGATTTTGAATAAAATGGATTTTTTTTATTGCATTTTTTTGAAGTATAAGTATCTGAGAATGTGTCCTGAAAATTTCAAGTCGATCCGAGCAAAATTGACTGAGATATGAGCGTTGAAAGAGAATAATCCGCGTTGAAAGAGCGTTGAAAGAGAAACTTTAAACGCCTTTTTCTCAAAATGGCATTTCTGAAGTCGGTGACCAAGATTACTCGAACACTAATGAACCGATCTTCTTGAAATTTTGCAGGCTTATTTAATACATAAAAATGTAGTCTTTAATCGTTCGATTTTTTTTTTCGAAAAAAATGGCCGTTTTTTTTCGTTAAAATCGAACCATTAACTTTGACTGTCCGCCATTTTGTGAAAAATGAATATCTTTTAAAACCCTTCGATTAAAGACTAGTTTATACTTATATTTGACTAAATCCATCCGCATTTTTTTTCAGATGATCCACTTCGCCGCAATGCTGGTCACCGCAAACCGTGTATATAAAAACATTATTTCATTGACGGTCATTTGCCACTAAACAATGTAATATTTTTCAATAAAAAAATTACTGAAAGTTCTTCAAGATATGTTCTTTAAGATGGTATATTGATCGATTAAAAAAGTTTAGTAGTTTTCTTTGAAAAAATTCATGAAAAAGGCCTTTTTTTGCGCTACAAGTGGGGGTAACGCCTTAATAAACCTCCATAGCACGATGGCGGCGTTCAGACTAATTAATGATCTTTTTACAAATTTTGTTTCAGATAATATTTACGGCCACAACGGTGTACACCGTGAGGACTCTTTTTTTTCGAAGACATTTTCGACCGTTAGAAAAATGTAAAAAAAAATAAAAATTAAGGTTAAAAAAATTATTTTCTGTTCTTCACGAGTGCTTTGATTTGACGTAAAAAATCAGGTTGATCAGCGTATTTTAAACGTCGAAAAAAAAATCGCGAAAATCAGCTATTTTTCGACCCGTTACACTGTGATCATTCCTTAACCTCCTCTGTGGCTAATCTTTATGAGCTCGTTCTTATTATTCAGTTCACGATCGCCTCGTCCAATATTTTCTCGAATATTCTCATTTCACGACGTTGCAATGATGAATATTGAAATAGTAATTGCTATAGTAATAATTATAGCTGGTTTAATATATGCCCGGAATGATAAATAATGAAACAAATGAGCTTTTAACTCTTCTGTAGCCCCTTGTGTATTAGATCAATATGTTAGCAATTTTCGAAACGTCTTGTAAAGTTACGTAGCAATTAGCTATACATTGATACAATCACGAGAGAAATGATTATTATCATTAAGGGGTTAGGCTACTGTGAAAATTACAAACACTAGTTCGTCGCTTGAGGCAACTCAAATTGAAGAGGAAGGCCCAACATATCGCTAATCCACTAAAAAACTGACATAACACAAAAGATGCTGTGTTGTGAAAAATGCATTAAAATTTTTGTCATATTCTTGAGGCCACTGTGACGTCAATATTTATCTAAATAAGTCTGTAATAACTTGATTTATTGTATAATTTATTTACCTTTCTGAGGGTTTTAATGTGTAGCCAATTGCAATAAAAATCCTATCTGTGTTATGACAGTTTTTTTTGGAGGATGAGCAATTGGTGCAGGAATCGCAGATTGAAGGTGAACTTATGATTATGATTACAACGATAGAAGTGCTAGTAAAACTTTTTACATGTTTTTCTCAAAACTATGTTTTTCAAAACGGTGTACACGATTTCTTGACACCTAATGAACGGATTGACTTGAAATTTGGTACACTTAATAAGTGTAATAGTGTTTGCGTCTTGACCGACGTTTTTTTTAATTAACATTCTTCTTCATTGGTTATTGACTATAATGATGTCATCTTCTCTCGAAAAATCGAAGAAAAAAATTCAAAATATTTCTTTTTGTTCATTGCAACACAACGACAAAAAAGCTCCGTCAAGTCTTAGCCAATATTGTCTATTTTAAGAAAAAAAAATCGTTTTCTGTTTCAGATCAACCGACCGCCCAAAATCAAGTACACGATTGAGCACCTCACGTTCAAACATTCCTCCACGAGATGATACCTAACTTTTTTAATTATTTATATTTTGTAATGAAATTGTTTTCACGATTTTTTAAATATACATACAAATGGTCCAATCAATTTTTCAATCATCTTATTACTTACTGCTTCAATTAAAAAAAAAAATAACTCTGCTTTTTGGGTTGTCACAGTAGCCTAATCCTTGAACAACTGTTAAAACTGCCGCAAAAACACAGAAGATATCCAATCACACGTAATCCACCACTTTTGATTAACCCCATCGTTACTCATTATTGTTTACGAGAAATTAATTTAGATTGCTCGTAAATAACGAATTCTCATGCTCGTCCCCATGGCACGGAGCCAAAGAGGAAATTGCGTCAAATTTCGTACGTTGATCGTAAATTAGAAGTCCAGCAAGAGTTGCTTAGTCAACTCTGGGATCTCGGTGTAAATCGTTTGCGAAATTCGCATTCTCATTTCAACAGCACAATTTCCCGGAATCTTCGTCGAATCTGCCGACTTTTTCAAATCCAATCAGGGCCCAATTAAGAACTGATTTTTGCCGAGCCAAAGTTACGCCACGAACGTGTCCGTTTCTCGCAAATTTCGAATCTTCGGCAATGCGACCGCTCCTTTCCTATTGACGCTGTATACATACATACACACACACACACACACACACACACACACATATATATATATATATATATATATATATATATATATATATATATATTTATATAAATGCGATTGATTAATCGTCCCACACTATTTTTTCGTCGATTCAGAGGGATGTCAAAATTCCCATGATTATTCTCGACGATTTCTTGTATGGTCAAATTCATCAATAGAGTCTCGTGGAATTTCCGTTGCATACGTTTCGAGTGAGATCCTCGATTAAATAGCCTCTCTAATTAGCAACCGAGGTTTTTCCCGGTCTCGCAATCGACACAGCTCGCGGGACTTGAAATCGTGGCAACTCGGGAGTACACCGCATAGACGAAGAGACGACCAAGGAGGGAAACGAGAGAAAGAGAGACAACCAATGATCATTCCGTACGATGTAGACGAGTAGGGACGTATAGACGTGAGAAACATTAGTTTCGAGATGTCATACCACTACACTACGCGTGGGTGTTTGAGGAGCATGGATTTTTACTCGAGTAGAGAGCAAGAGGAGATCAGATTGAGGCCTTATACGAGGTATGTTAAAAAAATAGGGTTACTTAAAAAATTTCGCGGCCTACGTACATTCGATTTTCGATTATTTTTTTATATTGGTACACATGTTCCCAACGTATGTTGACAATGTCAGCCATTTTGCATATTTAGTTTGTTTTTGACAGATATAAAGGTTAGAAGTGTTTTGGTGGGCTTGGCAATTTTTTTTTCTTCTGAAAATCACAACGAAGCAATGAAAATGCGGTTTGGGAGGTTTTTCTACACATTTGTAGGTAATCAAATCAACTTTTTATTTTGGTGGTCGGTAGAAAGGGAACGCCTTTTTAGGCCCTCCACGGGCGGATTCGTTGGAGAAGCATATGAGCACGTAGTGCAAAAAATAGTATTTGCTCGTAATCTACATGAGTTTTGCTGGCAAAGTACACATGATTATTACAAAATATTGACTTTTACAAAATTGGCACCATTTTGTAAAAAAAAGTCGGATTTGCGACTTAAAAATGGCTCTAATCTGATAACAAAAACGTAATTTTCCATATATCGTAAACTCGTGTGTACTTCGCCAGAGAATCTATCTAAGAAGCTACAGTTTAAATTTAAAGTCAATCGCTCAAAAATTGTAGGAGCTACGAGTCCGTCCGATTTTGAAAACATGGTTTAAAAAAAACAGTGTCGGACATTTTTAAACGATTTTTCTTCGGACCATATCATTGGGATGTTTATACATATCAATCATATAACTTTTGGGATGTTTATGTCTATACATCTTTTAAGCCAGTTAAAAATATTTTATCGTTTTCAAAGATACATAAGACCTTCATTCATCGTACTGAATTTCTTTGGGAATAATCTAAAATGAACATGGTGTTTTCTCAAATTTGACAGCTACTTGATCGATGATTACTGTAAAACAGGCTACGTTAACAGAGCTCCAATTCGAATTTGTTGTTCAAGTTTATTATAATATTGCTAAAGGTGATTGTAATATTGCTTAAGTTGATTTTAATCTCAATGATAATTATAAGACTGATTGAGTGCCTATAGTAGTACACTAGATATTTGATATTTTTATATAAAATGTTTCCTAAATGAAGATGACAATTTGATTGTAAAAAATCGTTGTTTTTTCATTTAAATCCATGTATAATGCATAAGATATATATACATTTTTTATGAAGATGATGTCAAAGTAACCCTTAATCTTCGACATAAGTTGCATTTCAATACCTTGTCAAAGTAACCGCCATAATTCAAATATATAATTGTGGGGGGGGGGGGGGCTTGACTTTGTTATACATTGATAGCCAAAGGATCCATTGTTCTATTGGAACACTTGGAATTTAGGATGTTGAAAAAAAGTTACCTACAAAAAAACGTCCCAAAACATGTTCAAAGTAACCCCATTTTACGGTATCTATTAGCTCGAAGATATGTTTTTTCTCACGATAACGATAATTAATTTTCAAAGCTATAATCAAATTTTATCATCAGGTCGATGTGCAACCGCGTAACAAACATAATATTTCGGACTTACCCGGATGACGAAGCTCGTATTTGTTCTTGTCGAGATTCTTCTCGCGACACACTTCTTCGAGAATCTTGCCGAGATTCGTTTTCGGGCTAACTCTCGAAACGTAGAGCTGATTCCTCGGCAGCAGTACCTTCGAATCGAGAAATTCCATCAAGCCCATTAGCAACAAGGAGCAATCAGAAACAATTAAAAATAATCACTCGTGGACGCGTTGGGATATTGCAAAAACGAAAGATCATCGATTGTTCTTTGTACTTTTTTTTTCGTAAGAACCGGAAATGCAGTGAAAAAAAGTCGTAATAGGGTACTGCACCCTTTTCTGAAAGATGTCTCCATTGATCCTTTGGTGGTAATAAACTACTAGAATTTTTATTTCTATTTTATGAAATCGATAAGTGCCATGGAAATGCATTCAAATTATACATTTCAAATGTCCGCGCGAAAACACTAGCCGCCATGCTGCTTCGATTCGTGACGTCACGTGCATAGTAAACATCGACACTGCGCCAATTGCGAATACGTTAATTTTTTTGGTTAAAAGTGAGTTACAATCCCGATCATTGGTGTGTTGTTCCTAAATCTAATAATACTAGTGTAAAAACACCGGGAAAGTTGTGGATTTAAATGCCAATTGATACAAATATGAGGAAGACTTGGTTAAGGGGAGGGTAGGGGTTTGCACTTTTGAAAAATCGATTTTTTTTTGTTGCCTTTTCTTATAGTTATACATTTCAAGAATATAACCCCAAAATTTCAAGTCAATCAGAGCAAAACTCTCGAAGTTATTGACTATTTAGTCCCGCTCCTCTAACACTGTAGCTCCGACTTCTCTAAACTTCAAACGCGTTTTTACCGCAACCACTTTTTCGAAGTCCGTGTTTACTGCCAAAACTACATGACGGATTTATTTCAAACTTGGTACACACTTTCTACATATAAAATACCTCCCCCCAACGGTTAGTTTGAGATGTTTTTTACATTGAGGGGGTTTTCCACCCCCAAAATGGCCGAATTTTTCGTGAAAAATAGCACTTTTTACTTTACATGACCACCAAAAAACTAGAAATGAAAAAAAAATGATCAAAAACCGTTGGGGGGAGGATTTGATGATCCTTTGACTGAATTTTAATGGTACTCGATTTCAGATAATTTCTAGCTGAGATACAGTGAACACCGCAAATCGTGTTTTTCCAAAGGCGTTCTTGGAAAAGCTTTGTCACCGGCTTGTTTGTGGATATTTTCGCGTACAAATTTCACGGAATGTTCTTGAAATGATACTTCACAATGTACAAAAGGTTTCAATAAATTTACTCTATCCATATAGATGAAAAAAAAAATCGCAAAAAAGTGTTTTTTTTTCTCGATGAAACCCCTACCCTCCCCTTAAAACTTACAAGAAGAGATCCAAAGTCATAGTCCGAAAAAAACTCATTTGTTCTTTTTTAAAGTACAGATAATTATTTGAAAGTTTGCAATTAACTGTATCAAACAAGAATATTTAGTTGTCGACGCTTTGATTCGCAGGTTAGAGAGTAATACGTCTATCGCTTTCTTTGTTTACTATGTCAGTGACGTCACGTCGGAATCCATTATGGCGGCTACCGCTTCGCATGTTCGTTAAACAGATAGAAAAAGTTTTTTTTTTATATGACATAACATTTATTTTGCCTTTTTATAAATTAAGGGGGGATTGTCTTTTTTTTCGCAAAACTTACCGCTTTTTGGGAATTTTTTTGTGAAGAAAGTATACAACGGAAAACTTGTGAAACTTGGCATATAGTTTTATTGATCTGTTTACTACATACAAAAAAAATTTTAAACAATTTCATCAAAAAATCCGCCTCCCACCCCCCTCGACGCGCGATGGTCCTTTTTTGATGGTGTGCACGATTTCTCAAAAACTATTCAACCGATTGCCTTCAAATTTGGACAGAATGCTCAGCTGACATCCTTTTATCGTTTGATGAAGCAAAAAAGCAATACGTTTAATAGTTTTTTATTTATAACAAAAAATCGATCAATTTTTTTCGAAAAATCGATACTTCAAGTTCAAAACGTCACCAAATCGTCAATTTTTTTTTCCCTTCATCGAACGATAGCTATATGTGTCTAAAGTAAAATGCTTTTTGGGTTTTTGTTGCAGGATGAACGTGAAGGCTGTAATCGTGCACACCATCAAAAAAGGACCATCGCGCGTCGAGGGGGGTGGGAGGCGGATTTTTTGATGAAATTGTTTAAAAATTTTTTTGTATGTAGTAAACAGATCAATAAAACTATATGCCAAGTTTCACAAGTTTTCCGTTGTATACTTTCTTCACAAAAAAAATCCCAAAAAGCGGTAAATTTTGCGAAAAAAAAGACCATCCCCCCTTAAAACCAACATTATTTGATTGCTTATTGCGAAAATGCCTTATTTACACATTCTTAGTATTTTTCTTACACAGAGTAAAATACGCTATCGTTGGAGCAATTGGATGGAATATCGTCTATAAGACATATCGTCTAAATCCAAATTATATAGAACAAGATAATTGTTTAATTACAAGAGCTAGCATAAATAACGAAACGACAATGTTGAAGTTTGCATCGTTGGCTCGCAACGTAAAATCTCTGTTGTTTTATTTTATTTTATTATTTTCATTAATAAAAATATATTTTTGCAAATTTACGTCACACGTCTCTCATATAAGAATCCTCAAAAACGTTTCAGTGATTTTCGTGGCTCAAATGTACCAAAAGAAAATTGGGCACCAGGAAAAAAAATATTTCGTTGCATCCCATGCGAACTTCAATATCATCCGAAACGATAAGATGAAGAAAAAAAATTCGAGTCTAGCTCGTTCCCTCAAAAGATACCCAGGGTATCCCAAAAGCGAATGCACGTGATCGAAGCCGCCGTATAATTGTTATAATTACCTGCAACCTGAAGGTCGTTTCGAAAGGTTGATTAGCCTGTTTAGCTTTCCTCGGTAGGAAGGTTCCCTGCTTCGGTAATAATTTTACCTGTGAAGAGGAATACGTGAAGAGAGAAGACGAATTAAAAAGAGAAAAGGATCGGTAAGAATCAGAGTACAAAGATGATCGAGCTTCGAAATAGAAGAGAGGGTATATATCGTTTCGACGAATCGAGCCACGGAATCGTCCGCAGATGCCAGCCTTTTTGTCTCTCGTCTCATCATCTTTGAGAATGTTTCATACGAAAGTGTGTCCGACGGAGAAACAAGAGCGAGAAAGATAAATGAGAGGGGAAAAAATGAAGCAAGCCTGCTGGGGCGTTCCGGTATGTCCACGCAAGTTGTTCTCTCTCTCTCTCTCTCTTTTTTTTCTTCTCATAACGCCGAGTTTCATCGTCATAAAAATACCTGAAGAGCATCCAGCGCTCCAATGGGAGTGTTCGGTTGATGAGGTAGAACGAGACCTCGCTCCCCGATCGCCTGTAGTGTGTAACTCGAGGCCGACAATTTGTGGGCCGTTGCGATTTGCACGAGAAGATCCATCATCGGTGTACTGCGAGCGAACGGATTTGGATTAATCAGGGTTTTTGATGCTCTCTTTCTTCGGTATCCAGCAGCTAGCAGTTATATTTGCATCCTTGTGCATTTTCATTAACTCAATTATATTTTTGTTTCTTTTCTGCTTTGATACACTTGTCGTGACGTCGGTCACCAAAAAAAAAAAAATAATATTGAAGTTTGGGTTGGAATGCAGAGGAAATTGTTTTTCATTATTTTTTTTTTTTCATTTTCATCATCTTCTCAAATCTTGCAAATTTGGACTGTAGATCTCTGATAAGGATCCTGAAAACCGTTCGAGCGATTTTTTTAAGGGGTTACCCCCACTTGCGATTTTGAAAAAATCGATTTTTTTATTGCATTTTTTTGAAGTATAAGTATCTGAGAATATGTCCTGAAAATTTCAAGTCGATCCGAACAAAATTGACTGAGATATGAGCGTTGAAAGAGAAGAATCCGCGTTGAAAGAGCGTTGAAAGAGAAACTTTAAAGGCGTTTTTCTCAAAATGGCATTTCTGAAGTCGGTGACCAAGATTACTCGAACACTAATGAACCGATCTTCTTGAAATTTTGCAGGCTTATTTAATACATAAAAATGTAGTCTTTAATCGTTCGATTTTTTTTTTCGAAAAAAAATTGCCGTTTTTTTTCGTTAAAATCGAACCATTAACTTTGACTGTCCGCCATTTTGTGAAAAATGAATATTTTTTTAAATCCTTCGATTAAAGACTAGTTTATACTGATATTTGACTAAATCCATCCGCATTTTTTTTCAGATGATCCACTTCGCCGCAATGTTGGTCACCGCAAACCGTGTATATAAAAACATTATTTCATTGACGGCCATTTGCCACTAAACAATGTAATATTTTTCAATAAAAAAATTACTGAGAATTCTTCAATATGTGTTCTTTAAGATGGTATGTTGATCGATTTAAAAAGTTTTGTAGTTTTCTTTTAAAAAATTCATGAAAAAGGCCTTTTTTGCGCTACAAGTGGGGGTAAGGCCTTGAACAAATTTGTCAAACAATAGCATGGTCTACGGAATTTTCGTTGCGCTCCAACGATGCAAGCTTCAGTATCATAAAAATATTCTAGACCTCAACCCTCTGGATCAAGCTGTACGAATTCAGGCAGTACGGTGTGAAAAAAGGTCCATCAGATTTCCAAGCGATTACGAGTAACGTCGGTGAACAGCAGTTCGTTATTCAAATTTTGCAGAAAAAAGTCTCTTTCGATGCAGCCTCTATTTTTATTTATTTTCTGCTATGATACAGAGCAGGTTTGTCTGCTATGATTACGAAGAAAAAAAAACAATATTGGAGTTTGGGTTGGAATGCAGAGAAAAATGTTTGTCATTATTTAATTTTTTTTTCATTTTCATCATCATCTCAAATTTTATCTTGCAAATTTGGACTGTAGATATGTGGATGAGATTGAAGTTTGCATCATTGAAATGCAATGAAAATGAATATTCCAGAATTTCTGTAATTTCTTTTGGCAGATTTAACCGACAAAAATCCCTCGACTATTTTTTAAAGATTTTTATTTAGCGATCTACACGATAAATGTGTCAAAAAATTTCTATAATAATAAAAATAAAGAAAATGAAATGTCAAAAAGGGCTTTCGTTGCATTCCGATGCAAACTTCAACACCATGATCTCTGATAAGGATCCTGAAAACCGTTCGAGCGATATTTTGGACACAAATTTGTGAAAAAAAAATGGTTTAGGGATTTTTCGTCGCGCTCCAACGATGAAAAAAATGCAGTATCGTAAAAATATTCTAAACGTCAACCCTCTGCATCATGCTGTACGAATTCAGGCACATTTGAAATGTGGGTTTGGTAATTTTATAATAGCGATTACATTCCGATGATGATTGAAGAATTGGCTCATCGAGGATCGATATTGATCAAGAACGTCAGTGTCGGAAATAAAAAATCCGGAAGAAAATGATGTCATTTCACGGGTTTGAAGTTTGCATAATTGGATTGCAACGGAAATTCTCTTCTGTCAGTTATTTTCATTACGATCCTAAATCATATTTTGCAAATTGAGGTGGCAGGTCACTAAATAAAAATCCTCCAAAATGTTTGCGCGATTTTCGTAGCGCAAAGCTGTCAAAGGAAGTTGAGGAAATTAAAAAAAAATCGTTGCTTTCCACCGATGCGAACTTCAACGTCATGTTACTTCGTGTAAATACATCTGGAGCGTGAAGAAGCTAGCGATCCATCGACAGTTTTATTCGTGCAACGGCAAGTGTAGCAAGGCGTAAAAGTCTTATTCACGACAAAAAAAAAAACATGACGTAATTCAGTCTCGGATAGGGTTCAATGAAATTCGCGGCAAATGGAATTCAAAGTTGCTCGTTGTCGAATGCCCGTAGTGTCTATATAGAACATCACGCACCGAGAATCGGGAGATCGTGTGTAGAATTGATAGAATGGAATAACCGTGTGTATAGTGATCAGATTGTGTTGTGTGGGAGGAAAGCGGTATGTAGTAGCCATAACGTGCATAGGACGTTCGATGCTAAGTCAACGTACTCGTAACCTCGATATTTTCGACTCTTATCGCTTCGTCATTACACTCTAGAGCTGCACAAAAAAAATAATCCACTTACGTCGGACGTTTGTCGGGATCGGCGCAGCAAAAAGTCTCATAATCACATCGTACTCATAAAAAATTCAAATTCCAGCTGAGAAACAAATTATAACATAAATTAAGGGGTTACCCCCACTTGCGATTTTGAAAAAATCGATTTTTTTTTTGCATTTTTTTGAAGTGTAAATATCTGAGAATATGTCCTGAAAATTTCAAGTCGATCCGAACAAAATTGACTGAGATATGAGCGTTGAAAGAGAAGAATCCGCGTTGAAAGAGCGTTGAAAGAGAAACTTTAAACGCATTTTTCTCAAAATGGCATTTCTGAAGTCGGTGACCAAGATCCCATGTGCGAATGTCGGTATTCCGCCAGAGTTGCCAATACGGCCCAGAGTTGTGCAAGTTCTGGCGACCGACTCTCAGTTGGCGGTACTGCCCCAGTATTGGAAACCGAACGTATCAGCACCGTCCCAGTCTGGGTTACTGAGTCTTGGGTGAAGTACTGGCCCAGTAATGGTAAACTATTTTATCAGTAGGGTGCCAGTCCTGGTTACCACGTATGGTTGAGTCTCGGCTGGAGGTACTACGCCAGTACTGACAACTGAACGTATCAGTGCCATGCCCGTCTTAGCTACCCAGTCTTGGGTGTAGTACTGCCCCAGTATTGGTAAACAATTTTATCAGTGCGGCGCCAGTCTTGGTAACCAAGGTTGGTTCAGTCTCGGCTGAAGGTACTGCGCTAGCATTGGCAACAGTACCACGCCAGTCTTAGTTACCGAGTCTTGGGTTAAGTACTTCCCCAGTATTGGTAAACAATTTTATTAGTTCAGTGCCAGTCTTGGTAACCAAGGTTGGTTCAGTCTCGGCTGGAGGTACTGCGCTAGCATTGGCAACAGTACCATGCCAGTCTTGGTTACCGAGTCTTGGGTTAAGCACTGCCCCAGTATTGGTAAACAATTTTATTAGTTCGGTGCCAGTCTTGGTAACCAAGGTTGATTCAGTCTCGGCTGGAGGTACTGCGCTAGCATTGGCAACAGTACCACGCCAGTCTTGGTTACCGAGTCTTGGGTTAAGTACTGCCCCAGTATTGGTAAACAATTTTATTAGTTCGGTGCCAGTCTTGGTAACCAAGGTTGGTTGAGTCTCGGCTGAAGGTACTGCCCTAGCATTGGCAACAGTACCATGCCAGTCTTGGTAACCGAGGTTGGTTCAGTCTCGGCTGGAGGTACTGCGCTAGCATTGGCAACAGTACCATGCCAGTCTTGGTTACCGAGTCTTGGGTTAAGTACTTCCCCAGTATTGGTAAACAATTTTATTAGTTCAGTGCCAGTCTTAGTAACCAAGGTTGGTTCAGTCTCGGCTGGAAGTACTGCCCCAGCATTGGCAACAGTACCATGCCAGTGATGGTCACCGAGTCTTGGGTTAAATACTGTCCTAGTATTGATAAACAATTTTATTAGTACAGTGCCAGTCTTAGTAAGCAAGGTTGGTTGCGTCTCGGCTGGAAGTAGTCCCCCGGCATTGGCAACAGTACCATGCCAGTCTTAGTTACCGAGTCTTCGGTTAAGCACTGCCCCAGTATTAGTAAACAATGTTATTAGTACAGTGCCAGTCATGGTAACGAAGGTTGGGTGGGTCTTGGCTGGAAGTACTGCCCCAGCAGTGGCAACATTACCATTCCAGTCTTGGTTAACGAGTCTTCGGTTTAGTACTGCCTCGGTATTGGCAGACAATTTTATCAGTACGGTGCCAGTCCAAAAAATATGGATTGAATGAAAAATGTAAGTTTTGCTTCCTCATAGAGAAACTTTGTGACGATGAAAACATTTTTTTTCAGTTTTCAATATCAACATGCTCAAAATGTCCCAAAACCTCGAAAAATCAAATTCACAAACAATGTCTGCATGCATGTGCGCCTGTGTGCGTATGCGCACGCATGTACGTTCTGGCACTGTAAAATTAAAACGTCTGTAACTCGAGAACGGTTTGGGTTGAAGGGCTCCTGTGTCGCTCAGATGTTAATCTGTACAATCTCTTTATTCCCTGCAAATTTTGTCGAGAGAACTAAAAAATTACAAATTTAACAGCATTTTTTAATTTAAAAGAAATGTCTGTGACCACGTTAATTTGCAAAAAATTTCAGAATTTTGTAAATTTTTTTTTTTACAAATAGAGTATCATGAAATGACGGCTGGTATTGAATTTAGGGAATGAATTTTGGACACTTTCGAAATATATCAAACTGCTCTAATTTTTGCATATATCAAGATACTGTGGTGATTTTTTTACACAAAGTATTGTAAAAGTAAAGTTGCTATAACATTTGGAGAGAATCCCGAACCATTACAGACTCCTCTGGACTCTTCTGTCTCCTTACGGATATCCATAAATTGGCTAAGTAGACGATGTAATTTTATTTCACTATTTCGCGTGTTCGTTCTGAACGTACGCCGCGACTCTGGCGGCTCTCGCGCCTTCTTGCGTCGAGGCAGACATTGTTATGCCTCGACACAATGCGTGTGTGTCAGTGGTCATTCGCTACGTCGGGCGCACACGGTTGAAGATTGTTTTCTTCCCGCATACTGTCCCTCCGCGGCAAGTATACACTTCGTGTGAGTATATGCACCTATATACCCACACGCTGATCCACGCTCAGCGTCAACAAAGAATTAGGATTTCTTTGGCAGCGTTGGGCATCAGTCTTTCTCGTGCCGTCTACGTGTGAACTTGTTTCAATCCCCAAGTGCTTTTCATCTATTCCCATTCGTTTTTATACAGTACACTTTTTCTATTATTATAAATTAATTTTTCTCGTCTTAACACAAATTCGAGTGCTCTAAGTGTGCTATAAAAATTCGAACGTTCTATAAGGTGAACCAGGTAAGATATACAAAGAATTTTTCTTTTACTTGTTTTTTCATTTTATTTTGTATTTTTTGTCTACTGCATGTTAAGGCATAATAAACAATTCATTTATTTTCTCTCCGTTCCTTACTTGCTGTGGGACTGCGCTATCTTTCTGTCACTCTCTCTCTCTCTCTCTCTCTCTCTCTCTCTCTCTCTGTCTCTTATATTTTCTTTACTTATTCTAGCATTTATTTTAAAGAATTTGTTCAATTTGATCAGGGAGTCTCGGAGGACAAGGGGAAAGAAAACGCTTTGGTAAATACAATGTTATTTACTTTGACCGAAATTATGTATGCTGATGTAAAATTACAGAAGAGCATCTTAATTCATACTAAATACTCTGGAAGTGGCTATATTTTTCAATTCTGTTTAGATGGAGGTGATGAGATCCTTGGTGGGTTCACCGACCGACGGAAAAGGTGTTATCCGCAATGTGATCGCTGGCCTGATATCAAAGGCGGTGCAGGAAAAATACTCGGCCACGGGGAAACCAGGCGCGAACGGTATAACGAAAAAATCCTTCAGTGCGACAATAACGTACATACGTATGAATGGTAAATATTTGTCAAATTTTTACTAATATAATTTTTAGAACTGGGTGCAATGAAATAATTTTTTTTATTTCAGATATTTTTTAGATACGATCGGGAAAAAAAAACTACTGCGGTGGAAATATTTTCGACAACCAGCCGATGTTTATCTGATGCCGGTGACCGGGAACACGCCGCAACTCTGGCCCAATATTGGCAGCCGGTACTAGTCACCAATACTATGCCAACGCTTGCCAAGCGGAGGACCGGTGTTATCATTTCGGAATTGGGCCAGTATTGTTTACACGATCTGACCCAATATTAGCATTCAGTATCCGGCCAGTACTGGCGTCAGTACTGAGCCAAGTTTCCAGTCTATACATGGGCATATACCAGCAAAGTACTGATTTACTGTTTGTCTCAAGACTGGCTACAATATCTGGCCCAAAACTGGGCACTTATTCTGAGCCAATACCCGTAAACAGTGTCGGGCCGATTCACGCCGCCATAACTTGGACCGGTGTTAACAAACCAATTTTGTCTCAATAGTGATTCCGACTTGGGCAAGGCTTGGCCCTTGGGAGCCTGCCCGTATTAGCAGCCCTGGCATCAGTACTGAGCCAAGACTAAGCCAAGTCCTCAGTCTATACACGGGCATGTACCGGCAAAGTACTGATTTAGGGTTTGTCTCAAGACTGGCAATGATATCTGGCCCAAAACTGGGCACTTATTCTGAGCCAATACCCGTAAACAGTGTCGGGCCGACTCACGCCGCCATAACTTGGACCGGTGTTAACAAACCAACGTTGTCTCAATACTCATTCCGACTTGGGCAAGGCTTGGCTCTCGTCCAAGTACCAGATGCCTGCCAGTATTGGCTGCTCTGGCACTAGTACAGTGCCAATACCAAGCCAGTTTGCAATACGTACATGGGATTACTCGAACACTAATGAACCGATCTTCTTGAAATTTTGCAGGCTTATTTAATACATAAAAATGTAGTCTTTAATCGTTCGATTTTTTTTCGAAAAAAATGGCCGTTTTATAGCCAGAAAACGGCCGTTTTTTTCGTTAAAATCGAACCATTAACTTTGACTGTCCGCCATTTTGTGAAAAATGAATATTTTTTAAAATCCTTCGATTAGAGACTAGTTTATACTTATATTTGACTAAATCCATCCGCATTTTTTTTTTTCAGATGATCCACTTCGCCGCAATGTCGGTCACCGCAGACCGTGTATATAAAAACATTATTTCATTGACGACCATTTGCCACTAAACAATGTAATATTTTTCAATAAAAAAATTACTGAAAGTTCTTCAAGATGTGTTCTTTAAGATGGTATATTGATCGATTAAAAAAGTTTTGTAGTTTTCTTTTAAAAAATGCATGAAAAAGGCCTTTTTTTACGCTACAAGTGGGGGTAACGCCTTAAGGGAAGTTTCTGCCTTGTTGGGCCAAAAAATGTTCGATTGTTCACCAAATTTTTAAGCAAAAAGTATTAAATATAGAATGTTGATATTGAACATCAAAATATTTTTTAAAGTTTGACAAAACATGGTGGTGGGAGTGGGAGGAGCCACGTATGTCGGTGCGCGGGCGATGACATTTTTCGCTTGCGGAAGTCCTAAGTCCCGGACAGGTGACCCAAAGCAAACAAATCAAAGATATTTTTACTTTGTACAATATTGTGTGTAAGTTGACCTAGAATCAAGAAGAAAAATAAAAAAAAGTAGTGAGCGTTCGGGAGGAAGTTTGTTTTTTTTCCAAAAATTTTCGCAGCTATTTGTTAATTAAATAAAAACTTTTACATAATTTTGGATAATTCTAGTTCAACTCATACACAATATTGTACAAAGTAAAAATATATTTGATTTTTTTGCTTCAGATCACCTGTCCGGGACTTCGGACTTCCGCAAGCGAAGAATGTCATCGCCCGCGCACCGACATACGTGGCTCCTCCCACTCCCACCGCCATGTTTTGTCAAACTTTAAAAAATATTTTGATGTCCAATAAAGACCGCTTAGTCAACATACCAAATATCAACGTTCTATATTTAATATTTTTCGCATAAAGAAATTGGTGAAAAATCGAACATTTTTTGGCCCAACAAGGCAGAAACTTCCCTTCAACTGTTTTTATCCATACTGTATGTAAAAATGAAGTTTTTGAGTCGCGACTAAAACCTGTATGGATCCAAATCAAAACAATTTTGTATCACATCATTTCTCCTTTTTTTTCAAAGACTGGACACGTATTCAGCAAAAGTAGCAGTGGATTTACAATAAAAGAAAATATTGCCCCGTGAGTGGCAAAATACGAGATAAAACATTCCGTATTTATTTCGAGGTTGAGCATGGCGTTGAAACATTTGAAATTATTTATCGACCTACACGAGAGTTCGAAGTATTCGATTTAAAAAAATGACGTCCTTTGAAATCATGAAACGATGAATTTGGCGTTGAACGTCCTATGCACGATCATAGGCATGTATTTGTGAATCCGTTGATCGTGTATGTATATCATGTATACAAAGTACGTATAAACGTGTAGCCGACAGTCGGGAGGAGTGAAGGCGCGATCGTTCGGCTGCTGTGGTGGTCAGCATCGCTGTCGATTACGTAAAAGCATTTCCAGAAGTCAGAGCTCGAGATCTCGCGTTCTTTAGAGTTTGTGCCGCGCTGCCGGGGGTCCACCAAACTATATCGCTATATGAGTGAGTATCCATGCGGCGAGGCCGCGAACCGCCATTTTCTCGTTACATTAGTTTTCCTCGAAATACCGACGAATAACAAGCATCGATTTGTTCAATCGTAAATCGTGGATTTGAAACTTTATATGGTGGCAAAGAGAAACGTGAAGTTTCGTATTGAGTGAATTGAACTACGCCGAAGTATCATAGCGTCCCACGAGAGGGCGCCACTATCACAGCCCGCGCGTTTGCGGCCATTTTGCACAGACGTTGTGACTCGACGTTTCTTATTGCTAATTGGGAGGAAATCGTATATCGCATAGGTAATGAGTGGGTCAGGACGGATCTTAATTACCTTCGGGGCACGGTGACCCTTTGCGTGTGAACATTGTGATCCCTCGGTAGCTGCACCAGAAGTTCCATACTTCCGGCGAGCATGTCCGCTGGCGTATCTTCCGTTACGGTGAGAACCATATCGCCGGAGCTGCGCTCCTCTCGACTCCTGGAATCACAAGTAACGAGAATATTGAATATACAATTCCGCAAGCGGATTATTCGAGTTTGTTCGAGGCTCGCGAAGCTTCGATATTCTACGGAGTATTGTTATAAGTACGAGCGGCTGTATGAGTATTCAAATAATTTATCGATACAGTTACTTCGTCTATCTTGCGTTTTTACGGCCCATAGAAATTGAGGCCCTCTAAAACGAGAAGCCCTTCCTTGAAAGCCCAAGGGATATTCGGTAAAAAAAAAGGCGAAGTGGTAACGAAATTTGTATTTGGAGTAATCATTTATGATGTTGAAGTTTGCATCGTTGGAACGCAACGAAGAATCTTTTCAAATTTTCATTGTCATTATTATCCAAAATCATGCTTTGCAGATTCAGGTTGTAGACCGCCAAGTGAGAAGCCTTAAAAATGTTTGCGTGATTTTCGTAGCTCAAATTTGGCACAGGAAAAATGGGAAATTAAAAAAAATATGATTTTGTCACATCCCAACGAGGCAAACTTCAACGTCATTCTGAGACCTTGATGTAAATACATGACTAAAACGTTTGTGCTTCAGAAAATCAGAAGAATATAGGGCCGTCTATACAGGCACGGGTTTTCCACAGTTTCCCCGTACTTAAGGGGCCAGTCCACTTTGAAAATTTCAAAAAATCGAAAGCAAGCGATACTTGAAGAAATCGACGATGATGAGCAATCAGATGGGATTTTGTACGGTGCAGGAATTGCCGATTGAGTTTAGGCAAGAGTTTTTCACAGTATAACCTTCAAACGCGTTTTTCTCGAAACAACGTTTTCAAAATCTAGCCCCATCGTATCTCTGAAACTAATAAACCGATTCTCTTGACATTTGAACCACATGTTGCAAACATGATTCGCAACAAGATGACCCTCGATGGTTTTAACATTTTGATTTTTGCGAAAAACTGCGTAAAAACGCGTTTTTAATTACTTTTTTCGTTCTTCATCTGACATTTTTTTATTTTTTGATAAAACTTTATATCCTAGCGTCATTTTGTAGCTGGTGTCATACTGAATCTAATGGACTTTGATTTTTTTGTTTCAGACAAGCCGTTGCCTAGTTGTGATGGGGCTATCCAGCCTACCTATTTTTGAGGCGTCACGTTAAACTATATTTTTTGTACTTAAAAATGAATAAAAATGAATTAATTTTTTTTAAATGTATTTCAATACTTTATTTATCAAGCCCAACAACTTTTATATTCATATCTTTTATAAAATCCTCAAAAAACAATCGCAAAAAATAGCCTTTTTCGTGGCTCCAAAGTGGACTGGTCCCTTAAAACTGGAAGTCTGGCTAGGGAGTGATAGGTTTCAATTGGGAAGATTAATACGTAAAAATCTGCAAGGGTATATATTTTGGATTAAAAAAAATATTACTGCATTATTAATTCGTGGAAATCAGTCAGGTTATTTAACCTCTTAAAACGTTATGCTAAAGATTGCCTCCTTGGAATGCAACGAAAATGATGTTTTGTTTACTTTCCTAATTTCTTTTAGCAGATTTCCGCTACGAAAATCATGCAAATATTTTTCAGAACCCTTATTCAGCAAGTTACAACCTAAACATGTAAAGTGTAAGTTTAGTTAATAATAATAGTAAAAAATTTAACAAATTTTGTTACATTCCCAAGCTTTCCCGAAGTTGAGTTCCAGCTAAATCACTTCCTCGCCACCGAAAACGTTTAATGTAGTTTTATAAAAATCTATAGACTCGTTTGTGAGGTAAAATTTATAAATAAACATACACTTGCTCGTTTAGTCGTATAGAAATAGAACGAATTATTGATTGCATGCGACAAGTGTCCAAACGTATCTGATGAGTCAGGAAGAATGAATTATTGTACTCTTGGGCAAGTATGGGATTGAAGTTTGCATCGTGAGGATACAATAGAAATTAATTTGTTCAAACTTCTCAAATTCCGT
Organism: Ophion ellenae; assembly: GCA_963210295.1. Lineage (NCBI taxonomy): Eukaryota > Metazoa > Arthropoda > Insecta > Hymenoptera > Ichneumonidae > Ophion > Ophion ellenae. The sequence goes on from OY723387.1 coordinate 45,172,763, forward strand.
TCGGCAGATTTAAGCTAGCAAAATTCGTCGAACGTTTTTCAGGACGCTTTTTCAGAGATCCACAACCTAAATGCGAGAGAAAAGATTGATTATTATAATGAAAATAAGAAAAAAATCCTCGTATTTCAACGATGTGAACTTCAGAACCATGGCTGAATAAAAGGTTTGTAAGTTTCAATCACATGTAATAAATATTGATTTTTATATGGGCCGACTCTGGCATAGAATACGCGACATTGGTCACGAAACGGTGTCAATGCTACGACCTACCGGTAAATAATCATTGCCCGTCTTTTGAAACAGTCACATACTACGACCGGATGTGACAGATACATTTTATAATAAGCAAGCCTGATTTCCTAGCACGCTCGTCTTTTGAAACTGATACGTGTCGCGACCGCTCTGCGTTCAAGATAGCGAAAAAAAAACCCGTGACATCGTCGTGCGATTTTTTCCAGCCAAATAAAATGTGAAAGTGAATTTATATCAGGATTGCATCAGAGTGCACGATATGATCATACTGCACAAAATACCTGAAGCTCGTGCCAGTCCGAATAATAGCTTGGTTAAGATCGAATTGAGCGATAAGGCAAAATCATAGATACGGGTACAGGAGTTGAGATTTATTGGATCGTCAGATTCTCGAGATTGATATAAAACCTGTACGGATCGATCCGCTCATAACAAGATTGTAAAAAGGTGCTGAAAGATTCATGTTTGTTCCACCGGTTGCACCTCCAATGATATTGAAGTCCTCACACACAGGACATTCTAGACTAAACTGATGGTTACGTGCATCTCACTGTATAGATTTGACCACGGTCGTTCTTCATTTTTTTTTACTCATTTCAAGAGCCAAATTTCCGAATACATTTTGGAAATGAATACGAATGAAATGATTTTTTCCCCTCAGTTCAAAGGTATAGCCTTGCGGGTTTTTACCCATTGTCCTTTGCACTTAAACCCTTTCCTATTACTCCCTACCCGCACTTGACTGATCCTACCTAACTCCCGTTGCGTCTGGCTGTTTTTATCAACACTACTTGCCGAGGCTACGAGGAAACTGTGGAAAACCCGTAGGTACCAAAATAGACGGCCCCATATTTTCCTGATGCCCTGCTGCAACCCAGATCCGACCACATCCCTATAGGGATTTGATAAAGACGTCGCACCTAGGTATTCGACATTGGAATCCAAGTGAATTCCACGCTATTTCCCGATTGAGATTGTTTGACACGAGAATTTTTTATTTGAGATTATCAACCGGAATTTGTTGGCTTTTCCGAAAAAAAATATCCTTTCGTGATCCCGTGCACAAATTTGTCGGAAAGTCCCAAGATGCACCCATATTTCTTTAAGGATTTGTTAGGGGCACTACACATAGGGAGTCCTCATTGAGATCCAATTGGATTCAGCACTGTTTCTTGATGAACCCCGTTTGAGAATTCTTACCACGTTTCGAATCGAATATAAGTGAAGTCCTGAGAAAAAACTCGGCGTGTTAAAACATAGCTTGCAAGCTTGGTAAACGTGTACGGATATTATGCCAAAGTGCAGTGAAATAAATAACAAGCCATAATTACAGTGGATTTTCAGTGATGTGATTCAAATCGATTTTAAGATAGACTTTTTAAAGATAAGATGTATACTCTTTGAAGGCGTCTTCTCACTTTAGACGCTAAAAAAGTGCTATTTTCATGAATTTTTTTTGATAGGTTTATATTATAGATATTGATATAAAAGTTGTTACACTTAAAAAATACACTTTCGAAATAGATTAAAGAAATTTTTTTAAATGTATTTATGTAACCCAAACAAACTTTAAGGCGTTACCCCCACTTGTGGCGCAAAAAAAGGCCTTTTTCATGAATTTTTTTAAAGAAAACTACAAAACTTTTTTAATCGATCAATATACCATCTTAAAGAACACATCTTGAAGAACTTTCAGTAATTTTTTTATTGAAAAATATGACATTGTATAGTGGCAAATGGCCATCAATGAAATAATGTTTTTATATACACGGTTTGCGGTGACCAACATTGCGGCGAAGTGGATCATCTGAAGAAAAAAATGCGGATGAATTTAGTCAAATATAAGTATAAACTAGTCTTTAATCGAAGGATTTTAAAAAATATTCATTTTTCACAAAATGGCGGACAGTCAAAGTTAATGGTTCGATTTTAACGAAAAAAAACCGCCGTTTTTCGGCTATAAAACGGCCATTTTTTCGAAAAAAAATCGAACGATTAAAGACTCCATTTTTATGTATTAAATAAGCCTGCAAAATTTCAAGAAGATCGGTTGATTAGTGTTCGAGTAATCTTGGTCACCGACTTCAGAAATGCCATTTTGAGAAAAACGCGTTCAAAGTTTCTCTTTCCACGCTCTTTCAACGCGGATTCTTCTCTTTCAACGCTCATATCTCAGTCAATTTTGTTCGGATCGACTTGAAATTTTCAGGACATATTCTCAGATACTTATACTTCAAAAAAATGCAATAAAAAAAAACGATTTTTTCAAAATGGCAAGTGGGGGTAACCCCTTAAACGCGTTTTTCTCGAAATAACGTTTTTCGACGGCTTGTTGATAAAATCTTCGAAACTACCGAACCGATCCTTATGAAATTTCAACCACATATTCTTTACAACTATAGCTACAGCGCATATCAAGGTTATTTTTCAAATGTTGATATTTACTATTTGTTTTGCCAAAAACCGTGACAAACACGTTTTTTTGTTTTTTCGAAAGATGTCTGAACTTTTTGCTTTCGGGTGATCCGTCTCCGAGATTTCATGAACAGCGCAGACCTATAGTTATTTTAGGACATTTTTTTCAACTATCACTTTCGTCTATAAATCGTGACTTGAATGAATAAAAAAAAGTTTTTATGTATTTCGAAACTGTATTTATGAAGTGTAACAAATTTTATATCAATATCTTTAATATAAACCTATTTAAAAAATCATGAAAATAGCTTTTTTAGCGTCTAAAGTGAGAAGACCCCTTAAGACTCACGCATTTGGTATAGGTATCTATACATTCTGTTAAGAAAATTCTACGTACAGAATATGCGATGGGATCCATCAACAATCGCATCGGATTCCGTCTGATAATGTGAGAATCCTTTAGGATTCAAATTGGATTTCAATCGGGAATCCCGATTAGAATCCGATGTAACGAGCGTGACATTTTATTATAGAGATCCAATGCGATGATCCATTGGATAGCTATCAGAAAGTAGGGACAAGTATGGGAATCCAATTGGATACCTGCGTCAATTTCAGCACGGAATCAAGCGCCTTTCTCGATTTGTTTACATAACGGTAAAATATGCAATAGAATCGAAGGAACATCGTGTTTCTCTGCTCATTTTGACGGCATATATATTGAGAACAGAAATCGCTGAATGCTCTATGGCAACGAAAAACAATATTCCGCAAAAGGGTTTACCTCAATTCGATACGAACAAAGTATGAGTTAAGGGGCTAAACCAGTGTGACACATTAAAAAAATTGATTATTTTACCTTTTTCGACAGTTTATACTTTATACTTTACGTTTATACTTAGCAGTTTTTATGGTAAATATCATTTTATCATGCAAAAATCGATAGTTAAATCTTTAAAATGGGTTTTTCTCGAAATGAGATTTTTCAAATTTGCTGACATTGTAACTCAAAGAGCAATTATCCGATTGACTTGATATTTGAACTGAGTACTCTTGAATATATTTACTCTACAATGACGTAGGATATTTTTGATTGGATGAAAATTGACGATTTGGCATTGTAAACAACGACCTTTTTATAGGCGAGAAAACAGACTTTTTTTCATAATTACGCCATTTTGTTAGATTTTGATATTTTTCGTAAATCCTACGTCATTATACAGGAAATACCCTCCTGTTTATCGACATTTTTTTCTTTTTTCGGTTCCAGCTACTCAATCGGCCGGAATCATGTCAGCAGTGGAGGAACTTTTTTTTGCGCCTCCGAAGGCAGCGCATAAGTCGCTTGGATTTCAATATTTTTCCATGAAAAAATGATGTAATATAGGTCAAATATAGCCAAATATATTCTTAATTTTCCGAAACATTTAATTGAGTACTTTTCTTCCAAAAAAATCCTGAAAATCGCCCAAATGTTCAGCGTTCACACTGGTATGGCCCCTTGAAGAAAAAGTGTAAGGAACTTTTGTCGCCCTCAGGAAATGGGAAAGTGCACTTGGCATCGAACATCTCACAGATACCAGTCGTTACAATGAACGCACTGTATCGTTTGGAATAAAAAATCCGTAATACTGAAGTGCAAAATTAAGTTTTCCAATCTGTTGTTATCGTCTGGATAATCCTGGTAAGATTCCATCCTCGATCGTATAAATCATCGTAGAACTATGTCACTCGCATACCGGACTACCTTCGACAAGGATATTACATCGATGTTATAAAAAGTAAAGAAGAAAAAAAAATAGTCGAATGGCGACTGCGTTAACGCCACGCTCGCTAAGATTTACATGGACGAGAATAGTCGGTAAAATAGCGGTGCGTATATACACGCTCGATGAGGAAAAACTTAACATCGCTATGAGGTATGTAAATTTCAACGTACGGAGTTAGCGCGCAATGAGAATTCGTTCAATGGAACCGCGCATCAAGAATTCTATTCCAGTATAATTGAGTCGACGAATGTGAGGAAATATTCAAAGTAAAAGTAGCGAGAGCAGAGATGAGAGATAATATTTGCAACACATCGCAGACGATAAAAAGACAACCGGAAGTTCGCTTCGAGGATAATGGTCACTCAACAAACGAATTTGTACATGTGGGGCATCTAGAAGCAAAAATAATGAAACTTTCGTTCGAACGAATAAAAAAAACCACGTTTGTTCTTAAATTATCAAAGACAAGTGGTTTTTTTTGGGAACCGAACGCCGAAATGTCAAAAATTAAAAATGTGCAAATTGCACTTTTAGATGCATGGACCGTTCGATATAGCTGGCGTTACTTATAAAAGTCTTTTTCAGTAATAAATATGGAAACTTTCAAATAAATTAAAAAATTAGTGTCAAGCTTATTGTTCCCGAACAGATCTGGCCCGATGATTTGTCACCGGTGTATGTATCTCTGAGGGAAGATTCTGAGCAAGCCTGGGTCGTAACACGATACAGCCCCGTGATGTTGAGAGACATAATTTACAGATAATATTCCCGAGACCTCGATCGCTTCCTATAACTCAATCTAGCGAGACGATACCCAATATTCTACTCTCTATATAGGACAGATTAATTACGCTTGGTATGCGAATCTCGTTGAAGGTGCAGATTCTTCTTCGGGGAAGATAAAAATATATCCTAGGATGTCGAACGGTATACGAAATTTGAGACTCGCGGATACCATTTGTTTTATTTTATCTCTTATTAACGATCCATTTTTTATAATAACCATTATTAGTTATACAGGGGGTTAGGAAGGTCGATGCAAAGCCTTAAGGGGGAGATAGGTCACCTCGTTAGGGACATATCTAACCTAGGTTACCTTGGTCCAAAGTCTAAGGATTTCGAGTTATCATGGTAAGTATGATTTTGGAAAATTTCCCAAAATTAAGTACTAACTAAATTTCTCAAAATTAGGTACTAACTATATTTCCTAAAATTAGGTACTAACTATATTTTCTAAAATTAGGTACTAACTAAATTTCCCAAAATTAGGTACTAACTAAATTATTATTTTTTGACAAGTTTTTAATTATTAACAACGTCCCATTTAGTTAGTTCCGTGGATACAGATGATTGTATTGCTGTTTGTCGATTACATACACATTATGCTAAGACGCAAATAAGTTTTTATTTACCAATTATTGTCTGTTTGGACATTATGAACGGATTTTCACCTAATTTTGGGAAATTTTCCAAAAATCATACTTACTATGAAAACTCAAAATAATAACCAAAATGACCTATCATCACATTAAAGCTTTGCATCGACTTTCCTAACACCCTGTATAATCGTGAGCAATTATTTTGAGTCGAGAAATAAATCGTACGTCACGCCGGAACAGCCTTTGATAAACAATTTGGGCATGATTATTTTAACTCTGTAGGCTTGGCTATTTATATAATTCATAAATAGATTTGATCACCCTACCAAAAATCGGACAATCGTCTACACACGAATTAAAATTTTTCAAAATCTTTAAAATTAAAATAATCTTGGATAACGGTATTTGAATCGGAGCGACGAACAATCGTAGATTCCAGGCATACAATAAAGATGAAAGTGTGAAAGGCGCATGCAGTGACCCCGGTTGCGTATAAAATTGTGCAATTTGCAGAATTCTGACTTTTCTCGTAATTCTTCAGAGATAAGCGGGTCATCATTGTATCATATTACGACCGACGTATAATACGCCTTATGTTCCATTCATTGATCACACCTCTGCCCTATTCATAATCGTTCAGAGTTGTCACGAGTCGTTAACTCTCGGGGTAATAAATTGTCAAAGTGTCGAGACACCTATGCAGTTCCTCTTGCCGCGAGGGGTGTGTGTCTCGGGTGCCTTTCGTGAAAACGTGCGCCGAACAAAAAAATGCATCCGAGTGGCATTTTATTGGCTCCTTTTATGATTGGAATGATTATTTTCCCCATAGTTCTATAATAGTGCAATCGAGTTTCACTAACAAGGAACATCACTTAAGTGATGTTCCTTCGCCTTCGATTTTGTTAAAATTTATGTATGTGATACACCATCGAAAACTGTCGAACACGTATTTTTTTATCGTCGAGGAAACGGTTTTAAGGGGGGGAACCACCCCTCAAAGAAAGTCGAGGGGTGATTTTGCAGTTTCACCCACAAGCAGTCCACCGATCTGAATGAAACAAAAAGCAAATTCTTCTGATGCAAACGGATGAATCCACTATAAAAGTATTGAACAAAAATAAATTAAGGGGTGACACGCCCATCTTTGAGGGGTGGTTTCCCCCCTTAAACCCGTTTTTCCGCCGATAAAAAAGTACGTGTCCAATAGTTTTTAATGCTTTATCACATATACAAGTTTCAACAAAAGCGAAGACGGACACTTGAGTGATGTTTGGGTTTCTTTGGGTTAAAAGCTCACTCACGGATTCTCTAGAACTCTCCAACTGTATCGTACAATTGAGGTTCACATTTTAAATGATGCCATACTATGTTTTCAAAATCTACCACAGCTGATCAATTGGCGTCGATCGTTGAAAGTTCATTCACGGACATTTGGTGCGTGGTTTGTGTGACTCGTTGATAAGCATTGGATGTTCGATATCTTACAAAGTCATCAAGGGTGTTACGGTACAGCTGCATTTAAAAGATACCAAGAAAAAAAGTGTTGATCATTTATCTATACATATAAACGGATCCGTGACGGGCTGACTGACTGACTGACATATAGACAACGCGCAGGCTAAACCGCTGAAGATGGAAACATGATATTTTGAAGATATGTTCCTTGCAAGGTGCAGAGGTGCACTAATAAAGGATTTTTCAAAAATTAACTCCTAAGGGGGTGAAATGGGTTGTAGATTGTTTTTATGGAAAATTGTATTCCTCGCGTGTACCAATGCGGGCGAAAGCTAGTTAATGTATAATATTTAGCAATCATCAAGCTGGAATAAGCATCCGTATGTCTTAGTTGGCTGGACCCTGTAAGCATTAGAAAATAGTTACTCCATTTAACCATTTCGATATTAATTTCCTAAGTTCCAGCCTAAATTATAGGCCTAAATTATACCCTTGCAGGTTTCTACGCATTACCCTTCCCAGTTGAACCCTATCCTATCACTCCCTACCCGCACTTCGGTTATTTAACCTAACGTTCCATTGCGTCCACAGCTGTCTCAAGCTACACGGTACCGCATTTGCTAAGGGTACGGGGAACCTGTGGAAAACCCGTACCGATTTATACGGCCCCATATTCTCCTGGTTCTCTGGTACACAGACGTGCTATTCAAGTATCTACAGCAAGGTCTCAGAAGTATTGCAGAGCCGGATTTATACTTTTCTTGAGTATAGGCTACTTGACTTATGGGGTTAAACTTTGCATCGTTGAAATGCAACGAAAATTCTTTCTAGGTTCTTATTTTCATCACTATCCAAGATTACTTTTTGCCGTTTAGTTGCAGATCGCTAAATGAGAATCCTAAAAAATGTTTTCGAAATTTTCGTAGCCTAGATCTGCTAGAGGCAATTTGTGAAATTTAAAAAAAATCTTTTTCGTTGCATTCCAAGGATGGAAACTTCAACGTCATCTTGACTTTCTGCCGCCCCTCCTATCTTAAGGGGCCATACCAGTGTGACACTTAAAAATTCGATTTTTTGTTTTTGCCTTTTTCGACAGTTTACACTTTCAAGAATATCATTATCATTTATATCATTTATATCAATATTATTTTATCTTGCAAAAATCGATAGTTAAATCTTAGAACGCATTTTTCTCGAAATGAATTTTTTTTATTTTGCTGACATTGTAACTCAAACAGCAATTATCCGATTGACTTGAAATTTGAACTGAGTACTCTTGAATAAATTTACTTTACAATGACGTACGATTTTTTTGATTGGATGAAAATTGACGATTTGGCATTGAAACAAACGACCATTTTATAGGCAAGAAAACAGACTTTTTTTTCATAACTACGCCATTTTGTTAGATTTCGATATTTTTCGAAAATCCTACGTCATTGCACAGGAAATACCTTCCAATTTGACAACATTTTTTCCTTTTTCGGTTTCAGCTACTCAATCGGCCGGAATCATGTCAGCAGTGGAAGAACTTTTTTTTAGCGCCTTCAAAGGCAGCGCATAAGTCGCTTGGTTCTCAATATTTTTCTATGAAAAAATTATGTAATGTAGGTCAAATATAGCCCAGTATATTCTTCATTCTCCGAAACATTTAATTGAGTCATTTTCTTCCAAAAAATTCCCGAAAACCACCCAAATTTTCAGCGTTCACACTGGTATAGCTCGTTAATCACTTGTATTTGGCCTATGCCTTTTTAGGTGCCTCTAAAATGCGCCGTCTCTAGGCAGCTGCCTATACAATCCATTGGCAAATCCAGGCCTGAAGTATTGGCTTTTCGCTGGTTGACGCGCCAGCCGGTGCACGGCTAAGCGGTCACCGCTCCGAGTATCGGCCATGGACAACGCTGCTCAACTCGAAGAACCGCTGGAGCCGAACCTCGACCACTCGTCCATCATCGTCAGTGAAGAATAATTGCTCTACTAGATATTTCTTTATTTCTTTCAAACTTTGATCTTTTTTGCACGTGTCTGTACCACCATAATGCGTCTGCAGCAAGTGTGATGATTTTCGAGTTGGTAAATTCCCGAGCGCAACGACACATGTACGATGTACGTGTGGTTGTCAATTATGTACCAAGAAGTTGCATCCTATGTCGGGAGAAATTAATCTTCGGTACGTCACGATTCGCAGGCGTGTCTATATCGTATATATACGTGTTCTATCCACAAACTCACACATGTCCTTTGCATTCGTGGTATAGGTGAGAGCTCATGAATGAAAGTAAGTAACGTGTCGGGTTCACTTAACTCTTCGTGTTAACTGTACATTCTACCAAAGAGCACAACGGCAGCGGCAACAGCAGCATCAGAATCAAGAAGACTGCCGAAGAAGCGGGAAAAAAAAACGAATCTCATCGCGTTTCGTAAGATCGACCTCGATCGCGGCTCTTTCGAGAATCTCTTCAATGAACGTAATCTATATTTCTTTTTCACACGAACAACGCGATCTTCTCTCGCTCTTTTTAATCCTGAATACAATTGGTGCCGGTTAGCGAGCAGACAAAATAATCCTGCCGGTGATTGAAACTACGATGTCTGGAAAAAGTTACTCGATGAAAGTTCGATCATATTGCAATAATTATCAACTAGATTGCGAGAGAATCGTCGGTATGAACATTTTCTCTCGTATGAATAAAGTAACAATCAATTCCGACCCACTTTCGTGACGCGTAAAATAACACAAAATGCAGTTCGTTTCGAAATATTTCCGAGAGATTCGAATAATTAAGCCGCGGAAGGAGATGATAGTAATAAATGGAACTTTAAGAATAGAGGGGGAGGGAATGAATCGTGCGAATCGTTGTGACTGGTGTATGGGAATTTTCGTGTCTCCAATGTTGTATATTATTGCATCTTTTTATGCGTGCATGCATGAGAATAAATGACGGATTCGTACATAGATCTGCACCTGTTGCGTAAATTCGTTCCCTCGCCACGTGAGAGAAGACTAGAGACATTATGCAATTGTCCGGGACGAGACACGGAGTCGCGAGAGCCTCGAAACAACGTGTATCATTTTCTCTAGTAAATGGCCAGCTACGTCGAGATACACATCTCTCGTGGCTGTGTACGTAATATAGTTATATGTTTCAGACGCTTCTGCACAGGAATAAGCATTGGGAGAGTATAGATCAATGACTGTCCTTTAATTACGTATATGTATATTAGGGTGGCACAAATTTGAGCTTTATTTTTTTTTCCTTTTTCTCACCATCCAGTTATCTTCTTAAAAAAAAAATTGTGAAAGTTGCGAGCGGTCAAAAAATATTCCGAGGTCGCTCAAGCCTCCCAAAAATTCAAATATTCATTCAAAAATCGATTTTTTTTTCGTCCACTTCTCACCGATGAATTTTACGCTTTATAATTTTTAAATTAACCTCGCGAAAGCTCTAGCTGGCCAATGAATATTTAGTGGTCGCTCAGGAGCTTCGAAATTTCCAATTTTTGCCAATTTTTTTTTACTCTCCTCACTTATAAAGTTGACGCTTTGTAAAATTTTCAAAACAATTAATCCTTTTTTCTTCAGAAACAGATTTCTCACACTTCTAACCCAAGAATAATAATCTTTCTTCTCATAAAATAATTCTTTAAACCTCTTGTTCGTAAACAAAATTATGGGTCGTTTTATTCGTAAAACTGAAATGACAGCTGTTTTCCGCGCATCGTAATGTGTCCCACAGTTGGTCTCGTTAGTCAAACTGCGAAGAATCGTAGCAGTACTCTGTGACGAGCGACGCCATAATGCAATAATACACAATTATACATAATAACACATATAGTAAAATTGGTGTTTGTTACAAATTATTATAATACATTATTCAGAAAATGTAACACGTCGCTGTTTATTTTGTTTTTATGCTACAAGGAATTATAGTGCATGCGAGATTTATTTTTTGGCGCAAATTTTAAATTTCGAAAGCCTTGAGCGATCACTAAATATTCATTGGCTAGCTAGAGCTTTTGCGAGGTTAATTCAAAAATGATAAAGCGTAAAATTCATAGGTGAGAAGTGGACGAAGAATACATAAAAAATCGATGTTTTAATGAAAATTTGAATTTTTGGGAGGCTTGAGCGACCTGTAAATATTTTTTTACCACTCGCAGCTTCGACGACATTTTTTTTTCTTCAAAGAAGATACGTGGATTGTGACAAAAAGGAAAAAAAATAGAGCATAAATCTGTGCCACCCCAATGTGTGTCTATCAATAAGTACACACACACACACACACACACACACACACACACACACACACACACACACACACACACACACACACACACACACACACACACACACACACACACACACACACACACACACACACACACACACACACACACACACACACACACACACACACACACACACACACACACACACACACACACACACACACACACACACACACACACACACACACACACACACACACACACACACACACACACACACACACACACACACACACACACACACACACACGCGCGCGCGCGCGCACACGCACGCACGCACGCACGCACACACACACACGCACGCACACACGCACGCACACACATATATATATACTTCGTTATGGATTCAGCATCGAGGGTTTATCAAGGCGACCCGTTTTCTCTTCAGGCTCTCAAACGGTTACGTTCGTGCTGGAATTCGGAGGAAGATGGGGGATTCGATAGGATACAAGTCAACGAAAAAGGCCATTCACATCTGGATTAGGAACCCTCGACGATTGTCGTACATTCCACGGAGAGAATTATTGATAGACTTCATACAAATGAATCTTCGAATTCTAGGCCTCCTTTGGACTGTAATGGAGCATTTTCAAAACGACTAAAATAGCAAAGTCTTGAAGTTTGCAGCGTTGGAACGCAACGAAAACGATTTTTTTTTTCAGATTGCCAAAGCATTTAGTTGACGGATTTGGGCTACAAAAAGCCTCAGACGTTTTGCAGAATATTTAAAAAAAATCTACAACATGAATTGGCAGGAAAATATTTTTGTCAATGACAAAAATAAAAGAAGAAAAACGAAATTTCGTTGCATTCCAACGATGCAAACTTCAACACCATTTGAAGTTTGCTTTGTAGTTTGCATTTGCACGCAAAAAAAGTTCTTTTGCACATTTTAATTTCTTTATTTTCATTATTATACAATATGTTTTTTGAAAATGGATATAGTAGATCGCCAATGTGTATCTCAAAATATTACTGCATGATTTTACAGGCGAAATATGGCAAATTAAATCAGATGAATTTGAAAATATAAATTTCCATTGCGTTTTAAGGATGAAAACTTCAACGATACAAGAAGGCATCCAGTCGGATAAAATAAATCGATTTTTGTTTCTGCAACATGATGTTGAAGTTTACATCGTCAGAATGCAACGAAAATGAGTTCGTTTTAATTGTTCATTTTTTTGCCATTTTAGACTGTGAAAATCAGTACAACTATTTCACGTATTCTTCTTAGACATTCAAGACCTCAACTAGCAAAAGAAGACTTTCGATATTTATAAAAATTAAGAAATAAAAAATGAACAAAGAAAATCGTTGGAATGCAACGGTGCAAACTTCAACGTCATTCTGCTAATGAGTTCAAATTCACAAGGGTATCCCGAAGAATGCGGGTTGAAGTTTGCATTGTTGAAATGCAACGAAAATTCTTCTGGATTTTTTATTTTCATTTTTACTTATCCAATATTATATTGTGCAGATTTGCTGTAAATAGCTAAATATGAATCCTAAAATCACGCATTTTCGTAGCTTAAATCTGCCAAAGAAAACTGGCAAAATTGAATTCTTCTTAACAAAAAAAAAAATCATTTTCATTGTATTCCAACGATGCAAGTTTCAACGTCATCCCAAAGAGATGCCTGTTGCTCTCCGAATTTTGTTACAGGCCTGGCCAGTATATTTTTTTTACGTTAGACTGCAACGTCTTTGCTTTTAGAAGATGGGTAAATTCACAAGGGAAGCAAGCTCATTTACCGATCACATGCACGAAAATCGGTAATTATACATTAATTTGTTCTTCCTGCCATGAATCTGCTCGGTATAAGGATCAAAGCACGGTATTATACGCGAATAGAAACGGAGTAAATGTCGTGGTGCATAAAATACGTTGTACCGGTGTCTACGAGCTCTGGGAGCAAGAGGATACGGATATATAACTAAATAAGCGAGTTTCTTGCGGTTGAGCGAGCAACCCGTGGCGATACAGGTACACCGAGGAACTTCCTGCCTTCCTTAATATATAAAGGGTGACCGAACTGTTAGCGCAGAAATTTCAACATTCAAATATCAAGCTCGTCTGAAGAATTTTTTCAAATTTTACTTAAGAATATGTTGTATCAGTTTTCGAGATATGGCGGTGTGCAGTCTTTCATTATTTTTTTACATATAAGGCTCTAGACTAAAATCCTCTCCACAAGTAAAGACACGACGCACTATATTTGAGTTGAGAATACTTTAAATACATCTACTCAATCTACAGGAAGAATATTGACAAGTAAAAAATTCACGGAAATTCCGGTTATTATTTTGTTTAAAAATAAATCTAATACAATTTTTTTGACGTTGAAGTTTTTATCGTTGGAACGCGGCGAATATTTTTTCGTTCGCGTTTTTCGCCATTTTTATTGTTATCCGCAATATTTTGTTGTAGATTTAGCTTGCAGACGTTCAATGATGATCTTAAAATTAATTATCCGTAGCTTTGATCAGCCGAAAAAAATTGGCAATTAGAAAACATATTTTTGTTGCGTTCCAATGATGCAAGGATTAATATAATTTTTTGTGGGTTGCGAGATTACACATCTATTTTTTTTTTATCTCAGATAAGTCTACAAACGCTGAAAAAAGGTGGGCCTAAACATTTTTTTTAAAGGTTTAGTCTTTCAGTTAAAACATCGAAAAAAAAATTTGTCCCATCTCACAATTAAAAACGACAAAACATTTTTTTTAAGAGCCCCAGAGCTCGATGTCGACATTACCGCCGTTGTGATGAAGACACCCTATATATATATACGTATATGTGCGCATATAGTGCATACATCCTATCTGCAACAAAAGCGCGTCTTCTCAGGCACACAGCGTGTATCTGAGCTCATGGAGAGAGGACTGAGCAACTACGGCTCACTATGGATTAAACTTCCTTCGCGTATCGCGTGACTCTTAATTCGACGGAATATGTCGCGCAAAAAAAAAACATTCTCTCTGAAGCACGCTCGAAGAGTTATGTAGCGTTAAACACGATACCTATATAACGCAATGATTAAAAAATCTCTATGTCCTCAATGAAATAAACTTCATGTCGCTTGGGAGTAGATATAGCTCGCTACTCATATCGAATATTTTTTGGAACTGAAAGGAATGAATGGGACTCGAAAATGCTTGACAAACCGGGAAAAATGTATCGTGGTGAATAATAATAAACTTTGTTAGATAAAAGTGAGGGGTTCCTGTATTTCTCGAATAGAGAAGGGAAGTTCGAACGATATCGGTCCAAACGGCAAAGGTCCTCATTCGCCAATACATGCAGCTGTTTGGGGCGCTACGGCTCTTGCTGGAGGATCGAAATAGCGCAAGGAAGTAACAATTTGGCACAACTATCTTTATGGAAAGCACGATGATCAGTTAAAGGCGGGATACTACTTGGACGGGTAAAAAAATCGATTTTTTTTTTGCATTTTCTCGAAGTATACATATTCAAAAACGTGTGAAAAAAAAATTGAAATTGAAATATTGAAAATTGACGAAGTTACAAACGATTCAGTAAGAGCAGGTGGCGTAACGATTGACGGATACCTACTACGGATACCTACTAAATCTAGCTATAATTATCCGATGTTCAATTCGAAAAAACCAAAATTGCTATAATTGCCCCGAATATAAGTATAATTGTCCCCGAATATAAGTAAAAGTTTCGTCAGAATTAAGGAAAGGTGAACCAGTATATCACTAGCTAGTGATATTCTTTGGTAAAACATAGCACCCGACATCCCCCCGTTAGTCAATTCATAATGGCGGTGTAAGCGACGCAAACAAATTAAAATTGTGAGCTGTAAATCTAAGGCAAGGTTGACTTTAAGCTTAGGAAACTTTTATTGTATACTGTGAGTTGCAATCATTGTTGTGTTTGTGGCTTTATAATATGCTCAATTTGGGTGTTGGTTGGTGTAGTAACAGTGGCATACTTATATGTTATGTTACCGAGCAATTAATGAAAAAGTTGAGTTTGGGGCAAGATGATGACCTAGAAGGGAATCATCTTGCCCCAAACTCAACTTTTTCATTCATATTCATTCAAACTCAACTTTTCATTCATATATCAGATATTTGTTAAATATATTGTCTACGTATGTTCAAACTAGACTACTAATGTATTATTGATCTTCCAAATAATGATTAATATACCTAAGTGATTTAAGACTGGTTGTAGAAGACTGGTTTAGTTTAATTCTAGTTGGGTGAGATAAAACTCACAATATAAAAGTAATTTAGTTTGGAAGTTCAGTTTATGTTGCATAGCTATGATTAATATATATATAGGTATTGAAAACTGGAGCAAATATACATTTACCTAATTTCTTCCAAATAAGAGAAATCCCAAAATAGGGGCAAGATGATCCGCGGGATTAACTTGTCCATACCCTAGGGATCATCTTGAACGCTGAAGTGTCCAAGATGATCTTTATGTAAGGTTTTTAAAAAAGGAAATCTTTTTATTGAAACCCCAATAAATTGAATATTTTGAACATGCCAATCGTAAGATAGATAAATATGCCAGTAGTAACGCTTTCAGATCTTAATTATGTCGAATATCTTTGAAATTACGAGCATTCTCCCTTAGGGCGATCATCTCGTACACCTTTCCCCTGCACTTTTTTTAACACTCGCTATTTTATGATTTTTTTTTCCAAAACGGCTACATACAACGAGAATTACATTTGTAAACATTATAAAACATTTTTATTTTTCAGACCAACCATTGTCGAGTTATCGATCCGGCCGTGGACGACATTTTTTTATACAGAAGCCTTAATGACGTTGTTAAATTTTTATTTTTTTGAATAGAAATTTACACGAAATATGTTCAATGTATGCTTAATAACATACGTTTTTTTTCAAAACCCCAAATAAATCATCTATACGACAACAAAAATCAGAAAAACCGACTTTTTTCGGCCCATCACAGTAGATCTAGTTCTAGACTACGTGACAAATAAAGAGTTGGGATTCTCAAATGGTATTCGAACGTACGAAAGATAAAATGGTGGCACCCCAGTGGAGTTTTACCACGGACGAAGAAAAGCGTGAGATAAAAGACAATTTATATATTTCTGGATGACCGAGAAATGTTGTTAAGGAACGCACCAGTTATATACTTTTCCCCGGCACTAATGACAATAATAAAAACGGACAATGCCCTCGCGGAATGCGCTGTGCGAAATTTTCCGAGGACGGAGAATATATTCGCATTTTGTGTCGCCGAAAGAAAAACAACTGCAATATTCGCTGAATTGTCCGAAACAACAAAAAAATTTTTGCCATCTGCAACAATATCGGTGGTTTATCGTTAGACGGAAGTTTACTGCAGAAAGTCCTTTCTCCGAATTTAATTGACGTTTGACGTAAACGACGAGGCAACGCTCTTGTTCCTCAAAGATGGATCGCTAGACTTAACACTCTCGCTTTATAAGGAAGATTTAATTGAGAGTACTAAATACCTTCTTCAAACAAATTCATGTAGACCAATTTTTTCGTTCGTTGGTACGATTTATTTTGCGTTCTCGGAGGAGAAATGATACGCCAGTAAGAAGAAGAAAAAAAAGGTTAAGTGGGCCGGCGACGGAGAGAGTTCGTTAAAAGTGGACTTGCGCAGCCTCAGATTTTTTTCCGTTAACAATTGTCGGTACCACTGCGGTTAAATCACGAAACCTCTCACTGGAATCTAGAACCAAGATTGACCCTTTCTCCAGCAGAATTACTACGGGGTAAAAAGATTTTTCTTTTCTATATACTTAATTTACGGGAGTACGTTCTATATATGTAATCGTTATATTTTATATTTATTTTATGTACGGGAAAGTATTAACAAAAACACCATCAAAAAAGGACCATCGCGCGTCGAGGGGAGTGGGAGGCGGATTTTTTGATGAAATTGTTTAAAAAATTTTTTGTATGTAGTAAACAGATCAATAAAACTATATGCCAAGTTTCACAAGTTTTCCGTTGTATACTTTCTTCACAAAAAAATTCCCAAAAAGCGGTAAATTATGCGAAAAAAAAAGACAATCCCCCCTTAAGAAGAAGAAAACACGTTTTTTTGTTTCAGATCAACCGGCTGACCATAATCAGGTACACCGTTAAGCCCGTCACGTCCAAAGGTTCTCTACCACGACATTCTTGATAACTTCTTTAATTATTAATATTTAAATTTGGTACACACCTTAACGTACACGAAATAATTTTCCAAACGATTTTTCAATCATCTTACTTATTTGTTCAAAATTCATTTTCTCAAAGAACCCTGATTTTCGGGTCGTCACAGTAGTCTAAACTAAAAAAAAAAATTGGGAGGGAAAGATGCGCAGTGCGTCCTGCCACTGCAGTCCCCAATCGGCGGGAAAGCTGCAGCTCGTAATTCTTGACTGAACCAAATGAACCAATATAATTTTCAATTGCCATATATTTTTCTTCTGGGTGAATTAAGAAAAGGCTGAAAAAATCGTGAAAATATAACTTTTCTCGAGTTTGAAAAAAATGTGTTAATAAAAACACTTTAACGTGCTATAAAAATTAATTAAAAATACTTTTTCAACGACTTTCTTAATTCACTTAAAAATCGTGAAAATGAAAACTGGAGAAAACGCGCTTCAAAGTTTTCAATAGGAGGAAATATCAATATCAAGTATCAATCGCTTCTCTGCTTTGGGCCTTGTATCTTCGAAAATATTTACAATTGCCTCTGTAACTTCGTAAATATATTCTTGGATAGTTTATCAATCGATTTAAGCAATTAACATATACCATTTTTCGGACCTCTTAATCCATGCTCCTGCCTTAAGAAAATAATAGTAATAATGAAAATGAATAGAACCAGTGACAGATTATTGAAGAAAAAATACATAAAGACTCCCAAAAAGATCATTGAACATTTAAGTAATATAGACCGGTCCAAAATATAAAATTGAATAATAAAGTGCAATATTTTGCAGTAAAGTGCAGTAATTGAATAACGATTTTTTAATTATGTAACAAAAAAATCAAAAAAATTACCCAGGCCATTAAGATTACGCCAAGTACGCTGAAAAAAATGATTGAAAAATCGCGTATACGCAAAGCAAGAGATAGACGAATTTCTCGCAATGAAAGAAAATCAGGGAACGCGAATGTTTGCTTATTAATATTGAACGGTTATAACATACGTTTATTACGCAAGTCGGCGAGTGAGTGCGAGCGCGACCACTTATGGATGCGGCCCATATCGAACCGCGGACTATACGCCGGCTCGTGCACACAACACACGAACTCTCTCGCGTCCAGTAAAATCGAAGTAATGAGGATTGGAAAATTGCGAAAGGAGAGAAAATGACTGGAGAAACATGCAGCCGCGGCAAAGTGTTCCGACCACGGGTATAACGCACACCCCGCTCAACGACGAAGATATACGAGAGAGCACGCGCGTACGTGCAGATCGAAAATTTTGCAAAATCGAATGACAGCGATCGCGGAAATTATATTTTCCATCCTGCGTATAATAAGGTGTGCATCTGAGAGTTGCACTTTTATTCCTAGGCTTATTCGTCTCCAGTGTACGAAACTCGTTACAAAACATTCGAAGATTGAAATAATTTGGCCATAAAAAATCTACGTGCAGCAATGAGCTTCTTTATTTCCGGTATTGTGGCAAAATTGATGTGAACCGACAAAAAGAATTTCACGTAAGATATAAGAAGCGTCCAATCAGTTTCTTTTTTTTTTTTCTTTCAAAGTTAAATCGTATTCGTTTACGCATGATTTTTATTCACAGCGGTGTTCGTTGGTGTGCAAGACTGGATGCAAAATATATATGACATAACGGAATGGAAAAAAGTTATAAATAAGGTAAACTTATTATTTACAGCGATAGAATTAATAGCAAAACTTTGAATGCGTTTTTTGTCGGAACTGATTTTCAAAACGGTGTACACGATTTCTCGACATCTAATGAACGGATTGACTTGAAATTTGGCACACTTATTCAGTGTAATAGTAGTTTAGTCTTGACCGACGTTTTTCTTCTTGGCGTTTTTTTTTATTAGTCATTAACCCTCCGCGGTCACCCGGGGTCAAAATGACCCCAAGCGCAACTTCAAGCCAAAATTACTATAAGTTGTTGGCGAGCGAGGCGACTGATTTGCCTTCTAATACTGCTTTGGGGTAACCCTTTGTAAGTACAGATTAGGGTCGGGCGTGGAGCTATTTTTTCCTTAAACTATTTACCCCTATGGACCCCTATGGACCTATTTTTCTCCTTAAACTATCATATCTCAAGAGTACCATCGTAAAATTTCATGAAAAAAAATTGAAAATTGCAAGAGTTATGATTTTTTAAGTAAAAAAGCCCTTTTTCCCCTTCGCTGATTTTTTCCCGCCATTCTAAAATTCTATTGAAATATAATACCGAGAATGCCACCTTGTAGAATGTTCAAACTAATATCCTGAATTTTGATGAGTCATTCGGAGCGATACGGTCAACGCGACAATCGTTTAAAACATGGCTGGGGTCGTTGCGACCCCCTGTGACCAGCGTCTTATAGCCAGAACGTGTGACCGCGAAGGGTTAACAGTAATAATGTCGTTTTTCCTCGACGCAACCAGTGGAGCGCCAATAAGTCTCCATCTGACTGACACTCTTATTTGCTCTAAATCACCCAAAACTATTTATTGTTATTACAAATAACAGATTGTAGTTGTGAAATAATAATTATAAAAAAAAAATTCCTCGAAATATCAAACAAAAAAACTTCGACATTTTTTTTATGCCTGAAGCACGATCACACAAAAAGCTCGGTCAAGTCTACGCCAATATTGTCTCTTTTAAGAAGAAACTTTTTTTTTGTTCCAGATCAACCGAGCGGCCAAAATCAAGTACACGGTTGATCCCCTAACGTTCAAAAGTGTTTTACGAGATTGTTTATAACTTCTTTAACTATTAACATTTTTTATGAAATTCGGTACACAACTTTGTTAATTTGCGTACAAATAAATGTCCAAAGAATTTTCCAATCACATTGCTCATTCCTACAGATTTGTTTTTTTTTTGATAACCTCGATTTTCGGGTCGTCACAGTAGCCTAACCCCTTAAGAGAAGTGGGCAAAAAATTATGCGCAGTTCGAAACAAAATATATGTTGCCATGAAATACGAATTCATTGAAACGTAAGTTGATGAATCAACTCCCACGTCGATGTGAATAAAATTATTGACACATCGATAACGCCTATTGTCCGATTTCTCTGGGTGCACCTGCTCACCTAGGGCGAGCACAGCTCTCAACGTAAATGGATGTAGACGCGTAGAACAAGTTTCATTCGATTCGATCGATGAGCTCATATTTGCATCCTTAATTTTTTTTTGTTGTATTTTGTAAACGCGCAGAAAATAAATACAGTTTCAAGATCTCAAAGAAATTTCCAGAAATATCACGGTGATTTTTAGATAATATAAGTGAATGTTCTATTTTTCGTAACCTTACCAAGAATAGCAACAAAAACAAACAAATGCACACTGGATAAACTCAGATAAATTTCACGATTCCGATTAAAAAAATATTCATCATTTTCGCCATTGTATTGAAAACCTTAAGGCAAGGTGAAAGCCGCTCAGTCGGTAAAAATCGCGTTGCGTACTTTTCTCCAAGAAGGTTAACAGTGCCGGAAGGAGAAGACTCTCACTTTGCTCTCCTTCGAATAGAGCGCAAAATGAAACTTTTCTTTTATCCGAAATATCAGTTGTCCCAACAAAAAGTCGGAATCGGGTTTTGGGCTGTCGCTTTTGTACTCGTATATCAAGTGGTACATCTGTCACTTCGTCTCAACCCACATACGGTTTTTCCAAAATAATAAAACTAATTATATAAATATAAATATAATTTTTTATTTTTATTTTTATTTATTTAATATTTAATTTATTTATTTAAAAATAAATAATAATAATTCCATTATTACGTTACATAAATCCCACAAAAAAAACATTACAAGTAAAAAAGTATAATTATTTGGTATAGGAAAATCTTTATGTTCATTCATTTTTAGGTTTCAGTATGCCAATAAAGATGGAAAAGGTTTTAAATGAAAGTTCAACCTTTCCATCGAAGTTACGAATTTTCACGGATGGCATGATTTTAACGACTGGTCAAATTTTCATAAATTCCGATTCATTTTTCAGAAATATGATGCTGAATTTCGCACCGTTAGAATCCAACAAAAGTTTTTTTTCCAAATGTCTTTATTTCTATACGTTCATCACTGCGCGAAATCTTTTCTAGAAAATTTGAGTTTCAGGATTCCAACGGGATCCTAAAAAAACATTTGAGTGATTTTCGTAGCCTAAATCTACAAGCACAAAAAAGTGGTCGATTCTCAGGAAAATTTTTTTACTGAAGGCACCGACGACAAAATAAAAATTCCGTTATGATTTACCGGAAGCTGGTTTGGAGCAAGTTGAAAATTGTTGTTTCTAGCTTGATTAAAAACAAGCGTGATTGCGGAATACATTTTATGACAAAAAACGACTTATCATGTGCTTATCCTCCACCTCATGGTATCTTAACACAGCGCAGATATATATAAAAAATGAGATTAAAGTTTGCATAGTTGGAATGCAATGAAAATTATTTTTCTAAATTCCTTAAATTTCTCGCGGCAGAGTCCGCCCACAAAAAAGTCCCAAGCATTTTTTAACTTGCTCACTTAGTGGCCTTCAATCTAAACCTGCAAAAAAATATTTTGTAAATTAATCAAATCGGGCTCGCAAAATAATTTGAGGCAAGTCCTCCAGCTCGTCACGCGTTTCTCTTCGATTATTCGTTCAGTCGCAGGGGTGTGGTACGTGTGCACTTGCCCGATGGCGCATGTACCTTCGAATCGCATATTTTCTCGTTTCCTAGCGTGTTTCTATGTATCCACGTTTCCCGATGGTCAACCCGTGCATAAACGCAATAAAAGTCTTGCCTCGTTTTATACGGCTGTTCCTTCTTCGTGTACACGCGATGCAAAAACAACGGTGAATTGAACAGTTATTGTATTCACTAGCGATGCACGAAGACCCGGAACGCCTCCTCGAGGCCACTTTTGACACTTTCCATCCTCGATGTCGCACACTTCCGTGGTTAGGATAAGCTTTCGTGAATTTTCATCAAATTGTGAAACAACGTACAGGGAATTCTTGATGAACAGTCCGTGATGGAATGTGCCGAAAAATAGGAGCTGACGACACTTTCGTGCGATAGCTCAGAAATTCATGCAGGGAGTATGGCGCATGGACTGACACAATTTTTTAGGAGATTAGGGGAATCATTAGCTAATTTTTTCATCCTTAGACCCTATGCCTAAGTATCACGGTAATTAAGATATGATTTTTTAAAGTTTTCTTAAAGTTAAATCGTCATCACTTTTTTGTTTGTGGTTGTAATAGCACGAAACAACTTTTATTGTATTCTGCAATGTATGTTTGTTATAAATAAATAATTATTTGATACAATTCGGTTCAAGAAAATGACTCATGAGCTTCCAAAGACTTACAAATGCGTAAATGTATGAAAAATCTCGACTTCTAAATTCATTATAAAAAAAACTAAAAGCCGTTTTGAACTTAGCTTTGTTTTAAAAAGATCTCTAGTTTATACCTGTCCGACGGTATGCTACATGTCAGAAATCATTCATCATGTGGTCGAGATAAAGAGAATAAGTTTTTTTTTTATAATGAATTTTGGAGTTGGAATTTTTCATACATTTACACTTTTTTAAGACTGGAAGCTCAAGAGTAATTTTCTTGAAACCAATTGTATCAAATAATGATTTATTTATAATAAGCATAAATTGCAGAATACAACAAAACTTACTTCGTGTTATTACAACCACAAATAAAAAAGTTATGACGAATTAAATGCGTAATTTCGGATAATTAGTTTTTTAAAAAGAAAAAGTCATATCTCAATTACCGTGACACTTAGGGCATAGCGTCTAAGGGTGAAAAATTAGCAAATTCCCCCCAATCCCCCAAAAAATGTCTCGGTCCATGCGCCAAACACGTATATGGACGTTTTTGTATTCGCAGCAATAATCGATAACATAGAAAATAATTCATGAATTATTTTATATGCTATGAATTTAATCAACCAATCGATAAACGATTTTATAGGTTATAAAATGATAAAATAATATTGACTATTCATAACATTATTATAATCGATATTAATAATATTATGATAATAATTATTAATAATATTATTGCAATACTGATTGAAAATATTATTGTTATAATTATTCATAATATCATTATAATAATTATTTATTATATTGTTGTAATCATTATTGATAGTATTGAAAATAATATTCAATAATTAATAATATTAGTCAATAATTATAGTAGGTGAATTTTTTATGATTTCCTGAGTTCCAGCGTACACCCTTGCGGGTTTTTACCGATAACCCGTCCCAATTAAACCCTTCGCTACCTCTCCCTTCCCATACTTTACTGATCTAACCGAACGTTCCGTTGCTTCCACAGCCGTCTCAAGCTACACTATACCGCATTTGCCAAGGGTACGGGGAAACAGGAAAATTCGTACCGATATAGACCGTCCCATATTCATTCTTTCTATTCGTCTTCATTATCTCCACTTTTTAATTTGTATTACTATCCGAAAGTTGTTTTGCAGGTTTTGGTTAAAGATTTTTAATGAGGATCTTCAAAAATGTCTGATTTTCATGGTCTGAATGTGCCAAAAAAAAAAAATACGGCATTACGAAAAATATATATTTTCGTTGCAATCCAACGATGCAGAATTCGATACCATACCGACAACCTCTCCGCATGCCAAATGTTCGTAAAAACGGAGCGACGATAAGTCTGAATAATTCCACGATAAAATAGATATGAATCATAGCAGACGAGGCAAAAATCCGTAATATCCATTTCACCTCAATTTTCCATATCCATGCGGAAACTGTCACATTCTTGTGCCTTCGTTACCAATATTTATCTCCGACGCTTATCGCGACGAGGGCATCCCGGGCGTTCAATTGCGATATTTCACACCGGTATAATTAGAAAATAACGTTACGAAAATAGAAGAAGAAAAAAGAACGATGAAAATTACGTACCAGTTATAATAACGGAAAAAAATACAACGTAAAATTTTGTAGATCGCGTTAGGTTTGCACGACCGACGTATTTCAATGGTACTGTAACGGTGATTCGCCGACACGCGTCCAAGTGAGCTCCTAAATAATTTCTAACGAGACGTCTTGCATTCCCACACCGTGTACCATGTGCCGTTAAGTGCCCGACGTGTGGTCGTAAACTCGTGTCGTAGGCAAGTGTGACGATGTCACAAAAAACGAACGAAAGTAAGCCCTCGTGTATCTTATAGTGACATCTCGGCGAACTATTCGGGATTGAAAAAATTGACTTCTCGTTGCGGAGTGAATGGGGGGGGGGGGGGGGTGGAACCATCATGAAACAAGACTGATAAGATAACATTCGAATGCCGTGAAAAAAAAAGGTCACGTACGGTACGACGAAAAACATTTTCTCGGAACAGCATGTCATTAGAATAACGACGTTTGTCCTTTTTTCCCGCGTCGTGCCAACTACTCGAGTGCACAAACGAGGCTCGCCAAAGAGACGCGAGTCTTTTTATCAATCGGAAATATTCACGTGTCGATGTTATTTCGATACCTGAGCCAAAGGAATTCTTTTTCTTTCCTCAATTGTTACAAATCTTGGAAAATGCCGAACTTTCGATGGCTTTTAAGGGGCTAGGCTACTGCGAAGATGACGAACACTCGTTTCTTCGCTTGAGGCAACTCACGTTGAAGAGGAAGCTCCAAGATGTGGTGCAGCAATCGCAGATTGAAAGTTGTACAATTTTTCTCGAAACTATGTACTATCAAAACTGTGTACACGATTTCTCGACATCCAATGAATGGATTGACTGGTAATTTGGTACACTTTTTCAGTGTAACAGTAGTTTGGTCTTGACCGACGT
Source organism: Ophion ellenae (assembly GCA_963210295.1). Lineage (NCBI taxonomy): Eukaryota > Metazoa > Arthropoda > Insecta > Hymenoptera > Ichneumonidae > Ophion > Ophion ellenae. The sequence goes on from OY723387.1 coordinate 45,198,352, forward strand.
CTTTCTTCTTAACATTCTTTTTCATCAGTTAACGATGTCTTTTTCTCGCAGAATAAAAAAAAATGCAAATTTTTTTGTAGATCGCAACACGATAGCAAAAACGATTGGTCAGGTCTTAGCCATTTATCTATACAGTAAAACCTCGATTATTCGAATTTTCGGTTATCCGAACTCAATGATGGTCTTTTTTTCCAGTTAACAGTCCAGTCCAGTCCAGTTTTTCCAACCTCCTCGAGATGTCAATTTTTTTTTCATTGCTTTCGAAATTCATTTAGTATCTGAAGAATATATTTTCGAAGTTTGAAGCCCATAAGGAAGTCTTAAAGATCCCTAGGAAGTCACCGAAGTGATGCCCTCCAAAAGTACCGAGAGTAGGTAAACGAGCGCGGCCTTTGCATAAGCCTAAAATTTCGTATAAATTGTTATAATAAATATAATTTTTAACGATTTGTTTATTCAAAAAAGTGTTTTTTTTTCTTTTTGTCCTCCAATTGTCTATTTTTTTGCTAAATTTAGGTTCATGCAGAGCGGAATGACTTATTTTAATGAAAAAAAAATTTCGTTGATTTTAGTTAACGATAAGGTGGGTGTTCCACGGCGCAAACTCTAGGAGCCAAGTTCGAGCACCGCTAGCGCCGCGATTGCGTTTTTTTTTTACCCATGAAAAAAAATTGTATTCATTTGAACGTCAATATTATTATGTAATTTGATTCATTGCAATAAATGCTATCAATTTAAAAAAAAAAATCCTGAAAAATCTGTCGTCTGGAGGTTTCCCCCTTAAGGTATCCACCTTAGGTATCCCACTTCGAGATATTTTCAAAATACATTATTGCCTATATGTAACTTCATACATCAGATCGGATATACATTGTACGTATATACGAGAAACCGCCCTGGACTGGTTTGAAACCCAACCTGAAAATAGTCCCACACAGCTGCTATTCTTGAAACAAATTCGAAACTTTGCGACTACGAAACGCGCAACTACTATGCGACAGCCAAAAATTGATCATTATTTTAAGCCGCAATTGTGATTCAACTGCATAATTAGTGGTGGTATAAAAATTGAAACTTTCATCATTGTTAATTGCTATCAAATAAAGAAATTAGGGTCGTTGGATTAATAAAGAGAATTTTTGATACTATTTATATTATATAAGTTGATTTTCCCGGAAATCCGAGATATATTTTCGATTATTCGAATTTTTTATTATCCGAACGATGTCCGGTCCCAATTACTTCGGATAACCGAGGTTCTACTGTATGTATAAAAGGCAAAGTGACTGACTGACTCATCATCGTCCATCCGAAATCGCTACATCTAGAAACGTAAAATATGGAGAGCATGTCGATTTCATTATGTAGGCACCATTTAAGAAGGGATTTTTCGAATTTCAACCCTTAAAGGGAAAAAAGGGGTGGCAAAGTTTGTATGAAAAATGAAAAAATCTGGTCAGAACATTTTTACTTGAAACTTAGTATTAATGCTCTTCAACACAATTAATAAAATACGCATTTTAGCGGTTTCGAGATTCAACCCCTAAACGAAAGGGGGGGCTCCGTCTAGACACAATTAATAAAATTTCAGAGTTATTGAGAATTCAATCTTTAAGGGAAAAAGGGGGTAGCAAAGTTTGTATGATAACATAAATATCTGGTAAAACTTACTTGAAACTTGGTATCAATGCTCTCCAACCCAATTCTACGTGTTCCGTAATGAACCATTTCAGGAGCACATTTCATCAAGGAGCATTCAATACAAGTCTGCGTGGGCGAAGCCACGGCCGGAAAGCTAGTAGTATGTATTTTGAGAAAAAAAAACTCGCTTTTTTTGTTTAAGACCAACTGGGTGGCCAAAATCAAGCACACCATTGAGTCTCTCACGTTTTAAGGTCCTTCACGAGATTGCTTATAACTTCTTTAATTATTAATATTTTTAAATGAAATTCGCTACTCAACTTTGTTGATGTACATAAAAATAAACGTCCAAACGATTTCTCAATCGACTTACATATTCTTTCAATTCTTTTTATTGACGCCATTTTTTGGTGCCTCCAGTAGCCTAACCCCTTAATGCACACAATCCGATCGTATTATTTTCTTGTAACAAAGAGTTTCTCGAATTAATTCGAATTTACAGCGCAAGAAAGATTGTCTGTATCTTTAGAGTAAAATGTTCCTACATGAATATGTTTGCTATCGGCGATGACACGTACAAGACATTTCTTTACGTATAAGATTGAAATGTATCTCGACTAAGGTCGATTCCTCGAAGAATTTTCGCTTTGAGATGCAACACCTCGTGAGTATGAACTCGTGCTTTTAAATAAACGTTTCTATACCCCGATGAATCTGTATGTACATCGTAGCTCGTGGACTCCTCTGATCATTTGTATTTTAAACACGTTGAAGCAACAGTGTTGGAAAAAAAAAATATCACCGATTCTATGCGTTTACGTTGCGTCTCGTCGTGCTCCTCCGCCTTGCTGTACGTGCGTGACAATCGCAATCGTCTTGGATCGAAGAAAATCTTCTACTATTGCGATCTTGCCTTTCAACTGTATACAATTTCAATGCAATGGTGAAAAAAATTTATCGTCGTTTTTCAATTTTTCGTCGTTTATCGGAGCGCCGAAAAATATTTTCACACCGCAAAACTAGCACGTGGAATTTAAAAAAAAAACGTGATTTGAATGAAATTGGAAAGACTGCAAACATTATCGTTAACAATTGGAAACAAAAACCTACGGCCAATATGTGCGCCAAAAGCAGAATTTTCATTGTATTGAAGTAATTCGAAAAAAAATCTTTTTTTGTTGTAACACGAAAAAAAAATTTTAATACTAAAAGAATCATTTTTTTTGTAATACAAAAAAGAAAAAAAAATTGCCATACGAAAAAAAAATCCTTTTTTTTTGTAATACGAAAAAAAAAACTTTTGTTGTAATACTTCGACACCATAAAATTTCTACTTTTGGCGCACATTTTTTTTCGTATTACTGTATTTTTTTCCGAATACTCAGGCTACGAAAATTACTGAAACATTTTCGAGGATTCTTATTAAGAGTCGATAATGAAAAACTGCAAAAAAAAGATTTTGGATAAACATAAAAATAAAAAAATGAAGAGGATCAAGAAAAAATGTTCGTTGCATCCTAACGATGTAAACTTCAGCACCATGAAATTTTCCACTTTTTTTCTATTATTTCTAGGGGATTTCCCTACTGGTGAAAAATCTCAGTCCGGACGAATGCGAAGGTGCAGTTCTCACGAATTTTCACGTTAGTATCATAGTTCTGCGACTTCTCGAGCTTTGGAAAACCCTTCTAATTGTACGGGCTCACACGACGCGAAAAAAAAAGTTTCGCGAACCGAGACCTCTTACCGTAAGAAGAAAAAAAGACACATTGTGCCGCGGAGTCACAGGTGACTCGTAAATTACAAGAGTGAGAGCGAGAGAGAAAACTTCCTACGCGCGAGCTCTCGTCTCGAGTCTGTCTGCGCGCTATACACCAGTGAATGGTGAACCATACACAACAATATGGACAAAACTTTCACGAGATTCTCACTGACTCGCCGGCTCTCGTTTTTCTGACCTATCTCGCCGGCGCAAAACTTCTTTGGAATTCTAATTTTTTTGCCAATATTGTCTTTGTACCCACGTAAAGAGACAGCTCGCGTTAGAGTGTCGCGGCAATAACTGACCACCTCAACATCTCGACGCAAGCTTAACGAATGTAAGCGGCAATGTTATCAGCTACGAGAAAAAATTGACACTTTGTCCGTGTCATTTCTTCGATTTAATTCTGACGTTTGTGAATTATCGATTTTAAAAAAATGTACGAAGAAGCGATAATATCCAATGGCACCATCTTTTTCGACGAAAGAACTCATTTAATCAGCTATGTTTTTTCCCCAGAATTTATCACAGATTAAAAAAGTTTGCACAGAAAATAATCATTTGAATAGATCTAATTGACATTTTCAATTAGCCTAATTGAATAGGAACTCGCACAGTCATTGGAATAAATCACGATATGTATGAATTCCCAAACCTTACTTCATATAACTCCTAGAGTTTTCATTTTTCCAATCTGCTTATATTTTAAGGCGGTATAGTCTTTCCAATCACCTTCAAAACAGCGCTCTAGACAACAATACTGCCTCAAAGATACTTTTTTCATCGAAGACCCGCTTTTTGTGAAAATGGTACTTGTTTTTTTAAATGACTAATCCTCTCGTTTTTTCCGTATACGATGCTTTATCTAACAATTAATTCAAATGTAAACGACATTGCATCCCTTACTAAATACACAGCTTTTTCAGTCCAAAAAAACATCGCACGAGCTCCATTTCCAACAAGCTAAAATATGCAATAAGTTTTGTATGTCGAATCGTGGAATATTGCATTCGAAAGCAAAAGAAATTGCGATTGAACAAAATATTATTTCATCTCAATTACGGCAACTAACTACAATTTTAATTACTAGTCGGTACAGCCCGATCAAAGAAAACAATAGCTACACGCGCTGATTATAAAAGCTATTACTACTTGTTTCCTTCGTCCTTCTGCCACTCGCTTCTTCCACCGCGCTGCTCAAGCAAGTGCATAAAATTACATCTGACAATTGGATAACTTATTCAATGGTATCGAAGCCGCGTATTTTTTTCTCCCAATTATAATGCGATGATTCTCCACTGTAGAAAATGTCGTTCGGAAGTGGATTGTTAAATGAAAGCTTTTTTTTGTGAGACGTAAATATAAACTTTATCACGATGGCGAAAGCTCGGCGAACCAGATTCGAGCAGGTATAGGAGAGTGGTAAGTGCGTTGAGTCGCTGTGAGAATTCAAATTATATATTTGTGTGTGTGCGCATTTAATTTTTCTGAGGCTGATGTTTTAGAGATCCCATCTCGTTTAAAATCTATTTCGATGTGAAAAATTCTGAACTTTTCGAAAACAATATTTTCAAAACCGGGAAAAACGGGGCAAGGCCGGAAAAATCGATTTTTATACTTTGAACGTGATTTTTGTAATTTTTAACACAACCCAGAATTTCAGCATATTTCTTTTCAAACCATTCATGTTTTTCTCTAAAAAATCGTTTTTTTTTAAATGTCTAGCTATAGTTGGAGAAAAGTTATGGGCATTTGAAAATTTGATGATTTACAAAATTTGAAAACTGTGAGCTGCCACTACTAAAAAACTATTGGACAAAAAAATTCGAAAAAAATGATGGATGCTTGTTCATGACCTTTCAGGTGATCTTCTTAGTTTTCCTAAATTCAGAACACCCGGTAAAACTTTGACACGGAATTGGTGGAATTACCCATATATACCGGGTGTCCTATTTTAATCTTGCACCTGATATATCTAAAAAGTATTGCTCCGATCACGAATTGAGTATAATAAAACTTTAACGGTTCAATGGGGGACGTTAACAAAACCTTCTCTGGTCCAAAATCGAAAGTGGTGACGTTAAGATGGCCGATATGTTTTCTTAAAATTGGATCATGAATTTTTTTCACCGACACCTTTTGGAGGACATTTTTTTTAATCACGTTCATAATTTTTAGGCTAGAATACCATTTTTTAGTCGAAGTGAAGAGCCGCAGAGACCTAATCCTTGTCCGGTTTGTTTGCGTTATCAAACAAACCCACACAAACCTAAACACATGCACACTTGCACTAGGGATGTTGAAGACTTTACCTCCGCGTGGTACATTCTGGATAGCGCTAAAATAGTAAAAAATGGTATTCTAACCAAAAAATTATGAATGTTATCAAAAAAACTTGTTCTACCAAAATTGTTAAGTTTTGAACTGATAAACGTTTTGGTGAAAAAAAATCATAATCCCATTTTTTAAAAATATGTCGACCATCTCAACGTCCCGACTTTGAATTCTGGACCAAAAAAGATTTTTTTAACGCAATATTTTTCGAGATAAATCGGATGTAAGATTAAAATGGGACACCCGATATATATATATATATATATATATATATATATATATATATATATATATATATATATATATATATATATATATATATCAATGAAAGGTAATCGATATCGAGAGAGAAGATCGCCGGCGGTGGCGAACTCTTTCTCGTCTCTGTGTATCTACTTATGCCGCTACTACTTGCCTCGCCAATTCGCGAGAATGCATCCATCCATCTCTCTCTCTCTCTCTCTCTCTCTCTCTCTCTCGCTAGCTCTCTTTCATCGCAATACAGCGAAATCGAAGCTATTCAATTGCCAGGTAGCTCACGCGTTATAGCGAGGCAAAAAAGAAACAAGAGAAAAGCGATGACCCTCTGTGAATGTAAAATAAAATCACAAATGAATAAATCCAAGTGTAACGAGACATTGCTTGAGGATGCGCAGCGCCGGGGTGAATTACAAGTTGTTCGAAAAATCGGAGAGAGAGAGAGAAAGGGAGAAAGTAATTGTGCAAGAATACACAATCACGTAAGTCATTCTCGGTTCTCAATTTTATCGCATTAGACGAAACCCAAGGAAAATCGGGCAAATTTCACATTTCAATGGATATTTTCTACACGCGAATAAGGTTTGTACGAAAAATCGAAATTTCGACAAATCCACCGAGCGAATTGACAGTTAAATGTTTTCTTCCGGATGGAAAAAAATATACATATTCTAGTATGTAGCTCTTGGTTGACTTATAGAATAATATAATTGGGTGCGAATTTACAGATGAGGGTGAAGTTTGCATCGTTGGAATGCAATGGAAATCAATATTTCTGAATTCCTTCAATTTCTTTTGGAAGATTTTGCATACAGAAACCCGGCAACTATTTTTTTAAATTACAATATAAATCTTAAAAAAAAAGCATCTTCTGTTATACTGAAGTGAGGAAAATAAAATGTAAAAAATAAACTTTCGTTGCCTTCCAACGATGCAAACTTCAACACCATATTTACATACTAGACAACGACCAATTCAATCGGAAAGTATGCAACGTCAATTAACTCGGTTAAATTATGAGCGGAATACAATCGCGATAATTTCGTTAATTGCGAGGAAATTAATTAGTACTTTTTTCCTGTTTGATATATTAGAGACATTTCCTCCTGTTTTATAACACGAAATTCTCACGCAACTCTTTTGTAAATTCTAATTTGAGTAATTGATCCTGTGTTTCATAATCGTACAGTTTAATTTCTCTCTGCGTAAGCCGTGTCGTCTTTACTATGTACGCCATTTATATTAATTATATTAGAGCACGCGTTATAACGATAAACGTTATTTTTGCAGCAAACATTACGGCGATAGGAATTCATTTACGCAAGGAGATACACACACGCACGTAACTAACGATCTCGAAATTATGAAAGTCGATTAAACACACGCGTCATGACGGAAGATATTTTGCCTGCAGCCCCCCCCCCCCCCCCCCCCCATCTACTCATAGGCAAAACGTTTAGAATAAAACCTGCTGCAAAATCAACAATCTGTATAAATCTCGTCATCAAAGCAATCCAATACTCCTCAAAATAATTCCAATCAAATTAGTTACAAAACTTCATCGCCTGGGGTTCAATTTTTGTTTTCATCACGATATAAGTTTTTCCACTCATTATGAAACAAAAACATCGTTAAGTGGGTAAAAATGAATAATAAATTCGATTACGATAGAAATTCTTCACGCGAGTGACAGATGGACGGTCTTGTGTGGGCAAGTAATTTATGACGGAGAAATGTCACATTGATCGAAAGCATTTCATTAGCCTCGAGCACTTGTCTTGAACAACAAGACACGTGTAAATGTACTCATGCACAGCTCATAATCCTTTTTGAAATGTATTTTTTTACTCTTTTCTTTCGGCCTTTCTTTATCAATAATCACGATTACGCGTTACATATACAGGTACGTCAGTTGATTGTATCGGGTCGAACAAATATTTTCTCACATTCTCTTCCTTATTTTCACACTGTAAGCGATTCAATTTACGTAACTAGGATTCGTCTCCGTCGTCAGGTGTACGCGTCTTTCAATATTGTATATCGTATGCATCGATATATCTATATATATATATATATATATATATATATATATATATATATATATATATATATATATATATGGACATACGCCGATATATATTAATATATATATATACACACACTTATTTTGTACCCTTATATGTACATATATGCGGCGCTTCTTGCATAATCCACGTGCGAACCGTTTTTATATTCGATATAAATCCGATGCCGTAAGAAGTTCAAAGGGGCTCGTGCCACGTCTCAAGCGTATATACAGGGTGTCCCTCTTATCCCTGCCACCCGAAATAACCCGGTAATTATCGACGTAACAAAAAAATGTTCCAGACAAAAGTTGTACGGTGTGAAAGGGGCCATCAAATGCGACCAATTCTTTTTATTTCGATGGAGGCGCTGACGCACAGTGAAGGTCACCTCCACTTTTTAAAATGGAATCGTACATTTTTTTCAATCACTTGTGGAGCACCTCAAGCCGCATAAAAAACATCAAGAAGTCATAATCCTTCAAGGTCATTCAAGGTTAGATTTGTATTTCAGTTTGATAGGCGACCTTGAATGACCTTGAACGACTTTTACCCCCTAATGTTTTGTATGCGGCTTGAGGTGCTCCACAAGATGGTTGAAAAAAAAATGTACCATTCCATTTTAAAAAGTGGCGTTGACCTTCACTGTGCGTCAGCGCCTCCGTCGAAATAAAAAAAATTGGTCGCGTTTGGTAGCCCCCGTCACACCGTACAACTTTTGTCTGGAACATATTTTTGTGACGTCGATAATTACCGAGTTATTTCGCGTGGCAGAGATAAGAGGGGCACCCTGTATACGGGGCATTCTATTGCTAGTCGATCGGCGTATATGCACAGACTCCCGATATTTGTCTTAGGTTTTGAAGTCCGCGATGCATTTTCGATTTTTTAAGCATTGTTTTATTGTGTTAAAGCTTGTATCGCTGGAACGCAATGGAAATTCTTTCAAGTTTTTGGCGCCCTTTGTTTTACTTATTATCCAGAATATTTTTTTGGCGATTCAGCTTGCTGATCTTTTATAAAGATCCTGAGAACCTTTGAGTGAATTTTTGTAGTTCGAAAGGGCCGAAAACAATTTTTGGAATTAAAAGGAATGTATTTTCGTTGTCCTCCAACGGTGAAAGCTTCAACGTCATTCAGCTTCGTCAAAGCCGATTGGTCCTCGATTTTTTTTCTTGCTCACGTACTTATTTAAAATCACATGACTTGGCATGAGTGCATGCGAATAAATCGTTCTCTAGATTTATCTTACTTTGGATACATACTTCTAGAAAAATTCCCACGAGTAATTGCAGCTTTGTTCATTTACTTTGGACACCGTCCAGGCTTTTGCGACGTCAAGACATTTCCAGAAGAGGACGCTGATCGGAGACACTTTCGCTATTGACATTTACGATTGCTGCGTATAGTTACTGGCTCATTATATCCGTTATTATCATCACCATTGTTTTTGTTTTCCTGTATTTTTTTTTTCATTGTTGTTATTACCGGACAGATCGCTTCACGAATCAGCTGTGGATTGAACAAAAATTCTTGGCGGTTATGTGTGTGTTTGTTTTTTAAAGATCTGACGTGGAGATTTTGCAACCGAGAAGAGTATGATATTTGATGGTTTTTCAAGTCCTCTTCGAATAAATATAGCGTATTATTGTGATGAGTAGAACTAGCCGGAAAAAAGCGAGCACTCTAGAAGTGAATCAAAGATCAATTTTAAGCTGAGCAGAATGAAGATTCTGCTCAAATTTCGAATACGAAATACTCCTAAAAAATGTTAATGCTCCTAAAAAGACTCCTAGAAAGATTTAAATTTCGAATACAAAATACTTCTAAAAAACTTTCATTTTATTTATCCACTTCAAAATGCATCTATGATGGTTATTTTTCCCGATGATGAGATGGACAAAAAAAGTTTTTTCCAGAAGTGCTTCGTATTCTATATTTTCTCGATCTAGGTTGTAGATCGCTAAACAAGGATTCTAAAAAATGGATGCGTAATTTTCATAGCTTGCATTTGCCAGAGGAAATGTGGGAAAGTCAGGAAAAAAATTCTTCATATCTCAGCTTAAATTCAAAACAAAGTAATTGACACGCCTTTGACTTTTACGAGAAAAAAAAGTAAATTAAATAAATAAAACTATAACACGTTTCCAATAAAATTTACCATTAAAGCAATACACATATACAATTCACATTGAATATCTAATAATGCTATGTTTTATAAACAAACAAAAAACATCGCTACTGCTACTCGCTTTGCCTGATAAGGCTATTTTTCCTCACATTCCGACAAAGTTGATTCTCAAGTTAACCTTATTCAGTACCTTTACCTCAACCTCGTCTTTCCCCTCGCGCATGGCCACAGATCCCATCGTATTTATGCCGCAGGAGCACGGATAATAATTTTTTGTTTCAACTCGCGATTTCTCAGATCTAACGCTGTCCACTGAACTGGAAGAGGAATTTCTTATTCCTCCGCGATTCGATTTCACGTATATATGTAGATGGCATATCACGTATATAACAGATATCGGGGCCTCTTACATATCTTTCCGTGTTGGTTGGCGACGCCACAGGACAAGAAAGCGTATCGAAGGCTCTGATCACGACTAATATCTCCCGTCGATTCTCAAGCAACGGTCAATGTCTCTCGTGACTTCCACATAGAATACCTGATACCGAATAAAATGCACAGATGTACGCGAGATAATGACTTCAAGTGAGTGTTGAGAGCACGTGAGTTGAGCAATTTACCTGCCCTCGCATCTCGATCTCTCACGACGTGTGAATGAAAACGTGTGCAAAAATAGTCGGAGACGACAATTATCATATATATATATATATGGAAGTACGAGAAAAAATATTAATTCAATTTATATAAATGACATGTAAGCGAACAGATTTTTTCAAAATTTGATTTTTAAAAATCCCTACATAGTCCCATAACTAATAATATATATATTATAATTTTTTTGGTTTTTGTTTCAGGTCTTATACTTTACGAGAAAACCGTCCTCCCGTGAAGCTATTTGTAAAAAAATACGTTTTTCAATATGGGCTCTGTCGCCGCCGCTTTGTATAAAAATTATAATAAAAGCCATTTTTTTAATACTTTAATATGTGTTAAATAAACCCTCTCAAAAGATTTCCTAATCCTTTTTTCATACTCACAAAATAAATTTTCAAAGTCAGGCCTTATTTTCTGCCGCTACAATGGTTTTATCCCTTAAGTTAGTACCTCTGCGACAATCTCATCCAAAAGTTACATACCACATGTGTATTCAAAGGGTTGATAATTCGTTCGATCCGTAGTAAATGAATTAAAAAATTACACAATATTGACTCGGTACCAATAAATAATACGAGAAATATAATTTACCTTAGTAAATTTATTCTATTAAATGACGTTTTTTTTCTACCATTGCGAGTAAACTTTTTGCCGGAACTGTCCGGGCTATGCCCCAATAGACAAAATAGCTTACGTATACAGACGACGAATTCTTCTCCGTCGTATGAGAACGATGCTCGTGACAACGTTGCGCATCATCGCAAACGTTGTATCGACAGAAACGCGTTTAAAGTTTGTTGCGTTACATACATTTGTTAAAATGTATTTCGAAAGTGTATTTATTAAGTGTAATAACATGCATATCAACATCTATAATATAAACCTATCAAAAAATGCATGAAAATAGCCTTTTTAGCGTCTAAAGTGAGAATACCCCTTAATTCATTCTGTGGGAGAATACCCCTTAATATCCTGTGGGGGTAGTACCTAAAATACAACATCCCCAGATCTTACCACGTTGTTTTCGTTTGTTTGGGTTTGTTTGGTAGGACGACGAAAATTTTACGATTGACGTTGTTTGAGATTTTTTTATTAGACATTCTCAACCGGATTCTGTTGGATCTCCTAAAAAAAAAATATCCTTTTGCGATTCCGAACACATTCTTTGCAGAGTCCCAAGATGCACTCACACTTCCAAAGGGATTTGTTAGGGACAACGCACATAGAGAGTCCTCATTAGGATCCAATTGGATTCTGCATTCTTACCATGTTCGAGTCGAAAATATGTGATAAGCCACGAGAAAAAAACCCAGCGATTTGCAACATAACCTGCACGCTTTGTGAGCATATACTCGTTTGGTGATTCGTCAAAGTGCAGTAAAATAAATAGCGAATTTTCAGTCATGTGATTCGAATCGATTTTTGAGATATACTTTTTCAAGCGATTTATCCGATTTTAAGATAAGATTCATACTTTTTTAAGATTCACTTATATTGTATATCTATATATTTCGCGTAGAAAATTCAACGTCACAGAATGCGATGGCATCCATGAAAATTCGTATGGGATTCTGTCGGATAATGTGGGAATTTTTACGATTTAAATTGGATTCCTACATTGTATTCCTATGGGGAGTCCCGATTGGATTCCAATATGCGAACGTGACGTTTTAGTATAGGGATCCAATGCGATCCATTAGATCCCTATTAGAAAGTAGGGACGAGTATGAGAATCCAATTGGATTTCTACGACAGTTTCTGCGCGGCTACGAGAAACCCATTTTAATGACAAAATGAAAGTGATCCTTGAGAGAAGTAAAAATTTCAACAAACGGGTTTTACAGGTCAATTAATTGAAAACTAAATTGAAAAAAAAAAGAAATTTTATGGAAGAAATAGAAAGAACCCAATTTTTGTACAATACGAGTAGCGTCGATATTTTATGCAGTGTGCACGAAAAAAAAAACGTCAAAGAATTTCTTTCTTCCTCCGTTGGCCGGAACTTCATTTTTTTTCTACTATTTTCCCGTACAAACTCTTGACTTTCGCTCGATTGAGTGATGGGTGAAAAGTTGGTGCCTCGTCGCTGTCGTCGAGGATTAAAAAAAAAGTACCGCCGAGAGCGAACGGACGGAAGAGGGCGAGAAAAAAAAACGTTGAAGGGAAACCGCGAGTGCATTACGTGGATTTTTTTCCGCGATGTATACAACATCAACTAAATATCATATACAAGTATAGCTACGAATGTTGGGGCCATTTAGGTTACACGGTGCGAGCCGGTGCGTGCAATTCTAAATGTTCGCACGGTTAAATTGTTATTCTAATGAAGCTTTTCCGGCCGCGTTAAGTCAAACCGAAGGTACGTTCATTCGAGACAAAAAGTGCAGTATTCGCTTTCGAAGATTCGAAGATAAAGACGGGTGCGTAAGGCCTTGAAAGGAAGAGCTCTCGAGATTACGTTGAGGTTTGCATCGTTGGAATGCAACGATATTTTATTTAAGGGGTTACCCCCACTTGGGATTTTGAAAAAATCGATTTTTTTATTGCATTTTTTGAAGTATAAGTATCTGAGAATATGTCCTGAAAATTTCAAGTCGATCCGAACAAAATCGACTGAGATATGAGCGTTGAAAGAGAAGAATCCGTTGTGTAAATGACCGGCTAGTCTGCCGTCTGGCGCGCTCAACCCTCCCTCCGACCTTCAATGCATTGTTCGATGAAATGGGTCGTATACCTGGCATTCACAACGTTCATATAATAGACTGAAATTTATAAAAACGGTCCCGGAATAGATGACTCTATGTAAGTTTACAATAAAAAATATTTTCTTCATGTAAACAGAAATTGAAACTTTAAACGCGTTTTTCTCAAAATGGCATTTCCGAAGTCGGTGACCAAGATTACTCGAACACTAATGAACCGATCTTCTTGAAATTTTGCAGGCTTGTTTAATACATAGAAATGTAGTCTTTAATCGTTCGATTTTTTTTTTCGAAAAAAAAAATGGCCGTTTTATAGCAAAAAAACGGCCGTTTTTTTTCGTTAAAATCGAACCATTAACTTTGACTGTCCGCCATTTTGTGAAAAATGAATATTTTTTAAAATCCTTCGATTAAAGACTAGTTTATACTTATATTTGACTAAATCCATCCGCATTTTTTTTTCAGATGATCCACTTCGCCGCAATGTTGGTCACCGCAAACCGTGTATATAAAAACATTATTTCATTGACGGCCATTTGCCACTAAGCAATGTAATATTTTTCAATAAAAAAATTACTGAAAGTTCTTCAAGATGTGTTCTTTAAGATGGTATATTGATCGATTAAAAAAGTATGGTAGTTTTCTTTAAAAAAAATTCATGAAAAAGGCCTTTTTTGCGCTACAAGTGGGGGTAACGCCTTAATTTTGTCATTTTTTATTCCTTTATTTTTGTCTTCATCCAGTCTTTTTTTTCGCAAATTGGAGTCGCGATTTTTCAATAAGAATACGTAGAAACGTTTCAGCAATTTTTGCAGCCTAAATCGACCAAAAACAATTAGAGTTATTGAAAATAATTTATTTCCGTCGCATTTCAACGATGCAAACTTCAACGTCATCTCTTCATACTAGACGAGGCTGGTTTTGATATTCTCTTCACAAAAGTAAATACAATTTGTTATTATGAACAAAAATACATTTGTTGAATAAAATTAATCTCCTCTTGCATATATCGTTAACATTTTATGATAGGTAAAAAAATAATGTATAACGTTATTATATTTATAAATGGTCATGACGTGCGGGCAGTTCATCACCATCGTAATCATCATGTATATATCATCCTCTTTCCAATACACATGCACTGGCGTACGATCGAACGTACCGGTTAATAAAATGACATAAACAATGTTTTTTCGATAAATTATGTTCCATTTCGTCAATAATACGTTATCAAAGGATTTCAAATATATAAATAGGAAATAATAAGCTGTGCAAACTTGCGATTATATTTGTACGAGTATGATCCAGATGCGTACTAAATATTATTAATGTAAATATATCGAAAAATAACACCTAGCTCAATTTTTATTGAATAAAATTAACATTCAGAAAAATGTTCGACTTTGAAAATGAACTGAAACGAGATTCGTTTTTGCAAAAATGAAGTAAAAATATCTGGAGACATCTGATATTTAATGACCATGAATTTTACATCGTTGGAATGCAATAGAATATTTTTTTCTGAATTTCTTAGAAAATCTTTAGCAGATTTCAGCTGTAAAAATCACGCGAACATTTTTTCGGATTCTTATTGAGCGATTTACAACCTAAATATTATATATAGAATATGATTTTCGATACTGATAAAAAAGTGGAAAGTATTAACGTTGCTTACCAACGATGCAAACCCCATGATATTTCTTGATGCGTGTACACTTGTTCGACGAGTGAATATGATCTGACCGAGTATCAGAATGTGAAATGTATCGACAGCGGCACCATGTAACTGGGCCCGCTGACCTGGCCCAACAGCGAAGGACGCGTAAAAAGTCTTCGCAGGCAATATAGACAACTCCCAGCAGAGTTGTTGATACACCTATAGGGCATTGCAGACCCAATCGGCAGCTTCGTCATTATTCTCGGCCTGTACAATTTGCTTTTAATTTTTTATAACGTTGAACCTTAAATGCATTTTTTTTAAATCATTTTTCAGCACACACCCCAGGGCTTTAACTGATGAACAGATTCACGCAAATCTCTGTGCAATTGAAAGGAAATTCAATTTGTGAGTCCATCAGGAAGCGATTTTTGTCAAAAAATTGATTTAGAAATAAATTTTCCGTCCGCTGAAACAAAAAAAACGGGGCAATAATTGGGTTCTTTTTCCAAACGGCTGCCATTTTGTTATCCAGGTGTTTTTCGGCAAAACCAAAAACGAAAAGGCCCCCCCAAACTTAGTCTAGTTTAATCATTTTTTAACCTGTTTTTGTTTAAAACGCCACTTTGGATTGTGTTTTAGAAATAAAATTGGAATTTACTCTCCATTGATAGAAGAATAAAATACGTTGAAGCCCATCTCCATAAGTATTTATTTTATATGAAAAAAAAAAATTCCCGAAGTTCTCATTTTTCATGCCTCTCGACAACCTGTCCTTGAGGGGTCTTCTCACTTTAGACACTAAGAAAGGCTATTTTTATGAATTTTTTAATTGGTTTATATTATAGATATTGATATAAAAGTTGTCACACTTAATAATTACACTTTCGAAATACATTTTTTTTCAATGTATTTATTTAAGTCACTATTTATAGACGGAAATGGTAGTTAAAAAAATGTCCTAAAAAAAATTGTAGGTCTGCGCTGTTGATGAAAAATAAGTAAACATCAACATTTAAAAAAATCCTTGATATGGGCTATAGCTATAGGTGTAAAGAATATGTGGTTACAATTTCATAAGGATCGGTTCAGTAGTTTCGAAGATTTTATCAACAAACCGTCGAAAAACGTTGTTTCGAAAAAAATGCCTTTAGAGTTTGTTTACGTTACATGAATACATAATTTTTTTTTAAATGTATTTCGAAAGTGTATTTTTTAAGTGTAACGACTTTTATATCAATATCTATAATATAAACCTATTTAAAAAATCATAAAAATTGCCTTTTTTAGCGTCTAGAGTGAGAAGACCCCTCAAAATTCCCAAAGAATGTTCAAATTTTCGACAAACCGAAACATCATTTCGCGCGACTTTTGCTTTATAAAAATCACGAGATCGGCGAAAAAAACTCGAGCCCCATTCCAAAGTGGACCAGAACTTGATTGTGTGTTTCTCTAATTTTAAAAAGTATATTTCGACAATGAATGTTACGCTCTTAAAAGAAATCTTCTCTCAGTCGAAGCGTTATTAAATATGAACCAGCAAGGAAGAAAATATCTGTATATATTTCGGAGTTGAAATAACAGCGTGAGAACATTGTGTATAAAAGTGACGAGAATGAGGAACGCGGAGCTCACCGTGTGGTCCGAAGTGTGTCCCATAGATGAGCAGACGGTAGAACGCGTCTGATAGAAGGAGCGAAATGAAACACGAATGGAAGAAAAAACCGGTTTGGATCTTCCCGATTCCGCCTAATCACGTTTTTCTCCTCGTCAAGGTCATCGAACAACAAACATATGCGACCTGACCAGTGGTCATCGCGTTCGATCGAAATGTGTACACATACCGAATTTTCACGAATTCATTGGACCAGCTGAAGTTTCACTCGGACAACCACTCCACATTGCAACCAACATTTTCACTCAGTCATATGTTCTCACGTTCCACATGAATTAATAAACTATAAGCAGCCGTTTTATCCCGCGTCCCGCCGTCTTCACCGAATATAAATGAAAATGATTTTTTCTTAATGAGGTATAGACCGAAAAAAAGAATTCACCCAAAGGCAAACCGTGAAGAGACGTTAATTACACACGAGGAGAGAAGAAATGATGATAGATCGCGCAACTGTTGACACTTCGTAAAAATCGTTGAACCTATTATTGGATTAACTCGTAATAGGATCATAAAGTAACCGTGAAGGCGATTCGTTCTCAGCGCAATTTTGAGACCCAGTGGAAGTCGAGAGATCGATGATTCTCATCGGGTCCTCATCGTTCTCAGGTTGTACCTAAACCCGACGAACTGGACTGACTGCATGTCCTATATATCGTGTACGCTCATGTGAAATACGAGTATGAATTACAAGTTTGCAGAACAGGACTGGAGAAATCACGAAGTGCAGTGAAAAAGAAAGTGCTGCACATTGCGAAAAACAAAATATACAATCGCCTGCAAAATCGAGCTGAATTGTACGCCCTTGTGATTTAATGAAGAAGTTTGTGTCGTTGGAATGCAATGCTTTTTTTGTTAATTCTTTACTCGTTCATTTTTATTACAATTCAAAGCCTTTTTTGCAATTTAAGGTCGTAAATCTCTGATACAAATACGTAAAAACTTTCGACTGACTTTCACAGGCTAAAACGTCAAAAATTTTAACGATTAAGAAGAATTAATTTCAGTTGCACCCCAATGACGCAAACTTCAAAATCGTGTGATTTTTATGTATAGAGTAAGTTGACACTAGTCGAATTTATGCAATGCCACTGTTATCACCAGGCAGCAATATCACTAACAAGGAACATCACTTAAAGGTTCGCCTTCGATTTGGTTGAAACTCATATATGAGATAAAGCATTGAAAACTATTAGGCACAGTTTCACCCACGAGCAGTTCACCGATCTGAATGAAACAAAAACCAAAACTCTTCTAATCCAAAGCGATGAAAAATCAACAATAGAAGTGTTGAGAAAAAAAAATTAAGCAGGGGTGACACGCCTATCTTTGAGGGGTGGTTTCCCTCGTTGAATCGGGTTTTGCGCCGATAAAAAAATACGTGTTTCAATCAAATAGAATAAGTTTTATAATTTAAAAAATAGTTTCCGAAGCTTTACTACATATATCAATTAAAAAAAAATCGAAGGCGGACATTCAAGTGATGTTCCTTGTAAGAGAATTACGGCTCGTAGTAGGTCACGAAAAAGAAAGTATATCATTCTCGAGGGGTCTTCTCACTTTAGACGCTAAGAAAAAGCTATTTTCGTGAATTTTTTTGATTGGTTTATATTATAGATATAGATATAAAAGTTGTTACACATAATAAATACACTTTCGAAATACATAAAAAAAATTTTTTAATGTATTTATGTAACCCGAACAAACTTTACACGCGTTTTTCTCGAAACAACGTTTATCGACGGCCTGTTGATAAAATCTTCGAAACTACTGAACCGATCCTTATTAAATGTTAACCACATATTCTTTACAACTATAGTGACAGCGCATGTCAAGGATTTTAAACATGTTTGATATTTACTATTTTTTGCCAAAAACGGTGAAAAAATGTTTTTTTTTTAATGTTCGCAATTTTTTTATTTTTGCATATATAAAAAATCGTATGATATGCGCTATAGCCATAAACATACTGAATCTAAAACCATTTGTTTTTTTGTTTCGCATGATCCATCTTCGAGATTTCATCAACAGCGCAGATCTACAACTTCTTTAGGAGATTTTTTCACTGCCATTTTCGTCTGGTCATTTCATGTACTTCGAAAGTGTATTTGTTAATTGTAACAACTTTTATATCAATATCTATGATATCAACCTGTCCAAAAAATTCATGAAAATAGCCTTTGTTAGCGTCTAAAGTAAGAAGACCCCTTAGCAAACCGTGTTCACCAACTTTCGTTCCCATCTATTCCCACCATCAACAACAAAGTGGGCACAGGCTGTCTCCATTTGGGTGCAATCCTCAAAAGATGATAAAAATGGCAGTTCCACTCAATTTCTGCTGTCAAGTTCGGCCGTTCCGTCAAGAGCATAAGCTATAGCAACGTGGTCTGCATCAGGGACGCAGTTAGATCGTACGAGCGAGATCTTCGCATTCACAGATTCCGTCTTTGCAAGCTGCGCCATGAGGACGAGAAAAAACGAGGAGTTACGTGCCGCAGGATCTTGCAATGTTGGAACAAACTCTATGGAGAGTAACAACAACAACCACAGGAACAATGATAACAATAGTAGCGAAGCAACGAGGAGTCTGCACTTGTACGTACAGATATACGAATCTCTGTACATGAGGAGAAAAGGATCGAGCGCAGGAGGGCAACGCCCGTGATGGCCTTGCTCGCGACCTCCTCGCGGAGAGCCTTCCAGCGTGTAGAAAAAGAAGAAGAAGAAGAAGAAGAAGACGAAGAGGCAGAATAAGCGAGAAGATAGAAGGAAGTGTAATATCTCTCGTATAGCTCGTGGGCATTGAGAGAGGCGAGTTTAAGAGACGACTACCGTAGTTGCGGTGTGCATCACCGAGGGCGTGGAGAACGAAGGAGGCATCAAAGCAAGGGAGCGAGACAGGAAGAGGGCGGCAAAGGGAGGACAGCAGAAAACGAGTTCACTTTATGGTACACACACAGAGAGAGGCACAATTTAATTCCTACGTATCAATATAAAAAATCCATTACGAGCCATCAGAATCGACTGACTTGAAAATCGACGCGATTTCACGATTTCATCAACTGCCGATGGAGTTGCACCTCAATGTGCATTTGTAAACACACGAGGTAAAAGTATCCGTGCACGGAAGGAGCGGAAGGGAGACCCTACGACGGATAAAAAAGAAACAGAAGGACGAAAACGAAAGGAAAATATGTGGTGAGAGCAGTGTCTGTGATAAGTAGGGGCGCTCGGGGCAAGACGAACACGCGAGGTATGATGAATCATAGGCCTAGCTACTGAACAGTGTGTGCGAGGACTCTACTGCTCTACTGCTAAAAAAGAACTGCTGGAAATTCTACTGCTAAAACTGTACTGATAAAAGCTCCACTGCGAAAATTGTACTGCTAAAAGCTCTAGTGCTAAATGGGCTCTAGTGCTAGAAGCAGTACTGCTGAAGAGTCTCAACTGCTAAGACGCAAAAGGGTATGTTTTGAAAAGTTTTATTGGAAATCATTGAAACTGCTAAAACGCAAAAGGGTATGTTTTTGAAAAGTTTTATCGGAAATCATTGAAACCTAAACCTACCCAAATAAAAACGCAAAGAAATCCAAACAAACTTTGGCGGTAGGTATTTCTAACTTTTGACGTTCCTGACGTCAAAAGAGTACGAATGAGGTGTCTACGGACGTATCCCGCGAAGTGCAGCACAATGCCGCCGATAGCAAGGTAAGTTTTCTAAGAAAAATCCCCAAAAACCGCAAAAAGTACAAGTATAACCTCCAGACTTATATGAGCCCCCTGTCAGAAGCTGGTTTTAGCAGTAGAGCCCATTTAGTAGTACAGCTTTTAGCAGTGGAGCTTTTAGCCGTAGAGCCCGTTTAGCAGTACAGTTTTAGTAGTAGAGCCTTTAGCAGTACTTTTTTAGCAGTGCTTTTTTAGCAGTAGAGTCCGACCACGGTATGCGAGCATAGTGCTTCCGTTGGAGTTTGGAGGGGCGGCGGGGAGATGAATGAGTGTGAAAGTATCAACTGTGGCGGAAGCACGCGTCTCGAGTGAGAAAACAATATCGATTTAAAAAAAAAAACGATCTAATTTTTGGTAAAGTGTACCATCGTTTCGGTTCACTTGAGTTGCTGATCTTGATTAGAGACGGATAGGTAAACACAATGACAGAACTAATTGTACATATAATAAGAACGGTTTGTCGGAAATTTTCAAGGTTATTGCGCGATTTTTTGTTAGTTCGTTCGCCGCAATATTTCACAACGTACCACTATTTACGTTATAAAGGGTGAAATTAAACTAGTAAGGCCTTTGGTTTCTCTTCAGCCGGTGTTTCTACCAGGGAAAGAAAAAGAACTTACAAATGATTGAAATGATATGGAAGCAAGATTATTCGGACAAAATACTACAGAACTCAGACGATTGGCCTATCGAATTGCTGGTATTGAGAAAGAAACTACTTTTATATGCGAAATATGCCAACAATTCGTGTCTCATCATTCTCCCAGCGTTGTTTCATCTTGCCCCGCATACGGGGTAACATGGGAAAAATAAAAGTTTAATTAAAAATATATATTATATGGTAACAATCACAAAGACTGAATTTTCGCTTCCAAAATGAAAAGATTAATAAATGTTGGTTACTTTAAAGAATAATTGAAGTTGACTGACTCATGTATGTATTGTTTTATTTGAACAAGACCTTTATCATCTTGCCCCTACTTCCCCGACATTTCATCCTGAAGCCAGAATCTCGATCCTTCTTTTCCTGCCTTCCTCATTTTCTGCGAGTGAAGAAGAGCCAGCCTTCCAAGATTCTATCCATGAGCATCAGGGAGAGACCCTTGACGTGTCTTGGAACTCGCGCCGCGGTACACCGGTTCTCGCTAAAGGTCCGAGAAGGGAAGCAAGGACGAAGAGAAGGATAAACGTCGTGACGACTGTGAAAAATCGAGATTCCTCAGGCTTCGTCCTGAAGTGGTATCCATTGGCATAAGGGCGTATCCCACCAACGTACCAGAATCCGATCGAAGCCCTTTCCCTCGTGAGTCATCGATAGGTCGTATTAATGCCTGGCTTCTTCCATTTATACATGCCCATACAGATACACATACACACACATTTGTCTCTCCACACCGAGTGCACACTTATCAGGCACTTGTTGCAGTTTTTCTTCGTCTCTTTCTTTCCTTTTGTTCTGAGCCTTTTTCCGTACAGTCACGTCCAGCTGTTGCATTTTCTGTATACAGCGTGTTTCGTACTGCGCACTTAGGGGCCTCACACGTACGTGCGATCGTATGCGTGCACGCCCGGGATAACTTCCTCGTTCGTTTTTATTATTGCGCTCTGTTCGCAACCGAGCCGAGGGTATGTCCGTTCTCGCCGGACCGCCTACTATTCCTTCGAGTCCGCCGGAGCAGATCGGAGTCCGGTTACACCGAGTGAGAAAGAGAGCAGAAGAGAGCACTTGAAATTCTTACCGGTGTAATAACCTTTGAGGCGACTCGCGGTGCGACGCGCGTTCCGACTGATACGGGAATTCGTGCCAATTTGAACCGCTGTTACATTAGCGATCAAATTGAACCCTCAACCGAAACGGGATCGAAGCAGACGATTTTTTTGGAAAATCGTCTTCGGGTACCCTTACGACCTGCCGGGCAGAAATTGTCGCAGGGACCCAATTGGATTCTGATGGTTGTCCCTACTTCCTGATAGGGATCCAATGGGTCGTCGCATTGGATACCTATACCGAAACGTCACGCTCGTACATTGGATTCTAATCGGGATTCTCTGTTGCAGCGGTTCTCAAACTTTTTTGGCGACGGAACCCTTTTGAAACACGAAATATTTTACAGAACCCTAAAATAAGCAGACCTGGTTTTATGTTTATTTTTTAAAGAAAATCATACAAAAATAGGTACTTTACATGACAATGTGTTAATTCCACTGTTGATTGAACAATTGATGAAATTGTTTCCATTTATTGGGAGGTATGAAGTTGTTTTTTTCGGCGGAGCCCCAGGCCTCCGTGGAGTAAACTTTGAGTATGGCGGCTCTATTGGGATCCAATGTACGAATTCAATTGAAATCCTGGAGGATTCCCACATTATCGAACAGAATCCGATACGATTCTTGATGGATCCCATCGTATTGTCTACGTTGAATTTTCTAAGCAAAATATATAGATATACAAAATGAGTGGACCCTGAAAAAGTATAAGTCGCTTCAAAAAGTACATATACAGTCGAACCTCGATATAAGGAAATCCTTGATATAACGAAGATTTGATCATTCCCTTCCGATAGACACGCGAAATCTTGATACGACATAGTCATATACATGAGGCTCTAATTTCTAATTGCTTGTAAAAAATGCTCTAATTTAAACCTTTCTTTCTTAAAAAATATCCCCATATTTATAATACTAATATATATATATTTTCAAGGAACATTGTAAGGTACATGACTTCGGTATAACGAAAACTCAATATAACGAAAACTCGATATAACGAACTCCCCTTGAAATTCGTTATATTGAGGTTCGACTGTATCTTAAAAATCGATTTAAATCACATTACTAAAAATCCATTGTAATTGTCGTTTGTTATTTATTTTACTGCACTTCGACATAATATGAGGAGCTGGCGACTAAAACCAGGCTTGCCCACACTACGTTGATTTTTTTATTTCTATTTTTCGTGTTCTAAACACCTCCTTTTTGAGCGACATGGCAGATTTGAGGCACAAAAATAAGTAAAATTTGATTTGACGTAGTGTGGACAAGTCCGATTTTGTTCGCCAGCTCCTCATATCGCCACACACGTACACGCTCACGAAGCGTTCAGCTTGTTTTTTTCACCGAGCTTTTTCTCGTGACTTTTCTCACATTTTCGATTCGAACGTGGTGAGAATTCTCAAACGGCGTTCCATGGAGGACCGTGCGGAATCCAATTGGATGACAATGAAGACTCCTTATGTGTGATGTCTCTAAAGAAACCCTGTAGAGATGTGGGTGCATCTTGGGACTCCACAACAAATTTGTACACGGGATCACGAAAGGATTTTTTTGGGAGATCCAACAAGTTCCGGTTGAGAATTTTTTATAAAAAGTCCGAAACGATGTCAATAGGGAAATAGTACAGAGTCCACTTGGATTCCAATGTGGACTCCCTAAGTGCGGCGCGGCTATCAAATTCCTATAAGCGTGTGCTAGGATCTGTGGACTCCCCAACAAATGTCTGCACGGGCTGCTCGAATTGTTTGGGCCGTTTGATGCTACGAAGATATCCAATGACGTAAATCTGAATGAAGTGTGGTGAAAAAATGTTATCGGGTTATTAGAATAGATGAAATAATTAGCCACGAGTCTTTCCGTTGGCCTTAAAAGCCGATGTTTTTTTGGAGTTGAGCCAAGTTTTTCGGATATTCCTAAGAAAAATCTTAACGTATCGAACGCCTGTAAAAATATGTACGTATGTGGGCTTGCTGGTATCATGAACGTTGCATGTATAATGTATTCGTCGATCAGATATGATCGTTTTCGGGGAAAGTGGGACATCATATGCGACTCTCTCGTGAGGGATCGCAAGACTTTCGCGATACATTCGCGTGAAAAAATTGGCATCGTGCTTACGACACGTGGAGCCATATATACCTATGTATATAATATCGAGCCTGCGGGGCACCGGTCAACTTACCGTTGCTAACATGACATTTTTCTGCACCAACTTTGCAACGTTTCTGGGTAAATCAGTACCACTTCGAATCAATCATTAAATATATATTTAAAAGAGAAAAAATGTTTCTAGCTTTTTGCCTGTCCGGTAATTAAATAATCTTTCTATACCTGGCTGTCTTTTCGTTTCGAGAATAGACGTTCATTCTTGCTTCGAAGATTCAATAAAGGCTCTGAAAGAGAAAATCACTCTCGTATGAATATCAATTTTTCGATTAAATTGGAAGAAAATCAAAAGCAAAGTTTCAGCGGAAAAAATAGAACCTGAGAATGAAGATGAAAAATCTGTTGCTTCGAAAGAATTCATACTTTTTGGTGATCAAATCCTATCACAATCCGTTCGTAGTTTTTTCGTATCTTCACTTATCGCAAAACATTTTCGTCCTGTAGTCAATTAAGACGGTATTACCGTCTAGAAACTTTAAGGGGTTACCCCCACTTGCGATTTTGAAAAAGTCGATTTTTTTTATTGCATTTTTTTGAATTATAAGTATCTGAGAATATGTCCTGAAAATTTCAAGTCGATCCGAACAAAATTGACTGAGATATGAGCGTTGAAAGAGAAGAATCCGCGTTGAAAGAGCGTTGAAAGAGAAACTTTAAACGCGTTTTTCTCAAAATGGCATTTCTGAAGTCGGTGACCAAGATTACTCGAACACTAATGAACCGATCTTCTTGAAATTTTGCAGGCTTATTTAATACATAAAAATGTAGTCGTTAATCGTTCGATTTTTTTTTCGAAAAAAATGGCCGTTTTATAGCCAAAAACGGCCGTTTTTTCCGTTAAAATCGAACCATTAACTTTGACTGTCCGCCATTTTGTGAAAAATGAATATTTTTTAAAATCCTTCGATTAAAGACTAGTTTATACTTATATTTGACTAAATCCATCCGCATTTTTTTTTCAGATGATCCACTTCGCCGCAATGTTGGTCACCGCAAACCGTGTATATAAAAACATTATTTCATTGACGGCCATTTGCCACTAAACAATGTAATATTTTTCAATACAAAAATTACTGAAAGTTCTTCAAGATGTGTTCTTTAAGATGGTATATTGATCGATTAAAAAAGTTTTGTAGTTTTCTTTAAAAAAATTCATGAAAAAGGCCTTTTTTCCGCTACAAGTGGGGGTAACGCCTTAAAAATCCGACTTTTTTTTGCATTTTCTTATAGTTTGGGGTTCTGAGAATGTGTGTCGAAAATATTAATTTGAAATTCGTAGAGCTCCCATAGTTACAGAGGCTTAAAGGCTGAGGTGCGTTGGGGCGCGGCAGGTAGTCATCCCCTCGACCGTTGTACCTCGACCGTTATGTCCATTGTATACCGGCTTGGGGAATTTCCCTATCCCTTGCCCCGCTTGCAGTCCAATACCCAAGGTACCCTTACAAATAGTCAGTATACTTTTGAGCTCTGCAAAGCTCTGTCAGTATACATTTGCACTGTGGCAAAAACACCATAGATATTGCTAATTATTTAGCTGTCGTCATTTTCAAGGATTCAAGCAAATCCTAAAAATTATGGATGCATTGGGAATCAAAATCGTCGCTAACGCAAATCAATACGCAGAGTGTAGAGACAACGAGCGTATACAACGGTCCAACAGACGGGCGTCTATCGCATCTGAAGGGGCACGGACCGCCAGAAGAGGAGCGAGTGCGGCTCAATATTTTTTGTTTCAAGCTGACGAAGGTGGTCTGTATAGTCCCGATATATCTGATTAAGGGTAAGTTACTCAACTCAGTTGTAATCCACCGTAAGTTCAGCCGTATCAGTGCTAAAAGTATGGCAAACTTTAAACGCGTTTTTCTCGAAACGACATTTTTCAAGTCGGGCGCACGTTTTTCTCAAAAACTATGGGACCGATTGACTTCGGGTTTTGCACACATTTCAACGGAACCTTCATCTATAGTCTGAACTGGAATGACACCGATAGCTTGAATATTTTAGCCCCACTGTCATGATTTAATTGACAATTTTCAAACAGCTGCTATTCCGATAAAAAATGTCGTACTTACTTAGTTCTAGTTCAGACGATAACTACATGCATATAGATTAAAAAAAAAAAGTGTTCATCTGTTTCAGACGACCAGGCTCGCCGCACCCCGGGCGTCTCACGCCACGACCTGCATAACAGCGCATAACCTGTATAGATTTCAATAAAGTATTTCATAAAAATTTGTGTTGCTAGTTGAAACATGTCCTAATATTCGTCAAAAACCCCGGCACTGTAGGTTTGATAGGTTTCGCAAAATTAATTCCTAAAAATTACTTTAAAAACTAGCTTCTAGACAGTGATACCGCCTTAACGTATTAAACAAAAATCCAAAGCTTGTAGGTTTTCGTTCTATTGCCTACTGATCTCGAGAATGCTTCCAACATCGAATCTTGAAAAACAAGAAATCATACTTAACATCAGCACTTTTTTTATAATTCCCCGGACAATGACGTCGGATCATATAAGTTTAAAAGTCGACGTAAATTTCCGCTATTCGGCTAGTTTACCTCCATTTTTAACTTTCGCAAATTATCATAAAAGTAGATTAAAAGCGTCGTAAAGGCGATTGCGGGCGTAGTCAACGAGGCGAGTCCACTACGAATATGAAAATTGCAACTCCGGGAATGCATTCTCTTGTGCAATGCCCGGGTCTTCGCTGTTTGTGCGGTCGTACATACGGCGATGATGAGAGAAACGAGTCTCGAGGCTCACGCGAGACCGGGTCAGCTATGCGAAATTCAAATTCGGCCATTCTCTTCCGCCATCTCTCTCCCGCCGTCGATGTTCTAATCCGAAACGAATCGCGCGCACGTGGGCACGTGTTATAACAGAATAACAGACAAGTGAACCCGTAAGACCACTATTTATTTACCATCTCAAAAAGTCCATGGAAAAACATCGAACAACTTTCCACATGTTTTTTTCTTCACATAACGCAGGGTGAACTTCAGTGAATCATACCGTACGATCGTGTTCCGCATATCGCAAGTTCCGCAGCACCACTGATCGATTGGAATGAAAGCACAAGTTAGCCATGCCGAGTACTAAAAATATTCGTAAAATATTCAAGAACTAAATATTTTATCATGCTTTTTATAATATTATAGTCTAATTAGTAGGGCTTTACTAGATCGTATTTTTGAGCAATCATTGCCAAAGTGTAGTTCTTTATTGTTAAGAATGACGTACATTTTGATAACCGTGAGAACCGCGACTTCGTTGGGCATCGTGATACTTTGCGTTAGGATGTTGCGCCTGATTCATACCAGCAGAGGTGTCCTCAATTGTAGCAGCATCGTGCAAGAATAGCTGTACGGTTATTTGAGCAGACTTTGCTTTTAGTGACTAGCAAGGAACATCACTTAAGTATCCGCCTTCGATTTTGTTGAAATTCATATGTATGATATTGAAAACTATTATACTAGTATTTTCTTTTATCGGCGGAAGGACGGTTTCAAGGGAAAAACCACCCCTTAAAGAATGTCGTGTCACCCTTTAGTTGAATTGTTTTTCAATAGTTCTATAGTGGATTTTTCATCGCTTTACTTTAGAAGAATTTCGGTTTTTATTTCAGTCAGATCGGTGGACTGCTTGTGGGTGAAACTGCAAAAACACCCCTCGACAAGCCTTTCTTCAAAGGGTAGTTTCCCCCCTCAAAACCGTTTATCCACCAGTAAAAAAAAACGTGTTTAATTGTTTGCAATGCTCTATCATATATATGAGTTTCAACAAAATCGAAGGTGGACACGTGAGTGATGTTCCCTGACGATGAAGTTTGCATCGTTTGAATGCAACGAAAATTCGTTTGTTTTCTTTTATTTCCTCGTTTTCACTATCATCGAGATCCTAAAAAACGTTTGAGTGGCTGTGAAGGACCGAATGTGCCACAAAAATGAGCTACGAAACTCAATATCATTGTTCCTTGTACGTCAGCATTGTATAAGTTTATTGGATAATTTATATGCAAAACAAGATGAGATTGAGCTAGTTCGTCAGTTTTGAAGAAGGTATGCCCTGCAAAGTATACACCAATATAAAATATTGTATTTCCTGAGTCCAACATACACCCTTGCGGGTTTTTACGTATCACCCTCCCCAGTTGAACCCCTTCCTATCATCCCTACCCAGACTTCACTAATCTAACTGAACTTCCGTTTGTCCACAGCCGTCTTAGCTACGCTCTTCTGCATTTGCCGAGGATACGGCGAAACTGTGGGAAACCTCTACCGGTATAGAAAGCCCCATGTTCTTCTGATTTTCTGGTGCACACACGTTTTACTCAAGTATCTACAGCAAGGTCTCAGAAGTATTGGCCTTCCACTCACTGGTTGATGCGTCAGCCTACACACCAGTGTAGGTTTACATCAGTATAAAATAATTGTACGATCAGTTCAAGTAGACTTACTTTTTTAAGATTCACAAACTCCGTGCCGGAGTCAATAAGCGGCAATTATGTATGCGACAATACCGCACAATCGCGAATACTCCAAGTATTTTTTGTCACAGGTATGACATTGAGAATAAGACTGGTGCGAGTAAGGAACAATGTTCGCGAATCATACCATCTAGGTATTTAAAAAAAGTGCATACAATGTGCATATGTCAACATGTTGTCCATTTTGAGTTCTCGTTACAAGAGAAAAGTAAATACATTGATCAAGAAATGTCTCCACTGATACTCAAATTCTTCGGGTATTCCAATGTATTCCTAATTTTGTTCCGAGTCCGTCCACTTTTTCCGGCAAATTGTGTACTGGTCCGCTTTAGGCGATGGATCCATAACTTCGCTCTATCATTTATGCAGTAGTCACAACACAAATTTGTAGAATTTTTTTCTCTACAAATGAAGGTATAGCGAATAGCGACAAAAGTTCTTAGCGATATAGGCAACTCTATCCGACGATGATGAAACATTTTGTTTGAAAAATCGATGATCTATAGATAAATCGTATCACAAATGAACGCAGACCGAGCCCAATTGAACCTGGCATGATAAAATAAAAATAGAAAGACAAATGTTTCAAAGATCCGCACGCATCGTAACGCCCATCGTTATTGTGTTCTCTCATCGTAATTATACCTCGATGAATTAAGAGATCGCTATCTCATCAACGCATACACGACGTGCACGTATATGTGGCTCCACCAGTCGCTGCGTTACATAAGCGAGCCAGGCAGATGAATATTTAATTAAGGTGGCAGCTCGGGCCGCGTGCACGGAAAAATGAAGGAAAAGAGAAAGGAGGAAAGGACTTTTCATCGCATATTTCTGAAACCCGAGTCCCGTTGCGGTTGCGGACCATACACGTATGTTTCCGAGCAAAGACACGGAATACACGCGTATTCTCGTGTTAACCGTGACCCATAAAACTCGTCGCTTCGATATAAAGACTTCGCCGTCAGTTTGCCTCAAGTGAGACTAACAATGGATCACACCGAATCTTCCATCCATAGGCCTTTTAAGTCGAACATCGGGAACGTTATTCTTGTTCTTATTTCGACTTTGAGAGAGTCCCCGTTCTCCTAATGCATCGCGGAGATATTTCAACGACAATGCACGGCACGGACCTCCATGTACACGCAATTATGTCCTTAAAAGTACACGATTAAACGACCTGGATATACAAATTTGTGTTGTGACTACTGCATAAATGACGGAGCGAAGTTAAGGGGGGAATAAGGTATTTTTTTTTGCCATTCAAAAAAATGTCATATGAATGCTTCATGGGCCTGGCATCGATGATTCTGTGTAAGTATATGAAAAAAAAACACTCGTTTATTGATGTTTAATTTTTGATTTTCTAGTGTAGAAATCTTTGAAACTTTTAAACGCGTTTTTCTCACACTTAGCATTTTCAAAATCGGTGAACTCTCTAGCCCAAAATCTACTGCACCGATCCTTTTGAAATTTTACACACTCTTTCTACACATAAATTACGAGGTAACACTGTTGAGTTTTTTCATTTTTTATAATTTGAATTTATTGTATATTAACAAAATTCCTGATTTTTTAAATGAAAAAACGGTATTTTGACTTCTAAGTGTAACCAAAAATTAAAAAATTAATTAAAAAACCCGACAGCGGTATCTTAAGGAACTTATCAACTAATGAAATCTTTTTGGTTTTTTTTATTTCAGCTGATCCAGTGATGAGTTATGCGGTTCACCGCAATGTAACTTTTTTTGAGGTGTCTGGGAATTAATGAAAATTTTACAGAATATTCTTCAAATGTCTTTTTATTATATACTAATTACATAAATAAATATAGATTAACTGTGCCGGAACAAAAATTCTCGTAGATATGCTTTTTTTATAACGAATTAACCTCCTCCCCCCCCCCCCCCCCCAAAGGATTCATCGCCTAAAGCGAACCAGTACTCAACTTTCTGGAAAAAGTGGACGGATTCGGAAAACAAAATGAGGATTAAATTAAAATACCCGAAGAATTCGAGTATCAGTGGAGACATTTTTTCAAATCGGCTATGCCAGTTTTCAGCCACGCTATTTTGACGGTAAACATATGCGATGCGAAATTTCCATTGTAGTCCGAAAAAAAGGGAACATTTTTTTAATTCAATGACTAGCCAACTTGATTTTAAAAAATTGCGATCAAATCGTTTTTTCACAATATGTCTGCTGATTTTTATTTTTGTCAATCAAGCTCGATTTTCAAAAATTAAAATCAAATCGTTTTTTGACAATATGTCTGCTGATTTTGAGATACAGGTTTAGACGAATAAATGAATAGCGTTTCCGATTTCTTTAGGTGGTCCATTTCGCCCCACGCGATTATTTTAATCCTAGTTTCCTCCATATGTATGTACATTCAAAGTTCGTGAGATCGACAGTTGCATTCGTGAGTCGCGGAATTTCCCGTCTGGGCGAAAGCTTGCGGAATGAATTTCGAGCAAGTTTAACTTGGCTTGATTCGTGAGATGTTCAAGGCTGTCGTGCTAGAACGAGCTCGAGATGGCAAACGATTGTGGCCATTCGGTGAGATCAGAAGCAGAAGGAAAAAGAGAGGCAGCCAGAGAGAGCGAGAGAGAGAGAGAGAGGCGAGCCCTGTTATTATATACATGTAACGAGAGTTTTGAACCTGTGTTGAAGGAACGACGATTTATCTCGCAGAACGAGCAAGCCGATGAACCGGTCGACGATCGTTCGTGGGGACTCGTTCCACTTTCCCTCTAATTAATGACCAAATACTCGCGCGTCATGACTTCTGGCCTTCGACCCCACTGATCGCACTCGAATTCTCACTGTGAAAGTGATAAAGCTCAAAAAAATTGCTATCACATTGTAAAATGATCGAGCTGCTGTAAAGTTATTAAATCGGGGCTTCGAAATACCGATTGGAGAAAAAAGGATGTTGGACTTTTCATGTGTAACTGTTTTCCGTGTAGAAATTGTCGCGGGAATCCAATTGGATTCCCATACTTGTCCGTACTTCTTGATAGGGATCCAATGGGTCATCGCATTGGATCCCTACTAAATACTAAAACATACTAAATACTAACTAACTAAATGTAATACTGAATATAATATAACTAATAATATACTAATATAATACTAACTACATATAAAACGTACTAAATACTAACTGAATATAAAACTAAATACTTACTAAATACTAAAACGTCACGCTTGTACATTGGATTCTAATCGGGATTCCCCATTGGAATCCCAGGTACGAATCTAATTTGAATCCTAAAGAATTCCCACGCACACTTGTCCGTACTTCTTGATAGGTTTCCAATGGGTCATCGCATTGGATCCTTACTAAATACTAAAACGTACTAAATACTAACTAACTAAATATAATACTGAATATAATATTACTAATAATATACTAATATATACTAAACCAATATAATACTAACTCAATATAAAACGTACTAAATACTAACTGAATATAAAACTAAATACCTACTAAATACTAAAACGTCACGCTTGTACATTGGATTCTCATCGGGATTCCCTATTGGAATCCCAGGTACGAAACCAATTTAAATCCTAATGAATTCCCACGCATACTTGTCCGTACTTCCTGATAGGGATCCAATGGGTCATCGCATTGGATCCCTATACTAAAACGTCATGCTTGTACATTGGATTCTAATCGGGATTTCCCATTGGAATCCCAGGTATGAATCCAATTTGAATCCTAAAAGATTGCCACTTTATGGAACAGAATCCGATACAATTCTTGATAGATCCCATTGCATTCTGTACGTTGAATCTCCTGAACTCAATATATAGATATACAAAATGAATGGATCTTAAAAAAGTATAAATCTTATCTTAAAAAGTATAAATAGCTTAAAACGTATATCTCAAAAATCGATTTGAACCACATCACTGAAAATGCACTTTAATTATCGTTTGTTAATTGTTTTACTGCACTTCGATATAATATCACCACACACGTACACACTCGCGAAAGATGCAGGTTATGTTTCAACACCCTGAGTTTTTTCTCGTGACTTTCATCATATTTTCGATGCGACCGTGGTAAGAATTCTTAAATGGCGTTCATCGGGCAACAGTGTAGAATCCATTTGGATCCCAATGAGGACTCCATATGTGCAGCGTCCCTAACGAATCTCTAAAGAGACGTGGGTGCATCTTGGTAGGATCACGAAAGGATATTTTTCTTGGGAGATCCAACAAATTTCGGTTCGGAATTTTATACCAAAAATTCTCAAACGTCAATCGGGTAATGGCGGGGAATCCACTTGGATTCCAATGTGGACTCCCTACGCGCGGCGTCTCCATCAAATCCCTTTAAGGATCTGGTAGGAGCTGAGCACTCGCCAACAAATTTCAGCACGGGATCCTCTCGCTTCTGTTTTCATGACATAACAACGTACGAACAGAAGCAAAGTAAGCAATTTTGCCTTTGTTCGTTATAATAATAGTTTCGCAGTTTGAGCGAATAAAGATTTTCATTTGTTCGATGAATTATTTGCCTGGGCTTATGGAAGATGCATTGTCATTGCACTCGCGTCATTAAGGGGTCTTCTCTCTTTAGACCCGAAAAAGGCTATTTTCATCATGTTTTTGATAGGTATAAGGATATTGATATAAAAGTTGTTACACTTAATAAATACACTTTTGAGATACATAAAAAAGAGTTTTTTAGTTATTCAAGTCACTATTTGTAGACGAAAATGGTAGTTACAAAAACGCCCCAAAAAATTGTAGGTCTGCGCTGTTGATGAAATTTCGGAGATGGATCATCCGAAACAAAAAAAATCGAACGGTTTTACATTCAGTATGTTAATGGCTATAGCGCATATCATACGATTTTTGATATATGGAAAAATAACAAAATGACGGACATTTTTCGAAAAACAAAAAAAAACGTGTTAGCACCGTTTTTGCCACAAAAAATAGTGAATATCAAAATTTAAACAATCCTTGATATGCGCTATAGTTGTAAAGAATATGTGGTTAAAATTTCATAACGATCGGTTCAGCAGTTTCGAAGATTTTATCAACAAGCCGTCGAAAAACATTGTTGGGAGAAAAACGCGTTTAAAATGTTTGGGTTACATAAATACATTTTTTTTAAATCTGTGTTTCGCAAGTGTATTTATTAAGTGTAACAACTTTTATATCAATATCTATAATCTGAACCTATTGAAAAAATCATGAAAATATCCTTTTTTAGCTTCTAAAGTGAGAAGACCCCTTAAGATAATACCATTAAGAAGAAATGACCACGATAGCGATAAAAGTTACGTACGTACAGCGTACGGTTCATCTTTATTTATCGATAAGATGATCATTATTAGAAAAAAAGATTACCTCCGGGACAAGACACGTGTCCTCGGGATGATCCGCGTCCATGACAAAATTCAATGACCAATCATTATTTGTTTAGTTCGCAAGCGTATCCGTATATTCGCACCTGCATATCATTTTTTTAGATCGCAACTTACGTACTGCGTCATTCAATCATCATAGTGCCTTTGCGACAATGTGAACTGTGTCGTTACTTGTGGTCGGTGGAAGTTTCCTAAGGATTTAAAGCAAATCAACCGCGGTATTTTTTTTCTAAGAGGTTGAATAAATGAATTTCATAACTGAAGAATCATTCCGTGAATATTGATTCACAACGAGTAGACGATTTGTGATATCTGTATTCTATAAGAAGGTTATACACGTAGGCGAGATTAACAGTTAAAAATAAAACTATTGAACAATCATCGTTCATTGAAAGAGTGATATACCGTGCCGGATTTTTTCGGCATTCAAAGGTGGCCGTATCTCGTAGTTTGTAAATTTCATTCGTCATTGCAACTTTGACGATGGCGCGCCATTCATGGCGTCGAAGTTAGCATCGTTGGAATGCAACGATATTGTTTTCTTTTAAATTTATTTTTATCATTACCCGAAGCCTTTTTTGGAAATTGGGGTCGTCAATTTCTAATACGAATACGTAGAAACGGTTTCACAGCTTAAATGGGCCAAAAAAATTGAGATTAGTTGAGAAAAATTAATTTTTGTTGCATTCTAACTATGCAAATTTCAACGTCATCGCAATTTCGGAAATTGGCTGCGTTTAATTTTTACGAGCTGATGCTAACCAAGTTGCGTACAAAAAAAATGATTATTTAAGTTCATCTTTATTTTCACTATTCCACCTGTACTGGCTCCTCGCCCTTTTTACGTCCCTACCTTATTCCACTTTTGAATCATTATTTAATTTCAATTATTATCGAAATATTCCTATTATCTTGATAATAATATCTATGAAAAATGTTCCTTATCCACTTTGATTTGAGTATTCATCACTTAAGTGTGAGTTAGTGATAAATAATAACAATTAATAGTAACAATATCAATTAATTGTTACTATCGATTGATATAAGTATTATTATTATTATTATTATTATTATAATAAATATATTACCGTGATGTATATGTGCGTAACTCCTCGTGCATTATTCTCGATCACAATAACTCGACCAAGTCGATCGATAAAATTCCTTTAAAAATATTTTATCGACTATCTCACGAACAGTCTACGTATCGCCTGTGCGCTGACAATGCTGGGATAACGATAATGACGAAATCGACGGAGAATTCTTCCATCGATCGTTATATTTCCAAACGATGAGAAACTTTCCTGGAATCCGCATTCGCAAACTTCGACAAAAGTTTTTCTCGTCCATGTATTTTAATAACCGGGGTAAGGAAGGCACTTCGTCCTTTTTGCGCAATCTGCGGCGATCGATAAATGGAAACCGCGAACAATGGAAAATTGCATCGTCGGTAAATGAAAAATAAACGCGTCCCGACGAGGTTACTTACGTGCTATTGTAAAACGAGAGGACGCTTGAGAGATGCGTTCTACTTTCGTTCCAACTGCCGAGACAAAAAATCTACGGCAAGACCGAGGTTAAATTCAACGAAGACTATTTTCACGATTCGCCTCTCATATTTCATAGCTGCGATTATTTAATTGACGTGTCGATTTGTCGCAGAAATGTGATACACTTGTCTGTGTAACTCGACGATTCGATTGGCCTGTTGATCGACACTTATCACAAAACTGATAATTCAAGACAAGATTGCTCGATAAGTCCTCGCAAAGAGCACATTAACGCATCGCAACGAGACACGGTGCCTTTGGTACTTCAACATTTACTGAAAAATTGATTACAGCACCCTGGAAGGCGTACGTGAATTTTGGTATCCAGCGCATTGCGATTCGGTGCGTCGATGTGACGATTTTTTTTTTTCGAACTAGCTCAATGTTAAAGATATTGATGCTCTTGGAGATCACATCGTTGAAATGTAACGAAAATCATTTTTTCTTCTTTACCTACTTATTTTATTGTCTAAAATCTTTTTTTTATTCGGCTTGAAAATTTCTATTGAGACGGAATGACACCTCATCGCGGTCGGTATGGTAGAACAATTATAGATACCCAAAAATCTCTGAAACGGCTCTTCAGATCCCGTCGAAACTTTGCCAAACGACGTCAAATAGATAGACGAACGGCTGTCTGCCCCTCAAATTCCGAAAATTTTCTTCAATTCTTCTGGGTGAATCAAGAAAAAGCTAAAAAAAAACGTGATATTATAACTTTTCTCAGGTTTGAAAAAAAAACGTGTTTAAGAAAAACACGGTAACGTGCTATAAAAATGATTTTCAAACACTTTCTGGTAATTATGGAGTATGAGGACTTTTCCGAAAAACGACGGGAAATTTTGTTTTTCGCCGACAACTTGTTTATTCCATTATATTGAGTGATATTCCGTCAGGGGAGGCTGACATTTTCCATTAATTCCATAAGTTATGGGGTTTTGAAGTTGGCGGAAACACGTGATAAAATAGGGAATTTTTTAATATTTCGACGCCTATATTGGGAAGTTTGTTTGGGTTGGCCCTTAGGAAACACTTAGCGACAACAAACAAGAGACGTTGAAATATAACCTGTTTCCGGAAACAGGACAGCGGTGGTCACGAAATCAAAACATATACATCGTTACTTTCATAATACACTATATATAAGGAAACACGTAGCTGTTTAGCAAGGCGTCGAAATATTACATGTTTCTGGAAACTTCAAAACCCCATAACGTATGGAATTAATGGTAAATGTCAGCCTCCCCCGACGGAATATCACTTACCATAATGGAATAAACAACATCATGGCGAAAAAAAAAAAAAAATTCCCGTCGTTTTTCGGAACAGTCCTCATACTGCACAATTACCCACTTTTTCAACGACTCTTTTAATTCACTCTGAAGAGATTTTCATACTGAAGAAAATCAACTTTGGTTCAATTCAATAGGTCGTTTAGTTTTTTAGCTATCACGCCCGCCAATTTGGAAAAATCTTGAAGACGAAAACTGGAGAAAACGCGCTTCATAGTTTTCAATAGGAGGAAATATCAATATCAAATATCAATCGCTTCTCTGCTTTTGGCCGTGTATCATCGAAAATATTCACATTTGGCCTCCGTAACTCTATAAATATATTCTTGGCTAGTTTATCTATCGATTGAAGCAATTAAAAAAATCATTTTTCGGACCTTCTTTTCAGGGACCTTAAGGCTCCCGCCTTAAGGATCCTGAGAAACATTTGGGTGATTTTCGTAGCCTGAATTTATTGAACAGAAACGTGGGTAAGTAAAAAAAATGATTGCATTGCTTCGAGTGACTTCGGTCTTCGAGATAAACGTACAAAAACGCTGCGGGAAAAGAGACAACGAATCGCGAAAAGGATATAAAAAGTAGAACGGATCCGAGAAAGCGTCAGAAAAACAGCGCTAGGAAATCTGACCATCGATTCTCAATCGACACAACGTTAAATTACTTGTCCGCACGCATTTCCCTCCTTATAGTTCGTGCAAACGTATATAAATGGTGCAATCGCGCAAAATGCGAGTTTAATATCATTGCTCTTCGGATAATACATTTTTTTTATCCTTCCGTATATAATGACATATTACTGTATAAAGAGTACGCGGCATGTCCGTCAATTCGTCAGTGGGGTCGAATTTTTTATTTTTTATTAGTTGACGTCAAGACGCTGCCGCGTCTTTTGATTCTTCATATCACGGATCCTGGACGGGGTTTTTTATTTTATTTCCGTCGATTCTCGGTGATGATGAGAGATCTTTTTCAAGGAACAAACCGGTGAGAATGGGGGAAAATGACTCTGAGGAAAGATGCTAGCATGCAGGAATAAGCCATATTATTTCCTGTCTTCGATTTCTGAGACTTCGCGAAATAGCAGAAATACTCGAAGCAATCGAAATGCGGATATAATATATATATATATATATATATATAGCCTCGAGAGAAAGGTCGGGCTTTCCGGTGTCTCGTATTCCTGAGAAAAATCACACGGGTCCGGATGCTTCGGTTAAATTAATGCCTGGTCAAATTATACGTGATAGGCTACCAGAGAAAGTAACATACATATTGTCTCCCCTCGTCATAACACACATAACGAGAAAAGCGGGTTCGATCCAATTCAATCCAACCCACATCAATTTAATGAAACGACAAAGATAAAAAACTATCTAAACCTTAAGGGGCTATACCACTGTGAACGCTGAAAATTTCGGTGATTTTCGGGAATTTTTTGGAAGAAAATTACTCAATTGAATGTTCCGGAAAATTAAGAATATATTTGGCTATATTCGACTTATATTACATAATTTTTTCATAGAAAAATATTGGGATCCAAGCGACTTATGCGCTGCCTTCGAAGGCGCCAAAAAAAGCTCCTTCACTGCTGACATGATTCTGGCC
This sequence comes from Ophion ellenae, assembly GCA_963210295.1. NCBI lineage: Eukaryota > Metazoa > Arthropoda > Insecta > Hymenoptera > Ichneumonidae > Ophion > Ophion ellenae. Next base: position 45,237,221 of record OY723387.1, read on the forward strand.
GATTGAGTAGAGGAAACCGAAAAAGGAAGAAATTCCGTTAAACTGGAAGGTATTTCCTGTACGTAGGATTATCGAAAAATTTCAAAATCTAACAAAATGGCGTAGTTATGAAAAAAAAAGTCTGTTTACTTGCCTATAAAATGGTCGTTTTGTTCAATGCCAAATGGTCAATTTTTATCCAATCAAAAATATCCTACGTCACTGTAGAGTAAATATATTCAAGAGTACTCAGTTCAAATTTCAAGTCAATCGCATAATCGCTCATTGAGTTACAATGTCAGCAAATTTGGAAAATCTCATTTCGAGAAAAACGCGTTTAAAGATTTAACTATCGATTTTTGCAAGATAAAATAATATAAATGACAATGATATTCTTGAAAATATAAACTATCGAAAAAGGCAACAAAAAAATCGATTTTTTTAAAGTGTCACACTGGTATAGCCCCTTAACCGTGCAGAAATTGTCGTCGGGATCCAATTGGATTTCATACTTGTCCCCACTTCCTGATAGGGATCCGATGGGTCATCGCATTGGATCGCTAAACTAAAACGTCACGAACTGGTGCGATGGTCTAGTGGTTAGCGTGCTCGCCACTAAACCAGCGGACCGGGAGGTCCCGGGTTCGAATCCCAGTCGCGTACATTTCGTCGTGAAATGTTTTTCTTCGGCATTTTGCGGCGAAATAAGACTAGTTCCACGATTGGGGGGCGAACTCGATGACCGGCTGTATTGGTATAGGTTTTCCGCAGTTTCCCTATACCCATGACAGAGATGTCATGATGAATATAATACAGAGGGGGAAGTCGGCTGCGGCCGCAACAGGGGGCAACAGGGAGAAAGGTGGAGACAAAAAGGAGCAAACAGTAGAGGAAAGAACGGTCATAATGATGGGAAAGAATAGGTAACAAACGCGAAAAGCGTGTACCTAAGGAAAAAACCAATAAACTAAAACGTCACGCTCGTACGTTGGATTCTAATCGGGATTCCGGCTTGAATCCATGTACGAATCCAATTTTAATCCTGAAGGATTCCCCATTGAAATCTAATATACAAATCCAATTTCAATCCTTAAGGATTCCCCATTGAAATCTAATATACAAATCCAATTTCAATTCTAAAGGATTCCCACATTATCAAACAGAATCTGGTATTACTGACGAGGGATCCCATTGCATTATGTACATTGAATTTCGAAAAAAAAATATATAATGTGCGAAATGAGTGACTCTTGAAGAAGTATGAATCTTATCTTAAAAAAATATTTTCAAAATTGATTTGAATCACATCACTGAAAATCCACTATAATTATGAATTGTTAGTTATTTTACTGCAATTTGACATAATATCACCACACACGTACACGCTCACGAAACGTGCAGGTTATGTTTCAACACGCCGAGTTTTTTCTCGTGAATTTTCTCATTTTTTCGATTCGAACGTGGTGAGAATTCTCGAAGAGCGTTCATTTGTGTGCAGTGCAGAATCTGATTGGATCCTAATGACGACCTCCGCATGCGGTGTCCCTAACAAATCCTCAATAGGGACTGTTCCTATTGGGGAAAGATATTTTTTTTGAAGATCCAACAAACTCCGGTTGCTGCATCTCCTTTCGTTTTACAAAAATCCTCAAACCTCGTCAGTCGGGAAGTAGCACGGAATCTACTTGGATTCCAATGTGGACTCCATACGTGCGGCGTCTCTATCTAATCTTTATAGAGATGCGGTTGGATCTGGAGAGTCTCCATCAAATTTTGCACAGGGATGCACATATATTTTCGCCATTAGAAAAAAAATTAACTCCATGTAAGAATTCGAATATTCGACCGATCAATGTTGAAGGACAAAAACGTTGAAGTAAGCACCGTTGGAATGCAATGAAGATTTACTTTTTTCAATTTCTTAGTTTTTTGGCATAGATGCAGACTACGGCATACGTTGACACGTTTTCTTTAACAATCCCCATCTGAATCTGCAATAAAGAACTTTGGGTACTAATGAAAGCAACGAAACAAATAAGTAAAAGGGAACTATCGTTGCATTCCAACGGTGCAAACTTTCGGTGCAAAAAACGATGCAATTTTTCTTCAAACGTAGATAGGTACACCCGAAAAAAAGGTTAACTTCGATGTTCGTATAAGATTCGCTGCATCGTTTTCAAGAAGGAAAAAATAAAATCGAAGCAAGTTAATACATTGTCGTTTAAAAAATCATGTATCATATATATAGCCGCTGTGAATATCTCTTGCAGACTGCACTGTCAACGTAAAAATTCGAGCACAATTTACGAGATTTTCTCTAAGAAGCTGTGCTAAATTGCAGAAATGTTTTTTTTTGTTTTCCAAAATGATATAGATGAATGAGGTCATCAATTGATATTTTGCACATTGCTACTATATGACTATCACAGCTGATTGTTACAAATTAAAAAGAAAAAAAAACATCCTAACAATTTCAATAGCTCTGAAGTTTGCATCGTTGGAGTGCAACGAAGCTTTAATTAACTTTTCTATTTTTATCTTGATCCAAAACGTTCATTTTGCCAATTGAGCTCGGAAACCTCTAATAAGAATAACGTTAAAATGTTTAGGTAATGCTCACAGACCATATTAGCCAAAAAAATTATTTTTCGCATAAAAATAATGATTTTCGTTGCATTCCAACGATGCCAACTTCAACATCATACATTTCCAAGACACGTTCGATGTTATCAATGTTATTGCTTCCTCAGAAGGTCTCTAAACGCGTCGAACAGGGAAAGTAACGAAACAACAAAATTTGACTTTTACTTCATTTTTTTTAACACGTATTCGGCAAAAATACGTTGGTTTTTTTATTGCTTATTTTATTGTTAAAATATCATTTTTCAGATTTGAATGGAATTTTACTCGAATATTGAAATTTAATTTTTTTTCCAAATCAAATATTATTTCAACGAAACGGAGTTACAACTATCCACACAATGGTATGACCCCGTACTCCTCACTCCTGACTGTTACAAAGTGCATAACGTCGAAATACATGTGCAACACACATATGTGTAAAGAAATTGAACGCACCGTTGCAAGCAAACACGCAACGCTCCGTTGCATCAGAGTTGCATCATAGCGACAACCTTGCAATGTCGTGGCAACCAGTTGCGTTTCTTTGCTCTTTTTATTACCATTTTTTTTTCCTTTTGTTGTGCATTTTGAATGACCGCTCGTCAAGCCACGTATGCGGATGGCACGAGGCTACTACGCCTCAACGATAAAGACACGATTTTCGTTGATTGCGGATAATTAGCCCGAAGCATTTGTGAAAATTATGCGCTTGGTTTTGCGAGCAAAAAACGAATTGGTATTCTTTTATGATGTTGAAGTTTGCATCGTTGGAATGCAACGAAAGATAAGTTTACTTTAATTCCTCACGTTTTCTTTTGCTGACTTGGAGTACGATACTTACTCGAATGATTTTTTCTGTCTTCAATAGAGATCTAGGACCTTAATCAATGAAAACAAATGTGAATTATTATGAAAATGAATAAATGAAAAAAAAAAAATAACTTCTGTTGGCGCTATTATTTTTTTACAATGGCAATTTGGAAGACAAACATTATTTTGTACTTTATGTATTCATTCATTTTACTCAAGGGGTCTTCTCACTTTAGACGCTAAAAAAGACGTGAGAAGACCCCTTAATTCATTCATTTAAATTAATCACGTCAATTCAATAGAATTAAATAATCAGATCCATGCAAATCAAAGTTGATAAGCAAATTTGCAAACAGTTGAGTTAAATTTAATGACCGGAACAATTTAATTAGATTCGCCGATGAAATTTATTTAAATTGAATTAAAAAGATAGTGCTAATTATAAGATCGTAGAACGATAAAATTCAGATTCCCTTCTCCAAATTTATTCGTTTCGGAAGACTGATTTTTTTCTACGCGACTAGATTTCTGTATTTTTGTATTTTAGCATCTACGGGCAATTGCGTAATTCGCGAATCGGGCGAAGCGCACGTTTCTATCGGAATTATGTCACCGCAAACAGAGGAACGAGATACATCGTAATTACGCTGCGCGCAGTGTAAAACGTTCCCGATGTATGCTTGGCTCAATTGTATGTCAAGCCTCGCGCGCGGCTCGGACGTAAGCGTAATCGAAACTTGAAACGCTCTACACGCCTCTCTGCGTCCCATGCAAGACGACGAAGTCGTCAATGTGCAACGAGAGATGTCATCCGTCGTTCTGTACAACGTGACAGGAATAATTAATCGATGCGATAATTGCAGGCTCACACAAATGAGCGACAAAAATTGATCGGGATAAATAACACCTCGATCAATAGATCAATCAAAAAATTCAAATTGTTTAATTTTTATTAAAACCAGATCAGCGTTAATACTTACTGAAAATGAAATAAATCTTGGTAAAGAGATATTTTTGAAAACATACTTGCTGACTATAAAATCAATAGGCGAAGAATAGAGAAAGTTTTACCAAAAATATATCTTTAACGATAATGAAAAAGGATTTGGAAAAAAAGACAATGCAACTTCGTCGTTTTTCTTCCAATTTTTTCGGAAAATAAGGATTCAAATATAATTTCAAAAAGGATTTAAGGATAGTCGATTAAAGGATTTAACTCTTCGAGCGTTTATAGGATTAAAATTTTTTTTAATGGGATTAAGAAATAATTTGATTCTCTTGGAAAAAAAATAATTGAAGTATAATCCATTAAAGGATTTGGCTGTTATCTAATTTATATTCCGTGGCAGCGACTAAAGTGTTCGCCGAAAATAAATAACTTTCTTTGGCAAAGGCAGTCTCTGTTTTCTTATTTTCAAGTCCACAGATTCCGGAGCGTAGTTCCATACGTAATGATCATATTAATTCAGCGCTCTGTGTAGTTGCCGAGAGAGTTGTGTCGAGGTCGAGAGTTTCTTGTGGGCAGAAATAATTGATCGCTGGAGACGTAATACTTTTGCGATGTTCTCTCACTCTCCTGTGACTAACAATAGTATTTACGCCTCGATGATTAACATCGCGATAATTGTCATGAAAAACATTTGATTATCGTGAAATTGGCTTGTAATTACGTCCTGACCGCACAAATATAATCCTCAATCCGTGCACCTGGATCCATTAGTTTTTTTTTTAATTCGCTTTAAAGTCAGGTCTTTAATATTTCGATCGAGTCTGTTATTAATGATGAATAAACTAGTGCTGCTGTCATACGTAACAAAATAGCCGGGAGCGAGTGTCAAGTTCGTCATTCCTATGTCCATGACGTAAATATTTCATATATGTCTCTTTGTCAGGCAACTTAGGATTGTCCATCGATTTCTCAAGAGACGTAATCTATCGCGATCTATTCGATCACGGGGACATCGGTTTTGTATACATGTATGTCTACACCTGTTTACGATGTTGCACGAGGTTACCTCATAAAGAATGAATAAATTAACATACATTCGGTGACGAGAAGAAAACAGATTTACCGAATTAAACGAAATTGATCATCCATTCGGAATCCGTTTATCGCGAGAACTTTTTTTTTCCCCACGACGTTTTTTTCTCTCAACGGGTTTGCAGCGTGGAAATCCTGTGTAATGGTCGTTTAAAATAAATTGGGAATACAAATTAGACAATTTAAAAACGGAATTCTCATTAGTCGCGGAAGGGAAATCTTCTACCGTGAGAGAGTCTAAAGATTGGTCTGAATCAAACCAAATTTTGAATTAATGGAGCATTAATTAGAAGAAAAGGAAGTGGCTGTTGAAATGTAGAAATAGATTTAAATCGCATCGAAGAACCGACGAAATGTGAAGAGTAAATTACCGAATGAATAGTTTTCGATAAAATATCGTCACGTCTCAAGCAACAGTTCAAGTAATAATGAGTTTGACAATTGTGGAGAGATTAAGCTGCCATAATATTGTCTGTCCAGTGAAAAGTGTTTTTGTTTCTTCACCCGCTTGGCTTTCCTATGAACGCAGATTTTTCTTTCGATCGATGGAGGTACGCGAATATAATTCCGTCATTGGAATTCCTTCATACCTGTCGTCTATTTGTGAACTTGAAAGTCTCGTAACAAACGCCATTATTCTTATGCATAAATGTATACCACGTGCATCAATAGCGTGTCTACGGTAATGTATACGAGAGAGAACACGCAGGAGGGAGGGAAGGAGAAAACAGAGAGAGAGAGAGAGAGAGAGAGAGAGAGAGAGAAAATCGAGACGTTTTGTGAATTCCGAGTATATTTCTCCGCGACAAATTCACTCTCGTCTCCGATTCAACATTTTTTTCTGTTTTTTTTTCCACCTCCTCAATGATCAATAAGAACCGAGAATACTTAATGGTCTTGAAGTTTGCATCGTTGGAATGCAAGGAGAATCCTGTTTAATATTTTTATTTCCTCATTTTTATTGTTTTACATAATCTCTTTTGCAGATTTAAATTCCACATCTCTGAATAAGTGACTTCAAAAATGATTGAGGGATTTTCGGAAGGAAGATTTACCAAAAGAAATTCCAGCAGGTGAAAAATAATCATTGTTCTTGCATTCCAACGATGCAAACGTCAATCTTATGAATACTTATCTTCTTTTCCTTTCTTATTTTTCATTTTTTATCCTTGACAATATGTTTCGCACATGCGTCTCGAAGTTATCAATGGAAGATGAAAAACATTCAAACTGACAAAAAAATTCGATTGATATTAACTAACCGCGTCTATTTGGTTTTTTCATTCGAATTAACTAGATTTTTCGTGAAGTCAAATTTTCCCTATTGCATTTCATTATTTGAATGATTTATTTAAAAAATATTTATTTATTCAAATCAAAATCTATTTAATGTCGTCCCATAACGAAATATTTTATTTAATCCTAATAAATCTGTGATTTCGTTTCATCTGTTCAAAAATATACAATTTAATTTGATACAATTTAATTGAATCCACTCAGTGTATCTATTTGATTTTTTAAATTTGAATTAAATAGAATTTTCATAGAGTCAACCATTTTTCAATTTGATTGAACTAATGGTCTGTCTTTATTACGTCTTTATTACATACATTGAAGGGGAGTGAGGGCAGTGAGGATGGAGAGAGAGAGAGAGGAATTATATATATATATATATATATATATATAATTCCTCTCTCTCTGCGAAAAAAATCATTTCAGGAGGCCAGGGCATGGCGAATTACGATACACAATCGTTGTGGTAAAACTCTCAATTAAATGTTTCATTTCATTTTGGATTTATGAAATATTGTATGCACGGAGTACACTTAGATTTACAGTGTACATTGTAAGCAAATAAAGATTTATTCAAATCGAATCTTTATTTCTCCATTTGAATATACTTAATATATGAAAAGAATAGCTGAAACAAATACAAAAAATATCCTTGAAACAAATAAGATCGTAGTAGGCCGTGAGACAAGGAAAAAACCTATTTGATTTAAATAGATCCTATTTAAATTAAATATCTTTTTTGGCAGTGTAAGGGAGAACCGTGACTTTGATGCTGGAAAAATGTGCAGTATATTGTACGTATTTATGGGAACCGCGCGCGAATAACATAAAGGTGAAAATTGAGCTATTTTGTCGTCGATAATATATTTTTTTCTTCGTCGCGATCCTATACAACAATGTGCTTTTTTTTTGCTTCGACCACATCGCAAAACAAAACGCTCGACAACGAATATTCGGAATTTGCACCTAAACATTTTGCGAACTGTTAAATGAGTAGTCGAAACGACCATTTTCGCGGAAAGATTTTCACTGGCAATTTTACAGTCGTAAAAAGTGGACTTTGCCTTCGTGACTACCGTGAGAGCAAGCAAAAATGCGGACGAAAATTTAGAAACTTTCGTCATTACGGCACACGCGGTAGCAGTGTGTGCGGAGAGAGAATGCCAACTTTATTAGCGTGTCATTACATCGGGATAGACGGGATGTAAATTGCTAATTTTCGTTCCTTTACGAGCCTTGTATCAGTCGGGAAAGTCTCACGAGGCCCTAAAACATCTCGGAGGCTTTGGCGGTGTCGTATACCTATGGGGCACTTGTGGCGAAAATGACACACTTGTGGACGCTTTTCCTCCTCTCGAATTTTCTCCCCAGTTTTTCCCACCACTATTTTGCCTGGAATGTTGTTTTTTTTCATACACTTTTCAACAACTCAAGCAATCGTTTTTGCATCGCTTAATCGAATCAGAAGATTGGCTCGATTGTAAAAGCCGAAAAGTCTTCTTTATTTATAATGTTGAAGTTTGCCTCGTTGGACTGCAATGAAAGTTAATTTTTCTTTAATCTTCCAAATTTTTTCGTGTTTTTCACGCTACGAATATCACTCAAACGTTTATCGGCATCCTTATCAGAGATCTACAGTCTAAAGCAACCGGTTTGAAAACCAGAACTTGGATGATAATAGAAGTAAAATAAAAAATAAAGTTTCGTTGCAAGCTTTAACACAATATGCTTCTACAATTTGTTTTGTTAAAAAAATTATGAGGATGAACATCCATTCCAATGCCAGAAAAAAAACAATTTTTGGGTTAAACATTATTATTTGTCTTTAAAACTTATGAAACAAAGTTGAGCAGGTATGGCTCGAGAAAAAGATATTAAAAAAAGGAACGGGAGGTAAAAAGATTGTGGGCAGGTCGGTTCGACGTGAAATACCACATAGAAATGGAACGAAACGTGTGATCCAGTTATACGAGGCACGCTTGGATGGGGTCACATCTTCCTTGAAGGAAATTTCACGCTATATACTAATTGAGCTCTTCCTTGTTGGCGTTCGTAAATAATTCCAACCGGAGAAAAAAAGAATGAAATTGCATTTCAATAAAATAAAAGACGTAACGCTCGGACTTTCAATGTTTCTTTAATTCTAACACGGAAAACCTCGAAACTGTCTACTTTAACTTGTAACTATTTTATCCTGAAACCTCTCAACTTAAAAAAATTACACGCATTACCTTCAAATTCGTTCACACTGTATACTTGACTGTATAACATTACGTAGTGTATTTCATTTTTTCATACTTCGTTGTTGCAATTTATTTCAATCGTTGTTTCTCTCAACCAATATTACGTGCCCTTACACTTGACATAAGGGTGAGTCTCCCGAAATGATCACTTCGCAGGACACACATTTATTAACAAAAATATGTCATTTCTTTATTTATAAACGTTCAGTTCTAACCGATATAATTCCCCATGGATCACACTGATTTTTCAGTTTTGTGAGATTTATCATGATGGACAGAAATAGTAGAGTCAGAGAAATGATGCAAACCTTTTCCTCTCAAGTTTTGATTGGTATATTAATATCTTCTTCTCCTTTTTCTTCGAATATTGATCTCGCTCTTTGCGTTTCAACTTCTCTCTTCCTACACGATCCTGCTTAAGCCTTTCGTATATCCATTTTTCAGCTTCTCTTTTTGTACATAGCCTTTCTTCTTTCGATAACGGCATGGCAATAATCTGAGAGAATATTTTTTTCATGCACAGCGCGAGATGCTCCGTGTTTCTAACCTCAAAATCTGGCGGTGAGTAGGTGTCTAAAAGTTCCACTTGAACATGTAAAGAGTGACTTATTTTATTAAAAAATGATACAGTTAAGAATGACCAGAGGAATGACTCCCTCGCATGTGACACCACCTCATAACACACAAGGTCTGTAGAAAAGAAGCGTAAGCTACAAAAATCATACGACACAATCAGTCTCTTCGGAAAAATAGATGTAGAAGGCACTGCTCTGGCAAGCATGATCGGCTAGCGCCACCCGTCACCCAATATATGAAATGCTTTACGGCTCCCCAGAGAAATGATTGAGAAAAACAGTTACAAAATTTAGTTATTAATCGTGAGGTACCTGTACTCGTTATTTTTTTAATTTTTCAGGGAAGAATTAAATAAGTGTCCAATGGTTTAAAATAATTTTTAGTAGGGGAAGTAGGGGCAAGGTGATAACACTAAGGTCATGTTCAAATAAAACAATACATATATGAGTCCGTCAACCTTAATTATTTATTTAAACTAATCAACATTTATTAATCTTTAAATTTTGGAAGCAAAAAAATCAGTTTTTCTGATTGTTACCATACAAAATATATTTCAAAATAAACCTTTATTTTTTCCATCTTACCCAGTATGCAGGGCAAGATGAAACAACGCTGGGACACGAATAATTGGCATCTTTCGCATATAAAAGTGGTTTCATTTTCAATACCATCAATTTGATAAGCTAATCGTCCAAGTTCTGTCGCATTTAGTCCGAATAATCTTGCTTCCATATCATTTTAATCATTTGTAAGTTCTTTTCTTTCCCTGGTAGAAACACCGGTTGAAGAGAAACCAAAACCTTTATTAGTTTCATTTCACCCTTTCTAACGTAAATAGTGGTACGTTGTAAAATATTGCGGCTTTGCGATAGCTTGTATTCATCTTGCCCCATTAGACGGTTAACGAATCAACTAAAAATCACGCAATAACCTAGCAAATTTCTGACAAACCGTTCGCCTTGTATTAATAATGAGTACTTTCATTGTGTTTGTCTACCTGTCTCTAATCAATATTAGCAACTCGAATGGACTGAAACGATGGTAAACTTTACCAAAAATTAGCTCGTTTTAAAAGAAATCGATATTGTTTTCTCACTCGAGACGCGTGCTTCTGCTGCAGTTGATACTTTCACACTCATTCACCTCCCCGCCAAACTCCAATGGGAGCACTGTGCTCGTACACGTTGTTTATAGTCCAGTAAAAGAGACGAAAACCCAGCACTTTTCAGCGTAGAATATGAATTTTTTACTGAAGGTAGATGGTTGCATACTGAAAGTAACCCCAATAAAATATTGCCCCTCAACTCCCCCAAACCCTAAGAAATAGGGGTTGAAAACGTAAAAATCGCCGTATCTCGATAATTAATGTCCCAATCGAAAAATGTTTCAAACAGAAGTTGTTCGGAATAATGGAATACGTATAAAGTTATCTGACGTTCAATCCCCTATCTTTGCAAATAGCGACACAAGAACACGAGAGCAACACTGACCCGAATTTTCGAATCGTTTTTGTGCCGCTATTTTCACAGATAGGGGGTTGGACGTCAGGTAACTTTATACGAATTTTATTATTCCGAACAACTTTTGTTTGAAACCTTTTTTGATCGGGCTATTAATTATCGAGATACGGCAATTTTTAAGTTTTCAACCCCTATTTCTTAGGGTTGGGGCGAGTTGAGGGGCAACATTTTATTGGGGTGACTTTCAGTATGCAACCATCTACTTTCGATCAAAAATTCATATTTTACGCTAAAAAGTGGTGGGTTTTCGTCTCTTTTACTGAACTATCAGTAGCTAGGCTTATAATTCATCTTACCCCGCGTATTCGTCCTGCCCCGAGTTCCCTTACCTCTTCAGCTTGCTAGTGCATATGAAGTCTGGATAGTTACACTCCAGCGAAATGATTTTCATACGCAAAATACCGAAGAAAAAAAAAGGATAACGACGATTTTTCTGCCAAATCTGTTGCAGGAAGATTTCGAAATATTTCAAGCTGTTGTATTCCAACAAAAACCTACAAAGTAATTAAATAGCATCTATTAAAAAGATCAGATTGCATGCAAAATGATCATTCCAGGAGAATTACTCATAAATTTCTTATCCCGGTGTATAGCGCTTTTATCGTTTATTGTTTTTTTCCCCACTTTACTCGAAGCATCTCATGTTACGAATAAAACTTCAGGAAGAAGCATCGACGAGCACGAATAAAAGGTGCAACCGTACTGCACGATTACAGGTGTATCAAAAGCCAATCGCGATTGCCAATTGCGTCTTTGCCGATTCGCCGCAAGTGTTGGCGATCCGTTTTGTATACGTATACGCGTAATTCCCGCTGGTCGGGATCTCACGTCGCGATTCACGAATCTCCCTGTATCGAAGGGTTTAACGATCGAACGTGAGCAATAAATCCGCGAAGAGATGACTCGCGCCGGAGGCTCCGCGATCTTCCAGTCGAGTGAGAAACAGGAGCTTCGATGTGAATTTTTCGAAACGATTTACTTCGCAAAAGATCCGTCAAGATGTGGGCGTGTTCGATGGTTTGACATTCTACTGTCAAACTACCGCAATCGCCGTGGAAACCGATAAAATACTTCAGTGATAATCTTTTCTTTTCCTAAACGGAAATCGAATGATCATACGGATACATCAACGCAGTCGGTATACATCAATGGATGACACAGTTATCCATTTTTAGCATTGAAAATGCTTTTGTAGCTGTATATGTTTGTTAAGGTAGGCTGGGTTTAGGGTCTGAGTTAGTTGGATGTCACACGAAATCAACCCTACCCCCACCCCCACTGCCAGTGTGTTGCAGTAGAGTGGGGGGTGCTGCGACATACTGAATGCCTGTGATCGGTTCAAAAATGCCCTCCTGCCACCCAATTCTAATCTAGTTATTAATTAAAAAATTATATTACAAATACATCACAAAAATGATATAACAATTATTATAGAAACAAACCTTGTTATTAATTTGAATTATTATACAATTATTATAGAAACAAACCCAAACCCAAACAAACAAACCCAAAATAAATCCAATTAAATAGCTCAATGTATCAATATTTCTTGGAAACTAATAGAGACCAACTCATATTATTTACATGTACCTGTTTTTTATTGCCGACAAAGTCTAATTACATTTTCAATGCCATGAAATAGTTGGACTTTGTGTAATATCTGTAGATTTTTTATTGTACAACAAAAAACAGCTAGATAGGAATTTCACGTTGCCGTTTATTTTATAATGTTGAAGTTTGCATCGCGATGCAACGGAAACTCTTTTTCACATTTTCATTTCCGCATTTTGCTAATTATGCAAAACCTTTTTTTGCAGATTCAGTCTCCGAATGATCATCCGCAAAAAAACTTGAATGTTCTCCGTAGCTTAAGTGTTCCAGAACAAAATTGAGAGACTGAACAAAAAAAAATGTCACTGCATTCCGATGCAAACTTCAATCTCATTTCATTTGGTATTGCAATATCCAGAGATGTTTTCCATCTATTTTATCCGATGGTACGAGACAGTTTTCGTCAAAATATAATATCTTCTAATTCAACCAGTTTTTATCTGTGAGCTTGAAGTTTGCATCGCTGAAAAGCTATGAAAATTACTATTTCTAAACTCCGTAAATTGATCTTGGTATATTTTGGCTGGAAAAATCCTTTAACGGTTTTTGAAGATACAAGGAACATCACTAGAATGACCGCTTTTTATTTTGTTGAAATATATGTGATAAAGCATTGAAAACTATTATACACGTATTTTTTTGTCGGCGGAAAAATGGTTTTAAGGGCGGAAACCACCGCTCAAAGTAAGTGTCACCCCTAAATTGAATTTTTTCCAATACCTCTACAGTGGATTTTTCATCGCTTTATATTCGAAGAATTTTCGTTGTTTGTTTCATTCAGATCGGTGGACTGCTTGTCGGTGGAACTGCAAAATGACCCCTCGACGCCCCTTTGGGGGTAGTTTCCCTGCTTAAAATCGTTTTTCCGCCGATTAAAAAATACGAATCTTAGTTTTCAATGCTGTATCACATGTATGAGTTTCAAGCAAATCAAAAGGTGGACACTTCAGTCGTGTTCCTTGTTAGTGATCAATAATTTCAATTTACAAAAAAAGAATTTTGTATAATGATACAAAAAAAAGGAAACGAAAATATAAAGAATTTTCGTTGCATTCCAATGACGCAAACTTCAACATCATTCCTATCTGTTCAGAAACAGTAAATAATCATTTTACCGATTTACCGCGTACACAACCTCCTCCCCATGAAACATATGGTAGCAGTGATGCCTTAAGTTCGGTTTTCCATTTTTGTACCTTTCATCGTACACGAAAACACAAAGACCGTTATTAAGCACGGTTGCTTTTAATAACATGACGTCAAAACACCCACTCGTCTCTTCTTACGTTTTCGATCGGTACCGTGATTAATGTCTCAAGCACCTCCACCAGCCTCCTACAATTGACGATTTACCAAACTAAACGTACATGTCTGGCGAGTTCATCGTATAGGTATAACGGCGAAAGCATTAGGACTTAAAGAAAAAATCGTTGAATGCATCACGTTGCAGCTCGACAAGTCTTTCCCTCTCATTACGTCTGTTACATGAGCATTGCCTTGCATTACGTGAGCATTAATCATATTATTACGTACGTATATACATAGTACGTGATACATGCAAACAGACGCACGAGCACCGCTCTTAAATTAAATACATATACTCGCATACATTAACTTTATTTTTCAACTCGAACACTTGACTTATTTATTTCGAAAAAAGCGATTGCTCTTCAGGAATGTGTACACTTCAAAAGTCTGTGAAAATATATATTTATAATATATATCGGTACTATGTAAATCGTTTTTTTTATGTAAAAGAACGTATCAACATTTCAATAAAAGTCGAAAATCGTCGTGTGATCATTCCATCGAAATAAGGAGAAAGAAATGAGGGAAGCAGTGAACGAAAGTAACGTTATTTCTGCAACGAAGAGCAGCAGGATGTAAACAGGATGCCGGAGTCATAATCTTGCATACACATATGCATACGAATTTATAAACTCGTATAGTGCGAAATCCACAACTCCGGTGCAAAATTTGATACGGGAAAAGCCGTTCTCGGTGTAGTGTGCCCCCGTGTGTGTAACAAGGCCGTTGCCATCAGAAACGTAATCCTATTTTTAACTACGGATTAACCGTACTGGATGTTTTTATTTTCGCCGGGTTTTTGTTTTCTTCTAGAGAACCTGAAAATCGTGTTTCTTTGCAAAGAAATATGAATGTTGATTACGTTTGAAATCGAGCTTAAAATCGTGTTATACATTCATTTTAACAGATTCCACGATAGGCTTTAAAGATATCAATTTACCGCCAAAACGAACGGGATTACAAAGTAAGAAACTGGAATACATAAAGACCGACCGAAGTCGAAAATAATCTAAGAGAAAACCAATCAGAGGGGGGTGAGAACTCTTTACTGAGGAAAAAATTGTTTGCTAAGTGAAATGAAATTTTGTCTCTCATTGCAATATAGATATGAAGAATTCAGCAGTGTATCTGATCATCTATTAACAAATATTATATTTTAGTCACGGTGGAGACAAAAAAATCAGCTCGTTCGTTAAAAAAATCGAGAGATACATCGAGAAATAAAAAGATTACACAAATACCAAACGGTGTCCATGTTTCTAAGATCGTGGTTTGATATGGAAGTTGGTGGTGGCACGAATGCTCCGAAGAAAAAAGTAAAAGGGGCTTCCTACAAAAAAAAACTACAAAGTGAGGCAGAGCCTCTCCATCTCGGCATATCTCGATTACCGATAAAACGATCAGATGAGTCCAAACAGTGCCGACCTGAATGGAATGTACTAAGTAGCCGGATCTGTTGACCCTGACGGACAAGAAAGAAACGAAGAATTGGCGACGCTGATCGACAGGGATGAATGAATAATCATGATTGATCAGAAAGATTGTGCATCATTGATGTGACTACCGAGATAGACAGATGGATCAATCAACGTACTTCTCTCCAAACCTTGAAAGTGGGCTATGGAGATTTTTCATGGTCCCATTGTGGAATTATTATATAATTTGTTCGGCTCTATCGAGTTTCGAAGTTAAATTAAGCAGATAGTTGAGGAGTTTAGTTTAGATAGGATTATAACGTCCAATGTGTATTCCAAATGGGAATACTAAAAACACTTTTTAGGGTGACGCATTTTTTTTAAATATATTGGTGATGAAGTTTGCATCGTTGTAATGCAACGAAAATCCTTTATGTTTTTTCATTACTTTGTTTTGATTGCTATCTAAACTCTACTTTTGCAGGTTTCGGTTCTGGTTCCCTAATAAGGATCTTCAAAAATATTCCGATGATGTTTGTAGCCTAAATGTGGAAAAAAATTGGGACATACGAAAAAACCATTTCTGTTGCATTCCAACGATGCAAACTTCAATGCCATAAAATATATGACATAAAATCGGCCGTTTGACCATATCATGGTCTTTCAGCTTCATAGATTGTCGTCTTTGTCCAAAATATTTCTCATTAATACCGACACTGATGGTACCATCAGAAAATGCGGTATAATGAAGCTTGGGGTGGGGTACCTTCCGGCGAGGAAAAAGTTTGCTGATTTTTATGATTTTTTTTAAAAGAAAAAATTTCTGCCAACACCCAAAAGTAGTGATAAAAAATACCCTACGTCTAGAAAGTGGTGAAGAAATCTTTTTTGAAAATCACGAAAATCAGCAATTTTTTCCTCGCCTAAAGGTGTCTCCGCCCTAAAGACGACTGTGGAAAAACGGAAGTTAGGTTACATTAGCAAAGTGCGGCTAGGGAGTGATAGGAAAGGGTTCGATTGGGAAGGGTAATACGTAAAAACCCGAAAAGGGTCTATGTTGGAACTCAGGAAATAAAATACACTTTTCATTGTTGCAACGCCGTTAAAAAATGAATAGAGTCATGTATATGTAGAGAAAGTGACCAAGAAGTTTCGCATAAAAATATCCATGAGCTGATATGTTTTTTGAAAATCAGTAAACAGTTTTTTCGACCATTTATTGACACATATCGAAACTTTTGAAGTTTGATAATGGCTGGCAAACTCATAAAATCTCATTGCTGGAAAGCTAATGAAATTTTGTTCAACAAAAAATCCATCGTTGGAACGAGTAAAAAGTGTTGACTTCGTACTGTAGGAGCCGCGATTTTTTTTTTCTCTAACTGAAATACTTTAAATCCTCGCAGACCCCTTCGCTCGATCGCTAAAACAGGCAATCGCTCGAGCCAAGAGAGGACTCGCGGAAAAAACTGGTCCGTCATTCGCGTATGTACTTTCATCTCGATTCAGAGATCTCTCGGAACGTTGTTCAAGTTCTGCGACGTAAATTCACGCGCCAGCTGTAGTCTACAAAAACCAAGCACTGAAAAGGCGTTTTTTCATTTGTTAAATTCTTCACTGTTTATCGGAATTTCGTTAGGACGGCGAACATTCAAAAATCCTTAACGCGATACTTTAGAAGTTCGACAAACTAATTTCTCGAAATTTGCAGAATCAATTTTCTATAAACGTTGAAGTATCGGTGATTTTTATTTGCGAATTTCCTTTACAATTATATAATTACCCTTTGGGCACCATTATGTGTGATTGAATTTTTATTTTTATTGTGCAACAGAAAATCCCAACGTTTTTAGAATTTGATAGAAATGACTTCGAAAGTTGCAATTCTTAATTACTAATTTTTTTTTTCAGGCGATTTAGGCTGTAAATATCGCTCAAAGGTTTCTACATATTCTTATTAGAAATGTATGACCTCAATTTGCAAAAAAGGATTCCGGTAATGGTAAAAATACAGAAAAATTGAAAAAAAATATCGTTGCATTCCAAGGGTGCAAACTTCAACGTCATCGATCGAATTAATGCATTTTTCAAATTTCTCCTTGATAACAAAATTCACTTTGAAAAATGTATGAAACGCGATCTCTTCCAGCAACGCACATTTATAATAAATACAATTCTTTCGGTATGAAAGTAAAATACGCGCCCAAGCGATCTCTAAATGCTAAAAATCCACTGGAAACTCCAAGTCAGGATCGGGTTTTTTTATGTGCAAGACAGAATAATAATTGCATATTAAAATATTGAAATTATTTGAGTTCTTATTGAAAAATTGACAAATTGAATTATTTGAGGATTTATATGAATTTAATATTGAAATTATTTGAGAAATTATTTGAGTTTAATATTGAAATTATTTGAGTTCTTTGAAAGGCATATCAAAAAATCCCAAAACAGTGAAGCATCGGGTAATAAATGGGAAAGATTTGCCGTCTCTTTTTCAGTTCGAGAAACATGGAGATGTCTGAATAATTATATAGCACATTAACTCGCCAGCGAATCGAGCAACCGTTGAAAATTTACACGAAGGTCGAATCAGTACGAATGTAGACACCCTTACCTCTATTTAATTAGTGTACATGTATGAAGAAGGAATAAAATAGATGCACCCAGACATAAAAGGGAGTAGTCCATCGTGAATCGGTTCATTTGTGTTTTGCAATTGATGCAATGAATTGCTGATTCGGCGCTGCAACGCAGGTACATTGCATAAATAATCGATCCACCATATCGAATGAGTGCACCGAAAACCCGAATCACCCGAGTGCGGATTAAATCCTGCCTATTTTGCACAGTAGTCGATTAATGAGGACGTTTATATTACATATAATTAAATGTCCCCATTAACCTCAAAGGATAAATATTTATATATTCGCATGTATGTGCACACATGCCATACAGGGTGGCCCGAAAGGTAACGTCCAAGAGGAAAATCTACTGACTCGTATCAATACCTATCCGAATAACATCCATGTACGTTCAACGATCTTTTTACTTTTCGAGAAATAAGCATGTTTTATTTTTCTCTTTTGCCTATGTACTTTCCTCGCGACTTTTAAAACTCGTGTTGTCGTTGTGAAATGCACTGTTGAGCAATAAATAAATGACCGACTTGTCCACTAACGTGGATGCCTCAGATGTTGATCAAAAGTTACGGAGTTTGGCTACTGTGAAAAATTTCAAAAAATCGTTTGTCCCTTGAGGCAACTCAAATTGAAGAGGATGGTCCAACATATGGTGCGGAAATCGTAAATGTATAAAGAAGGAATTTTCATCGTTGGAATGCATTTTTCAAGTTTTGTTGGTATAAAGATGTATAAATCATTAAGTATTAACTTTATCCATATTTATACATGAAAACCGTTTCATATATATATACATCTATTTTTTCCCCTTCAAAGTAAGCCCCCTCAGATATAATACACTTGTGCCAGCGCTTTTTCCGATCCTCGAAGCACTTCTGATATGCGCTTTTTGGTATGGCCTTGAGCTCTGCCAGCGATGCGGTCTTTATCTCCTCAATCGTGGCAAATCTCCATCCTTTCATGGGTCTTTTCAGTTTTGGGAACAGAAAAAAGTCGCAGGGACCAAGTCCGGTGAATACAGTGACTGAGGCATGATTACGGTGTTGATATTGGCCAAAAATCACGAACAAGCAACGATGTGTGAGCAAGTGCTTTATCGTGATGCAAAAGCCATGAATTGTTTTGCCACAAATCGATAGCAAAATATCGCCAAGCACACCAAAACACGTCTTACCTTTATATCTGTCAAAAACAAACTAAATATGCAAAATGGCTGATAATGTCAACATAGGTTGGAGACATGTGTCTCCAACATAACAAAAAAAATTGAAAATCGAATGTAAGTAGCCCGCGAAATTTAAAGTCAGCTTATTTTTGGAACAAACCTCGTATATTTGAAACTGTGTGTACTAGCAGTAAACTGCTAGTAAAATTTTGGAAGCATTTTTCTCGAAACTATGTTTTTTCAAAACGGTGTATACGATTTCTCGACATCTCATGAACGGACTGACTCGAAATTTGGTACACTTATCCAGTGTAATAGTAGTTTAGTCTTGACCGACGTTTCTCTCCTGAACATTTTTTTAATGAGTTATTAACTACAATAATGTCTTTTTTTCTTTAAAAAACAACGCTTTTTTACTATTACAGTGCGATAAAAAAAGCTCGGTCAAGTCTTAGCCAATATTATCTATTTTAGGGGAAAAAAACTCGTTTTTTTTTGTTTCAGATCAACCGGGTGGCCAAAATCAAGTACACCGTTCAGCCCCTGAGGTTCAAAGGTCCTTCACAGGATTGTTCATAACATCCTTAATTATTAATATTGTGGGAGAAAATTAGCACACAACTTTGTTAATAAACATACAAATAAATGTCCAAACGATTTTTCTATCATCCTACTCATTCCTGAGAATCTAATTTTTTCAAATAACCTTGATTTACGGGTCGTTACAGTAGCCTAACCCCTTTGAAAAAATCATTTGACAAGGTCAGTCACTAAAGTTGAGATGATAAAAAAAAAACTTATACTAGGCTGAATGACTCCCATTTGCTTTTAAAATCTTTCAAAAGGAAAATACACAGACGAAAGAGGGCAAAAAACCTCTGCTTCGGGAAAACTCGAAAAAAAGCAATTAAAAAATGTTTTTTCCTCGAAAACTACAAAAGACCGTAGGACATACATGGACTTTTCTTTTGGACGTAACTTTTCGCGCCACCCTGTACATGCCTGGGTGTATACTTAAAGTCAAGTGCAAAGGAAAGCATAAAAGACTGCAATATTTATATACGTGGCTTCAAGTCCTGTCTTGATAGGAGAAATTTGTGAAAAGAGAAGATAAGTCAACGACAGCGACGAGAGGAAGATTTCTGCGTGTACTTTGCTTTTCTTGTAGCTCCTTGGAGTTAAAGACCAAGCCAATTATGAGCATCAATTCTGGTCCAGTGGCTTTCCTCTCGAACCGAGAATTATCCCTCTCCCTCCCCCCCCCCCTCTCACTCCATTTCTACCCCCACCATTTCGCGGGATATGCTCCTTGTTTTATAAATCCGCAAGAGTGCAAGCCTGAACGTCTTCGAGGCTGTCGCAGTGACGACTACTCCTGACGGCGTTCAGAGACATTGACATTTGACACGCTGCGTTTAAATTTATCTCTATTTCTGCCATACTGCTCGCCTCATTAATACGTGAAGTTTCGTCCGAAGCCCCCACGTCGTCTTATCGTGATTTGGCCGCATAAGCTTTTCCTCACGTCGCCAAGGTTATGGGATTTATTTTCATATCAATTTTTCAGCGATCACGCATAATAATGAGGCGAAGAACAAATTTATTGCTATTTCAATTATTTTATACACAATAATTCATGTGCGATAGTACTATCGTTATCATTATTACTAATTATTACTAAAGTGCACAAATTATTCAAGTATTACGCGAGTGATCGTGGCACTGGAAAATTACGTCTTTGCTTATTAAGGGGTTAGGCTACTGTGAAAATTTAAAAAAAATTGATAATCGCTTGAGGCAACGCAAATTTAAGAGGAATGTGCAACATAGAGACAGAAATCGCCTATTGAAGGCAAACTTATAATTACAACAATAAAACTGCTAGTAACAATTTTTAATGGGTTTTTCTCGAAACTATATTTTTCAGAACGGTGTACACGATTTCTCGACATCTAATGAACAGATTGACTTGAAATTTGATACACGTATTCAGTGTATTGGTAGTTTGGTCTTGACAGACTTTTTTCTTCTTAACATTTTTGAAAAATTAGTTATTAACAATAATAATGCCACTTTGGCTCAAAAAACTTCAACGACATTTTTTTAACGATCCAAACACGATAACACAAAACAACTCGGTCAAGTCTTAGCCAGTATTATCAATTACGAGAGAAAACTCGTTTTTTTTGCACCAGATCGACCGGGTAACCGAAATCAAGTACACCGTTGAGCTCCTCACGTTCACTGGTCCTTCGTGCGATTGTTTATAACTTCTAAATACTTCTCTTAAATGGGGGAAGTCGGGGCAATATGATAACGCTAAGGTCATGTTCAAATAAACAATATATATATGAATCAGTCAACTTTAATTATTTTTTAAACTAATAAACATTTATTAATCTTCATTTTGGAAGCAAAAAAATCAGACTTTTTGATTTGTACCATATATATATATATATACACATTGAACTGTATATATTGAGTTAATTGAACCTTTATTTTTCCCATCTTACCCCGTATGCGTATACAGCGCTGGGATAATGATGGGACACGAATTATTGGCATCTTTCGCATATAAAAGTGGTTTCATTGTCGATACCATCGATTTGATAAGCCGATCGTCTAAGTTCTGTAGGATTAGTCCGAATAATCTTGCTTCCATAGCATTTTGATCATTTGTAAGTTTTTTTCTTCCCCTGGTAGAAACACCCGTTGAAAAGGAAACAAATGCTTTACTGGTTCCATTTCCTCCTTTCTAACGTAAATAGTGGTACGTTGTGAAATATTCCGGGTTTGCGATAGCTTGTATTCATCTTGCCCCATTGGACGGTTAACGAATTGACAAAAAATCACGCAATAATCTTAAAAATTTCTGACATACCGTTCTTATTATATTGAGGCCTTAGGCCGCAGTAACGGGTATAAAATCATGTGCGAATTTAACAATTTTTTTCGTATGAAAAAGTGATTTACTCGTCAAATTAATTACACACCTATTTAGTATGGTTATCAAGCTGTTTGAAAATAAATACTTTTTTTAACGATGTACAAAATGGCCGACTACTAATATTTTCTTTTGTTATCTTTTTTTTAGGCGCTGCGCGGCGTGACATTTGGCATCCACAATTTTTTTTTACCTAGAACAAAAAACAAAAATTCTCGTAAATGTACACTGAAAAAAAAATTCGTTCATCCATCCAAAATTCAGTTGGTTTAACAAAATGTATCTTTAAATACGTTCAACTTGATTTTTGATTGGCATAACAAAACAGTATAGTTGGTGGTAAAATAGTATAGTGGTGTGAACTGTAGCTTATTTAGCATGTCTGAGCAACTGTTGAAACAACAAAATGTCGAGACAACAAAATGCATTTTGCACATTCAACGATTCTTTTTCTCAGCGTACATTAAAATACCTAGAGACGTGCGTACGGAATTAAAAAAATATTGTTTTATTCAAAAGTTGTAAGTATCTGAATTTAAGAAATTAATTTTCAGTGAAAATTTGTGAAAACAGTTTTCACAGCTTTCACAGTTTTCACAGTTTCAAAACAGTGAAAACAGTGAAAAACAGAAGCAGCTCATAAACTGCTCATAAAGTAAAAAGTTTTCGATTAATCAGAAATTCCGAATATACTTCTCTGCAAAATGCAACTAGAAACATAACTTCTAAATTTAAAGTAAATCGGATGAAAATTGTTGAAGTTATTTGTTACGCCAATTGGAAAAAAAAGCTGTTTCGAGAAGTTTCGAGTAGTCGGCCATTTAGTACATCGAAAAAAAAAATATAGATTTTCTAACAGCTTGATATTCATAGTAAATAGATGTGTAATTAATTTTATGAGTGAATCACTGTTTCATACGAAAAAAATTGTTAAATTCGCACATGATTTTATACCCGTTACTGTGGCCTAAGGTCTTAATCATTAGTACTTTCATTGTGTTTACCTACCGGTCTCTAACCAATATCAGCAACTCAAATGAACTGAAACGATGTTAAACTTCACCAAAAATTACATCGTTTTGTTAAAAAATCGATATTGTTTTCTCACTCGAGACGCGTGCTTCCGCTACAGTTGAAACTTTCACACTCATTCACATCACCGCCGCCCCTCCAAACTCCAACGCTCGCACACACTCTTTAGTGACTAGGCTTATGATTCATCTTACCCCGCGTATTCGTCTTGCCCTGAGTTCCTAACCCTGATTTTCGGGTCGTCACAGTAGCCGAAGCCCTTAGTTTTCGTGATAACTGACGTGTCGAGCCTTTTCCTAAATTGCCACAATTGATACGATATCGAAAATCTCAAAATCGATGAGATTACACACAATATTCGTCTCATCGTGTAAACAAATATTCAGGTCCAGCTTTTTTGTTTTTTCTTTCGATTCCCGTCCAAATTCTTCGGTGTCGAAGCAAATAAAATATTCGCCCACTTTGCGAGTAAAAACGTCCGGAATGAAAGATACGCGGTGCGAAAAGAGCGCAGTGTTTCGCGAAATCGCGAGTTGCGGAGATCCTCCCGCGGCGTGAAAGTTTTCACCGGATATGTCGTCGTCGCGCAGCATATTTGGATTTACTCGTTCGTATCGTTTTATTTCTTTTTTTTTTGTTCGTTCCTTTATTTTTCCCGTGTTCGCACCGGCAACTGGGCCACGGGGACGTAAATCTCACCGCGAGTTCTAACGGAAATTCGTGTCAACGAGTCGATAACCGGAGAAAAGTGACGGAGATAAAGAGGGAAAGAGAGATCGCGAGGAAAGAACGCGAGAAGAGAGAAAAAAAAAACATATCGTCGCACTGAATATTCAAACGTATGAAAAATTGAGAGTACGAAAAAATTTCACTTGGATTTCGGGGACAATCTTGATTTCACCCAGGATCAATTTGCTCTCGCGTCGTCACGGTGAAGAACGAAAACAAGACAAATATATTTCACCCGAGACTTCTCAATTTAGATGAATTTCGCGAGAAGTACTTCCACCGCCGGCCGTAAAAATCGGACTGCGAATTTTTTTGTTCTTCGATCGTTCGACGACGACGAGTCTAATTTGGTCGGCAATTTCGAACCACTCTCATCTTCGAATGCATACCGACGTTTTTATTAAAACGTCGTTGTTCGACTTTGGCATTCTTGTTCCCCACGCACGAATTTTTTTGTTTTTGTTTCGATAAGCCGCGATGATGCGTCATCTCGGGCCCCTTCAGACCATTGTGCATTTGGATCAAGTAAATATCACTCAATCACCGGACCGTTTCTCGTTGCTCGAACAAAACGACGATAACCCGAGTCGAAATTTTCGAGTCGCGTTCAACCCACAAAATGAAGGCGAGCAGAAATCGGCGTGAGCGGATTATTGGGTATCTAAAGGAGGGTACAATGTTTGAAAGTACCATGCGTTAGAGCCTCCGATGAACCTCCGGCATGGCAGAAAGTAGACTTTTTGACTCAAAGGAGGTCAGTGAGGCTCACAATTGAACCTACGGAACCTCAGGTCGGCCTACTTCGAGCGCTCCCGCAGAACCTACTGCCCCCCCTTTCGGCCTACTGTACACTGCTAAACAAAAAAATTAATTTATATAGCATCTATTTAAATAAAATAGGTTTTTTCCTTGTCTCACAGCCTACTACGATCATATTTCTTTCGAACATATTTATATATATTAATAAAGATGAGATTCAAATTAATCTTTATTTGCTTACAATGTACACTGTAAAGCTAAGTGTACTACATGCATAAAATATTTCATAAATCGAAAATAAAATGAACTCCTTAATTGAGAGCTTTACCACAAGGATTTTTATCGTAATTCGTCATTCCCTGGCCTATAGACATGATTTTTTTCGAAGAAAATATTTGCCCTATATGCGACTTGAACCTAGCCTACCTACTCCTAGCTACGCTCCGCTACCCCTATGCTACCGAGTGCTTATGACATTTTGGTCGCTGATATGGCATAAGAGGCCAAATGAATACCTCTAACTATTTGTTGTATCACATAAGCTATATCAATTAGTTAATATGATTGTGATAATTAGAGAGTTTCATCGAATAACATGCTATAGATTTTTCAAACACATACACACACACACACACACACACACACACACACACACACACACACACACACACACACACACACACACACACACACACATATATATATATATATATATATATATATATATATAAATCCTCTCTCTCCACCTTCTCTACCCCCCGCCCCTTTGATATGAGTGTTGCAATAAAGATGGACCGTTAGTTCAATCAAATAAAAGAATGGTTAACTCTACGAAAATTCTATTTAAGGTAAATTAAAAAAAAATAACTAGATCCATTCAGTGAACTTAACTAAATTGTTTTTTTAAACAGATGAAAATGTTGAACTGATGAAACCGAATCACAGATTTATTAGGATCAAATAAAATATGTAGTTATTAGACGATATTAAATAGATTGATTTTCTATAAATAAACATTTTTGAAATCAATCATTTTAATAATGGAATGCAATAGGAAAAATTTGGTTCTATGAAAAATCTAGTTAATTTAAATAAAAAAGAATCAAATAGACGCGGTTAGTTAATATCATATTTAGCGGAAAAAAATAAAAATATGCTTCATACATACACGTGGAAATGTTTTTTAAATTTTCGACGTGCTAAAAATGAAAACAAAGAAAAATCAAACATTTCATTTAAAATCGACGGTAATCGGCCGTCGCCATTTATCAACTCATTATTGAATTAACAAAAAAAAACAAAACGAACAAAAACAAAAAGAAAAAATAAAGCAAAAATCGAATGAGGTTGAATTCTAAACCGACAATTTCAATCCTTTGGAACATGAAATAGACTATAATTAACACCCTAACGTTCCATATAGATATCAACATTATATGTAATTTAGATCTACACTGCCAGCCAAAAGTTTTCGGACACTCCACATGATCGTAAAACTTTTGAGCGCTGGATAATTGCCAAATAATGTTAGAGTAATATAATTCATTTCATTTATTATTTCACGAAGATACTATAAAGATCTATATAATTAAGTAATTATACAGAGCTTTATAGTATCTTCGTAAAATAATTATTATTCTACCATAAGTTTGCAATGATCCAAAGTGATATTAAGTTTTGCAGTTATCTGAAGTGTCCGAATACTTTTGACTGGTAGTGTATATTTGAATATATTAATGCAACTACATATTTCGAATATAATATATATATCTATAGTATTATATAATATATACCGTCGCTTAAAAGTTTGGATACACCAGTCGATATTTCTTGCTGCACTGAAAGTTACACAGCTTCGTAAAAAAAAAGATAACCAAATTTACCGAACGGCGTTTTGACGGGAATAAATTCAGCTTTATATTGCTTTTGTGAAATATTTTTTTATAATTTTCTTTTCCACCCGGTACGCACTTTTATATGTGACTAATTTTCGGCTTTTTTTCGACCATCGAGAATTGGGCGCATGACTTATGAAAAAAAAGTTTGTTACGTTTATCCATGATAAACTTGAACGGGGTAGCAGGAACTCCATTTGCGTTTTTTATAAAGTTTTGTACGATTTTTTTCGCAATGTTATTTCATTTTTTGCTAAAAAAGACTCATTCTAGATAATGCAATGTAACTCAAGAACTAGAGGGCTTAAGAAGGAATGTCAAGGACGAAAAACGTCGCGTAAGCTTATACTGGATAGACTGGCATTTTTTAAGAATTTTCCTGCGAGATTTTTTCTCACAGGAAAAGGCCCATTAATCCGATAGAATTGGAGTAAGACTGTGAATACAAGCATTCTTTTACGAATTGCCTATAAAATAATAATAAATCGATATTGAGCAAATTCGATTGTTTTCACATATTAATATTGCACTAATAATTTGATAAGGGGACGATGTATTTTTATTAATTTCGTCTTATTTTCGTCATCGAACGGGTTACTGATCAGGCCACAATGGAATGATGATGGGCGAGATATCGAATTTGGGCCGAAAGCAGGTTAGGTGGGGTCGAGGCAAGAGTTTGAGATTGAAAGCAGGTTAAGGAGGCCTGTGCTCTCCCCGTTTCACTAAAACTGGGGGTCGAGAGAAGGTTTGGGAGGTCTAGCCGAGGCTACCCTGGACCAAGAGGAGGTCTCTTCATGGCACTGAACTCGACAAATGAGGTTTCGTCGGTTCAACGGAGGCTGGCGGCTTATGTATTACAAAAGAAATGGGTCCTGCGAGGGTTGAAAGGAGGCTAAAAATTTCGACTCGGGAAATATTATCGATTTATTTCAATCATAGTCCATTTTCCCAATTCACTGAGTTGCGGGGATGTTTGTTTTCTTCAGAGAAAACTCATTTGGATTCCCATACACGTCCCTACACTGAAAAAAAAATTCGTTCATCCATACAAAATTCAGTTGGTTTAACAAAATGTATCTTTAAATACGTTCAACTTGATTTTTGATTGGCATAACAAAACAGTATAGTTGGTGGTAAAATAGTATAGTGGTGTGAACTGTAGCTTATTAAGGATGTCTGAGCAAACTGTTAAAACAACAAAATTTCGAGACAACAAAATGCATTTTGCACATTCAACGATTCTTTTTTCTCAGTGTCCTTCCCGAGAGGGATCCAATGGGGCATCGCATTGGACCAATCGACTGAAAGGTTGCATTACAGTCGATGGACGCGTACATTTGAATCACATGGAGGTTCCACTAGGAGTGTAGAAGTCCAATTTGAATCCTAAAGGATGCCCACATTATCGAACTGAATCCGATACGATACTCGAATAGATCTCATTGCATTCTGTACGTTGAATGATCTAAACGAAATACATGAATATATGGTGCTGACGTTCGCACCATTGGAATGCAACGAAAATTGTTCTTTTTTTTTTAATTTCGTCGTATTTTTCACCGTCTAAACTCTTTTTTTCCTTATGTACGTTGTAGATCCCTGAAAAGGACGTTCAAAAATGTTTAAATGATTTTTGTAGCTTTAATGTCGTGAACAAAAATTGGACAGTATAAAAAAATGTCATTTCGTTGCATCACAACGATGCAAACTTCAGCCCCATATAAATATACAAAACAAGTGGATCTTAAAAAAGTATAAATTATATCTGAAAAAAATGTATAAATCGCTTAAAAAAGTATATCTTAAAAGTGGATTTGAATCGCATCACTGAAAATCCACTGTAATTATCGTTTGTTATTTATTTTACTGCACTTCGACAAAATGCCACCACATACGTGTACACTCACGAAGTGGGCAGGATACGATTAAACATGCTGCGTTTGTTCACGTGACTTTTCACATATTTTCGATTCGAACGTGGTAAGAAATCTCAAACGGCGTTCAGTGCAGAATCCAATTGGATCCCAATGAGGCCTCCTATGCTGTGTCCCTATCAAATCCCTTTAGAAATGTGGGTGCATCATGGGACTCCCCAACAAATTTGTGCACGGGATCACGAAATGATCTTTTTTGAGAGATCCAACAAATTCCAATTGAAAATTTCAAATTAAAAAATTCTCAAGCGCCGTCAATCGGAAAATAGCCCTGAATGCAGTTGGATTCAAATGTGGACTCTCTGCGTGCGGCGTCCTTATCAAATCCCTATAGGAATGTGGTAGGATGTGGGGACTCCCCAACAAATTTCTGCACGGAAAACCCCTCGATAAAATTACAAAATCAAGACGAACCAAGAGATCTCATACTCTTCATGCCACTGTCGTCCGATATTCATAAGAAAATATCCATAACTCGAATATCCATAAGTCGAATATCCATAAGGCAAATATCCATAAGTCGAATGTCTATAAGGCGAATATCCATAAGTCGAATATCCATGAGTACGAATATCCATGAGTACGAATATCCATAAGTACGAATATCCATAAGTCGAATATCCATAAATCGAATATCCATAAGTCGAATATCCATAAGTCGAATATCCATAAGTCGAATATCCATAAGTCGAATATCCATAAGTCGAATATCCATAAGTCGAATATCCATAAATCGAATTTCCATAAGTACGAATATCGATAAGTACGAATATCCATAAGTACGAATATCCATAAGTACGAATTTCCATAAGTTCGAATATCCATAAGTGAGTATAGAGTAGAAATGAATCCCAGAAATGTCGGGAGGTAGAGATAAGTGAGTTTGTTTGGGTTTGTTTGGGATAGTCCATGAATAACCCAAACCCAAACAAACTCATTTCTACTCCATATTCACTTATGGATATTCGTACTTATGAATATTCGACTTATGGATATTCGACTTATTGATATTCACTTATAAATATTGGCACTTATGGATATTCGGTTATGGAAATTCGGATATGGGGACTCCCCAACAAATTTCTGCACGGAAAACCCCTCGATAAAATTACAAAATCAAGACGAACCAAGAGATCTCATACTCTTCATGCTACTGCCGTCCAATATCCATAAGTTAAATATCCATAAGTCGAATATCCATAAGTTGAATATCCATAAGTCAAATATCCATAAGTACGAATATCCATAAGTCGAATATCCATAAGGTAAATATCCATAAGTACGAATATCCATAAGTCGAATATCCTCAAATCGAATATCCATAAGTGCGAATATCCATGAGTACGAATATCCATAAGTACGAACTTCCATAAGTCGAATATCCATAAGTGAGTATAGAGTAGAAATGAGTCCCAGAAATGTCGGAAAGTAGAGAAAAGTGAGTTTGTTTGGGATAATCCATGAATAACCCAAACCCAAACAAACTCATTTCTACTCCATATTCACTTATGGATATTCGTACTTATGAATATTCGACTTATGGATATTCAACTTATGAATATTCACTTATGGATATTGGCACTTATGGATATTCGGTTATGGAAATTGAACTTATGAATATTCGACTTATGAATATTCTACCCCAATCCGTCATGACCCCTCTTTGAATTACTATCTTTACTCTACCTATATTAAATATGGCAAGCACAATAATTTCGATCAATGAAATAACTCATTGATAGCACTTCGTTGAAGATGCGCAACTCCGTTACGGATAGTCAAGCTTGGCCAATCACTTTTATCTAATAAATTCTATCACAAATCGAATCGGATTGCCGACTGAGGAAAAGCGAGACAGCGATAGAGAGAAAGACAGGGAGAGGGAGCTAAAGAGTGACAGAGAGGCGAAGAAATCTCGATAGAATAAAACGTACTCCCATTGGAGTTCGATCAACTTCCCTCCGGGACCTTTACAGTTAGCTAGCCTGAATCCATCGCGAATATCATTAAACACATACGTGTCTACAAATATACGTACTACGAGGTACGCTCAATTTCCGATATTTCCTCGTTTGCTGCTACACAGATAGCTCAACCATGGAGCAGCATCAACGGAGTGTTATTTAGCGTAAATATACGTTACGAAAGGTGGAACTGACGGTCGTACGTATGGAGAATACGATGCGGTTCGCCTCTAAAACGTAAATTGCCTTATCCTCCGCTACGGAATTTACGAGAAAATAAAAGAAAAAGGAATAACCGTGAAAAAAGAGAAAAACCCAGAAGATGCAAGATTAAGCGAAGGAAGTGTATTCGCATATATATATATATATATATATATATATATATATATAAGAAAAAAGCGTGACGATGGGCGTACAAGAGAAGACGAATGACTTTGACGAACGTCGAGATGACCTAGTCCTCATACATTTAAGATCCATCGGATCATTCCTACTGATAACACGTTCTGACATTAAAACGCTTCGAACGGTCATCAATCTTCCCGACACGGGAAAGTCAATAAGAAGAAATCTCGACAAGTTCGTTCTCCACTATTTTTCTTCCTCAGGTGCACTTAAGACTCCACATGTCAATTTATATTCTCCAAATCCTGTAATGATCAATCGGCGACAACAATATCGATATCTTTCTGTAGCAGATACAAACGATGAGTTTAAAAATCGTAGAAATATATATATATATATATATATATATATATATATATATATATATATATATGTTTTCTAACCTGCTTGAAATTCATACTAAATAGATGTATAATTAATTTTATAAGTGAATCACTTTTTCATGCGAAATTTTTTTTTGTTCAATTCGCACATGATTGTATACCCGTTACTGTGGCCTAAGGCCTTAACAGACATTAAAACCGTAAGGTGATCTTGGCAGTTGGTGAATTTCGGCTTTTTTATATAGAAGCTGCAGTAGCCAAATTTGTCCGCCTGTATATCGATTATTTCGTTGAGTCGTTTGGGTTTACTCTCGATTGAGAACAAGGTACAACTCCGGAAGTGATCGAGTTGCGTGCGTATGCATATCTAAGATTGAAATCGGCTATTATAACTCGATTTTGTTCCGGCAATTCAAATTAATGCGTCGTGATAGATCGGGGTGCATTTATATATATTATATATATATAGAAGTTCATGTAACAATCGTCCAACGCCATGCTATCGGTATAAAAATAACATATATCGGTATACCATGTAACTTTAGTTGCTAAGCGTGTATATGCCTCGATGAACGCAAGGACCAATCGCCGAGGCTCGTTCCCGGAGTAATTAATAACATACAATTTTATTATGTAGGTATATGTAGGTATGGAAGAGAAACGAAGCTCTTGTTACACTACGGTGTATTATTTCGCGTATATTTAATTCCGCAAATTATGGTGTGCCTAAATGCAATAATGATAGTAAAAAATAAAAGGATCAGCGCCATACGGACATGCGTTGCGATTGGTAGGAAAGTGTGTATGCACATGCGGAAGTTGAACGACGTTACGTGGATTCGATTTTCTTTTCGGAATTTCAGTAATATTTTATGATACGAGAAGATTTTTCACCGGCAGAATTAGAATAGGATAAACCGAGCAGTGAATGGACGGATAACGATACTGTAGGATTCAGATGGATTGTGAAATGAAAATATTGTAAAAAGTAGTTTTTGAATTGCTATAGCCAACGAAAGATATTATGCTGATAGTAGACAAAAATATTCGAAGTAATTGCAACAAATAATATTGGAGGTATTGGTGAATAAGTCGCGAAATGAGTAAATCGTCAGTGAATGGACGACATTACCAATAAATGGACGTGTAGTGTAGATAAACGCTGTAAAGCATACCGATTTATTATTTATTTTGATTAAATGCTAGATTTCGAGATCACTGTGGTTCAGGAAAATTATAATATTCTTATACATATGAGAATTATATTTGTTATTACGATTTCGTAGAAAATGCACAAAGCTTTTTTGCATCTTAACCTGACATTCTCAAAAAAAACTACCAAAGTTTCCTTCAACAGAGAAATAGAAAAATAAGTGTAGAAATTTAAAAAGCGAATGAAATGATTTTACGAGAACATTTAATGAACTATACATTGTCATCTCTTATCAGTAATTAACTTTGCATTTTTCAGCAGAGCTACATTTTTTTACGCTACTTTGAGAATTTTCAAAACAGGTCCGTATGTCCCTGAAAAGAGGTTACAATACAGCTCCAGAGAATAAACATGTCGAACCCTGACCTATTTTTACGAATTGAATTAAAATTTAGCAGAAAATCAAAGATTGATTCTATCTCAAGTAATAAAAGTAATACTTACCCTCAAAACTTATGAAAACTTATAAAAATTGTTTTCGCTTTTAGAACACCGACTGTGCACAGCCGTATCGTAACTAAGTTGCGCGTTGTGCAAGTACCACGGACTAGAAAAGTCCCGTGTGGCGTCAAAATTCGATATTAAGGGTGGGTGATACCTTTAGGTGAGAAAAAAAATTTGCTGATTTTTTAAATGTTTTTTAAGGAAATATATATTCGCCATTTTTTAGACTTTGGATATGTTTTATTACTACTTTTGGCTGTTACATGGTATTTTTTTATTAACCTTCAGAAATGGCGGAGGTATGGCACGGTCTTCTAAACTGCATTTTCAAAACTGGCGTAACGTATAGCTAAAGAACTAGTCGACCGATTCTGATGAAATTTAGTATAAATCTTTTTAACCTTATCGTCTCAAACATGACCCTAAATGTTTTTAAAAATTTTTAAAACAAACGTTTTTTCTATTGCAAAATGTAGCAATTTTTTCGTAAAATTCAATCTTTTTGTTTCAACGCGTACCGCTTCATCGATATTCAACATTTCTCACTTTTTCTTGGTTCATATTCTGCATGTGAGTGTTAATGAAAGAACAATCTTCGTTGGTTTTTTTTTCAGATTAATCCCGCCGACGCTACGTGTTACGCCGTCAGACAACATCCGCCGCAACCCGTTCAGAAGACCGTGCCATACCTCCACCATTTTGATGATTAATAAAAATAGAAAAATACTATGTAACAGCCAAAAGTAGTAATAAAACATAGTCTAAGTCTCAAAATAAGTGAAGAAATCTTTCCTTTTGAAAAAAAATAATGGAAATCAGCCATTTTTTCCTCGACTAAAGGCATCTGCCCCCTTAAACTGAAAAATCGTTTTCAACGACACCTCTGATATTTTTCCTGAATTATAATGATTCAAGTTTTTATCGACGATTCATATTCTCTACTCGTTTAAAATATAACTGAGGAGCTAGCGAACAAAACCGGACTCGTCCACATTACGTCAAATATATTGCTTTTTTTTCGTGTCGTTCAAGCACACCTTTATTAGCTCCAAAAATATTTCGCATCAAATCCGGCTCTAAACACCTTAAAATTTCTTAAAAACTGCCTTTTCAAGCAGAAACGTCCTTGTCCATGGCTGGCTAGATGAAAAATTAGTAACAGATGACCACCGCGATGACGATGATGACATTGCATGCGATTGTTGTGAGCCTGACATGTAAGAGTTTGTGTAGGATTATTAAATTGATAATGAAAAAACAAATTGACATTCAATTCAAAGAATCTGTTTTATTTCATAACCGGATATGTCCATAAGATTTTCATTCAAAAGCGGAGTTGTCCACCATTCTCATTCGAAACCGGACTTGTCTAAAATGAAAATAAACACATGGTAGTTAGTGTGTTGATTAAAGTAAAGCCAGCTCCAGGCTTACATTTTGGTAGAGCCTCCATATATGAAAGCTCAAAAATTTGAACTCATCTCTATTGGGTTATTTTGGTTTTGACCTCTCCTGTAAAAAAAGTAATTCATGGACAAGTCCGGTTCTGTTCGCCAGTTCCTCAAATCATCTTTCGTCCATTCACTGGTCCCCGTCACTGGACCTATTACCAAAGGGCAACAGATAAAAACCCGCAAGGCAATACGTTGGAACTTAGAAAATAATAAAATACCAGGCGCGTCTCTTCGCCCCGGTATATGCGCCGTGAAAATTGCGATGCTAGTCGATCGAGTTTCCGGTCGTGAGAAAGTGCCCCAAAACAACCATAAAGTGTGTGTTCGAAAGAAAAACAAATTGATAAGACCTCTTCGTATATTGATCGTGTTACGTACGAAAGGTAGCTGGACGCGTGATTTTGATCTTCGATTCAGGTATGCTCATACGTATATTTACCTGGACGAGATGTGTGTGAAAACTCGCTAACGAGGTTGACGACAAGACGAAGCCGCGAGCGATAGCTTATACTCCTCTCGTGGGCTGCGTTCGCATAAACGTACATGCATTTAATGCACACCGCGCGCGCCCCGTCTCATCTCATTCTTTCCGAAGGGAACTGCAATATGTGCAAAGCCGAATGGTGGAGACGTGTAGAGAACCAGCTTCGCCAGCTCGTATAAACATACAGGTAGAGGAGGAGAACGAGGAGGAGGAAGAAGCAGTAAAACAGGCAAAGCCGCGAGATCGAGAATCGTATAGGCTTCTGTTTGCCGATCGTAAACCAAAAGTCCTGTAGAGAACTGTTTATAGAGGGTGTACCGAGTAAAAATATTGAAGCACACGAGTGGAGCTAACAAGTGAATTATAGCGAAGGAAAAAGAAAGGAAGTCTTCCAGCGACCGTCTTGTACACGTTTCGTTTCTCATATTAATATATCAACAGTGGCGTTCTTCATTGTTTATTTATTCGTAGGGTTTTCTTCACGCGGATCCATTCGTCTCAGCGTCGACGTACCGTAAAATGGGGTTACTTTTAACAAGTTTTGGACGTTTTTTGTAGGTAACTTTTTTTTAACGTAAAAAATTCCAACTTTTTTGCTCCAATAGAACAATGTGTCCTCTGGCTATCGAATGTATAAGAAAGTCAAACCCCACCACTCCCCCGCAATTTTATATATATTTTCTTAAGTGTCAAAGTAACCTCGAGTGTGGGTTTTCTCAGATAAAGCATTCAAATGCAACTTGGGACAAAGTTTAAAGGTTACTTTGACATCATTTTAATATAAAAAAATTATATTGTATGTATTATGCATGGAATTGAATGAAAAACAACGATTTTTTACAATCAAATTGCCAACTTTATTAAGGAAACATTTTACATGAAAATATCAAGTACCTAGGGTACTATTATAGGCACATAATCAGTCGGGTAATTATGAATGAGATCGAAATCAACTTGAGCAACATTACAATCAACTTTAGCTACATTGTAATAAACCTGAACAACAAATTTGAGCAACAATAGAAAAAAAGTTAAAAAGCGCACACATTTAAACGGTATTTTAGCGCTCTGTTGAAGTAGCCGGAAAAACGGTTACCCTCAATGTCAATTTAACGCCGTTTTTCGGTATCGATCGAAACGCTTCAACATTTTTCGAGTCAACTTCGACGGGCTTTTTTCGCCCTCTCTACGCTCGTCATTCACAACGTTGTAGTTTGCATCATTGGAATGCAACGAAAATTAATTCAGAAGAGATTTCACAGCCTAAATCGACCAAATTTTCACAACCTGAATCGGGCAAATTAGGAAATTTTCGAAATCGAAAATTTCACAGCCTAATCGTTAATTAGGAAATTTTCACAGCCTAAAGCGACCAAAAAAATTGAGTAATTAAGAACAATTACTCAAATTTTTTGGTCGATTTAGACTGTGAAAATCGCTCAAACGATTCTACGTATCTTTTATTAGAAATTCACCATCTCAATTGCAAAGGTTGCAATGAAAAAGGCTTCGGGTAACGATACAAGGAAAGAAAAAATAAAATAAAAAATATCGTTGCATTCCAACGATGCAAACTTCAGCACCATTTTTAGGTGCATCGTTCGTAATTTCAGCTTCAACGATTTTGTGGGAATCCTAATGGGTATGATGTTGAATTTTGCATCGTTGCATCACAACGAAAACGATTTTCTCTTCATTTTCCAAATTTTCTCTTACAGATTCGACTTACGAAAATCACGCAAACATTTTTCAGGATTCTTATTTAGCGATTTCAACAAAGTTCCACAATTCTGTTTTGGATAATGATGAAATAGGAAATTGGAAAGAATCTTTGTTGCATGCCAACGATGCAAACTTCAACGTTTGCATCGTTGTTTGCATTGGTGAATAGTCTTCTAAAGAAGACTATTCACCAATTGCGTAATGGTATTGAAGTTTGCATCGTTGTGATGCAACGACATTATCTTTCTTCTTCGTATTACCCGATCTTCCTTTCGGCTCGTTTAGGCTGCAAAAATCACTGGAATACTTTGGAAGATTTTTATTAGGGTTCCATAACCTAAACTTGGAAAAAAGAGTTTAGATAGTAATGAAAATGAAGAAATGAAAAAATAAAGGAGATTTTCCGTTGCGTTCGAACGATGCAAACTTGAACATCATATTGCGAACTCGCCCGGAAGTTCGGCCATTTTAATCCGGGACACCCTATACGTACACACACGTACCGTAGCACTTTCGTTACGTACATGTAGATTTACATGTATGCGTGTGATGAAACAGTCGCAACGAGCAGGCCGTGTCGCCATATCTGATAACTCTATCAAGATTTAAGATAGGCGAGCCGCTCTCATCTATAATGCAACATATACGTATCTGCGATATAATGTAAGGCGCATTTGCGAGGACGTGGAATGGAATCTACCTGTTATCGTGGCGCGTTACGCTGTCGCGAAATAAAACTTATGAACTTCGTCGCGCAGGAATGTAAGAATGAAATAAAAGATACAAGACCAGAGCGAAAATTGCGTCTGGACAATGTTCCGGTGTGAAAAAAACAATACGATCTTTTTATCGATGAGGTTCTTCTCTTGCCTAAAGGTAGTACGTGCACGAACCTCCTCATTAGAAAAAAAAATTGATTTTTTCGTATGCTGTAGTAGAGACATGAAAAATCGCGTCCGCTAAAACTCTGCAGGCCTTACCGGCTAAATACAATAGTAATTAATTCACGAAATCAATGCATTTAACCCGCACCATATAGGGATTCCGTGAGGATCGAACTTTGGAACGGAAATAATAATAGTTCCCGGTTAGATCAGAGCTATGCGAAAAGCGACGAATAACAAGAAAACTGTCGCGGTCACGTATGTTCCATAAAAAATATAGGTTCCCAGGTAGGAATTGACGATGAAAAAAGGGCTCGCCAAGCTCTGAAACAAGGCTCACATTTTTTCATTCAGGCTGAGCACCAGCCTCATTTCAGGCCTCGCTGAGCCTCTGAATGATAACGCGGTTTCAGGCTCTTGCACACAGGCTTGACCAAAGGCTGGTAGAAAAGCCTGTACTAAGCCTGAAACGACGAAATAACAAGGTTCAAAACGAGCCTTAATGAAGTCTTCACGAGCATTTATGACCAGGCTTATCCCAAACTCGTCTCGAGGCTATATGAGGCCTGCTTTTAGTTTTCTATATTCTACATTGGGGTAAATTTAATAAATTTGTAAAGAATTCATTTTATTTGTTATATATATTTATTATTCATTATATTATTTGTTATAAAATATATATAAAAAATATTTCAAACACAATACTTTATTTTATTTATTGTTTATGGGACACGTAATACACAGAGTGTACGCAAACTCCAGAGAGTGAGTATATACGAAATCTGTGTGTGACGAGAAAAAAACTTTTTTGTGTACCTCATAAATATCGATAAGAGAATATGTTTAAATGTTCTGAGCTGCCTCCTTCGCTTTCGTTGTTCGTGCCTTCGCACCCGACAAATTTATTGCTAATTTTTTTTTTCATAAAAGTACAGAAAAAATATTATTTAAAATTTATTTTATTTGATCACAGCCTGAAACAAGCCTACATACAACCTTGATTTTTTAGCTTTAAAATTCACCGGCTGAATAAAGCTTGAAATAACCCTGAGTTTAGGTTAAGCAGCCAGTCTTGATTCCAGGCTGCTCCAAACGATGCAATGAAACCTGGCCCAGGTCTGTCTCACTCAGGCTCGGTGAAACAAGGCTCGCACAAGTTTGTTTCCATCATCAGCCTTTTGATTCCCTACCTGGGTTACGGGACATTTCGAGCAGACATCATCGATTCAATCGACTCATTTTTGCGTTCGCTAGTCGCGTCTGCCATCTCTCTTGTTACAATATGCACATTACACATACACTACAACACACGATTACACATATGGTAAACAAACACATGCTTGACATGCATCGAAAGCACCTGAATACAGCGTTGCCACGGATATTGCCAGAATTATGAAATGGCGGCCTCTGACAACTCAAGTCAAATCTGATTGCGATTTTACTTCACTTACCAAACTATAATACAAACAGCTATCACATGCACTTCTCAAATAATGATTTTCTGTGTCATGTTTATTATTATACCCAAATACATTGTATTTTGCGTTTTTCAGATGCGATAATTTATAGATTTTCTGTTGACTAGTCAATGCGCTGGTACTACCTTAAAATATAGGCAGAAGTTTTCAATTTTTTTCAGCGAGTTTATGAAAGTGCGTTACGTGTAGCAGTAAAACTTTATCGAAATTGGTCGTCCAATTATCGAGATAATCATCGTGATACTTTCGAAACGCAACGGGCCTTGTTCTAGCTCCGATTGCAATAATTCGATAACGCTTTGGTGCAGAAAAACGATCGGCTTGATAGCACCTTATGAAAGAGTCGATACAATGCCTACCGAATGACATTCGGTAACTCCACAGCAACGGAATTGGATGAAATTTTATCAGGAATTTCGTGACTTGTGACGAATTCGATCGAGGGAAAGCTGTATGGCGATTAAAGAGCAGAGGCGTGACAACAACGTGAGATGAAGAGAGCCTGAGAGATACGACACGCGAAATATTTCGCTTTTCCGCAACACACTGCTATGTGTCAAGCGATACACGTCGCGAATATTTTAGACAAATGGAACTCCTTATCTGTCACGTTTCGCAGCTGCACAGGTAGCAAAACAACATTTTTACCTTTCGCAACGGACCCAATGTCATTCGATGTTGGAGGCAGGTTTCGGCGACTGCGCGAAACTCAACAGTTGATTCGTCACGCCCGCGAGCCTGTATTGGATGACGTTAAAGTTTACATAGTTGGGATGCAACGAAAATTATTGTTTTGTAACTTTCCAAATTCCCTTCGGCAGATTTGAGCTACGATAATCACGCGAAAATTTGTTTAGGATTTTGATTTCGAGATTTACAGCCTTTATCCGCAAAGTATGATTTTGCATAATGATGAAAATGAGAAATTAAAAAGAATTTTCGTTGCATTCCAACGATGCAAAGCTGCAACGATCCTCATTGCATTACTCCAGTCGGAATAGACATGAGACCCATTCGAAGACACAAAAGCAGTGCCAATTTTTTTGTAGGCTTTTTTTGAGCTACAGAAACATGCCCTCAAGTTTTGGTAAAAATCCTAGTTGTTTTTAAGCAATTAAAAATGATTAAAAATTAAGGGAGACTTTGTCCTTGAAGTTAGCGGGAGATGTTAGCGGCTCAACATGAGCAGCTAGAAGAAGAGGAGGGATGCCTCTATGGACCAGGCATTGCCGATTACCGGTAATTATAAACACATTTGTGTAAACACATTACAAAACTTTAACCGCGTTTTTTCTCGAATACACGTTTTTAAAAATGGCTGGCATTCTCCTGACCGCTGTAATTAACATATCGACCTGAAATTTCGAGAGCATACTCAGAAAATATGTCTTCACGGAATGACGGATCGTTTTTTCGATAGATACATTTTTGCATTTATTATTTATCTTTTTATGCGAAAAAAACGCGAAAATTCGATTTTTTTTAAGTGCCGCCATTTTCCGAAATTTGTACTAAACGAAAAACCCATTCATCATTCCATGACCAAAGGGTTACAGATTGATAATATGCTTTGAATTTGTGTTTCAGATCAACAAAGAGGGGGCAGTGATGTCAGCCGTTTACCTCCCGCGATTTAAGGACCTGTTTTCGCGGAGCTGCAACGGCCGCCATTTTGGTTTTCTTTTCAAACAAAATTTTTTTTTCAACGTTCTGTATATCATGAATAAAAGCAAGAAAAAAACCACACTCAAAAAGCTTTACTCGTTTCCTTTAAAAAAATAAAATGTAAACACCTGAAATATGGCACTCCAAGGACAAAGTCTCCGTTAAAAAGTTTAGTTACTTTTTGGAATGCGTTTTATCGAAAAATGCTTCCTACGAAAGGTGTGCGTCATCTATAAGGAGGTCCTATGCAAAAATGACCTAACATCTCTAAACCAACGTTTTTCATTTTCCTTCGTATTTTCATTTTACTCGACTTTTTCAGTACCATTGTTAGGTTTTGTCATTTTTATACGATGTATTTTTTGTACGGAAAAGAAAATTATATTCGCCATGTAGGAAGTGTCAAAGAGCTGCGTATGATACGCCTGACTGATCCACCTGTCCCTCTTCGTCGACCGTCACCGCCTTCTCTCATCCACTAACTGTACATGCAATTTAAGTGCTTTCTGCATACGCGAGGAAGCATATAATCGAGATTGGAACGAGCAGTTGGTGTATGAAGCGCTTCTGCGGGGACGCTCGATAAACTTCGTAATTTTCAGGACTATATATTCAGAACTATTCACATATACAGAAAACCGGCCCTGGTGGGATGGGCGGTCGAGGTTCGGCGGTCCTTCGAATTCAGGCGGAAGCCTGAGGGCCAAAGAAAGCGTTTGTCGGATTTTTTTTAGAAGGGAAAAAACAAGGGAGCTCAGTAAACATTGAGGTATCTTTTCATGTATATTTGAAATGTATAACAAATAAATTTCAACATGAAACAATAAATGACTGCAGATTTATCAGCCTATTCCATGTGCGTCTTGCCACTGCAGTCCCCAATCGGCGGGAAAGATGCAGCTCGTAATTCTTTAGTAGTAGTAAGTACAGTTACAGCTTGCCTTTGGGTCTGTTTGATCAAACATGTGTGCTGAGATCGTCGGTGATTAACAGTTATTTTTCTTACGACTATTTGATGTTGTTTAAATTTTTATATTTGTGTTTTCGGTTACGCGATTAAGGTAGTTCCTCTGCGAAAATCTCAACCAAAAGTTTACATACTATGTTCATGTTTAAAAGATTGATAATTGGTTCAATTAGTAATAAATAAAATTAAAAACTACGCAATATTGACTCGGTACTAGAAGATAATACGATGGATATAATTTATTGCCGTAAAATATATTTTATATTGTGTTTTTGATCTACCATTGCCAGTAAACTTTTTGCCGGGACTGTCCAGGCTTTGCCCCAATTGTTTTTTTTTCAGGCTTTGCCAGGCTTTGCACCAAAATTGTGAGGGCTTCTCATGGTTGTATCTTGGAAACTAGATGGTGAATCATTCTCATTTTTTTTCACATTATTCGTGATATCTTACTCTAGCTTATCCTCGTTTTTTATCAATTTCTTAATTTTAGTTTTGACGGTAGAATTAATGATGCTCTGTTTGCCCATCATAACGCATTTGTTACGTGTAAACCAAGCCAACTTTAAGTGTAACTATCTCAGGTTTGGGGTGGTCAAACTTATTCAAATTGCACAGATGTTTGGATAATGTATTAAATAACATATATGTCAAATTTCAACCATTTCTTAATTCAACTCTTCTGTGGAGGTACTACCTTAAGCTCGTAATTCTTGATTGAACCAAATAAACCAAATGAACCGAAACAAATTTCGATTATCATATATTTTTCTTCTGGGTGAATTAAGAAAAAGCTGAAAAAATCGTGTAATTATAACTTTTCTCAGGTTTGAAAAAAAATGTGTTAAAAAAAACACTTTAACGTGATATAAAAATGAGTTAAAAATACTTTTCCAACGACTTTTTTTTGTTCACTTAGAAGAGATTTTCATACTGAAGAAAATAAACGTCATTTTATTTTCTTTGTCATTTGATGTACGCAAGTTTTTTTCCATCACGCTGATCGCTGTTTCGTCATTCATTTGGACGATAGAGCGAAAAATGTATTATATACTTAAGAACGTTGCATTTAGAGGATAGTTCGATAAGTGACTTGGTTTGATATAAAAGACAACAATCGTAGTTTTGTCTCTTACCCTATTTTTCTACATAATTCTCTCGAAGTTAGAATGACTTGTAACTATAGAGTTTTCATATGAAGTTTGCATCGTTGGAACGCAGCCATATATATATATATATATTCATTTTTATCATCATTCAAACCTGTTTTTCGCAAATTGAGGTCGTAAATTTCGGATAAGATTACTTATGAACCGTTGAGCGATTATCGCAGCCTAAATCGACCTAAAAACTGGAGTTATTAAAAATAATTAATGTTCGTTGCATTCCAACGATGCAAACTTCGACATGTTTTCATCCATAGGAGGGAAGATTAAAAACAACATACACAGACGTCATTGTTGTCTTCTCTTAGTATGCGAACCAAGTTGCTCAATGGTATTGAAGTTTGCATCGTTAGAATACAACGATTTTCTTTATATTTCCCATTTTTTTCTGCACCTTTAGGCTACCAATATCAGTGAAATATTTTCGAACATCCTCACGAGGATCCATAACCTAAAACTGAAAAAGAGGAATTTCGACGGTAATAAAAAATAAATAAATGAAAAAAATAAAGAAGGATTTCCGTTGCGTTCCAACGGAGCAAACTTCAACACCATGTTACTTATTAAACCACCCTCGTACTATTTTTATTTGAAACATTGAAAGTTTCACTTTGAGCCTGTCCGTGTATTCCAATGAAGGCTTAACTTTATCAACTCGGTCTCTTAGTTTTTCAGCCATTCTACGTGTTTGGCTGCTTTTTGTGTTGAATTTATTGTGAGATGTTCAGCAGCGTTTTTTTTCTCGATCGTAAAGCCCACGAGTACTTTGGCTTTACTTCCTTGACCGAGTTGACGGTTCGTGGACGAGAAAAATGTCACGTGACAGCAAATTTGTGCTTATTGTGCACGAATATACACGGTGTATAATGTGCACATTCGGAAAATGCGGTCTCGCATATTGTATCCTCTTTTTCCGAGAGCGTACACGTATGTATTCCGAAAGAAAGAAGGAGGAAGCTATCTGTGGGGCACCAAAGCAAAGGAGCAACGCGTATAGTCAGAGAACGAAGAATCGGGACACCTAAAGTATACGTTTCCGAGATGAAACTTTCCGGGATGATCCACACGCCCCGTCAGTGCCATTTTCCCCACTTCCATATATATATATATATATATATATATATATGTGTGTGTGTGTGTGTGTGTGTGTGTGTGTGTGTGTGTGTGTGTGTGTGTGTGTGTGTGTGTGTGTGTGTGTGTGTGTGTGTGTGTGTGTGTGTGTGTGTGTGTGTGTGTGTGTGTGTGTGTGTGTGTGTGTGTGTGTGTGTGTGTGTGTGTGTGTGTGTGTGTGTGTGTGTGTGTGTGTGTGTGTGTGTGTGTGTGTGTGTGTGTGTATGTGTATGTGCGAATAAAAAGGAAGAGAAAAATATCGAAAGAAAAGAGCTTTACCAGGGCGGGCAGTTGATCCAAGAGAAGAGCAACGAGACGAGCACGTTTCACGTGACGATCGAAG
The DNA here is from genome assembly GCA_963210295.1 of Ophion ellenae. Classification (NCBI taxonomy): domain Eukaryota; kingdom Metazoa; phylum Arthropoda; class Insecta; order Hymenoptera; family Ichneumonidae; genus Ophion; species Ophion ellenae. The sequence continues at coordinate 45,281,364 of OY723387.1, forward strand.
CATGAAAAGCCGCAGCAATGGTATGGTTCTATAATTATTGCCCCATAGCGGGCATTTTTCGCTCGACTTTTCGCGTATCGCAAAACTCGTTCATGCATTTCACAAGGTCTCTGCTACTTTTTACGCAGAAAAATGGGTTGTTCGGTTTTTACAGCAATTAGCACGATACGCAGCTGACATTGTGACGATTCGACACTTTGCACGGTGTTGAAGTTTACATCGTTGCGGTGCAACGAAAATTCTTCTTTATTTTCGAATTTTGGGGCTTCTTTTCTTTATTTTTGTTTTATATGAAAATTTTTTTGGCAGTTTTTAATTATAGATTCTTAATTTTTAAATAGTCTGAAAAATGTTACAGTCATTTTGGTCGGCTAAGTTTGAAATAAAATACGGTAATACGAAGAAAAATATTTTCGTTGCATTACAACGATGCAAACTTCAATACCACCACTTTACGAGATGATTTTAATGACTGTGATCTATCGAACTCGTAATTATATACCTGTTTCGGGATTTCCGGAAGATATCTCCGTACCGGTGTACACTGGCAGAAAAATTCTATTGATATTGACTAGATGCGTCTATATGATTTTTTAAATTTATATGAACTAGATTTTTACGTGAAATAAAATTTGTCCGATTGCATCCCGTGGTTGGAATTATTTATTTTGAATATATTTATTTATTGAAATCAATTAACATCGTCTAATAACTAACTATTTTGTTTATTCCTGATGAATCTGTGATTCGGTTGCATCTGTTTCAAAAACAATTTAGTTCAATCCACTAAATGTATCTATCCAATTCTTTTTAAACACAAATAAAATATAATCTTCTTAGCGTCAAACCATTTTCTATTTGATTGAATGAATGGTCTGTCTATATTGCAACACGCACATCGAGAAGGGGGAGGAGGTGATATATACAGGGTGGCCTTTTATGACGGCATAATCCTGCACCTGTCGATAGGTCAGATCATGTCCTACTATATGCTGGAATTGCAGTTTAGTTAAAGTCGCACGGTATGCGAGACAAAAATCACCAGCTTTTGGTTTTTCACATGCCATTTCTACAAATGATAACTTTTTTTTACCCGGTTGAAACTAATATATTCTTGGTTATTTCTTCATCTTGAAAAGTCTTATTTTTCACCTTAAATGTTAAGGAAACTTTATGAAAAATATTTTATGCAGAATTTTCATACAAACCAATTCGAACATCTGAATTTGATAGCCTACAGTCCAAAAAATATGTACTACGCATATCGTGCCAATTACTTTAAAAAGTTGCTTCGTTATTGTCGATTCATATCATTTGTAGAAATGGCATGCGAAAAACCAATAGCAGATGATTTTTTTTTTTAAATAATGTAAAGCCCAAAATCTCGAAAACCGTGGGACTGTCACTAAACTGAAATTCCAGCATACGAGGTTTGTTAAAAAAATAAGGTGACTTTATTTTTCTCGGAAAATATTGATTTATTCATCAATATCTATTTTGTCCCCTTCAAAGTAATCCCCCTCAGATAAAATACACTTGTGCCAGCGTTTTTTCCAATCCTCGAAGCACTTCTGATATGCGCTTTTTGGTATGGCCTTGAGCTCTCCCAGCGTTGCGGTCTTTATCTTCTCAATCGTGGCAAATCTCCGTCCTTTCATGGGTCTTTTCAGTTTTGGGAAGAGAAAAAAGTCGCAGGGGGTCCGGTGAATACGGTGGCTGAGGCATGATTACGGTGTTGTTATTGGCCAAAAAATCACGAACAAGCAACGATGTGTGAGCAGGTGCATTATCGTGATGCAAAAGCCGTGAATTGTTTTGCCACAAATCGATAGCAAAAAATCGCCAAGCACACCAAAACACGTCTAACCTTTATATCCGTCAAAAACAAACTATATATGCAAAATGGCTGATAATGTCAACATATGTTGGGGACATGCGTACCAACATAACAAAAAAAAATCGAGAATCGAATGTACATAGCCCGCGAAATTTGAAAAGTCACCTTATTTTTTTAACAAACCTCGTATAGTAGGACATGATCTGACCTATCGACAGTTGCGGGATTACCCATTCATAGCAGGACACGCTGTATATGTTATGTTTGAAAAATCTGTAGCATAATATTCGATGAAACTGTCTAGTTACCACAATGATATTAACTAATTAATATAGTTTATGCGATACAACAAATAATTATAGGAATTAATTTGGTCTCTTATGCCATATCGGCGATTAATTGTAAGATGCTACAAACACACGGTAGCGTAGGGGCAGCGTGCGTAGCTATAGGTAGATAGATTGTAGGTTCGATTCCATATTCAAGCGAAATATTTTCTACGATTGAAATCATTACAGAATGCCAGGGAATGACGAATGATGATACAAAATCATTGTTTTAGAACTCTAAATTAGGTATGTCATTTTATTTTGGAATTATGAAATATTCTATGCATATGGTATACTTGGATTTGCACTGTATATTGTAAGCAAACAAAGATTTATTCGAATCGAATTTTTTATTTATTTGATTTGAATATATTTAATATTTTTTTAAAATAGCAGAAACAAAATAAAAAATATATTTGAAACAAATTGGATCGTGGTGGGCCGTGAGGCAAGGAAAAAAACCTACTTGATTTAGAGAGATCCTATCTAAATTAAAAAAATGTTGGCAGTGTATTCTTGTATTCCAATATTTTCTCTAATATGTGACTGCTCGGCAACAAAAAAAGGAGTTTTGGATTATCGTTTCGCTAGGGCAACTTTGTTTCAAAAACGGCTGAACATTGATTTTTCTTTATCCCGTTCTTCACTATTAAACGGGAAATTGAATGTGGGCTGACAGAGAGGGAGAGAAAGGAAGAAAGAGGGGGAGAGAGAGAGAGAGAAGGGGGGAGGGAGAGAGATAATGAAGAAGTTAAGATAAGACTCGAAAAGATTTTGAAATGTCACGATAACCCGTACGTCATTTCGAGAACACGCGTAAACTCGTAATCGCGACATCAACAGCAAACAAAGATAGTACACGATCCAAGAGTGGAGAAAAATTGCTAACTGTTTATAGAACCAAATTGCGTCAATAAGTTTATCGGAAAGCAATGAAAACTATAGTAAAACTGCAAAAAAGAAAGGAAGCATGAACTATGCTTCCTTTCAAATATCAAAATAATGGTCAGCATCAAATTACAACGGCGACCATTTTTATAACATATGCAACGAGATGGCATTGAAGTTTGCATCGTTAGAATGCAACGAAAAAATATATATATATATATATTTTTTGTATTACCGTATTTTATTTCGAATACTCGGGCTACGAAAATTACTGAAACATTTTTGAGGATTCTCATTAAGAATCTATAATCCAAACCGGCAGAAAAATATTTTCGATATAATGAAAATAAACAAATGAAGAAAATCAAGAAAAAGTGCCTTGCACCGCAACGATGTGAACTTCAACACCATTTCGAGCCAAAATAATCGACTCATTTAATCAACGCTTGCAGTTTGACCTATCGAGTTTTATTATTTGCGATGTAAAATGAAAATCATAGCTGGCGAGGAAAACTGTCGAACTCATATTGTAATTTTTGTAGTCTATGCATCGCTTTCAAAAAAAAAAACACCTGCATATTCTTCGAGCTCCCCGTGCTCAATTCACGAGTAACGATATCTCGTCACCTTGAATGCGCGTTGCGCTGCTACGGCAAAGTGCCTTTGTCGGGCTCGGGCGACAATGCTAGGCGGGGTAATTGCCTTGAGAAGCTGCTTCATTTATTTACCGAGGGCAATTCAATTACTGACAGAACAATTTATTAGGGGAAATTTAAATAGAACTTGGAGACATCTCAAAAGGCTTTCGGGATGCCTACATTTTTTATTCTTCAAAATTGATGACGTTTGGCTCGGAAATACGCGTTTTTTTTTTTTTTTTTAGACGATAGCCCATATTTTGTATAATTTTGTATCGACTCATTGTGCCGATATAAATTGATCTTCTGCCGAATGGAAGGAACAATTTGAAGGAACGTTGAATAGAATGTTTTACGGGAGAGCCATTCACGAGTATCGATATCTCAATAGGGAAATGTCATCGGCTTCGGGACCTTGATCGAATCCGAGTTCAATAGCAATTCGACACAGTGAATTGAACTGAAACGACGCACGTATACGAGCGCACGAACTGGGCTCGAAAACATTTTTGTACGCGAGCCTAAATTCATAACATATCACCTGTGGTCTGTTATCATTTATGTTACCGATATTACAACTGTACGGTTGTTCCTCGTGGCCTCAGTGAATTTTTCAAACCTCGCTCAAAATCAAGAAATCCATTAGAATTAAATCAATTTCCAAAGAAAATGACCACTAACAAAATAATCATGGGTAATAATCAAAAGATATTTTATTGTTTCGTCGTTTTGATTATTAAAAAGCCATTTTAAGTGAACCGATAACCGATTATCGGCAAAAAAATCGTCATACTTTCCGAATAAAGATTTTTTTAAAGAGAACCTGCAGATAATATTCTGTCGCACAAAATATGTTGAAAATTATCATTGTTCGACTAATTTTTTTACTCACTTTTGAATCAATTCCACCCGAACATTTCCAGACTCCGTAGCGTTATGAGAATGAGTCCCTTATGCACGAAAAATCGGTAATCAACAGAGAAAGGTAAATTCAAAAAAAATCACTGACAGATCACTTCGATATCGGCGCTAATGTTTTCAAGCGCGGAAAGTTTCATTCACGTGTAACTTTGAAAAAATCCACCAGGTTTCGATCGATCGGCGGATGGGCGATCTCTCCCGACGTTTTTCGGCCAGAATTTGGCGATGAAAAATAGCGATTAATTAATTTCGCGGTGGAAAAGTGTATTGGAACGAAAATAAAGCGATACGAACACGTGGACAACCGTGCGCCTAACAGTTCCCGTGAACCGTCGGCTCGCTACTGAAGTGTCGAGTACCTGTGAGATCACATTAGAGAGAGGGGAAAAACTCGGAGTAACGGGCTTCGAAGAGCTCGGCAACTTTCGCGGTCGCTATTCGGTCATTCTCGTGTTTCATGTTTGCAAGCACGTTCGTGATACCCGACAATTTTTTTTCGTATTTTTTTTCTCTTTGTCTTATCAACCGTTGATTGCGTTTATCAAATTCCGCACACCCATCTTGATGGATCGATTTTCGGGAGCGTTGGATTCACCCGAAATTCTTCGGTCAGTTAAAATTAGAAATAGTTGAATGGTCAGATAATTTCACGAGTTTTCGGGACAATGTACGATCAGAGTCATTCGTGGAATCGAAAATTCGCGCTCGTTCAAATTGCGTCAAGAAAAGTGTAGATTTTTTTTTCATATAAAAGATCGCCGATGGGAGTTTTCTTTTTTAAGGGGCTATACCATTGTGACACTTTCAATGAATTGATTTTTTTTGCCTTTTCGACAGTTTATACTGTCAAGAATATCCTGTAAAAATTTCAAGGCCGTATCTCTAATAATTTTATCTTGCAAAAATCGATAGTTAAATCTTTAAACGCGTTTTTCTCGAAATGAGATTTTTCAAATTTGCTGACATTGTAAGTCAAAGAGCAATTATCCGATTGACTTAAAATTTGAACTGAGTGCTCTTGAATATATTTACTCTACAATGACGTAGGATATTTTTGATTGGATGGAAATTGACGATTTGGCATTGAAAAAAACGAGCATTTTATAGGCAAGAAAACAGACTTTTTTTCATAACTACGCCATTTTGTTAGATTTTGATATTTTTCGAAAATCCTACGTCATTGTACAGGAAATACCTTCCAGTTTAACGACATTTTTTTCTATTTCGGTTTCAGCTACTCAATCGGCCGGAATCATGTCAGCAGTGGAGGAACTTTTTTTTGGCGCCTCCGAAAGCAGCGCATAAGTCGATTGGATCTCAATATTGTTCTATGAAAAAATTATGTAATATAGGTCAAATATAGCCAAATATATTCTGAATTTTCCGAAACATTTAATTGAGTACTTTTCTTCCAGAAAATTCCCGAAAATCACCCAAATTTTCAGCGTTCCCACTGGTATAGCCCCTTAATGACTGCGAGATGACAAACAAACAAGAGTCAAACTGAAAATTAGTGTTAAAGTTTGCATCATTGGAAGGCGACAAAAGTTCTTTTTAATTTTCTTCATTTTTTTATCTAGAATTTTTTTTTGCATTTTTTGGTCACAATTTCTTAATGAAAATTCTTCAAAATATTACGATAGCGTGCGAAGGCTAATTGTGCCAAAAAGAAATTCGGGAATACGAAAAAAATATATTTTCGTTGCATTTCAACGATGCAGACTTCAATACCATCCTAGAAAATTATATTTGTACGTGTTCGGCATGTGATCGAAAAAATTAAACAATAAAGTATGGCTCCAAAATCGCTACAAAAATGATGATACGGAGGTTTCCATCGTTCGAACACAACGAAAACACTTTAATTCTTATTAAACATTTTTTTACAGATCAAAGCTAGGGCAAACTTTTCTCAAGATTCTGAAAATCGACCTACAATCTAAATTTATCAAAAAAGATTTTGTATAACAATAAAAATGAAGAAGATAGAAAATAAACAAAAGCATTTCCGTTGCATTTTATTTTTCTTTATTCTTTTTCTTCTCTGACTTTCTCATTAACGGTTATTCATAACAAATCAAGTAAAGTTTTATAACGAAAGATCGTGCCTAATAATACTATTTATAGCAATTTTTCTTTGAGATTCGAGAGAAATGGTCGTAGAATTCTGTTGATTTTTGGGCGGACAAAGTGAATTCCGTTTTTGACGTGTACTCGTGTGCGCGTCTCGTTGGACGGGTGCGTCACGTTCCGTATAGCGTAACATTATACAGGAGAATTTTTCCACAGAGGGCTCTTCCGTGTGTGCCTGCTCCTGAAAAAGTTCCGAGCCCAACCGCCGGTTGCCCTCTCCGCCGCTCTCTCCTTTCCTCATAGGCAGCGACAAGCAACGTGTGTCGAAGGCAATACAACACACACCGAAGAGAGCTCGTGCTCGTCACGACTATTGCTCTTGCGCCTGGAGCACCTGGTGTGTACGACGAATTTGGATATACGAGATTAATTGCGTTACGTATGTGCGCAGGCACATACGGTGCTAAAGGGACTGAGTTCGAGTTGGAAACGATGAAAATGACAAAATCGTGGACCGAAAGGTTGCTACCCAAAACTGACTGTGAAGTTTTTTACATATTATTTTATTTCTTATTTCTTTATTTTTATGATTATCCAAAGGTTTTTTTGATTGACGTCGTAATTTTCTAATAAGAATACGTATAAACGTTTGACCTATTTTCACAGCCCAGATCGGCCGACGGTTTGGGGTAATTGAAAAGAATTTATTTTCGTTGCATTCCAACTATGCAAACTTCAACATCATACAGAGAACAAGTTATTTTTTTAGAAAAAAATGTAGTTTCTCTGTCAAAAATATACGGACGTTTTCTTACAAAGAACTTCGCTTAAGGGGAGGGTAGGGGTTTCAGCGTGAAAAAAAAACACTTTTTTTGCGAATTTTTTTCATCTATATGGATAGAGTAAATTTATTGAAACCTTTTGTACATTGTTAAGTGTCATTTCAAGAACATTCCGTGAAATTTGTACGCGAAAATATTGACAAACAAGCCGGTGCCGCGTTTTTCTCGAAACCACATTTTCAAAGTCCGTGTCCACTGCCATTTGAAAACTACATGACCGATTTATTTCAAACTTGGTACACGTTTTCTACATATAAAATACCTCCCTCCAACGGTTAGTTTGAGATTTTTTTTTACATTGAGGGGGTTTTCCACCCCCAAAATGGCGGAATTTTTCATGAAAAATAGCACTTTTCACTTTACATGACCACCAAAAATTTAGAAACGAAAAAAAAAAATTATCAAAGACCGTTGGGGGGAGGATTTGATGATACTTCGACTAAATTTTAATGATACTTGATTTCAGATAATTTCTAGCTGAGATACAGTGAACACCGCAATTCGTGTTTTTCCAAAGGCGTTCTTGGAAAAGCTTTGTCACCGGCTTGTTTGTGGATATTTTCGCGTACAAATTTCACGGAATGTTCTTGAAATGGCACCCAACAATGTACAAAAGGTTTCAATAAATTTGATCTATCCATATAGATAAAAAAAATCGCAAAAAAGTGTTTTTTTTCACGCTGAAACCCCTACCCTCCCCTTAAGGAATCATCTCGGTGTAAAATTTTCAAAAACTCGATTTTTTTGCATTGTCTGATAGTATAGACGGTTATAAAGATGGACCTGGCATCGCCGATTGATCGTAAATAGACAATTTATATCGAAATTTCGCAGCCGAAACTTTAAACGCGTTTTTCTCGAAATGTTATTTTTCAAAGTGGTGTAGGGTCAGAGTGGGATCAGTGGCTCATTTTTTTCAGAGGTCCATAGCTGCCTAACCGTTCATACAATCTCAATAAAACCTTTACTAAACGTGAGGTGTGGTCAATGGCTTCATTTTGTTAAAAGGCACCGAACGGCCTAACCCAATAGATATTGAGATAATAACCATTAAAAATAATGGGATTCTATCAACTGTGTACTTGGGGGTGTACACAGTGAAACATGCCTAATTTCACAGTCAGACAAAATGTCAAAATCAAGCCAAATTTGAAGAAAAGTACCCTGATCCATTGTACACTTGTAGGTAATGGAATGCTTTTCGCTATACAATAGGGACTATTGTACAGTAAACTATTGAAAAAATAATTTAAAAAGACAGCATGTTATGAGATCAATCACAATCATTTATTGAATATTAATCAACAATGAGTACCTACCTAATGAGGTAGTACCAGTACCTATCTAAATCACACCGCGAAAATATTCATATTATGACTTACCTCTGTGTACCTCGAAAAAATGAGCCACTGTGTATCGACCCTCTCTTTTTTTCTAAAGCGGGTACTGACAAGTTTCTATTTTTGTTAGGTTAACAAACACAATGCTCAAATACCGCAATATAGCTGTATTGTGCGAGAGAACAATGGCTTCGAACATAACTGCGATAGGTAAAGAAGCAAAAAACATACAAACTCAACTAGTTTTTCAACTTCTGACACCAAAAATAATATAAAACTCTCACAACCGAATTGCGCGGAAGCGACTTACAGTCAGGTTCAAACCTATTGGCATCCGAGGGCGGTTCTAATGTTAAAAAGACGCACATATATACATGTCCACTTCTGAGAAACAGAAAAGGTTTAGTGCACTGTTGCCACTGTTCCCACTTTGACCCTACACTCTTAAACGAATGTTCTTCAACCTATCCGTCTCAAATTTTGACACAACATTCTTCACGCCATTCTTTGTCGTGCTATGGAAGGTTGTTTTTTAATCTTTATATTTGTTTTAACGAAAAACTGTTGAAAAAATAGCCTTAATTCGATACTTTTTTTCAAACCACCGGTATTTTGTCAATTTTGATTTTAAAAAAACCTCCTTCGCAAGATAGCGGCTTTCGTACTGATTAATAATCTTTTTACAAATTTTGTTTCAGATAATATTTACGGCCACAACCGCGTACACCGTGAGGGCTCCTTTTTTTCAACCGTTAAAAAAATGTTTAAAAAATACAAATAAATGTTTTTTTTACAAATTTAAACGGTTAAACGTGCTTGGATTTGACATAAAACGAGTCAAGATAAATAAAAAATTGTAAAAAAATCGGACTGTTGAGAGTATTTTACCCATTGAAAGAAAAACGTAAATTAGCTATTTTTCGACCCATTACACTGTGATGATTCCTTAAGGGAGAATATCAGTGTGACAGGCTGAAAAATGAGGTATTTTTTGGAAATTTTTTTTTAACAAACGGCTCGATCAAATTATTTGAAATTTTGTGTATTAATTATTGAAGTAATGAAGCATACAAGGAAATTTTTATTTTTTATTTTAGTACACTTTATTAAGCAGAGGAGCGGTCGCAAAATGGCGTCTCAAAAAAAAGACTCCCCGACGGTTGACAGCATAAGTGCCACAGCAAGCATGTGAAATCAAAAATTCAAAAAAATTATTAAATTATAATAGTATAGCTATCGCAGCATCGCAGGAAATTTGAAAATTTTTATTAGAAAAAAAATGGCGGCCATTTTAAAAAAATCGAATTTTACACAAAAATTTTGCAGTAAATTGTTAATAAAAAAGTACACAATTAAAAAAAAAACTCTACGATGCGACGATAGCGATATGTTTTCTGAAGAGAATCCTTTTTGAATGAAGTCGATTGGACAAAATTTGACTGAGTTATGCAGTCAACCGGGTCAAAAAACATGGTTTTGAGAAAAACGCGTTTAAAGTATAGAAAGGCTCTGAGAGCGTCGACGCTTGGCGTCAATTTCGAATACTTCTAAGTCGAATATTGTTTTGAAAATTTGTAGACATATTCTTAAAGGCCAAAACTATCCATTTAAGCAAAAAAAAATCGATTTTTTTCACACTGATATTCCCCCTTAAGTGTCCGCTTTCGATTTTGTTTAGGTGTCTCAGAGTGAGCTGCCATTTTAAATTGCGCGACATTTTTTTTGTGGCGAACATAGAGTACTAAGCTTTGATAACTAGCATCAGGAAGTATTGGGGTGTAGTCATGGAGAATTACACGATCGAGAAACGCATAGAAATTGTTATTTGCTGCATTGTTACTGCATAGTTATTGCAGCGAAGTTTCATGGTCGTGTTATCTCGCGCCGTGGTGATTCGAATTGGCCACCAAGATCGTGCGATTTGACGCCATTGGGCTTCTTTCTTTGGGGTTTTCCAAAAGGAAAAGTGTATGCCAATGATCCACAGACCATTCCAGAGCTCAAGGAAGCAATTGGACGCACCATTAATGAAATTAGTCCGCAATTATGCCAAAATGTTATTGAAAATGTCGTCAAAAGAGTGAACGTTTGCAAACAGGGACGAGGCGGCCATTTATCGGATATTGTGTTCGACCCACAACCTCCTTGTTTGTACCTTATATTAAAATAAAAATATTCGTACTTTTCAAACAAATAATACGTTTTATGTCAATATTTTAACGTTAATATCAATTTAAATGTCAGGTAATTTTTAAACACCCTATATATGTGATAAAGCATTACAATTATTAGACGGATTTTTTTTGTCGAGGGAAAAACGTTTTTGAGAGGGGAAACCACCCCTCGAAGAACGGCGTGTCGAGGGGTGGTTTCGCAGTTTCACCCACAAGCAGTCCACCGATCCGAGTGAAACAAAAACCAAAATTCTTCTAATGTAAAGCGATGAAAAAACCACTATAGAAGTATCAAAAATAATGTAATGACCCGCCTTTCTTTAAGGGGTGGTTTCCCCCCTTAAACCCGTTTTTCCGCCGATAAAAAATTACCTGTCTAATAGTTTTTAATGCTCCATCAGATATATGAGTGTCAACAAAGTGGACGGCGAACACTTAAATGATGTTCCTTGTTAGTAGTCTTTGCTGGAATCGTATAAGCATTTAGTATTTTTATTCGTATATTTATTGCTGGAGGTTATTTGTGGACGTATAATTGTGAATTGTAGTCGGATTAAATGGATTGAGATAGCAAACAATTCGTTTTTTCAAATCGTGTTTTAATTCATTAAAAAATTAGTGTACGGAATGGGAGATCGGGAAAAACCGAGAGAGAAAGAGAGATCAGGCTCGTAACCAATCTACCTTTAGAATTAGTACATCGTTCGTGTTTCGAGATAACGGCAATGATGACTCATTCTTCGATTATTTTATTTTCCTTCGCCTACTTTTATACGAAACAAGAATTCGATGACAAATCAAACTGTTTTTTTTTTCACACGAACGGCAAGTTGAGAATTTCTTTCTCGCTATACAACTAGAGTGGCAAAATAAATTCCGTATTTGACGAAGTATCAAGATCGGCAGAAAGATTATTATTTTATTTCTGAGATCAGTGAATCGGTTCGGAAGAAGTTTCAATCTGAAATTCGGACATTCGATGAAATGACGAATTTTCTGTAATGGGCACATATTTATCGCCAAACGATATTTGACAACACTTTCTTATCGTCAGATCCATTAGATATAGAAAAAATGTAATATATATATGTATAGCACTAACGCGATTGAAAAAAAAACTCATCAACGATTGAACTCACCTCGACACTCAATTTATCTCCGATATCGCACTGAACAATTTTGTCGACGAAACTTGTCTTATCTACGTCATTATTTCCATCGCGGGTGATAAACCATGTACAGTCATTATCAGCCCAATTTAACGTTAATGATAGCCTCTGTAGACCGTTATTTTTTTAATATTCATATTCCTGTCAAATTTAATCCTTTGTATCACCGTGTGAGTGTTCTGTGATAAACCATCCAAGTCCTCATAAAATCCAAAAGTGACATTTCATCCTTTTTCAAATCAATGTCCCACGACGGCTATGAACCGTCCTATGGTTTTTTTAGTGCAATTCATGCAAACTAGATGGCGTTAGTTGGATAAACATTTTTTCAAAGTTCACTTATCGCGACATTGCGAGATTCGAGTGTGCGCAAAGTTCGTGAGAATCGAAAAAATATCAAAATTACGAACGGTGTGGGAAAAATGTTGCGTGGCTTTGTGCAAACGAGCGAAACAACTCCTCCGAAGCATTCCACACATTACATAGGAATTTTACGACCCAATGTGGGTCACACTCTCTTTATCGCATTATAACTAGTCCCCTAATCGAATTTTTGAAAAACTAAATAATAGGGTAAAGCCAGCAAAGAGTACGCACTTTATAAACTTTTATTTCTAGAAAAATCAATATTGATAATACACTTTGTACTTCTTATTTAAACTAAGCTTTGGTCAGATGGGAACATTATTTTAAATATAAAACTTAAGTAGCATTCTCGAAAAATATTTATAAAAGGCTTAAACTTAGAACTCGTCCCGTGCGCACTGTATGGGTGCGTACTCTTACCAAATACGTGTTGTTAGTCTATGGTCACTATAATATTTCGTAAGGAAGCAAAACGGCGACATAAGAGGTTATGTGGGTGTGAAAAAATTAAAAAATACATTCTTTAAATTTTATTATCTAATAGTACAACATGTCTAGAATATTCTCCCAAAGTTTTAACGGAAGGGTAGGGGTTTGCACTTTTGAAAATTCGATTTTTTGTCTTTTCTTATAGTTAAACATTTTAAGAATATGAACCCAAAATTTCAAGTCAATCAGAGCAAAACTCTCGAAGTCATTGACTATTTAGTCCCGCTCCTCTAACACTGTAGCTCCGACTTCTCTAAACTTCAAACGCGTTTTTCTCGAAACCACTTTTTCAAAGTCCGTGTTCACTGCCATTTGAAAACTACATGACCGATTTGTTTCAAACTTGGTATACACTTTCTACATAGAAAAAACCTCCCCCCCAACGGTTAGTTTGACATTTTTTTACATTGAGGGGGTTTTCCAGCCCAAAAATGGCGGATTTTTTCGTGAAAATAGCACTTTTCACTTTATATGACCACCAAAAATTTTGAAATGAAAAAAAATCTATCAAAGGCCGTTGGGGGGAGGATTTGATGATACTTTGACTAAATTTTAATGGTACTTGATTTCAGATAATTTCTAGCTGAGATACAGTGAACACCACAAATCTTGTTTTTCCAAAGGCGTTCTTTGAAAAGCTTTGTCACCGGCTTGTTTGTGGATATTTTCGCGTACGAATTTCATGGAATGTTCTTGAAATGACACTTAACAATGTACAAAAGCTTACAATAAATTTACTCTATCCATATAGATGAAAAAAATTCACAAAAAAGTGTTTTTTCACGCTGAAACTCCTACCCTCCCCTTAAGGGAAACTTTGTCCTTGAAATGCAGCGGGAGATGTTAGCGGCTCAACATGAGCAGCTAGAAGAAGAGGAGGGATGCCTCTATGGACCAGGCATTGCCGATTAGCGGTAATTATAAACACATTTGTGTAAACACATTACAAAACTTTAAACGCGTTTTTCTCGAAAACACGTTTTTAAAAATGGCTGACATTCTCCTGACCGCTGTAATTAACATATCGACCTGAAATTTGGAGAGCACACTCAGAAAATATGTCTTCACGGAATGACGGATCGCTTTCTGGATAGATACATTTTTGCATTTATTATTTATCTTTTTATGCGAAAAAAAAACGCGAAAATTTGATTTTTTTCAATTGCTGCCATTTTTCGAAATTTATACTAAACGAAAAACCCATCCGTCATTCCATGACCAAAGGATCACAGATTGATAATATGCTTTCAATTTGTGTTTCAGATCAACAATGAGGGGGCAGTGATGTCAGCCGTTTACCTCCCGCGATTTGAGGACCTGTTTTCGCGGAGCTGCAACGGCTGCCATTTTGTTTTTTTTTTTCAAAAAACATTTTTTTTAACGTTCTGTATATCATGAATAAAAGCAAGAAAAAAACTGCACTCAAAAAGATTCACCCGTTTCCTTTAAAAAAAAATGTAAACACCTGAAATATGGCACTCCAAGGACAAAGTCTCCCTTCAGTCCACCGGAGTAAATGCCTAGGAGAGAGAGCCTTTGGAAATTCACCCCGTTGGGAAAGAACGGCCGGGAGCGACGCAGGCGTATTGCATTTTTCTCGAAACACTATTTTTGAAGTCAGTGGACACGATTTCTCAAAAACTAATGCACCGATCTTATTGAAATGTTGCGCACCTCTTCAAAATATCATTGACTAGTGATTGAACGAAGGTTTTCTTTCGATTACAACTAATTTTACAACGGTACACGTAGTGTAAATTGTACCAAAAATTTTACTATTTTGCATACAACTCTGCCAAAAATTCAAATTTCAATTTTTTAAAAATCCTTTCTTCAATCACGAGCTATATTTATCTATTAACAGAAAAAAATTGGTTTTTTAATTTCAGATAAAGCTATCATGAGTTATCCTGACCACCACTTCACTCGAGGACACTTTTTTAGGGGTCTCCGGAAACTCTTAACTTAGGTCCCACCGGCGGAATTTTCCAAATTTTTGGATGATTTTTTTTTTAAATATTGTTAAAATGTTGCTCTTTCATGTGCTTAACATTTTGAATAAAATAATTGATATATTATATTTATTTTTAAATAGAAAAAATATGCTTTTTTGGCTTCGAAACCCACGTAAGTCCATAACCTCGCGATAAAATCAAAATTTCAAGCATAATAACATTCGTTGGGTGCAAATTAATCGGAAACCTTACAAAACGTGTTTAAAATTGTTAAACATAAGATCGAACACACCGAAAATCTATTATTAGTCACAAAATTGGAAATAAATGCCTTAACGAAGCGAGTTGTTGTCCAACACCTTGGCATGACATATGCCACTGAGAGGTTAGGTGGTGTTGCCAACACAAGAAAACATAATCCAATTAAAAGCACTGCGTACTCTTTGGTGGCTCTACCCTACGTGTTTTTTAAATTTATTTAAACCTACCATAAAATCAACTATTTTGTCATTTTCACGTTGTTGAGTTACGAACGGTTAATTATTACATTTCCAAAGTGTAAAGTTTATCTTGCATTAAAAATCGTGATCGCGCGGGTACCCAAAAATGTTGCGTACGTTTAATTTCCATAATTATAGATAAAACTCTATTCTTCCCAGTGTTCGATTCGACTTTTTTTTTTTGCTTTGCCTGTCATATCCATGTTTTCGGTATCCATGCATAAAATAAAGAGCCGACCCGTAGCGAACGATTTTAATTGAATTGCTTTTTGGTTTTGGCCGGGAATGTACGCGAACGCATCCTCGAGCAGATACGAAGCGAGAAAATGAAGAAAGGAAGACCACCCATTAAATTACAACTGTTTAATATTAATTACTTATATGGCCATGACGAAGACGCCGGTAAATACCGTTGTTAAGACTTGTTGCACGAGATAAAAGTGTAATATACAGTCCGACTAAACCGTATACGGTTATTCTTTGCGCGGCGAATTTCTCGTCGGCGAGTTTTATGATTTTTATCATTGATAAAAATGCGGGCTCGTCAGACGCCTCGATTGGGGAACAATGCTTCATTGGAGATCAGTTGCGATGTTGCAGGAAAAAAAAACATTTTATTTTCTAAGGCGAAGTGCTGTGTGCCATGTTACTCGAAGACAAGCTCGCGCCGGTGTATTAAAGGGGGAGATACTTTTAGGCGAGGAAAGAAATTGCTGATTTTTATGATTTTTTTTAGAGACAAAATTTCTTCACTATTTTTGAAAACCCGGATATGTTTTATTACTACTTCCGGCTGTTACCTCGTATTTGTTTGTTTATTAGTCTTTAAAAATGGTGGAGGTATGGCACGGTTTTCTAAACTGCATTTTCAAAACTGGCATGGCGTATAGCTAAAAAACTAACCGACCGATTCTGATAAAATTTGGTATAAATCTTCCTAACCTTATTGTCTAAAACATGTCGCTAAATGTTTTTGAAAATTTTTTAAATTATGTATTTTTGATTGCAGAATGTAGCCTTTTTTCGGAAAATTGAATGTTTTTGTTTCAAAGTATACCATTTCATCGATTTTCAACATTTCTCACTTTTTCTTGGTTCATATTCTGCGTATGAGTGTTGATGAAAGGAAAATCTTCTTTGGTTTTTTGTTCAGATTTTTCCCGCCGACGCTACGTGTCACGCCGTCTGATAACATCCATCGTAACCAGTTTAGGAGTTCGTGCCATTCTTGCGCCATTCAAACAAATTTTAAACAAAAAATACCATCTAACAGCCAAAAATAGTAATAAAACATAAGTCTTAAAAATAGTGGAGAAATCTTTCCTTCGAAAAAAAAAATCATGAAAGTCAGCAACTTTTTCCTTGCCCGAAGACATCTCCCCCCTTAATGAATTTATGAGAATGATCAATGGAACGATTCATGCAATATGATCGAATGACGAATAATAAAATCATTGAAACAATTAAATTCCCAATCCTTCTCGGTCTGTTATTTCAATTTGGTTTGAATTTTACAGAGATTTTTATTTCTCATTTGAATTGGAAATGAAGTTCTCTCGAAGATCCGCGAATAATTGAACACGTCACGTCCGCATAAAAGGATTTACGATATGGGCTGCGACACCCCTCGATACGAGCAACACAGCCAAGGCGAATTAATCGTCACTGTCGTATGGCAGTATACGTACGCACGTACACATGTCAATTTGGAAAACAAATCTTGTCGAATCGTTGGGCGGAGAGTCAGACATGTAGAAACGATCCCACGTTGGCTCAAGGTCAAACGAGAGAAACCGTCATTTGATTAACAAAATTAGCATACATCCATAAATTAAGGATCAATCCGACCCATGTCACGACCTATGAAAACTTTCGCTTTAACGTAGGATCCACGAATGTATGGAGGATTAAAAGCGTGAAAAAATCATTTCTAGTTTGTAACATCGAAGATGACGAATATATGACAATGGCGATTGATCTAACGTCGCGAAATCATTCAAGAAAAATATTGAAACGTGATTGAAAAATTCGTAGACTAGAAAGATGAACATGGATCGATGGAAATTGAAACGTTCGATTTTTTAAATTGATTTGACGGCTTACACCTACAGTGGGTAAAAAAGTATTTGTACACGTCGTCTCTTTCAAATTATCCTACGCTAAAAATAAAATGCTTTATTAGCCCTAGGACCCTACAGTATCTGTACGGAACAAATAACCTACACTGGGGTTACGCACACCCCAGCACTTCAAATCAACGCTGCTAACGAACTGCTTGTCGTAGAGAGATTTTTTTTTTATCGAACGCTCGAGAACTGACGGATGGAATAGGCTTTACGAGAAAAACCTAATATTAATTTATCACAGCGAAAAATGCGCTTGAACAAAGCAAGAAAAATGATGTTGGCATTTCTCACTAATAATGTGAGATGTGCGGTACCCATGTGTACACGGAGAAAACAGAGGCCTCGAAGTTTAGAATTAATACTATGCTTCTTAAAAAAATACCATTAAATAAGGAAAGGTATTGAATGGAAGATAAAAATTGTAATTACGGTATAGTAATAATGAAGAAATTTAAATTTTAACCTACGATATGACACGTAAACTGATACAAATAATACATTTTATTCGGCAATATCGTGATTTTTTGTAGTATTCAAAAAATATTTTGCCCACGTGATTGGAACAATTAGTTTCCAGTATTCTACAAAAAGTACGGTACAAAGAGTCACATTTTACTAATAACTTCGTAATATTTTTCGCTATACGCCGAAGATTTATGGTATGCGTATAGTAAAATCCATATGAAAATATAACTCGCGCCTATGCGAGAATAGTTTCAAATGTAATGTGCACGCATCATTTTTACTATACGGTGTGAGAATCATTTTTACACTTCTATAACAAAAAGTCTTAGAATTCCGAACTGGCAGTAAACTGCTATACTTTTCTAGCACTGAATATTAGAATTCTGGCAACCAGTGTTAGAATTTGCGGCCGTTTTTTTCTACGTGTAGGGTCCTAAGGTTGAGCTTCTGTGATCGAGAGCTTATCCTAAATATACATGGTGGCTGTTTGCAAAAATCTTGGGAAAACACGAACAAACAAATCAACCCAAATTAACAACAGTTTCGTGTGAGATGTGCAAATACTTTTTTTACCTACTGTACACTGTAAAAAAATTCTGTATACAAATTAACACACAAGTGTAGGAAGTTTTTATGCGGATACCGCTTATGAAATTTCAGATACGATTTTGAAAATCCAAAACAGGTTATTTTAAAAATGAAAGTGTAGCTCCGTAATATTAATATACTTGTGCGTTTGAAAAATAATGCACGTGTAAAGAAATAATCACATCCAAGTATATTGAAATCAAGAACCATTTACTGATATCAAAATACGAGTGTATATTAAATTCAAGAACCATTTGCTAATATCAGCATACGGGTGTGTATCAATTTCACGGAACCAAAGTATTACCTTTAATATACACTGTGAAAAGCTTCTGTGTAAAAATTAATACACAAGTGTATGATGTTTTTATGCGGACGCTGTTTATGAAATTTCAGATAATATTTTGAAAATCCAAAACAGTTCATTTTAAAAATGAAAGTGTAGCTCCCTCCGTATTATTAATATATTTGTGCGTTTGAAAAATAATGCACGTGTAATCTGTTGTGATCATGCATTGTACTTATTGTAAAATTCAGTTTCACATATATTATATTTTTCAGGCAGCTGTAAATAAATTTCAAACTTGTTTTCTATTTTCAATGCTCTTTTTTATAGTTCATTTATTATACTTCTGTAGTAATTTTCAATTGAAGACACGGGTTAATGCAATAGATTTTCCACAAATTTACAAACTTTTCTTTGAAATTACATGTTGCATCTATTAAATTCTATATCCACGTTAGAATTTCATGTTCCTGTTTTAAATTTACGGTCCAAGTGTTTCAAATTTAATTTCATCTACTGAGTTCGTAAAATTCAATTCCTTTATATCTTAAATGTATTGTAAATTTCATATCATTTTTTACAGTGTAGCTCGTGGACGCTTTTGAAGTTTGCATCGTTGGAATGCGACGAAAATTTCTTTTTCCAAATTTATTTCCTCAGTTTTTTCATCATACTCATGATGAATACTTATGCAGTTTTTTTATAAGATACCTAAAATCGGTCTACTAAACTTTAGTTGCGGGCCAACGATGCAAACTCAAATATCATGCTCCTAGCCGGAAATGTGAGGATTTTTCGTGATTTTTTTCTGGGATAACGTGCGCAGGTTTTCAATTTGTCTTACTTAGAGTTGATAGTTACTTAAAGCTCTAAGTAACTCAAGAGTTAACATTTTGGAAAAATCGATTTTTTTATTTATTTTATTTTCGTAATGTACACCCACAGAAAATTTCTTGTCAATCCGGCGAATATTCTCGAACTTACGAATGTGCGTGTAGCACATTCGTAATGACGTGTCAGAGCGTTCGAAAGTGCTTTTGAAACTTTAAACGCGTTTTTCTCAAAACTGTGTTTTTAAAGTCGGTGAGCAAGATTTCTCGGAAACGGCTGAACCGATCAGTCTCAAATTTTAACACAATCTTTTCAAGTATATTTTTCAGTAATTAATCGAAGGTTTTTTCTCACCGATGGATATTTTCCATTTTATAAACAATTTAAGGCCTAAATTTTTGTCAAAAATCGATTTTTTTTGAGAAGCCGCCATTTTATCAAAAATTATTATTTTGCTTATTCCATCGATCAATTACAAGATAATCGATTATATTAACGAAATATTTTTGGTTGTATAATTTTAGATGGCCCAGTCCAGAGATATCCCAGATAGACGGATGTACCTCATATTGGCATCATATGTACATCACCACTGCGGCATAGAAAGTCTCACAGCTGTGTATCCCTTATGAGTGCTCCCGTTGAAGTCATATTTGCATCACATGATAATTCACAATAATACATCCAAATAAAGCAAAGTCGTTCTCACGCGAATATGCATGCAGTGAATTCATCAGACTAGCAAATTTGGCTCACGGATATTTAACAATAAATGAGTGCATATGGGGCGCATATGGGTGTCACGGCGTGAAGAAACTGTAGTGCTCATACGGAGCTCATATAGCGGCATGGCGTGACGTAACTATGCTGTGCTCATACGGAGCTCATATTAGCGGCATGGCGTGACGTAACTATGCTGTGCTCATATGGAGCTCATATGAGTGTCATAGCGTGAAAAATAAAAAAAATCCAAAAATCTTGATAAAAAAATCTGGTTGGATTTTTATATCCCCATACGCTTTATGTTCCTGCCTATATGATAAATGGATTCTTCTTCTATCAGATCAGTATGTTGACAAATTGGAGGGTGGAAACCATCGTAAAAGCAAGGGAAGCACAAAGGCTTACGACATCACGAACATAAAACGAACGTAATACTACCGCAACCACATTTAACCTTGCGTATTCTATCAGGAAAGCATATTTGAAGATATATATCTTCAAATATGCTTTCCTGTGAATTCGATTAATTATTTACATCTTATACCATATTATATTGCTTTGTAATTGTGACTTGATAATTAGATTAATTATTTATTATACCATATTATTTTGCTATGTAATTGTGACTTCATCATTGGATTAATTATTTTAATATAATAGATAAATAAAACTAGTAATACATATTTGCGAATTTTCTTATTTACGTCCACATGCAGTCTTATGAGAGATCAGAAAATTGAAAAAAAATTGAATTAAAAAAAAAAAGCATGAGGACGCGAACCGTGAACTTCTAGAGTGCCGGTCTGTCATCTTACCGTATTAGCTACGGCCGCTCTTGTCTCAAGCGTCAACGCTCAACGTACTCTACGCGCAAGACGAAACTGCCAAATTTTCAAATCGCGATATCTTAGCAACTAACGCCTATTGGAACAAAAATAAAAAACGACGTTAATTCGGAGGTCTTCAACTTTCACTACGCGAAAGGAGAACCCGATTCGCGACATCCAGGCTCTGCCTTCTCCTTGTTAGAAATATGCATATCGCCGTCATAGGATGTATCACAGAAACACGCATATCGCCGTCATATTGCGCTCATGGGATGTATCACTGAGAAATATGCATATCGCCGTCATATTGCGCTCACCGAATGTATCACTGAAAACATGCATATTGCCGTTATGGAATGCATTACTGAGAAACATGCATATCGCCATCATATTGTGCTCCTGGGATCTATCACTGACAAAATATACATATCGCCGTCATATTGCGCTCAACGAATGTATCACTTAGAAACATGCATATCGCCGTCATAGGATGTATCACTGAGAAACACGCATATCGCCGTCATGTTGGGCCCATCGAATGTATCACTGACAAACATGCATATCGCCGTCATATTGCTTGCATGGCATGTCTACTACCAGTGCCAACCCAGTGAATTCATCAACACAAGCCATTGGATGACTTCCATATGACGTAAAATTTGCAGATATTAATTGTGGACACTTGAGCACAGCGATATGAGTTCAACGTGCTTCAAACGTACGATGCATTTGTAAACGAGATTTTGAGATCAAAATGCTTTGTACATTCACTCTACTAAATGAGCTCACGTCTTTGGATCATGACATGTAGTCAATATGCTGTAAAATTTGCTTCATCAATTGTATGCACGGCGTGATGACCACGACTGTCTATCTGGGTATAGGCATAGATATAGTTTTTTAAAAACTTCAAACTGCAATATCTCGAAAACGATTGCGAGTCGCCAAAAATCCCTTTAGGGGTTGGCTTAAAATATTAAAAGGAAGGTTTGTGAAAAATTTCAGCTCGATCGGGGGGGTTCGAAACCTTACCCGTAAAAAAAAACTTTGAAATTCAATATTTGGAAAACTATTGCGAGTCACCAAAAAGGCCTTTAGGAGTTGTCTTAAAATACTAAAAGGAAGGTTTGTGCAAAAGTTCAGCTCGATAGAAGGTTGGGAGTTTTCGGAACCTTATCCGATTTTTGAGATATCGAAGTCACCGATTTTGAAAAAGTCGTTCTGAGAAAAACGCGTTCAAAATTCGCCGGTTCGCGGTACTTACCTATGAATGCCCACAACTCCCTCAGTTTGGAACAAATCGACTTGAAATTTTAAGAAAATATTTTGAAAAAGTTATATGTTGTCAATCTCTCAAAAACGAAAAATCTATATTTTGAAAAATTGCAACGAGGTGTAGGCGTTGAAAAAGAAATTCACGCGCTTGATCCATCGGGTTTAAAATTCATCGGGTTTTGAGACTCGATCAACTGCGTATGTGGATATTGTAAAAGAATCTTTTCAAGCCAGCTGGTACGGCGAACGAAATTTCCTTTTTCGTCGAAGGTCGTAGAAGAATTTTTGCCGCGTCAAATGCCAATGTCATTAATGTATCTTATATGCATACGCAATAACGATATGAGAATTATGGAATATTCAGAAGCAAAAACTACAATGAAAACGGTCGAAAAAGTCGCATTCCACGCCTCTCCGAATAATAAAGATGGCAATACGAAGGAGGTCAATCGTAAATAATACTCGGACTTACGCGAGAAATTCCGAGCGCCGTTCCAGAAGCCAGCACGGTTCATATACCAATGCGATGAAAAAAAAATTAATTCAAAGCGCGAAATATCCAGAGAGAAAGCGGCTACGGTTAGCCTTTATTCCGTTCCGCCTTAAAATTAAACATTTTTTAAAAATTATTTTCATAATTTTGTGCCAATGTTACGAGTAAAGTTAACGAGTTACGGTACACTCGTGTGACTAAGACGACCCATAAAGCGAGATATTGACGATTGTGCGCAAACGATATTTACGTCGCAGCCGCACTCTTGGATCGATAATTTTCCACGAAGTACGACGAATTTTGTACGCTACCGAATTCACCGTTGTCCAAGGTCGCTCGACACATTTATGTATTGTTGACAAATACGAGATTGAACCTGACGGGACGAACTTCTACGCAACGTAGCACTCACGATACGAACCAATTCCCCGTCGTCAAATACGAACGAATATTATTACGTTCCAGATTTGTAATTACGTTGAGCTATGAATCAAAATTCAGCTTCACAATTAGGTAAAAAAAAATTAGGCAAATAGATACTTCGTTCTTTTGTGGAATGAATATTAATTTTGTGATTTTTATTTTAGTCCACGAATGTAATATTTCTCAATTCCTTCAATTTATTTTGACACATTTTGCCTGCAAAAATCCTTGAACTATCTGTGGAGGGGTTAGGCTACTGTGAAAAATTCAAAAAATTGGTAGTCGCCTTAGGCAAGACGAATTGAAGAGGAAGGTCCAACATATAGTGCACAAAACGCAGAATTAAGGTAAACTTATGAGTACAACTAGAACTCCTCGACCAACTTTTTTTTCTTTTTTTTTAAATGATTTTACAACTACAAACTGTTATTGGTAATAACAATAAATAGTTTTGGGTGATTTACAGCAAATAAGAATGTGAGTCAGATGGAGATCCATTGGCGCTCCACTGGTTGTGACGTCAAACGTCAAACGCGTTTCTCTTGAAATAATGTTTTTCAAAACGGTGTACACGATTTCTCGACATCCAATGAACGAAGTTACTTGAAATTTGGTTCACTCATTCCGTGTAATAGTAGTTTAGTCTTGACCGACGCTTTTCTTTTTAACATTTTTTCCATTAGTTATCAATAATGCTAGTGTCATTCTTCCTAGAAAAATCGAAAAAAAAAATCATTTTATTTTATTTTGACGATGGGAACACGATAAACAAAGCTTGTTTGAGTCTTAGCGAACATGATCTATTTTAAGAAAAAAAAACTCGATTTTATTGTTTATTATTGCCCCTCAGATTTAAAGGTCCTTCATGAGATTGTTTACAACTGCTTCAATTATTAACATTTATCATAAAATTTGGCACACAACTTTGTTAATGTACATACAAATAAATGCCCAAACGATTTTTCAATAATCTTACTTGTTCCGTAAAAATGATTTTTTCCCATCAGTTATTAACAATATTGATGTCATTTTTCCGAAAGATTAAAAAAAAAATTCTTTTTTTACGATTGCCACACAATAAAAAAATAAGAAAAAAACCCGTTTCTTTTTGTTTCGGATCAACCGGGTGGCCAATATCAAGTACACCGCTGAGCCCCATACATTCAAAGGTTATTTACGAGCTGTTTACAACTTCTTTAATTATTATTATTTTTTAATGAAATTTAGCACACACCTTTGTTAACCTACATACATATAAATGTGAATGAATTTTTTCAAATAACCCTGATTTTTGGGTCAGCACAATAGCCTAACCCCTTAAGATCATTATTTACTGATTTACAATATAAATTTATAAAAAAACTTCTATAATGATTAAAAAAATGTAAAAAAGAACTTTGGTTGCGAACAACGTTGCAAACGTCAACTCCGTGTCCACTGTGCACTCGTATTTTTGAGGAAATTTATAACAAATATGTGATAATGGAGTCTTACAGGTGAGCACTGAAAAAATGGAATCTCTGTCCGCGTAAAAAATGTTCCAATTAATTGAACTACTATTCATTCGTTTCCCCTTCTACGAAACTACTATTATTTAATTTTTCCTCCGAGAATCAAAATACTTCAAAACTGTTCCAAAGCCCGTAAAAAGCGCGGGAATATCCGGAGTAACGATGAAAAAAAAATTCCGAGGACCACTGAACGATATAACATCGACGTTCGTGCACGTGAGAAATTATTTTGAGTACAAGTTTCGGAATCCAGTCTACGTAAACTGAGAGGAGATGCGTCGAGCATCGAACTGCTAAAAATAAAAGGACCTTCGCATCTCGTGAAAGTCCGTTACGACCGCCCATTAAGGGGTTAGGCTACTGTGAAAATGACGAATTCTCGTTCGTCGCTCGAGGCGGCTGAAACTGAAGAGGTCCAACATATGGTGCAGAAATCGCAGATTGAAGGTAAACTTATTATCACAATCATAGAACTGCTAGTAAAACTTTAAACGCGTTTTTCTCGAAACTTTTTCTCGACATCTAATAAACGGATTGACTTGAAATTTGGTACACTTATTCAGTGTAATAGTAGTTTAGTCTTGACCGACGATTTTCTTCCCAACATTTTTTTTTCGTTCGTTATTAACAATAATGTCATTTTTCCCGGAATAATATAAATCAATCGATTTTTTCGTAACATTTTTTCAGTAGTCATTAACAAAAAAAGATGTCATTTTCCCGGAGTAATATAAACCAATCGATTTTTTCGTAACATTTTTTCAGTAGTCATTAACAAAAAAAGATGTCTTTTTTCCTCGAAAAAGAACCAAATTTTGTTTTTTTTTATGATTGAAACTCGATAACAAAAAAGCTCGGTAAATTCTCAAATCTATGCTTTTTAAAACGGTGTACACGATTTCACGCCATCTAATAAACGGATTGACTTGAAATTCGGTACACTTATTCAGTGTAATAGTAGTTTAGTCTTGAACGACGTTTTTTTTTCGTAACATTTTTTCATTAGTTATTAACAATGAAAATGTCATTTATGCGCGAAAAAAATCATTTTTTTAAATAATTGGAACTCGATAACGAAAAAGCTCGGTCAATTCTTATCACTATGTTTTTCAAAACCGTGTACGCGACTTCTCGCCATCTAATAAACGGATTGACTTGAAATTTGGTACACTTATTCAGTGTAATAGTAGTTTAGTCTTGAGCGACGATTTTCTTCTTAACATTTTTTTTTCATTAGTTATTAACAATGTCATTTTTCATGGAATAATAAAAAAAAGAATCGATTTTTTTAGAATTGAAACACGATAAAAAAAGCTCGGTCAATTCTTAGCCAATATTATCTATTAAAAAAAACGTTTTCGTTTCAGATCAATCGAGTGGCCAAAATCAGGTGCACCATTGAGCCTCACGTTCAAAGGTTCTTCACGAGATTGTTGATAACTTCTTTAATTATTAATATTTTTAATGACATTGGGTACACAACTTTGTGAACGTTCATACGAATAAATGTTCAAACGATTTTGCAATCATCTTACTCATTCCTTCCAATTTTTTTTAAACCCTGATTTTCGAATTGTCACAGTAGCCTAACCTCTCATTTCTTATCCTATAGAGTACCAAAAATGTTCGATGCGCAGCACTATACGATTGTCCCAACAGTGTCCCGGCGGCGAATCGTACGATTACAAAAATCGTCCAAAAGCAGCAGTACCACTCACCTCCGAATATTCAAAAGATCTCGTAACTTCATCCTCATCATGATGGATAATCCTTTGCACTAGGCGAGAGCGCACACATACACGCACGTTTGACTCGCGAGTCGATGAAATTTGTTTCAGCGCGTCAATTCGGTCGACGCAGCGAAAGAAGCAACGAAAAAAAAAACCACACGATCTTGAGAAAGAAAAGACGCGAATTTTACGACATAACTCGCGTCTGGTTCGAAAACAAACTGTTGTGCCAGCGTATTGTAACAACATCGGAAATTTGTGGGACGCGCACGCGCGCGCGCTTGAGAGACCGTTGCAGCCGGATTTCACGCACGAGCCGCCACGACCGTTGGTTCTGTCACGTGCCAAGAGATCGGGCCAATTGGAGGACTTTGAGGGTTGATACGAGCTCACGTCATTGGTCCAACGCGTTACATCAGGGTTTCCTTTGCTTTCCTCTATCCAAGTTTCTGTTTCTCCGTTCTTTTTCTCCACCTGTTCCTTGTGCCGCCTCCCCCTTCTTCGCTCTCTTCCCCCTCCCCGCAACTTTATTCTCACTTCCGAACCGTTTCAACGGTAATTGCGCCTATTACAGCCATCCGAGAAACGCTACCGAGTCGTTCGATGAGAATCCTCCGAATTCATCATTCGCCGTAACGATTCGAGCGAGCGCGCGAGTCAGCTGCTCGCGCGTCGACGAATTTTGCGCGAGAAACATGACGTTTTTTTTTATCGAACTTTTTGAACGCGTACAGTCTCTTTGGAAAGTTCGATCTAGGGCCGTCAGAGTGTGTTGGGTGCGAAGGACCGAAGGGGAATTTCTTATTCATAGGCCGTTTGCAACGTTATTCTTGGAGCTCAAATAACGCGGGATCTTTGGTACTAGGCTTATCGGGTTTGATTTAATCGTCACGCAGTGGAATGCTCGTGAAATCCAAGTTTCGAACAGGACTGTACGCGCGAAAAAATAAAAAGTATCACGAACGATCAATTTCTCATTCGGACGTGACGAATCACTGGAGTAACGGAACCGACGAGCAAATTAATTACAATCAATTAGCGTAGCTGAAGGATTATTCATGAAAATGTACAAGTTTACCCTTCTGTCGATGTGATTTACGATCAACCGTCCATCAATCGCCAGCCAAGTTCGTCTTCGTTGTGCAGCCGCTTGTACGGAAGTGGCGCCTCTCACGGCCGGCTGGCACGTTCCACTTGCAACAATAGCGCGCACGTGCTTAGCGCTATGTACATTTTGTATTAAATCGCACGGCAGCTTTTTAACGGAGAATTTTACAAAATAATTAGCTAATTATCCTTTTTGTTATCTTGGTTAAGGATTTCTGTTTTTATTTGTGAACGAAAAATTGCTGCTTGTGAATATACTTTGAAGAATACAACGGAGAGAATAAACTTTCTGGTTAATTACTGAAAAGAGACTGGAATATATTTTTAAAAGCGTAGAAAGTTTTTTCTCGAAATTTTGGCGCGCCCAGTTCTGAATAAGTATCCTGGATGGTTTGTTTACTCTTTCTGTGTTTACCGTGTCGCGCACGCTTTCGCCGGACATGTACAGCGAGGGACGGTCAACCGCGTGCGTTAGACCTGCGCAGTATGACCAGCGAGGATGCGCGCGCCTTGCGCCTGCGACACTGATACGCGACCGGCCACGGAGCACGCACGTACGCGGCGTAGCAGTGCGGCAGGCGCCACTCACGCGACAAGGTCTCACCACGCGACTAGGAGCTAGAGTGAGCTGAAGGTATACAACATGGAGGGTGTCTCTAAATGACCTGACATTTTCATTTCTTAAGGGATAACTCCACTCTAGGATTTTAAAAACTCGTTCTTTTCTGCTTAAAAATACTTTGGGGTCATAAAAACAATATGCAATTGGTCCTGTAGCGACTTTTTTTAAGGTTCAATTATCGATTTTACCGCAGCGCCTCGGACTTCTTTCAAGCGCCTCGTACAACTCTAAACGCGTTTTTCTCGAAACCACCTTTTTCAAACTGGGAGGACGGGTCATTCAAACACCTTTGCATGGATCGATTCGAAATTTTGATAGTAGCTTCACAATTACATTCTCTATAGGAGTACGTAGCCGTTTTGAAATTAAATGTAAACTTTTTTTTATAAACAATTTACTGCTTATTTTTTGGGCAAAAAATCGATTTATTTCTTACAAAGTGCGCCATTTTTTCAAAATTTGATGAAAAAAATCCCTACGTCAGTCCCATAGCTAAGAATGTATACATTATAATATTTCTGGTTTTTTGTTCCAGGTCTTATACCTCACGAAAAAACCGTCCTCCCGTGAAGCTATTTGTAAAAAACATGGTTTTCAAGATGGGCTCTGTCGCCGTCATTTTGTATGAAAATTATAATAAATTTTTTTTTATAATTTTTTTTTGTTATATCTTTATATTGAATTGTCAAAATTAGGCCTTATTTTCTGCCGCTAGGGTGGTGTTATCCCTTAATAAAACGTATTATTTATTTGAAAAGTACGAATATTTTTATTTGGATTTTTTATTTTATTTTGTATGCGGATTAATTTAATTAACGGTGCGTCCAATTACTCCCTTGAGCTCCTGAAGGGTCTGCGGATCATTGGCATACACTGTTACTTTCAGAAAACCCCAAAGAAAGAAGTCCAATGGCGTCAAATCACACGATCTTGGTGGCCAATTCACATATAATAATTCTACCATTAACAAACTTTAGGTATACTTTAATGGTATATTTAAGTATACAAAACGATTTTTTAAATTAATTCATCATTAAAATGACGGAGCTGTGGCAGAGTGTTACAGCAAGGTCGCCGTGGGAGTTGCGAATCGGCGTGCAGTCCAGCTTACCGTAGACTTTGATTTGCCAAAAAGTCCAAACATTTTTTCAGTTAGAACATGTATAGTTTCCATGTGACGGTAATTAAAATGAAGAAAATGCAAATTTAAGAAAATGGCACGCATTTATAAAAAAAAATCAACATTTCACGTAACATTTCTGGAGAAATGTGAATGAAAAAAGTAGTTTTTTTCCATTTTTTCAAAAACAATTCTCGTCAAGTAGAAGGTACCAACATTATCGATATTTCTACCAAGTTTCAACTCAATCGGCTTAATAGTTTTTGAGTAATCCCGCATGCCAATTTCGATGATGAAGTTTTGAGAAAAACGCGTTTAAAGTTCACGCCCGCTCCGAATCCGAGCGGCGAGGTACTGCGTTAACGGGCTGTTTGGAGTTTTTTTAATTTCGCTTTGAAACTTTAGGAAAATATTCTACACATGAGGCATTCCACGTCACTTCAGCCAGTAAAAAAATCCACAAATAATTTTGAAAAATCGGGTTACTTTATTGAAAAATATTCTCCGAGTGTCGACATTTTTAAAAAATTTCTGACGTTTTTTTTCGATGATTACCATTTTTTAATATTTTTCCACTCAAATGGCTGTATCTTTGGCAGGATTTGACGTATTTACATTCGTAAAAAACGAAAATGTGCGTCTTTTTCTAGCTTTCCAGTAAAAAAAACAATTTAGATTTTATTAAGCAAGTCGAACGTCCGTTTCAGGGAAAAATATGCAGAAATATTTTTTTTCTCAAGGAAAGACACTCGTTATTTTATTTTTAAGAATTTCCCCGAATTGTGAATACGAAAAACGGATTTTTGGTATTTTTTGTATTATGGGATTCCTAAACACCGTGAATAACAGCTATTTTTATTTACATTTTTTTTTTATTAATATTCGATTGAAGAGTGTGGAGGTTTTCGAAATACATATGACATATATGTCATATGTATTGGAGCCTTGGAGTGCTCCACACTCTTCAATCGAATATAAATTTTAAAAAATAAAAAAATAAAACAGCTGTTACTTTACGGTGTTTAGGAATTCCATAATATAAAAAATACCAAAAATCCGTTTTTTGTATTCACAATTCGGGGAAATTAAAAAAAATGAAACGAGTGTCTATTGTTGTAAAACGATGAGTAAAATATTGTTGCATATTTTGCCCTGAAACGGACGTTCGACTTGCTCAATTAAACCTAAATTAATTTTTTTTAGGCTAGAAAAAGACGCACATTTTCGTTTTTTACGAATGTAAATACGTCAAATCCTACCAAAGATACAGCCATTTGAATGGAAAAATGTTAAAAAGTGGTAATCAACGAGAAAAAACGTGAGAATTTTTTTAAAAATTTCGACATTCGGTGGATATTCTTCAATAAAGTAACTCGATTTTCTCAAAATTATTTGTGGACTTTCTTTACTGGCTGAAGTGACGTGGAATGCCTCATATATAGTTCTATCGTTTAAAGAAGAAAAAAAAACAAATCGATTTTTTGTTCGTTGTAAATCCCGCCTTAAATATTTTCCTAAACACTTGAGCCGTGAAACTTCATTACACTTGAAATAAAGCCTCAAACATTTACGAGAACATTTAAATTTCTAAAAGTTCTATGTTTATGTAAGTTTTGTTAAGTATGTACTGCCTGCGCCTTTGATCAGTGACCAAGGATCTTCTTCTGTACCTTTACTATTCAACTTCATACACTAAATATTATTTATTACTTTTTAGTTCAATAGTTTATAAATGAAAGCTCGTTTTTAAAAGTTTTTTTACGTTTATTATTTTTTACCATCCTTTGCTAGCTATAAGTAAAGCCGATGGAGATTAAGCGGAAGAGGAAAATACATAAAATTATATTTTTAATATCAGTGCATCCGGTTAATAACCGTAAATCATACATCGCTATTTCACGCTGCGTTAACAAATATTTCTCTCTTCATTTTATTCAAAGCTGTACCAAAGACCTTCGATAAATCATAATGTACGTGTGTGCCCATA
This sequence comes from Ophion ellenae, assembly GCA_963210295.1. Taxonomy (NCBI): domain Eukaryota; kingdom Metazoa; phylum Arthropoda; class Insecta; order Hymenoptera; family Ichneumonidae; genus Ophion; species Ophion ellenae. The sequence goes on from OY723387.1 coordinate 45,312,999, forward strand.
TATAAATATAGGAATAGCTCGAAGAGTCCGTACGAGAGAGATACAGATGTGTGTGACGTTCTCGTCAATGTCTCAGGCATAGTAATTGACCGTGACAGTCCGTCTTGCGCGTTGCAGTACTTCATGCAAACACTTGAGCGTCCGACTTTGACTCGTTGCCAAGAGCATCGGCTCCGGGCTTTTCTCTTCCATGCTAATGAGGCATATAAATAGTACGCCTTGTATTTCGAGATCTTCTCAGTGTCCGAAGAATCACACGATTGCAACGTTTTCATTTTTTTTTTATTGTTTATTGTTTTTTTTTCCGTATCGACGCGGAGGCATCTATGTGACGTTGAAGACGTGTGGAACTTTAACGACTGGAGGTGTATCTCGAATGATCCGCGTGGCTCTTTCTACCTCTGTGTGTTTCTATGTACTCAAGCGTACCGTGAAATCTCATAACCTTAGAAAGCAGATTTCCTCGAGGATAATCGATAACGATCGATTCTCCACGTTCTAGATTTGATATTGAAAAATTCGACGCAGTTGCCACGATGCTTTTGTTTATTGCAGTTTTTGTTCCCCGTGGAAGGAACTTTATTTTCGTGAAGAAAAAATCGCGATCTCAATGGGTGTGTTCAAAATGACCCAAAATGTCGAAAAATTACGTTTAGATAAAAAAAAATGTCTAACTGGGTGTGTGCGTGTGCGGATTTTTTTTGTACGCGCAAAAATTCTGATACTGAAGTTTGCATCGTTGGAACGCAAGGAAAATTGCCTGGCCATTTTTTATTTGTTGACAAATTTGGGCTGAGGAATTCGCTTGAAGGGTTTTTTAGGATCCTTAGCAGAGATCTACAGTGGAACTTTGCAGATAAGATTTTGGACGATGATGAAAATGAAGAAATGAAGAATGAAGAACTTTTTTCGTTGCATTGCAACAAGGCAAATTTCAATATCGTCGAAAATTTCTACTCTTCGGGATACTTGGCTGAATTGCACATTAATCATAGGAAGTATGTTCATTCTGCACACTGAGAAAACAATATATTTCTATGTACCAGGATTTGTTAAATATTAACAAATGGTAACGTTGGATATGACGAAATAAATATCTTCTTACAGTTAATAAATCATTTATTTGAGCCTCTGAATTGTCAAAAATAAAGATTTGGCAATAGTTAAGAAATGGGTACTTTGATGGAACATACCCGTTCTTAACAGCCTCTAGATGTACAGTTGGTCTAACCAAATACTTCGTGATTAAGCGGTTACGTGGGTTTGAAAATTAAGAAAAATCACGGCAGAAACAAAAGGATGCTCGGGACATCGCAGCTGCAGCAGAACTTTTGCTTCATGGAGCTGGAATCGACGATTCTAAGTTTGAAAAAAAAATTCTTCTTTTTATTTCTTCTTAAAACTTTAATCGCATTTTTCTCAAAATATTAGTTTTCAAGTCGGCGGACTCGTTTCTCAAAAACGAATGCACCGATCTTATGGAAATTTGGCACACTTCTTCAAAATCGCATTGATTAGTGATTGAACTAAGGTTTTTTTTCGATTACAACTAATTTCGTCGGTGCATTCGTTTCTCAAAAACGAATGCACCGATCTTATTGAAATTTGGCACACTTCTTCAAAATAGCATTGACTAGTGATTGAACTAAGGTTTTTTTTCGATTACAACTAATTTTCTAAGGCTATACGTAGTGTAAATTGTACCAAAAATGTAACTATTTTGCACACAACTCTGCCAAAAATTTCAATTTCAATTGTTTTAAAATCCTTCATTCAATCACGAGCTATACTTACCTACCAACAGGAAAAGTTTGGTTTTTTAATTTCCGATAAATCTATCATGAGTTATCCTGACCACCACGAGGACACTTTCTTTAAGGGGTCTCCGGAAACCAGGACTCACCAGCTGAATCTCCCAAATTTTTGGATGAAAATTTTTTTTAATATTTTTGAAATGTTGCTCTTTTATGCGCTTAACATTTTGAATAAAATAATGTATATATTATATTTTTTTTAAGTAGAGAAAATACGCTTTTTTGGCTTCGAAACCCACGTATCTCCTTAACCCTTTGAAGCATACATTTTTCTTTACGTGCACGTTTTTTTTGCACTTTTGTTATTGATGACACCCGCTACGTAACAAATAAAAATTTAATAGTTATTTTTTAGTAGTTATTGAGGTCCTAGGAACCTTGAAACGCATTTACAACCACCGTATTTAATTGAAAAATATGTTTGAATCGTCAAAATCTGAATTGAATTAGGTTTCACACCAGTGTTACACTACACCGCAAAGGGTTAAGAATCTATAATTAAAAAACTGCACAAAAACATTAAAAATAATAACAACAATTAAAAAATGAAGAAAGTCAAGAAGAATTTTCTTCGTAAACGTCAACACCATAATATGAGATAACGTTGAAGTTTACATCGTTGGAATGCAACGAAAATTTTGTTTTTTGTTTTTAATTACTCAATTGTTTTTACCTATGCAGGATGTAAAAGGCGCTCAAACGTTTTCACCTAATTATTAAAAATTGACGACCTCAATTTGCAAAAATCCTTTGGATAATAATAATAAAAAAAAAAGAAATGAAAAATGTGGAGAAACATTTTTGTTGCATTTCAACGATGTCAACTTCAACGTCATAATATGGCCGAATTTCGCTTACGCAAATCGTGCTCAATTCGTGCCGACTGAAAGAAGTGCATGGTCGCCGACAAGCGAATTAACTATACACGTGCGAAAAAAAAAGTGTCGGCTACCGCAAGCCCGGTCGGGAGATATTGTGTTCGCGCGTTCCCCACTTCGACAGCTTGTAACTTCGTCAATTTTACGAGTATCGTTAATGCCGCCACATATTTTTTCGAGATTTTACGCTTACAGAAAATGCAAGGAGCAAAGAAAAAGAATTTTCTCATCCAACGATGTTGAATAGCCATCTTGACTTTCCTGGCGTAGTTCATCGTGTATTGTCGTGTGACGAGGGAACCTACGCGTACATACATCTGTAAATGCGCAATGTTATTTTGTGTCGAGACAGCGGACAAATTGTCTGAGAAAGACGAGAAGCCATGTTCCTCGTTCTCGTGTGTGGAATTGTTTCAGACTTTATCGCGTCTTCTCGCATTCACACTGTGTAATTCACAACCATTATGAATAATTGTCAAGTACCACAAAATATCGTATGAATCTTCCGCAACCATTTTTGCATTTTCTCTTACGAACAATCCACGGTTTTATTTTCTCTATTTTTTTTAAGTACATACATTTATTGTATTTGCAACATTTATTTTTACAAAATGCAATTATTTTTGCTCGGTATTTTTATTTTCACGAGTATCCCGACATCCGTCCTTCAGGTGAACCTTCTCTAGTCACTCTTTTCACCATTTTAAGGAGGTTTGAGCGTTAGCCACAATTGAAAATTAAATTTGTTATTGTCTAGACTATACTGAATCTTTAGGAATTTTTGAAGTTTTTTCACTACAAATCACCAGAGTTAAAAAATCATTTGATGTATGTAATTTTACGTGCGGTTAGACGGGCAAGACGTTCACGCTACGGGCGATGTATATATTTTTACTTTTCAGCGCCAAGATGTACCATTTCTAACAACGGATTTCCACAAACGCAATCTTTGTAAACATTTAGAAAGAAAACCCATCTTGCCCATCGTAAACCATATCTATTCAATATTGAACTATCGAGGTCTGATGAAAGATTACGAATCTTGGCTGGCGAGTGTACACTTAATGTTAATTAATGGTAACAATAAATAATCTCGTGACATCCATACGAATAGGAATAATTGCGGAGCTGGCGAACAATACCAGACTTGTACACATTACGTCAAATTTTTTTGTGCACTTAAAGCACACCTTTATTGGCTTCCAAAATATTTTGAATCTTTGAAATTTTGGACTTGTCCATGGCTGGCTGAATGAAAAAATACTAATAGATGAGCACCCCGAGTAGAAATCTTGCTCCGACTACAAGAAAGACCTGATCAGGCTTCCTGATTTCTTTCTTCGGCCCTGATGAGGATTTTTTATCAAGCCCCGATCATTTTTGAAACGCAATCCCTGACTTCGGTCTGATCAAGGTAAAAAATCAAGGCCTGATCAGGGTGAAAAAATATTTAATTTAAATAGGATCTATTTAAATCAAATAGGTTTTTTTTACTACGATCTTATGTGTTCCAAATATATTTTTTTAGAATATTGAATAGAATATTTCATAAATCCAAAATAAATTGAAATACTAAATTTAGAGTACGACCACACTGATTTTGTATCATAATTCGTCGTTCCCTGGCCTTGTGAAAGGATTTTTTTGAAGAAAATATTTCTGCATCAACATGCGATCGAATCTAGAACCTACATACCTATAGCTACGCACGCTGCCCCTACGCTACGAAATGTTTGTAGCATTTTGGTCGCAAATATGGCATAAGAGACCACATGAATTCCTATAATTATTTGTTGTATCACATAAACTATATCAATTAGTTAATATCATTGTGATAATTAGAAAGTTTTACCGAATATCATGCTGTAAATTTTTCAAACATAACCTCTATGTATGTGTGTATGTGTGTGTGTGCGTGTATATATATATATATATATAACTCCTTTCTCTCCGCCCCTCTCTACCCCCCTCCCCTTCCATGTGTGTATTTCAATAAAGATGGACCATTCATTCAATAAAACAGAAAGATATTTGTCTTCACGAAAATTCTATTCAATGTAAATTTGAAAAGAAAAAACATTAATGTAGTGGATTCAACTAAATTGTTTTTTTTTTCATAGAGAAAACCGAATCACATATTTATTAGGGATAATTAAAATATTAGGAATAATAAAAAATGTATATGCATAGAGTGGACAAAATGTGTCTCGTTTTGACGACGCGCTAATATATATATATAGTTCGTCTGGTGTTTGATAAGAGGTTAGGCGTGTAAACGGCGCCAAACTGTATACAGGTCCAGTTACTTGATGATTGCCTGAAGCTAGCCGGATCAGGCGAATCAAGGCACACCGTAAATAAGGCCTCCGTACTACAGCGTGATCAGGCCTGGATCAATATTTCTACTTCGGGATAGTGATGACGATGATGACATTAAATGCGATTGTTGTGAGCCTGACATAGAAGAGTTTGTGTAGCAATATCAAAGTGATAATAAGAAAGTAAATTTATATTCAATTCAAAGAATTTGTTTTATTTCATAGCCGGATATGTCCATAAGATTTTCACTCAAAAGCGGAGTTGTCCACCATTCTCATTCAAAACCGGGCTTGTCCGAAATAAAAATAAAAATGAACACATGGTAGTTAGTGATGTAATTAAGCTAAAGCTAGGTCCAGGCTTACATTTTGATAGAGCCTTCATATATTAAAGCTCAAAATTCTAACTCATCTCTATTTGGTTATTTTGGTTTTTGACCTCTCGTGTAAAAAAGTAATTCATGGACAAGTCCGGTTTTGTTCGCCAGCTCCTCAATTATAAATTACTCAAACTTTGATTCTGAGTTGTATAAAACATTCGCTGTCGTAGTTCTGTCATCATAAGCATCGATAATGTTATACTTTTTCAAGTTGGCAGTAACACAAACGTTTTTCTTATTTACGTAATAAGAATATAAAAGTGCATAATTTTGCTCTTTAATTATTCATTTTATGAAAAATTAGCATCTACGGAATAAATATACACTGCGTATGCAGTTTTTTGAGGTTCATTGAAAACAAAAAGCATAAACCGTCATTCGACTCAACTGGACCGCTCCAACCTCCTCATATAATCGATGCCGTCAACTGAGATGTTTCGACGACGGCCGGTTGATTAAGGCGGTCCTCTAGTTTCTCGGGTTGAAAAAATGGATTTTTTTTCTTCATAAATCACATCTACAACATGTGTAGAAAATGTGTGCCAAAGGATTTTTCGATATTCGAAGTGGTTCACAAGTTACGGCCCTGGAACGGAGCAGGTATACTTTCAAACGCGTTTTTCTCGAAACACCATTTTTCAAAACGGTGACCACGATATTTCAGAAACTACTGCACCGATCTTATTCAAATTTATGCAGCATCTTTAATATGTTATAAGCCAGCGATTGAACTAGGATTATCATGATTGCTTCGATAGTTTTTTTTGTACGAGCGAAAAACTTAAGAAAAAATGAGTAAAAAATAGAATGTAATTTTCAAAAGTGTATAAAAAAGTCAATTTTTGTAACTTAGAATTCACTCTAGTTCAATCGCTAGTCTTAAATATGAAGATTAAAATGCCGTTTGGTTTTTTGATCTCAGATAAGCAAAACAGCCGCAATCTTGGGCACCGTCAAGCACCTGTTTTACTTGATGTCTTCCTGTCGGCCACTATAACTTTTATTCTATAATATATTTTGACTTAAAAAAATTTGTAAAGCTTATTTAAATGTTAATAAAGATTATGCAAAACAATGAGATTGATTATTTCGATGCTTTGCCCGTAAAAAATTATTGAAAAAGCCGTAAAAAAACAGCCGAGAAACTAGAGGACCGCCTTAAGGCCGTAGGCGACTCTAGAGGCCGGAAATAGACTTTTTTGGGATTTTTTTCTTAAAAAAAACTACAAAATAATTCGAGATTACAAAAAAGGGTGTTTATCATACATATCAGTGACTGTATACAATAATTTTTTTACAGCGGTTAATTTCAAAATGTCGGCTGTGCAGCGTTTATCTCAAAACTGCTTTTTTTAAGGCGAGGTATACACCTAGATGGTCGAGGTCGAGGATTTAGAAGCTATGAATATTGGGTCGACCGTAGAAGACCTACACTATGGGCCTGGTATCGATGATTCCATGTAAATTGACAAATTTCATGATTTATTCATTCCCAAATTTTCAAACGCGTTTTTCGCAAAACCACGTTTTTCAAATCGGTACCCAACACTTCTCGAAAACCAATGAACCGATTGCCGTGAGGTTTTTTGTGGTTATTCTATACACCATTATCTAGTACTTGTCATAGGATTTTTTCCCGTTACTTAGTTTTTGTTTTATAGGCAAAATAATAACTAATTTTTGGCCCAAAAATCACTATTTATGTTCAAACGTCCGCCATTTTGTCATAAATCGATATTTTCAAAATCGGCTATGACAAGTACTAGATTATAGTATCTCATTTAATAATCGTTTCGGTTTTTGTTTTTCAGATGATTTTTGAAGAAATGCCAGTGGGTACCGTATACGCAGATTTTTTTACGACGCTCCAAGGATCATACAATATCCTTGTATATTTTTGATATTTTTAAATAAAGAAAATTAAACATATTTTTGAATGTATATATTTTTAGATAATCAAAACCCCAATCCGAAATTTCAAATAGTTTTCCTTGAAAAAATTCACAAAAATGACCTTTTTCCGGCTCCTAGGTGCATATCTCCCCTTAAGTTGGCCGGAAACATAACTCAGACAATTTTCAACCGATTCACTTGAACTGTTGAATATATCTTGAAAAATACATTGTCTATGGAAGTACGTAGGATTTTTTTTTATATTGCACAGTTCATTTATTATTAACAATTATCTGACGATTTTTTAGGCAAATTTTTGGAAAGTGAAAATTTTTTTTTCGCTGCACAGCCGCCATTTTGAAATTAATCACTTCAAAAAAAATATTGTTTACAGTCACCGATATGTATGATAAACACCCATTTTTGTAATCTCGATTCATTTTGTAGTTTTTCTGAAAAAAAAAATCCCCAAAAAGCCTACTTTTCGGCCTCTAGAGTGGCCTAACCCCTTAAAGGAAAAACATTTTTGACACGGACCTGGGCCTAGTCGTTGGTTGCACACAAACGTATCATTCCACTTCCTCCGTACATGTCCCGGGGTTGGTCTCAGGGCGGAAGCGTACCCGGTCGCGTACGGAATAATTGAACGATTGAAACGAGAAGTGGAAGCTATACGCCTTCGCCTTATTCGTGTATACGAACGCAGAGGTGCACGCAATGATGGCTGAGACATCAGTCAACGCGTGCTTGCGCATTCGCATGATCACCGGAGATATACACGAGAAGAAAAATTCTTCGTCAAGATGGAACGATTTCTACGTATTATATTTTCGATGCTGTCAACAGAAAGACGCTGTGCGGGGCTTTGGACAAGCAGGTATATTCATTATTTGCAATGTTCCTTCGTCCGTCCTTGTGAGGCTTTTACGACCCCATCCATTTAACTTTCACCCCGCACTTATCACCGTACTATTGTCAGTTCCTGAAAGAAACCTCAGAACGTTTTCCACTGTCACTGTCCGAGTGCATCCGCACGAGGGCACTGGGAAACTGTGAAAAACTTGCGCCCATAGAGAATATATTCTCATCGCGTATGGTATTTACTATTTTTATTTGTCATGGCAATATATGATGTATTCAACGGAGAGAAAAAATACGGAGAAGCGAATGAGAGAAAAGGAACGACGAAGAAAAATCGAGAGATCGCAAAAGAAACATGTTATATCTGTATGCTAACAAGGAACATCACTTGAGGGGGGAATATACCTTTATAAATTTTTTTGCATTTTTTTATTGGCTTAAAAGGCCCCTCAAATATCCAAAAAAATTTAATTAAAAGGACAATTGTATAGTCCAGCCATCGCCAATTAAAGGTAAACACGAAACTTCCATGATTTTACAGTACTTAAAGCCTTATTATACGCGAAAAATTTCAAAATATTTCATATTTTTTTAAATTCCATTAGCCTGAACGGGTAGGAATATTTTAAGCTTTACAGAATTGAAAAATTCTGTAAATTTGAATTTGAAATTTTTACAACATATTCTTAGTATCATTACCTATCGTGTGAACCACAGAAAAAAAATTTCAATGACACAAAAAAATATAAAAATAAAATACCGACAGAAAATTGAGTAAAAAATATTAAGTTAGGAATTTTTATTATAAATAAAAAATAATAATATTGTTGGTTCACACTAAAGATACATTCATTATGCAATTATAAATATGTTAATTTTTTTCAGACACCCACATCGATGCCGAGAACTTTGACCATCAACGCGCGCGCAAAAAAATACATTGCTTTATTATGTTATATCTCCGCCATTTGTTAATATTTCTGATTTTTTTTTAAATATACTTAACCATGTGCATACGTGATTTGTAAAAAAAATGTCAATATACGCGTCATTTTTTTTAACCGCGTCTAGACAAGTATCTTCGAAAATTGGCGCAATCGCGTATTTAAGGCCTTAAAACTTTAAACGCGTTTTTCTCGAAACTATATTTTCAGACACGGGCGTATGCGTAGCGTCTCGAGTTTTTCATCGACTGACTTGAAATTTTAACTGTAGCTTCTTGACAACATTTTCTAGTCCAGTACATAGGATTTTGTCGATAAGTTGAAATTAAAAAATTTTATGATCGATATTCGACCGATTTTTGCACGATTTCTTTTCATGTTAACGCCATTTTTTAAAAATCAATATTTTGAAAAACCCCCACGTACTGGACTAGTTTTTTATATTTACTTCGAAAATATTTTTCATTTTTTGTTCTAGCTTGAAAATGATGACCTGTGCGAATACGCCCGTAGAGGACTATGAAAAAAAGGAGTTTTCTTTCATCGACTACCGTGCCGCTATTTTGTTTCAAAATAACTTTTAAAAAAACATTTCTTTTGCTTTAAGACTCGTACTAACATGCATAAAAAACCGAATTTAAAAATATTGTTTTGATTTTCTTAAATAAATTGTTAAAAATGACCCTTGATTTTGCCCTCACAAAGGTATATTCCCGCTTAAGGGGCGACAGATCTTTAGGCGAGGAAAAATATGCTGATTTTCATAATTTTTTTTTTCAAACGAAAGATTTCTTCACTATTTTTGAGACTTAGGGTACGTTCTATTACTACTTTTTGCTGTTTCATCGTATGTTTTTTTTATTAGTCCTTAACCCTTCTACTGCACACTGGGTTATTGTGACCCCATGATCTTTTTCTTGCAAGTACTTATTTTTTAACGCATATTCCACTTTGAACGATTGTTTGGGCACTTCATTTTTGTTTTTCTTGAAAAATGAATGTTGGGCCGTAACCTAAGAATCATTGACTACAAAAAATGCAAATTAACCGAAATACAACGATCTGAAAAACGTCTGGGGATTTTGGTATAAAACTTTCTAACCTTATTGTTCAAAACATGATTCTAAAAGTTTTTGACAATTAAAAACAAAACGTATTTTTTTATTGCAAATTGTAACCATTCTTTTCGGAAAATTCAAAAATATTGTTTGGAAGCGTACCATTTCATCGATTTTCAACATTTTTCAATTTTTTTCGGTTCATATTCTGCGCATGAGTGTTAATGAAAGAAAACATTTCTCACTTTTAATCACATATTCTTTACAACTATAGCTATAGCGCACATCAAGGATTTTTTTAAATTTTGATATTTACTATTTCTTTTTGCCAAAAACGGTGAAAAAATACGTTTTTTGTTTCGAAAAATGTCCGCCATTTTGTTATTTTTTATTTGTTTGAAAACCATTTGATTTTTTTTTGTTTCGGATGATCCATCTCGGAGATTTCACCAACAGCGCAGACCTACCATTTTTTAGGACATTTTTTTAACTACCATTTTCGTCTATAAATAGTGACTTAAATAAATAATTTGTTTTTCAATGTATTTCGAAAGTGTATTTATCAAGTGTAACAACTTTTATATCAATATCTATACTACAAACCTACCAAACAAATGCAAAAATCCTTTTCAGCGTCTAAAGTAAGAAGACGCCTTAAGGGTCATGACTCGAGCTAAAACGATGTCACAGCATCCACATGGAGAGCGTTGAAAAGCCGAGTTCTTTCGTCACAAAACGTCTGAAAATAAACTTTTCAAACATTTTCTTCATAATTGCGAAAGGCGATTTAAAACAAGTGTGAATCCGAGAATTTTACACTTTTTGAAATTTAAAGTAGCGTCACTCCATTCAAAACCATAAATCTTCAAAGTCTTTCTGGCGTTTTTCAGTCGAGGCTATACGAAAACAATACGTAAAAAAGTCAGACACCTGGGTCTCGCCTTTCCTCGCCGTGCCCCGGGGTCGTAAACATTTCGGATTTTTTCTGTCTCTCCGTTTTCACTCAGAATCCCAACTTGAGCTGAACAATGTGAAAATTCGATAACTACCAATGCAGTGGCAATTTCAACTGGTCGCCATGGAGCAATTTGATCCAACGTGTCATTTTCAGTACCACTCGATTGGCATCGGAAAGCGTATGAATTCTCAGCCAATAAAGAAATTGACTGGGATTTCTTTCAACAGAAAAAAAAAATGATCGACTATATATACCACACGAAAAACTAATGTTATTCCTGGACTCGAAATTGATTGAAAAAAACGACTGTTATTTTCCGGCGACGTAAACGTTTTAATAATTGTTAAAATGTTAAGCCCCCCCCCCCCCCCCCCCGCCCGCATACACACATATGCATTCGATACTCCAATGTGGACATAGAAAGTTCTCGTACACGTACCGGAAACTACACGGGCTCGCTTATGCATACAATCACAAGTATTATCATTATTTTTTTATCATTATTATTACACTCGAGTAACTTCGGCGAGGCCTGATTAGAGCGCGTGGCCGATCGAGTGACTTATCTCCCTCGTATCTCTCGAATCCTCTTATTTCCCCATGTGTACACATCTTCGAATGCGTATATGTGACATTCCAGCTCGAGTCGCAGGCAAACGAATCTCATCATTTTCTATTTACTTATCTACTACGTTTCAAGCCAACGGAAAAAAGCAGTCCACAAAACGATTTTTTTTCTTCAGCAGGTATTTATGAGCTGAAGAATTGAACGGACGAATTGAATTGTACTTTTGATAGCTCTTTAGCGTAATAATGATATTCGATGGAATTTATCGTCTCTGTTCAACGTCGAAATTACGTCAATTGAAAAATCTCATGAAGTTTGAAGTTTGCATTGTTGGAGCGCAACGAAAATAAGCTTTTTTCAACTGCTTACATTTTTTTTGGCTGTAAAAATCACTCAAACGTTTTTACGTATTCTTATTTGAGATTAAGGCGGGTTATACATTTAGACAGGAAACTAATAAGCAGTATTGAGGGATTTTTTAAACTAAGAAATAATTATTCTACAATTATCAAACTTTAGGTATATTTTAATAGTATATTTAAGTATACGATACAATTTTTTTAAATTAATTCATCATCAAAATGGCGGAGCTGTGGCAGAGTTTAGTTTCTATGTGACGGTAATTAAAATGAAGAAAATGCAAATGTGAGAAAATTGGAAACGAAAATGGAACGCATTTTAAAAAAAATCAACATTTCTGTAAAATGTGGATTAAAAAAGTAGTTTTTTTTTTCAATTTTTCAAAAACAATTTTTGTCAAGTAGAAGGTACCAATATTATCAATATTTCTACCAAGTTTCAACTCAATCGGCTTAATAGTTTATGAGTAATCCTGCACGCCAATTTCGATAATGCAGTTTTGAGAAAAACGCGTTTGAAGTTCACGCCCACTCCGATTCCGAGCGGTGCGGCACAGCGTTGACGGGCTGTAACATTTGAAGTTTTTCGAATTTCGCTTTGAAACTTTGGGAAAATATTCTACATATATAGTTCTATCGTTTAAGGAAAGAAAAAAAAGAAATCGATTTTTTGATCGTTGTGAATGTACACCCGGCTTTAACTATTACAATTTGCAAAAAACGCTTTCGATGATGATAAAAATAAAAATAAAAGAAATATCGATGCACTCCTACGATGCAAATTTCAACGTCGTAAAATCTCTGCTTTTCGTGTGCCGTTAAAATGGAAAAGTATAATAAAATTTTTTAAATATCGCCCACTGAAAACATCGATGAAGGATTAGATGAATGTATCACAACTGACAGCATTGACTTTTCTTTTTGTCCTTAATAACAAAGTCTACATTTAAAAAAAGTTTAAATTGAATGCGGAAAAATGTGTTGATTTACAGTTGTATACTTGGATGGAGAAGAGTAATAATGCAGGACACAGGACCGCGGATCTGTTGGGTTCGCATGATATCGAAGTTTGCATCGTTGGAAAGCAACATGTTTTTTCAGATTCCTGATTTTGTTTTTAACACATTTAGGCTACAAATGTAATTTGTAGCCTAAATGTTTTTAAGATGAAAACTGTTATTTTCGCATTCCCAATTTTTTTTACACATTTAGGCTACGAATGTCATTTGTAGCGGAATATTTTTAATGATCCTTTATAGGGATCCATAACCCAAATCTGCAAAAGAAGAGTTTAGATGTTAATCACTATAAAGAAATAAAAAGATTAAGAAGACCTTTCATTGCATACCAACGATGCGAACTTCAACAGCATGATTCGGCCTAGAATCGCCTGTACAAATACATTTCTATATACATACCAACGGGATCTCATGGAAATCGAAACGCAACCAGTTACTCTATCATTTTCATCCTTCGTTCGTATATATAGATATTCAGCATAATACACAATGTCTAATGATAAAAATAACAAAAATGCACCATACACGTATATAAACAGGGGTGGATGGGCGATGCTGTTCATGGCCGATACTCGGAGCGGTGACCGCTTAGCCGCACACCGGCTGGCGCATCAACCAGTGAGCCAGGCACATACTTCTGAGACCTTGCTGTAGATACTTGAGTAAAACGTCTGTGCAGCGGAGAATCAGAAGAATATGGAGCCGTTTATACCGGCACGGGTTTTCCACAGTTTCCCTGTACCTTCGGCAAATGCGTCATGTTGGGGCTTAAGGCCTTATATACACTTGTGATGGTTGATTCTAGGCCCTCGACGAAGGATTTTTTTGTTAAAATCATCGTCATTTTTTTTTAATCAAAGTTTTTACAAATCCTTCATCCAGGCCCAAGCCAAGCGATATACTAATGAAACCTTATTCAAATTCTGATTTCAGATTAACCGTTCTCGAGTTATCATGTCCACCGTAACTGATGCTCAAAAGAAGGCGCTCCTGGAAGACAGCTAGAGATCCGGCATTTTGAAATCTCTTTCAATAAAAAAAATTGTCCGAGTATATGAAAATATGTACTAATCGATGTTGTTCACAGTTTTTCAATAAACATTTATTGTCCCGTCAAAAAAAATCAAGAAAATCACGTCCCTTCGCCCGCTACAAGTATATATAAGGCCTTAAGGAGGTTGGAGCATCAGCTACAGTCCAAGATTTGTCAAAACAAAAATATATCCACTCCCAGCCAAAAGTTTTCGGACACTTTAGATAATTGCAAAATTGTATTACAATAATATAATTCATTATACAGAGCTATAAACAATAGTATCTTCGTAAAGTAATGAATGAAATGAACTATATTATTCTAACGTTATTTGGCAAGAATCCAGTGATCGAAAGTTTTGAAATTATTTGAAGCATCCTAAAACGTTTGGCCGGTGGTGTACATATCTTATTGTCTAAACTACACTGGGTCTTTACGAATTTTTTAAAACTTTTTCACTACGAAATACCAGAGATAATAAATGGTTTAATATATGCAATTTTACGTGCGGTCAGATTTTTTTTATGTAGCACCAAGATAAACCATTTCTAACACCAGATTAACGCAAACTAAACATTTGTGAATATTTGTAAAAGAAAAGACTCATTTTGACCATCGTGAACTATATATATTCAATATTGAACCATCAAGGTTTTTGATAAATGATCGCGGAATTTTGCTGACGACTGAAGAGCATTGCTTCCCACCCCAATGTACGCGGAGTTGCCATATTTCGGCAACACTTAATATTAATCCTCAATCCGTGAACCTGGATCGTATTTATCCTGCCTAAAATCATTCTCTTCGCAGGTTGCTTAATATTTAATGAAAAAAAATATTAAAAATAACAAATAAAAAAAAACCCTTTTTCCCTTGAGAAGTACGGCCTAAAGATTGACCATGCATTTTATCATATTTTTTTTTTCTCTGACAATTGTTGGCTTGGTAGTGCAAAAACGAAAACGACCCAGGTTCACGGGATTAAGGTGCCTCAAATACCTTCACGGACTGAGAGTTAATTACTGGTAATAATCAATAATCTCGTGACGTAAATATGAATAGGCATAGTTATAAATGACTCAGAATTTCATTCTGAGTTGTATAAAACATTCATTGGTCCAGTTTTTTTTTCCTAATAATCATTATTAATGTTATAGTTTTTCAAGGTGGCAGTAACACAAAAGTGTTTCTTATTCACGTGACGCGAATATAAGAATGCATAATTTTGCTCTTCAATTATATATTTCATGATTAATTAACATCTACAGAAAAAATCTATACCCCGTATGCATTTTTTGAGGTGCATTGAAAAACATTTCGTGGTCCGTCATTTGACTCAACTGGACCACTCCAACCTTCTTAAGGGGTCATTTTAGACGCCAAAAAAAGCTATTTTCATTATTTTTTTATAAGTTTATATCATAGATATTGATATAAAAATTGTTACACTTAATGAATACACTTTCGGAATACATTTAAAAAAATGTTATATATATTTATGTAACCAACCCAAACAAACTTTAATCCTTATGAAATTTTAACCACAACTATACTAAACTATAGCTATACTAACCACAACTATACTAAACTTACAACTATAGCTAAAGCGCATATCAAGAATTTTTATATTTACTATGTTTTTAGCCAAAAACGGTAAAAAAACTTTTTTTTTCGTTTTTTTTTCGGGAAATGTTCGCCATTTCGTTATTTTTGCGTACATAAAAATCGTATGATATGCGCTATAGCCATTAACATACTGAATCTGAAACCGTTTCATTTTTTTTTGTTTCGGATGATCCATCTCCGAGATTTCATCAACAGCGCAGACCTACAATTTTGTCAGGACATTTTTTTAACTACCATTTTCGTCTATAAATAATGACTTAAATAAAGAATTTTTTTAAATGTATTTCAAAAGTGTATTTATTAAGGGCAACAACTTTTATATCATTATCTGTAATATAAACCTACGAAAAAATGCATGAAAACAGCCTTTTTAGAATCTAAAGTGAGAAGACCTTAAGACGGCTGGGGATGCAACGGAAGTTAGGTAAGATTAGCGAAGTGCGGGTAGCGAGCGATGGGAAAGGCTTCAATTGGAAACAGGAATACGTAAAAGCGCGCAAGGGTACACGTTGGAACTCAGGAAACCAAATACTGTAGTACATATAACGAATATAATTTTGATGAAACATAATCAAATATTTGCTACTTCGAAAGCTACCAAAAAATCCTCGTAGTGGGTTAGCAATATTGAGACTGTTGCTCTGCAATGCCACAAACTTTCCTGCACAGATATTATTTTTTATATGACTATCAAACAGCCTCCCAAAAGCAAAAAAGACGAAACAATTGCACATTGCAAAATAGTGCAAAAAATAACGGACTATTTGACCGGGATGGCCCCATATATGTGTAATATAATGCTCGAGGTAATCCGGCAGCGTCGAATCCTATTCAACTGCCAGTACGGATGCATGCGGTGAATACACAGAGTAAATTCCATCCTCGAGAGAGGCCGAGGGATCCTCTGTGCGGCTGTGGCTTGTGAATATCCATTGGTGCACATCGAGGATAATAAATCACGTCCCCGATCACAATTTAGAGCAAAATAAAACGATGCAACTGTTCCATTATTATTATCGTTGCGTCAATTAATTGAAGGTACACTTAAAGGCGATGAGGGAGCAGAATATTATGAGGTTTTTCGAGACAATATTGTTTTCAAGCCACTGTTATGTGTGATATTGTCGCTGAAGTTACGCAAGGGTTGGCGAAGTTAAAGGCTAAACAGCAATTTTATGTTTTGGGTGGATTCGCAAAATACAACATTTAAAAAATATTCCCTGAAAATTTCAATTCGTTCCGTTCAAAATTGAGGGCCTTATGAGCGGTTATTGGCAGGTTCCGCCAAGCGACAAACTTTAAACGCGTTTTTCTCAAAATGAATTTTTCAAGATCGGTGACTACCATATCTCAAAATCACTGCAGCGATCAACTTCTAATTTTAAGGGCTTCTTTTGCATATCAAAAGCAGTGCTTGGACGGAGGTTTTTTTTTTTCGATGCAGAGTTTATTTTTTATCAACGAAAAAAGAGCGTTTTTTTTCACCGAAAGTCGATACTTTTACTTTGGACCGCAGCCATTTTTTCAAAAAACAATATTTTATTAAATCCTTCGTCGAAACTCTGAATGAGATCGTGCAAAGACTTGCGTTTGGTTTCTTTATTTCGGATGACTTGTTTCCGAGCAGCACTGGTCACCGCGGAGGACTTTTTTTGACGATTTGCACTGTATCTACCACGTTTATGAAAAATGTTCAGTACAAAAATTGTAGAAAAAATACTTAAAAACCACACTCTCTAATGTAAAAAAAAAAAACAAAAAAACCTGCACACGTTTTCCCATTAAAAAATCACGAAAATGTTTTTTTTTCCGGCCACAAGCTGGTACCAGTTAACTTCGTAACCAGTTAACAAAAAGGCCACTGTGAAAATTGGAATATTAATCTACTACCGCGTCGCTATCACGATCGATACGAGAATGGAAATATTTAAAAAATATTATTTTCCAGAAAAATTATTCAGTTTTTTTAATGATTGCTATACCTTACCGCAATATGATTGAATTTTCGGAATCCCATACTGAATAGCTAGTTTAATAGCTTTAATTTAGACCCTAAAATTTATTCTTGAAGTGTTACTACAAATATGTAGTTGAAGTTTGTATCGTAGAAATGCAACGAATTTCCAGGCTTCGTTTTCCTTTTTTCTTCACTTTTATTGTTATCCAACATCATTCTCGATAAATTTAGGTTGTTGTGGGCTTCTAATAAGAATCTTAAACACTTTGCCGTAGCTTCTTTCTGCCAAAAAAAAACCGACAATGAGAGAAATATTATTTTTGTTGCGTTCCAACAATACAAACTTCAATATCATACTAAAACAAGGTCTCTTCATTAACAAGCAGTTTCGCTCGAACTAATTAAATCTTTTGCGCAAATGAAAGTACATGTCTCGCGAATCAACGTTTATTTTATTCAACCCATATACCATTTCGATTCGCCCGAATGGAGATTCGCGTTAATCAGACGGTTCTAATTATCCGAGTGTGTTGAACGAAAAAAAAATTGTTGAAAACCCGTGTTCATATTTATCGATGCTGTTACATCAGATTAGTTCACAATTTCAAGCCTACCCACAATATACTTTCACAAATATGTTAATGGAACTATTGAAATTAATTGTAGATATATATCGACGCCCGGGCGCTCTGTTCGGCGAGTTTTCTTATCTCGCATCCAAGCGGTGAATCGGTCGCTGCGTTCTGGAACGAGTCACGTCGAAAATAAGGCGAGAGAGAAGAGGCGAGGAAGACAACACAATTGAGACACAACGACGCAACGACCGAAAGAAGCGAGGACAGGCTGCGGAGGGAGGGTCATACAGAAATTACTTTCATACATACACGCATGCTTACATATATACATACACAGGATAATCGCACATCCATCTTCTCGCGTATTTTATTCTCGCACAGAATTTCCCATTATGGCGAAAGAAACGCACGCACATGCACAAATTCATATAAATATATAGTCACACTTGTGTTAATACACGGTGTTCTACTTCAAACTTAACCCTTCGACTGCACACTTCCGGCACGAACCTCTGACTGCATATGGGGTCGATCCGACCCCAGACGTTTTTCAGATCGGTGTATTTCGGTAAATATGTACTTTTAGCATGAAAATGCTTTTAAAAATGTATATGTTTGTTGAGGTTGGCTGGGTATAGGGGTCTGAGTTAGGTGGATGCCACACGAGACTAACGCTACCCCCACTCCATGGATGGATGGATGGATGGATGGATGGATGGATGGATGGATGGATGGATGGACGAATGGATGGACGGATGGATGGACGGATGGATGGACGGACGGACGGACGGACGGACGGACGGACGGACGGACGGACGGACGGACGGACGGATGGATGGATGGATGGATGGATTTATTTTTTAAGAAGATCACAAATTAAGTTCAAGTAACCCCGATTTTCGGGTCATCACAGTAGCCCAACGCCCTTAAGGCCGGAGCCTGAATTAGAAGGTGCGAAAAATCGTTTTTTTTTAATTACTTAAATCGACAGATAACCTATCCATGAATATAGTTCCAAAGTTACAGAGGCCAATTGCAAATATTTTCGAAGATATAAGGCCAAAAGCAGAGAAGCGATTGATGTTTGATATTGATATTTCCTCCTGTTGAAAACTTTGAAGCGCGTTTTCTCCAGTTTTCATTTTCGCGATTGTTCCAAATTGGCGGGCGTGATAGCAAAAAATAACTAAACGACCTATTGAATCAAACCAAAGTTTATTTTCTTCAGTATGAAAATCTGTTCTAAGTGAATTAAAAAAATCGTTGAAAAAGTTTTTTCGAATAATTTTTATAGAACGTTATAGTGTTTTTTTAACACATTTTTTTTTCAAACCTGAGAAAAGTTATAATTTCACGATTTTTTCAGCTTTTTCTTAATTCACCCAGAATAAAAATATATGACAATTGAAAATTTTATTGGTTTTATTGTTTCAGTCAAGAATTACGAGCTGTATCAATTGGTAAGGGTAATAAATCCCGCAAAGTTATACTGGAACTCAGGAAATATATTCGTGTATTTGTATATTCACATTTTTATATACTTATAGGGTGTCTCAAAAAATCTTGACCTTTTAATGTATTAATAAAACGTATTATTTATTTGAAAAGTACAAATATTTTTATTTTATTATAAGGTACAAATGGAAGTCATGTGTGGAACGCACTAACCGATAAATGGCCGCTTCTTCCCTGATTGCAAACGTTCACTCTTTTGACGAAATTTTCAATAACATTCTGGCATAATTGCGGACTAATTTCATTAATGGTGCCCCCAATTGCTTCCTGTAGCTGCGGAATGGTCTGTGGGTCATTGGCATTTATTTTCCTTTCAGAAGACCCCAAAGAAAGAAGTACAATGGCGTCAAATGGCACAATCTTGGTGACCGATGGACATCGTCGCGGCGCGAGATAACACGACCATGAAATTTCGTCTGCAATAACTATGCAGTAACAATGCAGCAAATAACAATTTCTATGCGTTACTCGATCGTATAATTCTCCATGACTGAACCTCACTACTCCATGATGCCAGTTGTCAAAGATTAGTACTCTACCCAGGTAGAAATCTCCAAATAGTTGTCCAGAAGTTCTCCAAATGGGTACCAAATGGCCGCTTGGCAGTTACCTATAACCCGTGTGGAAATATTTTCCGGGATGTCTAAAGGACCCAACTAATTGTCCCCAATTTTATCCAGGGCCTGGTTTGGATTCCGACTGGTACCTTTATAGGATTGCCCCGCTTTTGAAATCGGGCCCTTTAGTGGACATCTATTCGGGGCCATACTAGATTGCCTGATTGCGCCTGAACTATCCAATTTCGTTCCTACTATACCCCTGCAATTAGCCCTGTTAAGTCCCCACGTTCACCCCGTCAGATCCCTATGATTCCCCTGTATTTCCCTGTAATAAAGAAGATGCATATTTTCCGAGAAGATTTATAAATATATATTTATTTATTTATTTATTTATATATATGCCAGCAAGTTTACAAACATTCTTATAATAGAAAACAATATGCTGACATTTTAAGGATAATGTGAACAATATAAAACGTTATATGTCAATCATGTACATGTAGATAACGATTCAGAATACTTCAATGGCTAAAAATACTTTTTAAGACCAATCTTTGGGGAGGATGAAAAATGCAATAAGAACACTCAATCATCCATTAGAGCAATATTGTCGCCAACAGCATGAAAGAAATCTCATTCCATCTAATCCAACAGAGATCCCCATTTAATTTAAAATCATTAGCCGTACTCTCAAAGACGGGACAATATTTGTAAAATCAATGATATTTAATTCCTCTGTTTTCATCACAATATGTACGCCGAACAATGTCGTACTTTTGAGCGATGGTTGTATAATGGAGATAAAAAAAATTTATGGCCAAAATGAATCCCAAGAATCTCTCTACATCGAGGGGAAAATTTCGAAAAAAAAAGTTGACATGTACAATTATCCACGTAAATCATCCAGTATTGGAGCATGGAGAATGCCAGAACAAACTTTAAACGATGCAGTTTACACATTGGCCAGCATGAAGAGAAAATTGGTAACATTGCGATTGTCCCTAGAACCAAACGGAAAACTCAATACTTATGCCCTGACATTGCTTCATGTATAAGTGATTACTTAAATAAAAATGTATATATTTTTAAGTTGTAACGTTTTCTTCTTTTCTTTCAAATTCATTGAAAATGATAAGCGAGTTGTTAAGTGAGTGAGATATTTGCATGAGGCAGTTATAAAACACTGATAAATTACTATTAATTTTTGTCGCTTATTAATATTATAACTTTAATTGATCTTTGTGATGATCCCTGACTATATCTGACCAGGCTTTTTACTGGTGAACCAAATGAAACCGTAATTTATTTTATGATGGAAATTGTGACTGAACCACACTGGGCCCACATTAGTCTGCCTGGTCAAGACCCGATTAAACTCATTGTAAAAATTAGCCAGTGCCCTGACAGCACCTGGTCGGGGCCTTCATTGGTGCATCCATCGTACCCCTGTTATTTTGTATCATGGAAACTAATGAGTACCTTTCTAGGACCGTTTGTGGCAGTATTCTGGAAATCCCTGTCAGGGATTCCACTTCGAAGCCGTAACGGGACCTGTATATTCTTCGGGTTTCCCGGACTATTTTCCACACGGGAAGTTATCATATGTCTAACAGTTATCTTTTTGGATGGTTGTGAACTTTAAGTTCACTTCCGGGCTGACGTTTGGTACCCTTTTAGCCGACTGTTGGATGAATTTTTGAAAATTGCTACTCGGGTATATTCACCACAAAAAAAATGCCGCGCAATTTAAAATGTCAGGTCATTTCGAGACATTCTTTATGCCCCTGTGTCTTCGTATATTGATACATTTTCTTATTCTATATTCCTATATTCCTAGATTCTATATACGATACGTCTATTCATATATTTGTAAATTCCGATAAAACGAGAGCAATTTCCGTGCGTAAGAACGACAGCGAGCTAGCTCGCGATACAAAAAACTCATTGAGGCGATTGAGCAGCCACATTGATCTCCACAAACTAATAATCCACTGGCGATAGAATCGATTTTTCCCTAATTCGTTTTCTTACATGATCAATCTTGATGTTGTTAACTGCTTGTTAGTATTGCAATAATCTTCGAGGCGACGAATAAAATTTCGTATGCCTGAGGGCATCGTTCGCACAGTATCGTCCGGTCTAACGGTATACTTAGCATTAGCCCAGGTGTACTACACGAAGGTTGCAGTGTCAAATTCACACCGGAAATGCGCCTGGCTCTGTGTCTATTTGAAAAAAGTTCGATCATGTATACCGGTGGTGAAGTATTTCGCCATTCTGTTGAAAATGGGACACACTTTGTGTGTGTATTTGTGAGTGAGGCGTGCGTGTTTATATATACAGTGCGGGTGGTTCACCAGGAGCGCCTTAGCCGAGCTCTCCTCTCGGGTTTTACACCATACGTACCATAATAGAAGCCCGAGCGGACCTTGCGTACAACAATAGTTAATTGGAGAAAGAAAAGACCATTATACGATGGAGCACGCGGCTTTCCGAGTCCAACAAACTCCATTCCAATTCTCTCTGTCTCTCTCTCTCTCTCTCTCTCTCCCCCCCCCCCTCTGTCATTCACGCACACGTACATGTACATGAAACCGGGAAATTCCACGTGAAATCCGCAACCTGCTAAAATCTCTCACCTTATTCGAGGCTAGGCGGTATTTATCGCACTACCTCAACGAAAAGTGTTCCACCATTTTTTCAGAAAGGGTTTGGATATTTCGATCTTAATGGCTTATTGTTGAAATTAAGCAGTTCGATTTTTAATCAACACATCGAGATTAATGATGCCACGAGAATAAGAAACGTATTAAATTCATTGTCAGTAGAATATTAGTTCGTTAGGGTGAATCTGGTTATTCAACCCCCAAAAAGAAATTTCGGAAGTCGAGACACGCAATGATAGTCGATTCGCGGAATTTCGGAAAAATCCTTAGGAGCCGTCTATAAATTATGCCATTTTAAAATAGGGGGGTTCTGGTTCCCGCATAGAGATTTTCATAGGGCCCAAATCAAGGCCCGTTCAGGTTGCCTCACTGCCCTGGTAGAGCACTAATAAGACAGCCTGAAAGGGCCCTACTAGGAAATGTAACCTTATGTCACATATGGGCCTGACCTGGTGCCTGATGAGACCCCTATCAGGTTGCCTGATCAGAAAGAAATATGTAATTTAAACTGAACCTTTTTAAATCCAATATGTTTTTTCCATGTCTCACGGCCTACAACGATCTTATTCGTTTCAGCTATTCTTTTTGAGTATTAAATATATCCAAATTGAATCAATAAAGATTCGATTCGAATAAATCGTTATTTGCTTACAATGTACACTGTAAATCTAAGTATCCTCTATGCATAAAATATTTCAAAAATCCAAAATGAAATGAACCACTTGATTTAGGGTTCTATTACAATGATTTTGTATCATAATTCGTCATACCCTGGCCTGCTGAAACGTTTTTGTTCGAAGAAAATATTTCGCCGATATGGGTATCGAACCTAGTACCTTCCTACATATAGCTACGCATGCTGCCCCTATGCTGCCGAGTGCTTGTAACATCTTGGTCGCATATATGGCATAAGAGACCAAATAAATTCCTATAATTATTTGTCGTATCACATTGAGTATATCAATTAGTTAATATCATTTTGATAATTAAAGAGTTCTATCGAATAACATGCTAATTTTTCAAACTTAACCTTGTATATATATATATATATAATTCCTCTCTCTCGGCCTCACAAACCTGCCAAAATCTTCTAACACGCATCCGAGTTGCATAACGTTTTTTATCGTGACAGTCCATAACACCTTTTTTTAGATGCTGTCAAATCGTAGTTCCCATGTGGACAATAAGAGGTTATGTGCGTCTAACGACTGCTGAGGCAGTTATAGGGCAAGCCTATTTATGGCTTTATCAGGGAAATCCTTATTAGGGCCTCATTAGGGAAAGCCTAGTATGGCCCTATCATGGAAAGCCTTAGTAGGGCCTATCAGGGCAAGCCTTGGTAGGGACCTATAGGGGAAAGCCTTAGTATGATCTTATCAGGGACGGCCGTAGTCGGGCCATTTTAGTATTGCCTGATCTGGAGCCTAGATACTTCCGGCCTGGTCGGGGCCGGATCAGGACGTCCGTAATAGGTATTGCGTATCACACCTCGATCGGGGCCTGATCCTGACCAGGCTAACCCTAAGAAATGTCTACGCGGGATGTTGGATGACGGTAACGATGATTGGATTATCACGATAGGAAGGATGGGATTATTTCCAGGGCGGGAGGGGGATCGGTAAAAATCAGCAAAAATCGATGACGTAATATATGGACGAGCCCTAAGGATGGTTTTTGAAACAAATTTTAGAAATATGAAAGAGTTACTCGTGAATGACCGTAAATTTCGGTGCCCTCGTGCAAACACGATACAGCAGCGCATTAAGAAAGAGTGTCTGTGGGCAACACTCTAGGGAGGGGATTTTTTTGGAACTGAAATTGGTGCTGTGATGAAAGAGGAGCGGGAATATTTTCAGGGTAGGATTGTAAACGCCCGAGAGGGCAGGAGACATGTTCGGCGCTTCTAATAGTATAGAATAGGCCAGTATTAATTTCATCCAATATGAACTCTCAAAATTCAAGAGCTCATAAGCAGCGAGATTCCCAGTGGACACGTTTTCCAGCGGGGAACATTATTCGTCGTTCATTAAAGGGGCCTGCTTAAGCCCGAAATTTCGAAAATATGGTTTTTTTCATTGCATATAGCATAGGGTCCTAACTTTAAATGGCAACAAATATTTTGTAAATATTCCAAAAATCTACCGAGTTATAACGATCCTTGTGAAGGTTCCGATCGCCAGCTGCACTACGGTGTTCCGCTCCGCTGCGATTTACCACCTTTTCTTTCGCGCTTTTCTCGAAACTGTTTTATGCAACGGAGTAAGTCGTATCTAAAAAATTATGCTGAAGTTGGAATGCAACGCAAGTTAATTGTTCTTTTATTGCTCATATTTTTACCGCCAATCTGGGGTACGGAAATTACCCAAACGGGATAAAGCAAATTACAGATCCTGATAAAAATGAAGAAATGAAAAAAATAGAAAAGAAATTTGTTGCATTCCAACGATGCAAAGTTCAACGCCATTCTCAAAATTAATTGGTCCAATTAACTTCAAATTCGGATGGTTTATAGCATTTTCTATCGTATGACCGAATGATTTTTTCATACGTCTCTCCATTTGTTAATAACAAATTATTATCGTTATTTTTTGGTTGATAATCAAATGTTTTTTTCTACAACTTGCCGGTTTGGTACATTTCAAAACTTAAAAAAAGCATCCGATCATACGTAAGTTTCCGAAACCGGTGCTGTCAGCTTCAAAGCGTTTTCTTTACAAACGTCTCAACTGCGACATAATCCCCATGAGATTGATGGTGCAGTATCAACTTCGGGCGATTTTTTCTTTCAGATTTCTTTTCCGAGCTCTCTGCAGTCGAGCTTTACGAGTCTCGGCATTTCCAGAATTTTTGGTACATTGCACGATGCGACAGCGATAGTTTTCAAGTATCGTTTTTTCGCGGTTATATCTGTAAAAAAATATTTAGAATAAAAGACGCAACTGGCGCATAATGTTGGTTTTTTAAGTAAATAAAGCAGCCTTTACTCCGTTAGCTTTTTTGATGTTACGTACCCGGTAGTATATAATCGTACTTCCGGAAATGCAGTGAACACATACTTATGCCTGAATTGACTTTGTCAATGTTCAAGGCGCTTATCCAAGCCTCTTATTGATGTTTTTTTTGTTAGTTTCCGAAATAATTTTTCACGCACACAAAGCGTTTCCCTGCAATGGGAAACTTGTGGAAACGGACTTCCAACTCCTTACTCGAAGTGCTTTCGCAATCTTTAACAGCACATTTACTTTACATGTTCTTTTGGTACTGTAAAACTTCGGGGCTACTTCGACATTCAGGGTAACTTTGACAGTTTTTGAGGCTACTTTGACAGAGCGCCAAAATACGAGCGCCAAAATACAAAATGTGTGCGCAGCGGGCCGGCTGACTTTCTGTGGCGGGCGGCGGGTGCGGGGAATAAACTTGAACAACAATTTGTTGTTCAAGTTTATTATAATGTTGCTGAAGTTTATTGTAATTTTGCTCAAGTTGATTTTGATCTCAATGACAATTATAAGACTCATTAAGTGCCTATGATAGCACTCCAGGTACTTGATTTTTTTATGTCAAATGTTTTCTTAAGGGCGGGCACCACTGTAACTGCCCACTTTCGACCAGGAGTGAGTTTTCATTGGATTTTTTTTTTTAGAAAGGAATAAAATTCATGTTCAAAAGAGCTTTTAGGTTTTATAAGGCATATATTGAAGTATGTAAAAAAAAATTATTTGTCAAAAGTATACAAAATGGTGGCGCACGAGTCACTATAGCACTACTGCTTTTCAGCCAACCCTCTCCGCGGCACACAGTAGAACTTCGTAAATTTAATCCCGGAAGTAAGAGTGAAATATTTTCGTCATTTATATTATTTTTAGCAGTCAAGTACGGGGGGAATTAAAAAATAGTAAAAAGAAAAATAGAGACGAGTGTGAAAAAAGTTCGTTTCTTCAACCTTAATTTTCATCTCAAAAGTGATGTATTTTTTACAATTTTTGATTGATCGAAACGCGCTCGTACTTGACTGTTAAAGCAATCTAAGAAGATACAGTTAAAATTTCAAGTCGATTGGACGAAAATTGTTCGAGTTATGCTGCCTTAATAACGATCACAATTTGGTTCTAAAAAATCTTTGTTTTCCATTCAATTCCATGTATAATGCATAAAATATTACATTTTTATCAGAATGATTCCAAAGTAACCCTTAATCTTTGACATAAGTTGCATTTCAATGCCCTGTCAAAGAAGTCCTACACTCGGGGCTACTCTGACACTTAAAAAAATGTATATATCAAATTGCGAGGGGGTTATGGAGCTTGACTTTCTTATACATTTGATAGCCAAAGGACACACTGTTCTATTGGAGTAAGAAAAGTTGGTATTTACGATGTTAAAAAAAAGTTACCTACAAAAAACCTCCAAAACCTGATCAAAGTAGCCCCGTTTTACGGTAGTTTTCACGTGGAGAAAACCACGCGCATTCCATTTTCACAGATTTTGTTTTTAATTGGAATTAAGGCCTTAGGCCACAGTAACGGGTATAAAATCATGTGCGAATTTAACCATTTTTTTCGTATGAAAAAGTGATTCACTCATAAAATTAATTACACATCCATTTAGTAAGAATATCAAGCTGTTAGAAAATATATGTATTTTTTTTTCGATGTACAAAATGGCCGACTACTAATATTTTCGTTTGTTATTTTTTTTTAGGCGCTCCGCCGCGTGACATTTAGCATCCACAATTTTTTACATAAAACAAAAAACAAAAATTCTCGTCAATCTACATTAGAATACCGAGAGAAGTACGTACGGAAATAAAAAAATTTTGTTTCATTCAAAAGTTGTAGGTATTTGAAATTAAGAAATGAGTTTTCAGTGAAAAATTTCGTTATAACTGCTCATAAACTGCTCATAAAATGAAAAGTTTTCGATTAATCAGAAATTCCGTACGTACTTCTGTGCGAAATGCAATTAGAAACATAACTTTTAAATTTGAAGTACATCGAGTGAAAATTGTTAAAGTTATTTGTGACGCCAATTTGTACATCGTAAAAAAAGATAAGCATTTTCTAACAGCTTGATATTCATACTAAATAGATGTGTAATTAATGTTATGAGTGAATCACTATTTCATACGATAAAAAATTGTTAAATTCGTACATGGTTTTGTACCCATTACTGTGGCCTACGGCCTTAAATACTTTTATCGCACGGCTACGTATAATTGCTATCAAAGGCTTTGCCCCGATTGTACTTTGATTTTCCGCCACCAGATTTCATATCGCCATTTGACAGATCCCAATATACCAACTTCCACTTTCCATCGTTCTCCATATGCGAAGAGGAATGAAAAAACGGTACAGGCGACCGCCTCGTACTCTTGAATCGAAAACGAGCTCTTCTACGCTTTTTCGAACGTTGAAATTTTTTTTTTCTTTTAAAGCCCGACGTCACCGCGAGTACGGAACGTTGAAGCGTGCCTGCAAAAGGCAGAGGTAGAAGCCAACATGGAAGCACTTGAGAGAGCACACAGTACGGGAATTAACATCATTTCGCTTGCCAGAGTCGTGGGCTCACGTGCTATGGACCGTGTGGCCCATTCCCCATCCCTTTCTACCCTCGCACTTGGCTCTCATCCTCGAAGCGGTAATACAATACACCGAATCTCAGCTTTACCCGTTTTATTATCTCACGGACCGAGAGAGCCTCAATGGCGGTCCTTATCTCCGCTTTACCGTACAAAACCTCCTTAACGACGATATGTTTACGTACGAGATTTTTTACACGCCGTGCATTTTATGTCGATTACAGTTATGCGCCGATCGTCCCGTTTCATTCAAGGCAAACATGTCCGTGGCGATGTACACGGATGAGCAAAATTTGATACCTCGTATAGACGGCTATGCACAAGAAACGGGCGAAACTCTTCACTTTGGGATACGATTTTATTTTATAGCGCTGGGATGCAACGAAAATTCTTCTTTATTTTTCTATTTTTTAATTTCGATTACTATATAAACGCTTTTTTCCGAGTTTAGGCAATGGGACCCGAAGAAGGATTTTCAAAAATATTCCAGTGATTCTTGTGGCCTAAACGGGCCCAAAAAAATTGGGCAATACGAAAAAAAATGTTTTTGTTGCATCTCAATGATGCAAACTTCAATATCATAACGCAATGGTGTTGAACTTTCCTTCGTTGGAACGCAACGAAAATTCTTTTCTTTTTGCTATCACGAAAAATATATTCGGCGAATTTGAGTTGTAAGACTTAAGAGAAATCCTAAAAAACGTTTCGGTCATTCTGGTAGCCGAAAATTGCCAAAATATACGTATAGTAACAAGCTAACGTTGAAAAAAAAAATGATTGTTTGATTCCGCCGATGTAAACTCCACCACCATTTTATTTCGTACACGAACGCTTTCACGGTTGTGTGAAATTCATACGTTCGCCAACCATTGATGAGAATTGCGTCGGTTTTTTGCCAATCAAGATTCGATCTGATGATTTTTTAAGGCGTTACCCCCACTTGTAGCGCAAAAAAAGGCCTTTTTCATGAATTTTTTTAAAGAAAACTACAAAACTTTTTTGATCGATCAATATACCATTCTAAAGAACACATCTTGAAGAACTTTCAGTAATTTTTTTATTGAAAAATATTACATTGTTTAGTGGCAAATAACCGTCAATGGAATAATGTTTTTATATATACGGTTTGCGGTGACCGACATTGCGGCGAAGTGGATCATCTGAAAAAAAATGCGGATGGATTTAGTCAAATATAAGTATAAACTAGTCTTTAATCGAAGGATTTTGAAAAATATTCATTTTTCACAAAATGGCGGACAGTCAAAGTTAATGGTTCGATTTTAACGAAAAAAAACGGCTGTTTTTTTGCTATAAAACGGCCATTTTTTTCGAAAAAAAAAATGGAACGATTAAAGACTACATTTTTATGTATTAAATAAGCCCGCAAAATTTCAAGAAGATCGGTTCATTAGTGTTCGAGTAATCTTGGTCACCGACTTCAGAAATGCCATTTTGAGAAAAACGCGTTTAAAGTTTTTCTTTCAACGCTCTTTCAACGCGGATTCTTCTCTTTCAACGCTCATATTTCAGTCAATTTTGTTCGGATCGACTTGAAATTTTCAGGACATATTCTCAGATACTTATACGTCAAAAAAATGCAATAAAAAAATATCGATTTTTTCAAAATCGCAAGTGGGGGTCACCCCTTAAATTAAAATGATCTAGTTCAATATGAATCGCGCAATTGTTCGTTGAGTTTCAGCATTTTCGGATTTTTGACAAATATTTGAATCCTCCGGATTTGTCGGGATAGTTTTTTGTTTAAAGATAAGAAGACATTGATTTTTTTGTATTATCTTTTGAATATCGAAATTATTGCTTCATCCGTCTTGAATTTTTTCTCATAGCAGCCTTTGTGAAGTTTATCCTTGCGCCAGCGGTTTGTAAAAATGTTTCGATGAATTTGTATCGTGTCCTTTTTTGGCAATCAAAATGTTGTATCGTAAGTTTCTTTAATGGAAATACAGTCCTTTAAATAATGACGTTGAAGTTTGCATCGTTGGATCGCAACGAAATTGATTTTCTCTTAACTTCCCACATTTTCTTTGACAGATTCGACTTACGAAAATCTCGCAAATATTTTTTACGATTCATATTTAGCGATCTACGACAAATTTCCAAAATATTGTTTGGATAGTTTTAATCTAATTTATTTTTAAGTTTGGATAATTGTTTCGATAGTTTTTTACTCGAAGGTGAGGAAACATTGTTTTTTTAAATAACTATTTAAATATCGAAAACATTGCTTTATGCATCTTGTATTAAACATATTGAGTCCAGATAGAATGTTCTAGAACGCCGAACGAACGGAAAATGTGCAATTCTTTCTAGAGAAAGTTGGAGGTTTATCACGATATTGAAGTTTGCATCGTTTGGATGTAACGATTCTCTTTTATTTGATTTAAATTTATTCTTTTTCATTATAATCCAAATTTTTTTTTGGAAATGTAGGTTGTAGTTTTCTGCCTTATAGGTTGTAGCCCAAATTTAACAAAAGAAATTGAACAGTGAAGAAAATATCGTTTTCGTTGCGCTCCAACAATTCAAACTTCAATATCATGAATTATCGAACCTTTGAGTTATAGACACGGTGATCCTTTGTAATAAGAGAATCATTTTTCAATGTTTAAAAATCGATAATTTGTTTGGGTCAACGAACTACTGAAGAAGAAAAAAGACTCTTTGGTATTAAATATAAAATTACAGTTGAAGTTTTTCTTTTTAATTTACGCCATCGCTCGAAACATTTGATCCGTCATTTTTCACATCACTGTACCTTCTTTGTGCACTATTTCCCTTCATTTCTTCAACCGATTTCAACCTTCGCAATGCGACACTGTCCCACTTCTCATTCACGCAATCAGCCCACACAGCAAACTGGCGCTAATGTATTCGCCGATGAATTCCTTCTCGTCGTCGTAATTTCACTTCTTTCTAGACGTCACGTTTTTCTAATTTATGTCTACGTACGCCCATGCAGTTCTAATAATTCTTGAAGGGAAGCTTCACCCTTGAATATCGAGATGATGTATATTTTGTGCAATTACCAATGAAAAATCGCCATGAAATTTCGACAGAGAGAGAGAGAGAGAGAGAGAGAGAGAAGATTACACAAGCCAAAAAAAAATTGTTTGCCAGCCAAATTTGTATGATTTTTTACATAGTGCCTTCTGGTGAGACCTGTACTCAAATAAATTCTTGTTTTATAGGAAGTGTCGTTGACAGTATATTTAAGATTTAAAAAAAATTTATTTGTAATATGTTATTAATTACTTTAGTGATACGTCGACATTTTTTTATATATGCGGAGAGTATGTTATTCAAAAATTTAGACGAACGTTTACAGATTTCGTGAAAAGTGCTTTTTTTCCTTATTTCGGGATAGGAATATCACATTGAAGATAAATTGGCAGAAAATCTTGGCGCCTTCAGAGAAGAGCAAGGAGAACGCTTCCACCAAGTCATAAAAATAATGGAAGATAGGTATCAGGGAAAATGGGGACACGCACACGTGATGGCTGATGACGTTTGGAGTTTGATGCGCGACTGCCTCGACAAGTCTCACTCAAGAAAATCACGACAAAGAAGCTCACTCAATGTACAAATATTCAATAAAACTTAGATTTTTCAATGAAATTAGATTTTGGAAAAAGATTGTATGTTTCCCGTAGAATATCAATTTTAAGTGTTAAATCAGTATAGAGATAAGATTTAGAAAATACATACATTTTTTGCGGCACCAAATCCGCTGTTGAGCTGGGTTATCGTTATACAATATTATACAATAATAGGTAATATGGGATATAATAATACGGATTATTAAGGAGAGATATACACCTAGATGGCCGAGGTCGAGGATTTAGAAGCTATGAACATTCCGTCGACCGTAGAAGACCTACACTATGGGCCTGGTATCGATGATTCCATGTAAGTTGACAGATTTCATGATTTATTCATTCCCAAATTTTCAAACGCGTTTTTCTCAAAACCACGTTTTTCAAATCAGTACCCAAAATTTCTCGAAAACCGATGAACCGATTGCCTTGAGGTTTTTTGTGGTTATTCTATACACCATTACCTAGTACTTGTCATAGGATTTTTTTTCCGTTACTTAGTTTTTGTTTTATAGGCAAAATAATAACTAATTTTTGGCCCAAAAATCACTATTTATGTTCAAACGTCCGCCATTTTGTCATAAATCGATATTTTCAAAATTGGTTATGACAAGTATTAGATTATAGTATCTAATTTAATAATCTTTATGGTTTTTTTTTCAGATGATTTTTGAAGAAACGCCAGTGGGTACCGTATACGCAGATTTTTTTACGATGCTCCAAGGATCATACAATATCCTTGTATATTTTTGATATTTTTAAATAAAGAAAATTAAACATATTTTTGAATGTATATACTTTTAGATAATTAAAACCCCAATCCGAAAATTCAAATAGTTTCCCTTGAAAAAATTCAAAAAAATGACCTTTTTCCGGCTCCTAGGTGTATATCTCCCCTTAAGGCGGGAGCCTGAATTAGAAGGACGAAAAATCGTTCTTTTTTTTTGGCGTAAATCGATAGATAAACTATCCAAGAATATATTTACAAAGTTACAGAGGCCAATTGTAAATATTTTCGAAGATACAAGGCCAAAAGCAGAGAAGCGATTTATATTTCCTCTTATTGGAAACTTTAAAGCGCGTTTTCTCCAGTTTTCATTTTTACCATTTTTTAAATTGCCAGGCGTGATAGAAGAAAAAACTAAACGAACTATTGAATCAAACCAAATTTATTTTCTTCAATATGAAAAATCTCTTCAGAGTGAATTTAAAAAATCGTTGAAAAAGTGTTTTTAAATATTATTTGTAGCACGTTAAAGTGTTTTTTTTAACACATTTTTTTTCAAACCTGGGAAAAGTTATAATTTGATGATTTTTTCAGGTTTTTCTTAATTCACCCAGAAGAAAAATATATGACAATTGGATATTTTATTGGTTTATTTGGTTCAGTCAAGAATTGCGAGCTGCATCTTTCCCGCCAATTAGGGACTGCAGTGGCAAAACGCACATGGAATAGGCTGATAAATCTGGAGTCATTTATTGTTTCATGTTGAAAAATTTCGTTAAACATTTCAAATATACATGAAAAGATACCTCAATGTTTATTGGGTTCACTTGTTTTTTCCCTTCTGAAAAATAACCCGAAAAAACGCTTTTTTGGACCTTCTAATTCACGCTCCCGCCTTCAGGAATCATCAGTGGCAAATTTTCAAAAGTCGATTTTTTTTGCATTGTACGATAGTATACACGGTTATAAACTTTCTCTCAATTTTTAGATCGAAATCCGAATTATTTCGGTCGCTACAGCCTTTCTTAGAAAAAGTTAAGCCTTTCTTAACAGCCTTGCTTAGAGCTTTAAACGCGCTTTTCTCGGAAGGGTATTTTTCAAAACGGTGGCCACTATCAAAGGGAGAGTTTTCAAGCTATCCGTTTGAAATTTGTACAGAACATTCTTCACGTCAGTCCTTATGTTGCTATGAAAGCTTTTTTAAATCTTCCTATTTTTTTTTTACGAAAAACGGTCGAAAAAAGGCTAAACTTGATACTTTTTGTTCAAACGGCCGCCACTTTTTCAAATGTCACTAAAAAACCTCCATAGGAATATAGTGGCTTTCCTACAGATTAATAATCAATTTGAAATTTTTGTTCCAGATAAAATTTTCCGCCGCAATCCTGGCCACCATGGGACACCATTCTTTTCCACGCAATTTTCCGCAAATAAAAACAATGTTGAACAATAAATATATTTTTTTTAAATCATTTTGTATTCTTTATCGGTGCTTCAAATTGTAAAAAAAAAAATAGACCGATTAGCTTATCCTATCCACTTTTAAAAAATCGCGAAAATTGGCTATTTTTCGGGCGGTCACACTGTGATGATTCCTTAATGGTATTAAAGTTTATATCGTCGGGATGTAATGAAAATTCTTCTTGAACTTTTTCTTTCCTTCATGTTTTTTATTTAAATTTTTGTACAGTTTTTGATATTAGATTTCCAATAAGAATTCTCAAAAATGTTGAATGAAAATTCGTAGCCTAAGTATTAAAAAAAAATATATATACGGCAATACAAAAAAAAAATCCCTGCGTCGCAACGACACAAACTCCAATACCCCGATTATTATAATATTGCGTTATTGATTATTGATACACGAAATCACACTACAGCCGGACATGTAACCCACGAAAAAAAATCTGTTACCTTCTTATAACTAAACATCAATTAATTGCACTGTCAATATTGGATTGCAATCGATAGCTCCCGAAGCCCACGAAAAAACGACAGGAAACGAAGAAAAAAAACAAAAAAAATGATATAAACAATAAAATAAATTGTCGTTGTCATTTTATCGTGAATTCGTATCTACTCGCGAAACTTTCGTCACTGTTCGAGACTCGCTCGTCACCAATTCGTCATCCGTGATGGTCGCGCCAATAAATCGATGCAATAAATTCCTGCAGCGAAGAAAAAAAAAGCCTCTGATGCATAGAGTCCGGAGTGGTTGTCTTTTTGCCTGTGGTATCGAACTACTTTTACCTACGCGCGTCCTTCGTCCACGGAATCGCGATTCGAGAGTTTAGCTGGCGCCTCCCTCTCCCGCGGTTCTCGCGCGCGAGAATATAAAACTAAACGTGCCGTAAGACCCGACGCGAACAGAAAACCCGCGCGTGTACCTGCAGCATTATATTTCGTGACGGGAATCGCCTATATGCGGATTTCCACTCTCCCGTGATTTCACTCGAGGTCGCTGCCAATTTTATTGACAAAGCTTTAACGGTCGTGCGCGACGAAGGATCGAACCGTCGCTTGCGTTTCGTACACGCAAAAGCAAAGGAGAACAAAAAAAGTCAAGCTTTCGCGGGAAAGCTCACTGTAAAAATGGTCTGTATAAAAATTAATACACAAGTGTAGGAAGTTTTTATGCGGATACCGTTTATGAAATTTCAGATATGATTTTGAAAATCCAAAACAGGTTATTTTTAAAATGAAAGTGTAGCTCCGTAATATTAATATACTTGTGCGTTTGAAAAATAATGCACGTGTTAAGAAATAATCACATCCAAGTATATTGAAATCAAGAACGATTTACTGATATCAAAATACGAGTGTATATTAAATTCAAGAACCATTTGCTAATATCAGCATACGGGTGTGTATTGATTTCACAGAACCAAAGTATTACCTTTAATATACACTGTGAAAAGCTTCTGTGTAAAAATTAATACACAAGTGTATGATGTTTTTATGCGGACGCCGTTTATGAAATTTCAGATAATATTTTGAAAATCCAAAGCAGTTTATTTAAAAAATGAAAGTGTAGCTACGTGTTATTAATATATTTGTGCGTTTGAAAAATAATGCACGTGTAATCTGTTGTGATCATGCATTGTACGTATCGTAAAATTCAGTGTCACATATATTATATTTTTCAGGCAGCTGTAAATAAATGTCAAACTTGTTTTGTATTTTCAATGCTCTTTTTTTATAATTCATTTATTATACATCTGTAGTAATTTTCAATTGAAGACACGGGTTAATGCAATAGATTTTCCACAAATTTACAAACTTGTCTTTGAAATTCCATGCTGCATCTATTAAATTCTATATCCACGTTAGAATTTCATGTTCCTGTTTTACATTTACGGTACAAGTGTTTCAAATTTAATTTCATCTACTGAGTTCGTAAAATTCAATTTCTTTGTATCTTAAATGCATTGTAAATTTCACATCATTTTTTACAGTGCGCCTATTGATGTATGTACACGTAAAATGAGATTGAAGTTTCCATCGTTGGAATGCAATGTCTCTTAATCGCTTCGATTTATTTGACAGATTTTGCGTCGCATTGATGCAAAGCATTGTTTTCATCAATGTGCAAACAATGACTTTATTTAATAAAATAAATACATATTTATAATAATAAAAACATCATAATGAAAACATGGAAATGTGAAAAAGCTTTCGTTGCGTTGCAACCATGAAAAAATCACCACCACTGCGTAAATGTGTGTCAATGTTCACAGGTATAGATGTGTCAATTTCCCATTGTGCAAAACGCGATAAAAATTATTTTTCATTTACACAAGCGATAAAATCGAGATGTATCTTTAATGCGTCAATTGATTCCGATGGATTACCTTCGCCGAGCTTTGTGCGAGAAATGGACAAATCGACAATGGGAAAGTGTTGTGTATGTGCGGAAAACTAATTATAGGAATCTGAACTCAACTACGTGAGCGATCTTCGTCGTGGCCTATGAGTCTACCGCGATCCATGTCACAAAATCGAATGAGGGAAATCATTTCGGGGCTTTGGGAATCGTGCTGCAAAAAATAACCACAGCATAGCTTTTTTACTAAAAAGGTGAGAAGTTGAGTTTTACTTACAACAGCGAAAATTGCATTTCACAGTGTCAAATTGGTCCTGAGCCACAGCTGAGGTCTCTCGAAAACTACTCGTGCAGAAATTGTCATAGGTATCTAATTGGAGTACAATGGACAATTTTCAACCGATTCACTTGAAACGTTGAATATATCTTGAAAAATACATTGTTTATGGAAGTACGAAGGATTTTTTTTATATTGCATAGTTCATTTTTTCATTAAGAATTATCCGACGATTTTCCGGCGAATTTTTTACTTTCCAAAAATTTGCTTAAAAAATCGTTAATAACAAATGAACTATGCAATATAAAAAGAATCCTGCGTACTTGCATGGACAACATTTCAAGTGAATCGGTTGAAAATTGTCTGAGTTATGTTTCCGGCCAACTTAAAAAATGCAGTTTTGAGATAAACGTTGCGTAGCCGCCATTTTGAAATTAATCGCTTTAAAAAAAATATTGTATACAGTCACTGATATGTATAATAAACACCCATCTTTGTAATCTCGATTTATTTTGTAGTTTTTCTGAAAAAAAATCCCCGAAAAGCCTATTTTTTCGGCCTCCAGAGTGGCTTAAGCCCTTAAACGCCTTTTTCTCGAAACTATGTTTTTAGACACGGGCGTACGCGTAACGCCTTGAGTTTTCAATCGATTGACTTGAAATTTTAACTGTAGCTTCTTGACAACATTTTCTAGTCCAGTACGTAGGATTTTTTCGATAAGTTGAAATTTAAACATTTTATGATCGATATTCAACCGATTTTTTCACTACTCTTTTTTCTTCATATTAAAGCAATTTTTTTAAATAAATATTTTGAAAAAGCCCTACGTACTGGACTAGTTTTTTTGTATCTACTTTTAAAATATTTTTCGTTTTTTGTTTTAGCTTGAAAATTAT
Organism: Ophion ellenae; assembly: GCA_963210295.1. Classification (NCBI taxonomy): domain Eukaryota; kingdom Metazoa; phylum Arthropoda; class Insecta; order Hymenoptera; family Ichneumonidae; genus Ophion; species Ophion ellenae. Next base: position 45,350,896 of record OY723387.1, read on the forward strand.
GACCTGTGCGAATACGCCCGTACAGGACTATGAAAAAAGGGAGTTTTCTTTCGTCGACTACTGCGCCGCAATTTTGTTTCAAAATAATAAAAAACGTTACTTTAAGACTTGTACTAACATGTACAAAAACCGAATTTAAAAATATTGTTCTGTTTTTCTTAAATAAATTATCAAAAATGACCCTTGATTTTGCGCTCACAAAGGTATATATTCCTCCTGAAAAAAAACGCGTATCTACCTTTTTTTCAATCAAGGACATCGAAACTTCAAAACCGACTTCAAAATATGTTTTGAGATCCATTTGAGAAGCCATAGTTCCCCATTTTCCAGGTAGAATATTCAATATAATTCAATATATATTCATATATAATATAATAAAATGTAATTAATGCAATATAATTCAATATAATATGCAATATAATTGAATATAATTATATTGCATTGAATATAATTCAATGAATATTCAATATATTCATATATAATAATTCAACCTGTTATGTACCCGCACTCAGTCGCCAGTTGAACCATCATTTTTTTTCTTCGTGCGCGATCGCTCCACGAATTCGCGAAATCGTTTGGAACAATAGATCGCGCGTATAGGGCACTTCGACCACCGTTCGGATGCTTTCAGGCCGAACAATTGATACATAAGTGATGATAGTCGGACTTACCGGTGCTTTCGCGGAAGTGTCGTTGCGTTCAAGGTCTCGTTGAAGTTGTTTTTCTCCTTGGTCGATCTCCTCGGTACATCGTTGCACGCGCCCTGCGTGAAGCTGTAAGTCCGACGCTTCTTCAGGCACAACATTTTCACTTGCCCAGCTTTTGATGTCACTTGAAAATATAATCACGAATATACACATATATATATATATATACATCCGTTTTCTCTCCCACTCGTTATCCCAGCACTTCGCGCACTCCACTTGGTGTACTTATAATTGCACGGGCCCAGCTGGGGCCCCCTATGGACTTTTTTTTATTCACGGTCAATGCTCCGCCCGGTCGGTGTCATTATCACTCTAGCCCAGAGACTCGTTTTCAATCGATCCCCGCATACATCGTATACGCACGTATGTGTCCTCAAGTGCCACACTCACTTGCACAGAAAGTAGATATAGAATCGATTACACTCTCGTTCGTACTCCTGACAAACTGCCAATCTCGGGAAATAAATCTCAGCTGATTTTCAAATTGATCTTCGTGTCGTTATTCACTGATCGTGAAATTGTCCACAGGTAAGTCATGTGTTCGTTTAATATTGAAATTTTTTTATGGTCACGAGAATTATTTTAAAAACGGTTGTGACGTTTTTTATTGTTTGCTATTATTGTTATTATTACTATTGTTATTATCACTCTGTTGAAATATTTCGCGGTTCATTTTATAAATTCTTCTATAATGATTTTTTGTTCACTGTTTATTGAAGAAAAGAAATGACAATTCGATTTAAAATGGTAATTTTATCGAAATACCGATTGAAAGACGGAAGGGCCCGGCAATGAGGAACCAACGAAGATACGTCAGACTCACGCCGAAGTTATAACTGTACTGAAGAGACTGCGCCCAGAATGTTTGCCACCATGGAGCGGGACACCAACACTCGGAGACCGGCAGGCAACCGATCTGACTGCTATGTACGCGGGCATATAAAACACGCGCGACCGGCGGCAAAATGTACTGCACCGGCAAACGTGTATGACACGTCTGTCCATATATATATATATATATATATATATATATATATATATATATACCGTGCGTGTGTGCGCACAACGAACGTGAAATTTGCGATGTTAATTCCAGTGGAGCGAGAATGTGCCTCTCAGTTGAGATGAAAAGTCCGGGTAATATAGAGTAGGAGCAAAAAACTAAAGGAAAAATTAGGCGTTCTGTTGAAAATCTTATTTCTCGTGCAGACGGGTTGAAGTTTAAGGGGCCAGTCCACTTTGAAGATTTAAAAAAATCGAAAGCAAGCAAGACTTGAAGAAATCGACGATGATGAGCAATCAGAAGGGATTTTGTACGGTGCAGGAATTGCCGATTGAGTTTAGGTAAGAGTTTTTCATTGTATAAAATTCAAACGCGTTTTTGTCGAAACAACGTTTTCAAAATCTAGCTCCATCGTATCTCTAAAACTAATAAACCGATTCTCTTGAAATTGGAATCACATATTGTAAACGTGATTCGCAACAGGAAGACTCTCGATGGTTTCAAAATTTTTATTTTTACTCTTTTTTTTGCGAAAAACTGCAAAAAACGCGTTTTTTCTTTACTTTTTTCGTTTTTCATCTGCCATTTTTTTATTTTTTGATAAAACTTTATATCCGAGGGTCATTTTGTAGCTGGTGTATACTGAATGTAATGGACGTTGATTTTTTTGTTTCAGACAAGCCGTTGCCGAGTTGTGATGGAGTTACCTAGCCGACCTGTTTTTGAGGCGTTACATTAAACTGTAGTTTTTGTACTTAAAAATGAATAAAAAAGAATTAACATTTTTTTAATGTATTTCCAGACTTTATTTATCAAGCCCAACAACTTTTATATTCATATGTTTTATAAAATCCTTAAAAAATCGCGAAAATAGCCTTTTTCGCGGCTCCAAAGTGGACTGGCCTCTTAAATTAAAATTTTTCAGGTTATTCGATTCTATGAGAAACTTCAATCTTTATGGTTTTGTATGATGTTGAAGTTTGCATCGTTGGAACACAACGAAAAAAATTGTTTTCCAATCGTCAATTTTCTTTTTCTGGCGAATGAAAGCTACTTGGAATTTTTCTAAGATCCTTATTAGAGACTTACAAGTCTATCAAAAGTGATTTTGGATAACAATAAAAATGCAAACTTCAGCAACATTGGTTTTGTATTATTGTTAGTATTTCAATCTACGGAAGTTACATGTGAGGATACAACATTCGTTATGCTTTCAGCCCCCGCAACGAGCATCGTTTTATGTCCCAGGCACTATCTTACTAATATTGTAGAATTATAGTCTGAACATTCGCTTTCTCAGTGAAATTAAGCTGGTGCTGGGTTGGAACGCGATATCTATTGTTTTTGGAATTTTGTGTCTGTCTATGTATTTGAGCGAAGTTGACGTGGAATCCTCTGAACCAGTTTTCTGAAGCTGTGGAATGTGAAAATCAGCACTTGCAGAATTTTCCTGCACTTTGTTCCATCTGGATCCGTCAAGTCAAGTGAGGGAATGCGATTTTCTTTTTAAAGGGCTTGCGTGAGTTTGAGGTTCCAAAAGTCAGAATAGTTTTAGGGCCTAGGGTCTTATGATTAAGTTTCAACAAAAATTTTATTAATATTTAAAAAATAGACCGAGTTCTAACAATTATGGTAAAGGGATGACGTTGAAGTTTGCATCGTTGGAATGCAACGAAAAGTAATTCTTTTTTACTGATTAATTTTTTTTTACTGATTTGGGCTGTGAAAATAAACATAATCCTTTCACATATTCTTATTAGAGACTTACCATCTCAGTTTGCAAAACAATAGACTTTCGAAAATGATAAAAATGAAGAAATAAAAGATTGAAGAAAAAGAATCGTTGCATTCCAACGATGCAAACTTCAACGTCATGGTAAAGGGTTAGATCAACCATTGGGCTACGGCGAACCGCTCCGCTGCGATTTACCCGTTTGTCGTTTACGATTTTCTCGAAACTATCTTACACGCGACATTGGCACTCCAAATTCGTCCAGAGTGTAGTTTTTAATTATAGTATCGATCAATTATCGTTTGATAATTCATTCATTTTTTATCGTATGGCCAGATTTTTTTTCGTATGTCTATCCATTCGTTAATAACAGAGGATTAAAGTTGTTTTTCTCGGTCGAAAATCGATCTTTTTCCCTACAGCATGCCGTTTTCCTCATTCCCAAAACTTCAAATAAGTATCCAGTCATACAAAAGTTTTATTATTATAAATACTAAAAGTAGATTTCTGAAAAGCTTTATTTCAGGCCATCGCATCCATCCTATAAGTGGTTCTGGCAACTATAACTGCTAGAACCACCGTTTGGCCGTACAGCAACGGCGGCACTTTATTTAAATAACTTTATTGTTTATCAATATTTTTTAATTTGAAATTTTGTTTAACAAGTTTTTATTTAATGTACCAAAAGGTAGAAAATAATATTTTTTACCAAGTCGCCAAGTTTACCAAGTTTAGTAGTGACATTTATATGTCACTATAAATAAAAGCTTGGGGCGGTCAACTTTTTAAATGTTCAACAAATGTGATCAATTCAGTATCATTAACCGTATTTAATGTGGCACAATAGTAACTAGAGAAATTATTATCACACGTTTATACAGTTTTCAGGATTTTTATTTAAGAAATCTAAGATTGTTTTACAGTAAAGTAAATACAGTTGATGTGATAACGGATTTATGTAAATTTTGACAGCCCCAAGCTTTTATTCATAGTCCCATATAGGTAACTTGGTAAAAAAAATTATTTTCTACTTTTTAGTACATTAAATAAAAGCTTGTTTTCAAAACAAAAAATGTTTACACATAAATTATTTTCTACTTTTTAGTTTTCAATTGATTTTACTACAGCTCTGAAATTTTTGCAAAGAGGAATTAGTCTTTCCAAACGAACCGGTCTTATTATTGGATGATTCTGGAGAACTGTGATAGGTGTCATCTATCATAGATGTTGGCTCACCACCTATTGGGCCTTACATTTTAACCTATTTTACCTATTGGACTCTTTTAACGATTGAGCGATCTGCGAGCACTTAGAGCCAATTTATGTTTTCTTATGCACATTCCATGCAGTTTAGCTCTATTCAATGTTTCTCATTCTGTTTATGTCTGCTAACGCTTCATTATAGCAAGGTCTCCTTCCGGTTAGCTTTTCGTAGGCCAATTTTTTTAATGTTGAATCGTGCATTGTCACCCGTTAGATGCAAGTTTGCAAAATTTCGGAGCTCTAAGTAGTCGGGAAGTGGGTGAAATATCGTTTTTCCGTTTTGCATCTCACAGAAAGTCAAGTCATTTTGTTTTTTTCATTAATTAATTTTTTTTGTTGAATCATGCATTGTCACCTCTTCGATGCATGTTTGCAAAATTTCGGAACTCTAAGCAGTCGGGAAGTGGGTGAAATATCGATTTTCCGCTTTGCATCTCACAACAAGTCATCTCACACCAAGTCAAGTTGAATAAAAGCTTGTAAAAAAAGTGAAACTCCGCACGACTATGTATTAATTGTGTGTAAAATCTCGTCCTCGTCATCCCGATACTCTCATCAGAAAAACATATTGAAAGTTGACGAGTTCTTTGGACTCCAAGCTTATGCAGACCCCTTAACGCAAAAGCCACAATCCCTTTATATAATTCATATCTAAGCTCTTCAATAAATACTCAATGTGATTAGCTACAATCATAGTCTATCTTATTTTTTAATTCTTTTTTCTGCTCACGTGATCATAAGCATGTATTTAAAACACTCCATGGAAAACGCGTTTTTGCACGATACCCTTGGTCCATAACCCTCAATACGATATGACCCTAAAATCCATTCCTGACATACTCGCGAACCAAAATTGCGACATGCACGCGAGCTAAGCCTCGGGCAACAACCAATACATACCTACATATCCCACCTTGCGTCGGAAAACGCAGTTGCATGCAAATTCATCCTGTACATCGATAGTGAATGTGTGTCCGTGGATGACTAATAGATATGGAAAATGGAAAGGCTGCACTTGAATGCAAACAACTCGCCAGAGTTGGGGATATGATAATAAAGCAAATGATAAATCCGTCCGAAAATATGTTCGTTCAGCTCGTTGATCTCGTTAAAACCTTGTGAGAGCATGCCCCCCTGTTAAATGTACGTCCATACGACTGCTATATTCAAATGAGGCCGAACGTTATTCACGCTGAAACATTCCCATATCCGAGTGTCTCCGACAACAATGACGGTAAAGATGACAGTAACGACCTATTTCGTATAGAATAAACCAGAATACGTCCTGCATCTGTTACACTCGGATGCCTCGAGGGAAAAAAGAAAATCATAAAAATATCAACTATACGTGTCGAGATTCAGGCCAGGCCACTGTTGTAGAAGCGTATCTTGCCCTGATATTTCTCGACAGAAGCAGCACGCCAGTCTTTTTCCACTTTATATGTGGCTAAGTATTTCTGATCCAATCGATGGATCGAGATCTTGCTTGGCCAATTATTGAAGTGAAGGAACTAACACGTACCTATGCTCGTAAAAACGTGCTCGTTATTTATACTCCTAGCAAATTGGCTGTTTCACTAAACAAATCCAAAGTTCGACTCAACGAATCCAAAGTCAAGCCTTCTTCTCATTCAGTTCGGATTTCGCGATTGGACGAGTATAGCAACAAAAAGTATAATGTGTCCCAGGGATTTTGAGGATTCAAATGATACTGTAAAAAATAGTGGTTACTGGATGTTTCAATGAGAAATTATGCAGTCAACGGTAGCTATTGGTCTGTCGAGACGGTCATGGCTGTGACTGCAAGCCTACTGATTCATTAGCCATGCTGAGTCGTTACCTGAGCCCGATAGACCCAAAACGGACAAATCCATCAAATTCGTACGAAAATAAATCATCCTTTGCAAATTTACATTTGACCGTGAGATGGCGATAGAAAGTTGCCATCTTTGAATACATCCGACAAATTACTTTTCCGTGTAAAGAGTCAGTCAATCAATGTGGGTAAAAATTGGTCTTGTCTCAATATTTTGCAGATTGTAAAGCGTAGAATCAAGTGATTTCATGCGCATGTCAATACTTCATAGTGTAGCTATTTTATCCATATCGAAATAGGAATATTTAAAAACTTCCATAGCGAAAGCCTCCGGCGACTAGCCAATGTGCCCGCGCTACCCTAATGAGATTCTCTTGTATCCTGATGCTCGCTCGGGTTGTGTCACTGAGAACGACAAAGATGAGTTGCCAGACTTTGGACAGATGGGCTGCTTATCAAGCTGGACGACTAAGAATGG